>OX451738.1:996602597-997802597 GCA_948472305.1 Vicia faba
GTAATTTATTTTAATTTTTCTTTGAATAAAAGAAGATTGATATAGTAGAAGTAGATTGCAAAAAGTTTAGACAAGAAGATTGAAGGAGTTAGAAGAGAAGAGGTATTTCTTGGAATTTTTTTTTACATTTGGTATATTTTCTGAATTTAGTTAGATTTTAGGTTGAATTTGGTTAAATTATAATATTTTCTGAAGAGGTATATTTAATTTATTTATTATAAAAAACAAAAACAAAAAATAGAATAATATATAAATTTTATAAAAACAGTTTTAATGTTAATATATATTTTATTTAAAACAAATATAATATAATATTTTATGTATTGATTAAAAACATATATAAAAAAAAATAGTTTTTTGTATTGAATAAAAACATATTTAAAAAACTGTTTTAATATGTATATATTTAGTAAAAAATGTTTAATGTTATTATTATAAAATCTGTTTTATAATTTTAAAAAAAAATATTATATTTTATGTAGAATGTTAATAAAAATGGATTTATAATTAAAAAAATATATATAAAAACTGTGTTATATGTTAATAAAAAATATTTATATATCATATAAATAGAATGTTAGTAAAATTTGTTTTATAATTAAAAAAATTATATTAAATTATTATATGTTAATAAAAAACGGTTTTATAATTAAAAAATATTATATAAAAACTATATTATATGTCAATAAAACATTAATATAGTATGTTAAAAAACATTATATGTCAATAAAACATTATATATAGTATGTTATAAAACATTATATATAAAAAACTGGTTTATGTATTTAATTATTATATATTATATGTATGTTAATAAAAACGGTTTTATAATTAAAAATTGTTTTATAAAAACTATATTATATGTCAATAAAAAATATTATATTAATTATTATATATTTAATAAACTATATTAATAGTATATTTAATAGTATGTAATAAAAAACATTATATATTAAAAATAGTTAAAATAAAAGAATATGTTTATGTTTAGTAGTATATATACATAGTATATTTTTTGTAGTAATAAGAACAAGAACAATATGTTTAGGATTATTATTAAGTTGATTAACTAATATTTCTAATTAAAAAGATTTTGATTATATAAATTTGCAGTAAATGGAATATTATAGGTATTATCGTAGTTGGATGTACGATAGACTATATCCAGGAAGACGTGTACTTAAACCCAATTTTATAGACGGAGTTAATGGTTTTATCACGTGGACGTTTGCTCAGGAACATTGTCGAAGTGAAGGAGGAGTTAGGTGTCCTTGTCTTAAATGTGGATGTAGATATATAATTAGTGACCCAGAGGAAATAACACGTCATTTACATAGAAAAGGTTTCATTGAAAATTATTGGGTTTGGACGTATAATGGTGAAACACTGCCGAGTAATGTACCAGAGACTAGCAACACATATGCTTCAAGTAGTCGACCGGCTATGCAACCGCCTATGGAATTTGAGGAAAACTTTAATCTGATAGGTGACATGGTTGGTGATGCTTTTGGTGTTAACGTGACCTATGATCAACAAGAAGATTTTAACGGGGAAGAGTTGCTGAATAAGGAAGCGTAGAGATTTTATTAGTTGTTGAATGAGATGGATACGCTGTTGTTTGAGGGGTCGTCAGACTCAAAGCTATCAATGTGTGTGAGATTATTGGCCGCCAAGTTAAATTGGAATGTTCCTGATCAGTGTTTGGAGCACTTCGCAAAAATGATGTTGGACTCAACTGCAACGAAAGACAACTTGCCTGCGAGTTCCAATGATGCAAAGAAGTTGGTGTCAAAGTTGGGTTTAAGAGTAAGAAAGATTGATTGTTGCATTAATGGTTGCATGTTGTTTTATGACAACGAGTTTGGTACTCAAGATGGATCGTTGGAGGAATGTAAGTTTTGTCAGAGTCCAAGATATAAAGTTCATAATAGAGCCATTAACAGTAAGCAAAAATGTGTAGCAGTAAAGTCCATGTTTTATCTTCCGATAGTACCAAGGTTAAAAAAAATGTTTTCTTCAATGCACAGTGCAAGTCAAATGACATGGCATCATACAAAACAAGCCCAAAACTAAACAACAATAATTTAAATTAGCATTAAATATAAAGTTGTATTAAAAATGGAAATGTATACTTAAATAAAAAGTTATAAATAAGAAACTTACGAGCTTCCTTCGGGCTAAATCCAAAATCTCCCGTCAATGACATGAATCTCACTTGGATCATCATCACCTCGAAGATCGTTCCCATCCAACTCATCATCGTCCTTATCCATCTTAATATTATCATCATTTGGCTCTACATGATCATTCTCACGTGCAGGTACATGTGTCGGATGTGGGGCGCGGGATCCCCCAGTCTGTGTTGGCGGTGGAAAACTAGATCCTCCAGTCAGCTGAAAGGATGAAGGCATTTGCGTGGGAGGTGGAAATCTGGATCCTCTAGTCTGCTGGAAGGATGAGGGCATCTATGTCTGCTAGAATGGAAAACCAGATGGCCTGATAAAAGATGGTTCTCCAGATGGGAGGACATATGGTCGACTGAGGTGACTGACATACTACTATCCTCGGGCATTGGGACTTCTTGCCACTACCAATACCCTTACTCTTATTAGATCGAGGTGACATTTTATCTATTTATAAAGAATACACAGTTAATATATATATATATATATATATATATATATATATATATATATATATATATATATATATATATATATATATATATATATATATATATATATATATATATATATATATATATATATATATATATATATATATATATATATATATATATATATATTCATCAACGAAAATAATAAATTTGAAAAACACATTCTCATCAATACATATTCATTAATACATTCAATAGATGGTTCATTATTCTAATCAATGCATATTCATTAACACATTCAATAGATGATTCATTATTCTAATCAATACATATTCATTATTCTAAATCTCCATGCCCGTCATCCATATCATTCTCATCATCTGATGTGATATTTTCCTCTGATCCAAACTATTCATGCTCTCCGTCCATATTATTTTCAACTAACAATATAGACGCATCAACTTTATGCCCCTCAACCATTGTTTCAGACAAATTTGTAATTTCTTCATCTACAATCACATCATTAATTTGTTCAACTTCATCAACTTGGTAAGCAAGATCTTCCACTAGATCGCCATTTTTAATATAACCCAATGGTTTTGTTTTTATTACAACGCAACACCCTCATTTAAGTGGCACAAATGAAGGATAAGGAACATAATAAAGTTTCCTATCAATATGTGACATTACGAAAGGGTCATACTCTTTTTACCTTCGATTCATTTGAATCTCAACAGTACCATATGTCTTATCTGTTTTTCTACCTCTGGTTGGATCATAACATTCACAATAAAACAAGACAACTTTATTTTTCGATTCCAAGTAATTGTATATCAACTCGTAGATATATTTAACAAAGCCATAAAATTCATCTTCACCACCATTTGTAAGTCCTTTTACAAATACACCGCTGTTTATGGTTTTTTTCCCTTCAGTCCATATCTGAGTGTGAAATTTATATCTGTTTACAAAGTATGTGTTCCATTCATTTGCGCTCTGAATAGGGCCTTCATACAAATTTCTCAAATAGAGTATTTCTGGAGTCAGTGCAACAATGCTAGACAATCTCTCCTTGAACCATGCTAGAAATTGAGCATGAATGGCACCAGATGTTGATTGTACACCGGTACTATGAAAATAGACATTGTTAAATTCCCTAAAAAGAAACACACTATAAGTTTCAAGGTAATAAGTTTTATATTCACACTGTAAAGAAAATTAAAAATTTGGGGTATACTTACTCGAGATATGGTTTAACTTCAATGCAGTTGATCAAGAAATGAACATGTGTGGATTGCATTTCTTTTTGGGTCAACCAACACACACCCTTCTTTTCAAAGGGACAACCTGGAAGCCGGAAGACCGATAAGGTGAACTGACTTATTTCGTTAACATTTATAGGACTTCATATGATTCTTGGAGTTAACGTCAAGTATTGAAATAGTGACTGCAAAAATGTGATGTTTCCCGATGCAAGTAATATGCACATATTGATCCTTTAACTCTAGCTTTATTTTTTATTGATCACTTTGAATCACCTATGAACCTTTAAAATGGATACATCCACCTATATTGAACATATCTGCTAAGATAAGCTTCATATGAAAGATGCACAAGTAGATGTTCCATGCAGTTAAAAAAACCAGGCAGAAATACTTGTTCCAACTTACAGAGAATGAGTGGAATATTTTGGTCCAACTTAATAATGTCATCCACTCTTAAAGATGATGCACAAATATCTCTAAAAAATTGACTAATTTTAGTTAGTGGATTAAGCACATGATTGGGTAGTGAACCAAATGCAATTGGTAGCAATTGTTCCAAAGAAATGTGGCAATCATGACTTTTCATACTATACAACTTCCCAGTGTTAGCGTAGGCACACCTTGCTAAATTTGAAGAATACCCATTAGGCATTCTCAAACATTTTAACCATCAACAAACCGATTTAGCTTCTTGGGAAGTCAGACCGAAACAAGGCTTGGGTTTTAATAATTTTCAATTCGGTTGAGGCTTCAACTCCAACTCTTTCCGATTACACCAAATTTCCATGTCTTGTCTAGCCTTCTCATTATCTTTTTTTTTGTCTATAACATCCAACATCCATCACTATGTTAAATACATTATCAAAAAAATTATTCTCAATATGCATAACATCAAGATTAGGGCGCAACAAATTATCTTTCCAATACGGGAGGTCCCAAAATATACTTATTTTTGTCCAATTGTGTGTGACTCCATATCCTTCAATTCTACATGCTTTTTCAGTATCTGTTGTAATAACCGACAAAAAATAGAGTCGCCACCCTTAATTTTTATCTTTGAGAAGGGAACACAAAGGATAACCCTAATTTGGTCAGAGATTCTAAGTTGTTGGACTCGTTCTTAGACGAAGGGAAGGTGTTAGGCATCCATCATCTACCTTGTTCACAAGGATACTAGGGTTTAGAATTACGGCTTAGGAAATAGGGTTTTAATTTTTTTATTAGGGGAACTCGCCACGATTTTAGTCGTATGCCTACGTATCCTCTTAGGAGGAATCAGAGTCCCAATTCGTAGTTCGCAGTTGGTTGGTGTTTTTTATGGATTACGAAGATGTCTTGAATTTCTCTTGTACTATGTCCGAGTGCGTGAATAGCGGAGTTGTTAGATGAAAATCATAGTTGATTTAAAAAATCCTCATAATCCTTTTGAAAATTGTTTTAAATTAATTAAGTTATTAAAAAAAGGTTTGGTGTTGGTTAGGTATTTTTTAAATATACTAATATAAAAAAAATTAATGCATGGCAAAAATAATTTTAATGAAAGAAAAAATTATGAGTTAGTAGAAAAAATATTTAAATTTTATAATAATAGTAAAATAATATTAGAATTTTTAAATATATTAAATTATAGAAAAATAATTGTAAATAATAAAAGAAATTAAAAAAACACAAGGGGTGTATTTTGTGTTGAGCTAGTAAAACAGGGGGTGTGAGAAGTAGGGCTCTGAATTCAGATATTGAATTCAGGCCCAAACACAAGAGGGGTATTATTTTGAACTGTGTAGAAAATATGGGGAGTATGCGAAGAAAAGGCCCAAGTCCAAATGCTGGACTTGGCCGAATGGCACTAGGGGGTACAATTTTCTAACGCGGTAGTAAAATAAAAAAACAAGGGTGGCATGATTAGCAATGGGATAATCCCAGTGTTTGACAAAAATTTTGGGAGTCCGTTTAGACTTCATGCGGGTGAGTGTGTGGCGTTACAATGGGTGTACAAATCAGGAGCATTTGATGATGATCTAAAGGTGGTGATGTGAAGCGCGCATGCACAAAATTAGGGAGGGTTATATTTTACACTCTTTGTCATTTTCATCATTTTTTTCTCTTCCCGTCTCTCTCTCTCTCTCTCTCTACAATTCCCTCTCTTACTAAAACAAAAACCTAGAGAGAGAGCGTATGACCTCTCTCTAAAACTCAGGAAGCCAAAAATCGTCTTGGTCGCGCCGTCCTTCTTGAACCACCACCAACCACCCCTTTTACCAGTTTTTCGTTTGACATTCAACTGGAAACTTCAAACATTCAAAGACCACCACCGTGGATCTTCATCTATGCTCGTAGAACCCTAAAGGTTCTTGATGAACCCTAACTATCTGAAAACCCAAAACACCCAACAATGAAGAACCCTTACCCTGATCTTCAAACACCCCAAGAACCATAACCCTAGGTTAGAACACTAACACTAGTTTAGAACCCTAACCCTAAAAAGCTAAATTTTCCAAAAATACAACATTCAAATATCAATCATGCAAACATCACAACAACTATTAAGAGCCCTAAAGCTAAGTGATTTGTGTTACCTCTTCCGCCGTGATACTGGTTGTATAGTTTTGATTCCCTAAATCCTATTTCTGATCTCTCACTTCTTCCTCTTTTGGTTTGCCGGTACTACAATGGTGGTAGTGTAGTGGCGGCGGCTTGAGGATGAGAGCGGTGCAATTTGAAGCTCTTGGGGTTTCAGATATTGAAACCCTAAGTATTTTTCTTTAATCTCAGCCAACTCGTTCGTCTCATTTTTCTTCCTCTTCTTAGAATTTTTTTAGGTTCTATTTATAGTTTTAGGTTTTAGACAAATTAGGAATATGTTTTATGATTGCCATTATATTTTGTTGATTTAGAGTAGATTGATGAATTAGGAGATTTAATTTAATTGTAATTGATTTGATTATGTTTTAGACGATTTTTTACAAATTGTTATGTAAAGATATGATTGAAATTTATTTGATTTTGTTTTTGTTTTGTATGTGTTTCAAAATGCGTTTTTCTTTTCAGATATGTACAATACACATTTTCTGGGCCTTGGGCTTGTGAAATTAGGGTTTCAAAACCCTTACGTTGACTTCGGTCAAAATTAATCAAAAACAACAACAATAATAATAATAATATAAGATTTAATAATAAATTAATAATTAACAAAGATATAATTAGTTAATCAGGTTTAATTAAAAATAATAGTAATAAAAAATAAAAATGCAAATAATATTTGAACAAATATTGTCTTCATCCAAGAAAATGGGCTTCCGAAAAATGCATTATGGGCCTCTAAAAAATAGTTAAAAAAATCCCCAATAATTTCTTTGAGGATATCAAATGACCAAACCAAAACCAATCACACCCCCTTCCCCTGCTAAAACATGTTAACCCTTAATGGGCCTTTTATAAATGCATGGTAATGACTTGGCAAGACCCAATAGATCTTATCTCCCTTGAAATAGATTATTCAATTTATTGGGTCAGCCTGATTATAAATGACATAATAACTCCTTCTTATAGACTTTAAACCCCCTTCCTTATTATTTAACTAGGCCAAACAAAATTGTCTTAATGGGCCATCAGATTTTGATGGTCCATTTAAGACAATACACTCCCCTATTGGTTTTAAACCCCTCGTATGCTCATTTTTAGAAACAAATTGAAAAAAAATAAATAGAGATTCAACAACATAATGGTAATGTGACCGTCGAAATTTATAGGAAAAAATTAGGGTATGACAGTTGCCCCTATTTAATTGCCTTTAGATTGAATAGTGCGAGAATACGTAGGTCTCGAACGTTCGAATCGGTGGTTAATTAAACAATGGAGGACCCCAAAATTTGTCCGAACGATTATAAGGATACATTGTACAATGTTCCCAAGAGTATGGAAAAATAGGCATAGATGATGATGTATCATCTTATCAGAGTTTGAGCAAAAAGTTTTGATTTGACTTAGATACAACAATGCAGATAACTCGTTGTTGTACCCCAAAATTTTCCCTCTCATTTTATCAATATTTCCCCTCACAAGACTCTTTGGACTCAAGACCAAGCTAGGGTTTGCTCTGCTCAAGATATCTCTTTGCACTGATGACCTAAATTAGGGTTTGAGTTTGCACAGGGATTTTTGGACTTTCAATGCTCAAAGTGGCTTTCATAATTCAAGTTTTACTTATAAGATTGCCTCTACCAAGTTTCAAGCCTTGAATCAAATTTTTGCCCAGTCAATTGGACAGTTGACTTAAAAATCAACTCTATTGGGGAAAAAGTCAACTATGACCAATTTACAGTCAAACCTCACAATTTTTGATCCACATCAACATTATAGACTCATATGAACCATTTGATCAAGTTTGGACCACAACTCCTCAAGAAATTTGATCAGATCATCAAAAGGGCAAAATGGTCATTTTTACGGTTTTGATTGCAGAAAGGGCAATTTCTGATTTTTAACCTAGCCAATGGAAAATTGGGTTCAAGCATGGATTCAAGGACTCAATGGCATCATCTTGACCTATTCACAAGGTTCAAAAGATCTCAAATGCATTGGATTGACAGATGAATTTTTTCAGTCAACTGATCAAAATTTGACTATACACTGAAAAGTCAAACTTTGACTTTTTGGTCAAAATCAAGTGCCAAGGGTCATTTTTCATCAATATGTGTCAAAACATGAAACTTTTTCATCAAGAAACCTAATTTGGCAAATTAGGGTTTAAGATTGAAAAATTTCATAACTTCAAATTTTTCTAAGTTATGAAATTTTCTTATTTTTTCCAAACTTTGCCTAACATTTTCACCATGATGCAATTGGATTAAAACAAAACTTCCAACATGAAAGTTGTAGTCCTCCACAAAGTATACAACTTTGATTCACAAAGTTTTCCCAAAAGAAGCTTGGATCTCATGTTATGATTTTTGGAACAAGGGTCCATGAAACTTTTAACTTAGTAAAATTTTACCCTAGTTTAGGCAGGATTTTGACCTATCTTCATGACCATTTTTCACATAGTTCCACTTGGAATATCAAAATTCATTTCAAATATGGATTGTATAGCATGTTACAAGATTTACAAAATGTCCATGAACTCTCCAAAATCATTTATGGTTAGGGAGAATCGAATATTTGAATTTGGCAAAAACTCACTTTGATCCATGGCATTTTCATGTTGACACAAGTTGCAAAATCTGTCCAAACTTGCTTTGTACTTGATTACAGGTCTCTAAACCCTTCCACACTCAAAAATTAATACAAATACAATGGAAATTGGTCTTATTCTGATCAATGGAGCTTGGCACAATAAATAAATCCATTTATGGCATAAAGGTTGCAATACCATTTCCATAAAGCATACTTTTTGCAATTTTGTATTTCTTGAGCCATGGACCTGATCTCTTGATACAAACAAAGTCCACAAACTTCAGAAAAAGCTCACAAACCCTATGCAGATCTTGAGATAGCTTGTATAACCTTGGCCTTTGTCACTTCCTACCTTTTCTTAAAAAACAAGTCATTGTGCCAAAAGTCTATAACTCTTGAATCTGATAAGAGCAAGTCTGGGTAACATTCCAAACAAGTTTTTGACATTGCCTTGAGCCAGAAACACGAGCCATCCATCCCTCAAACTCTCTTGAACATCAAAACACACTCCTCTTGCAAAATATGGCAGCTTCTGCACTTTGAGTTCCAAAACAAAAACCACTCGTGCATTTTGTCCCAAACCAATTCCAATACCTTCCATACAACTTATCTGAACTATCCCAACCATTGGCCCTTGACTGTAACTCCATTTGCAAGCTTCACCATTTCTGTTTTCAGCTTGTGCAGGTTGACTTCTACAAGCTTGTTCAAGCACATCCAAAGCAAACTAAGCATTGGGGAAGGTCAGAGGAAGTTAAAGCAAGCTCCCAAGCATCTCAGGCCTCACTCAAAAGCTCCACATTACCATACACGATTTCAACTGAAACAGGTATTTTTCAACTTTCTATCTCTCTATTTAGGAATCATTAGGCTTAGGTTTGTGAATAAAAAATGTAGTACTCATAGCCCTGAAGCTGTACATATGCATAGATTTCATTTAAGTTAAATGTGCTAAGAGAATTTGATTGATGAACATTATGAAAAAGTTAGGTTAAAAATTAGGGCCAGAGAAATTCTCTCTAGTCTTTGAGAGTTAGATTAAGTTCTTTATATGGTTGGAATCGTCTTGAAAAATGCTATGACTTTGGTGTTACGAGTTTTTTCTTTAGAGCACGTATGCAGGATCTGGACATTTGTACAGGCTGCGCGTTTTTGAGTTTCAAAGGTTAAAGATGAAGCTGATCTGGGCTGGGCTTGATTTGGCTTGTTTTGACACCCCTCTCTTTGCTGTTCATACCCCCTGGCCCATTTCTTTATATTTTTGTATTTTTGTATTTATTTTTCATTTCTGATTTTATTTTATTATTTTCTAAACATAAAAAATATTAAAAACATTTTCATAAATTTTCACATTTTATTTTATTATTTTTTATTATTTTTTAAACATAAAAATAATTATTAGATAGTATATACTTTTATTTTCTTTAATAAAAACTTATAAATATTATAGAAATATTATATATTTTTATTTTTATTATTTATACAGATAAAATAATATTTTTTCACATGTTTTATTTCTTAATATCTTTGTATATATTTATATTATTTTCTTGTACATAAAATAAATAATATAATATATATTATCTTAAAATAAAAACTAGGGTTTCCACCCTTATTAAAAATAATATTTTTTCTAATATATATATTTTTTTGGAACACTTGTATATATTTTTTATTGTACATAAATAAATAAATATTAATAAATACATTTTCTTAAAACAAAATTTAGGGTTTTTCCCTTAACAAAAATAACTTTTTATTTTCTTATTTTTTTTAACACATTAAATATTTTATTTTACATACATAAAAATAAACAAAAACATTTTACATATTTATAATATTTTGCATATTTATATTTAACTTGCTTATTTAAATATTGCTTATTTATTATTTGATGCAAAGAGTTCAATTTGGATGTAATAGTAAATATTAGGGTTTCATTTTCTTGCAAATACTCCCCATTCAAAATTGTATCCCCCTCCCCATATCAATGTTTTAATAGCCTAGATTACTTTTACGCATTTATGCTTTCAAATATGCCATGATAGAGATTAGGGTTTGTATGCAATATCCAAAATCAAAACAAATAGTTAGACCTAATACAAGACATAAAAATGCATGAAAATGACAACACAATGCACACATGCACCCCTAGGGTTTCACCCACCTGTTGCCTTTAAAATGACCATGTTATGCATGTTGAGTATCTTGCCAAAAACAAAAACAAAACAAAAGATCATAGTCCCTCGATGACGCTATCTTGGTTGCCTATACAAAATGATCTAGTCCCTCAAAAAATTGCTAAAGATACTTAGCACAATTGCTATCATGGTTAATACGATGACCCGCGCCTGTCCCGTTTAACATCCAAATACAAGGTTGTTTACCAAATGCAATGGTAAAACAACAATGTAAAAGGGTTAAAAATGTGTAGGAAAGATCTTTGAGTAGATAGGGTAGACAACTCTTAGTTACTTGATCAAAACTTGCAAAAACATCCTTGCTATTTTCAAACACACATCACAACACAATTTCAAAACATTTCCCAAAACAAAACCTTCAAACATTGAAACATCTTTTCAAAAGACAATACACCTTTGTATACATTCAAACAAGAATCATTACAAAGGTTGCCACAATGATGGCCTCTTTTCAAAACATTTTCAAAACAACACATAAAGCACCATTTCAAACAATTGAAAAGCAAAAGCAAGTGATCTAAACAAGTAACTAAGAGCCCATGGAAAACCATGGATGAAAAGGGTGCTTGCACCTTCCCTTTTCATAATCTACCCCCCGAACCCAAGAAAACATCTCAAAGGTCTTTCCTGTGCTTTTTGACCTTTCCTTTGGATAAAATAAAAAGTCGGTGGCTACTCTTGCTAAACCAAAACATTTACGAACACAAACGCAAAACCTCAAGTCAGTTCTCCCACCGCATCACACTCGTCAATATGTAAAAGGGATCATAGATTTTTCGCTTATTTACCATAACCTAGGAGGTAAATAATACGAGTCTGAAAGTTGACTTACTAACACTTTGAGACTAATATAGTAAGTTTATAACACAGATTTTGTTTATTCATCGCAACCTAGGGGATGAATAAAATAGTGTTTGATAACACATTTCTACATGGAGACTGACGTAATGAATTATGCATATTTCTTCATGTTTACTACATCCTAGAGAGTAAACCGTACGAGGAGGAACCTGTGCTTTTATCACAACCTAGGGGATAAAAGGCACCAGGGATGGGCTTATGTTATTCATCACAACCTAGGGGATGAATAGTATAACCCTGAAAATTCACATACCTATCACAACCTAGGGGATATATATTTGCAGACTTTATGCATTTACCACGACCTAGAGGATAAACGGAACAAAGAGAGATTCACGTATTCATTACAGCCTAGGGAATGAATAATATGAACCCGACAATTTGCATACCTGCCACAACCTAGGGGGTAGATGATTGAAAAATAATTTGGTGATCAAATTTTAGGTAACTAGATCAAAATATGAGATTGGAGTTTTACCGATTATGTCTATTCTTAACCAAGGTAATTGATTGCTTTGTTAATCTGACGAAGGGCCCCAAGATGTTGGTTTTACCCAAAGTGTGTTTTGAAAAATGCCATGATGATGTATGTGCATAAGTACTAGATTGATATGGAACCTAGAATGTATATGCATCGAGTATTTTGTATATGCCCCAAATGTTTAAATATGCAACGAATGTGTGTATATGCCCCAAAATGTAATAAAAAATGTTTTTTGATATTCTCTCCTTTTAAACCATTGGTTTTGTGTTACCAACTCGCCAACATTGTGTTATTGTGGTATCTTTAATTTGATTTGAACCAGATGAAGGGTGTCAGTAAGAACTTGATATTGGTATCGCAGGCGCAGGTGTATACGTGGACGTAGTTATGGACGCACGCGTGGAAGTGGACGTAGGCGTGAAGGTGGATGAAGGCGTGGACATGGACGTAGGCATGGATTTTCTTTTGATGTTTTTCTAACCAAAATGATTTTTGATATTATATAAAATGCTTTTATTTGTCAAATCCCCAAAATGATTTCAACGCAGTATTTAAAAGTAATCATAGTATTTTGCAAACAAGCCTGAAGAAAAAAAAACCCAATTGAAAGATTGAAAAATTAAATGTTTTATTGTTAAGTATGCCTCTGAATAGGTAGGAGTATCAGATGTAATTCCTTGAAGGAGGTAATTACGGAAAAAATCGAAAATGGCAAAGAAAATGATAATTGTTACTACTATTTCCCCAATATCATTTTGATAGCTCCAATCTCCTTTGCTTCTGAGTCAAATGATTTGGATCAATCCCTTCCTTTGTGGTTGCAGTCGTGGTTCTTAGATCACAGTCTTTTTGTTCTTTATTTTTGAACCCTAATTTTTGACTGGATCGCCCTTTCGGGTTTTCAATCCACCGGGAGAATAAATTTTTTTGTGTATGTCCCTAATTTTTTCCTGGATCGCGCTTTAGGATTTTCAATCCACCGAGATTCTCTTTTTTGCCTAATTCGTCCGTTTCAGGGTTCGAACTTAACGAGCTTTTTATACATAGTATTTTTTGACTGCGTATGAATTCGTTGGATGTGGTAGTCCTTCCCCACCCATTGTTGTCAGGATAAGGCCACCACCAGAGAAGGTTGTTTTTACCACATATGGACCTTCTTTGTTAGGTGTCCATTTACCACGTGAATCCAGGCGAGATAGCAGAATCTTCTTGAGCACAAAATCCCCTTCTTTGAACACTCGAGGACGAACCTTCTTGTCGAATGCTTTCTTCATCAACTTTTGATATAACTGACGGTGGCACAAAGTTTTCAAGCGTTTTTCTTCAACGAGGTTAAGCTGATCAAGTCGCGTCTGAACCCACTCTTCTTCTTCAAGCTTTATTTCAATTATAACTCGAAGTGACGAAATTTCAACTTCAATCAGGAGTATTTCCTCCATGCCATATACCATAGAGAAAGGGGTTGCCCCTGTTGATGTACATACGGAAGTACGATAGCCATGTAAAGCAAAGGGAATCATTTCATGCCAATCTTTGTATGTCTTTATCATTTTCTGAATGATTTTCTTGATGTTCTTGTTGGCAGCTTTAACGGCTCCATTCATCTTGGGTCGATATGGCAGGAATTATGATGCTCGATCTTGAATCTATCACATAATTCCTTCATCGTTTTGTTGCTCAAATTGGACCCATTGTCCATAATGGTTCAACTTGGGACCCCATATCTGCATATGAGGTTCTTCTTGATGAATCGAGTAACCACTTGAGTTGTCATATTTGCGTAGGATGTCGCTTCCACCCATTTGGTGAAGTAATCAATGGAAACTAGTATGAACCAGTGTTAGTTATGCACTTTCAGTTCGATTGTTCCTATCATATCAATTACCCACATCGAAAATGGATAAGGAGAGCTCATGACATTTAGAGGAGTTGGTGGCACATTCATTATGTCAGCGTAGATTTGGCATTTGTGACATGTCTTTGTATAATGATAATAATCGGCTTCTATTGTCAACCAATAATAACCCGCTCACATGATTTTTCTAGCCATGGAATGTCCATTTGCATGTGTTTCGAAAGTACCTTCATGGATTTATCTCATAAGTGTGTTTGCTTCCCGTTTCTCCATACACCTGAGTAACACCATATCATAGTTTCTTTTGTACAACACGTCACCACTCAAATAATTTTGAGGCTAGCTTCCGCAGAGTTTGCTTGTCAATGATAGAGGCATTTTCTGGAGATTCTTGTTTCTCAAGGTACCTCTTGATGTCATAGAATCAAGATTTGTTATCTGTTCCCTCTTTAATAGCAATACAATGTGCAGGTTCTTTAAAATGTCTGATTGTAATATGTGGTTCGTGATTTGGCCAAGTTACTTTGAACATGGCTGATAAAGTTGCCAAGGCGTCTGCCATCTGATTTTCTTCTCGTGGAATATGACTGAAGGTAATCTCATTGAATTCCATAGCTAGCTTTAAAACATGATCCCGATATAGAATCAATTTGGGATGTTTAGTGTCCCATTCACTGTTGACTTGGTATATAACTAGCACAAAGTCTCCAACACTTCGAGATGTTTGATTCTTAAATTGATAACAGCTTCTAGACCCAGGATACAAGCTTCATATTTGGCGATATTGTTGGTGCAGTAAAAACATAAACTTGTGGTATAAGGCTTGTGAAAATTCTTCGGAGAAGTTAAAACTGCACCAATGTCGTGTCCCAGTGCATTTGAAGTCCCATCAAACATGAGTGTCCAATGTGCCCCTGGTTCTGGTCCTTTGTTGAGCCCTGGTATTTTGTATTCACTTATAACCATGACATCTTTGTCTAGAAAGTCAAACTTCATTGGTTGATATTATGGTAATGGCTGATGAGCTAGATGGTTAACTAGTACACTACCCTTGATGGCCTTTTGAGTAACGTATTGAATATCTTACTATGATAGTAACATCTTCCATCAGGAAATATTTCCTATAAGAGTTGGTTTTTCGAACAAATACTTTAAAGGATCCATTATTGCTATTAACCACATGGTGCAAGTTAACATATATTGCCCAAGTCTTTTAGTAGCCCAACCCAATGTACAACAAGTCTTCTCGAGAAGTGAGTACTTGGTTTCGCAATCAATGAATTTCTTGCTGAGGTAGTAGATTACATGCTCTTTTCTACCTGTTTCGTCATGTTGTCCCAATAAACATCCCATTGACCCTTCAAGCACTGTCAGATACATGATGAGAGGTCTTCCACAAACTGGTGGTATCAAGATTGGTGGCTCTTATAAATATTGCTTTATTTTCTTGAAAGCTGTCTAGTAATCATTATTCCATACCACTGTCTAATCTTTTCGCAATAATTTGATTATAGACTCGCACTTAGAAGTTAGGTGCAATACGAACCTTGTAATGTAATTCAGTCGTTCTAAGAAACCATAAACCTCTTTTTCTATCCTCGGAGCTGGCATTTCTTGTATGGATTTTACCTTGTCGGGGTCTACCTCAATACTACGCTGACTTACAATAACACCTAACGACTTTCCTGACCTAACACCAAATGTACACTTGTTGAGATTCAATCTCAGTTTGAACTTTCGCAGACGCTCGAATAGCTTTTGCAAATGTATGATGTGATCCTTCTCTGTATGAGATTTGGCGATTATATCATCTACGTACACCTTAACCTCTTTGTGAATCATATCATGGAATAATGTGACCATAGCTTGCTGATAAGTTTCCCCCGTGTTCTTTAGACCGAAATGCATTACCTTATAATAGAAATTTCCCCAAGGTTTCATGAAAGTAGTCTTTTCCATGTCTTCGGGTGCCATTTTAATTTGATTATAGCCTGAGAAACCATCCATGAACGAGAATACTGAAGCTTGAGTTATATTGTCCACCAAAACATCTATGTGAGGTAACGGGAAATCGTCTCTGGGACTTGCTTTGTTAAGATCTCGATAATCTACACACATGTGTACTTTTCCATCCTTCTTAGGTACTGGCACGATGTTAGCTATCTAAGGTGGATAATCTACCACCGCTAAGAACCACGCGTCAAATTTTTTAAGGACCTCTTCTCGAATCTTGGTGGACATGTCTGTACGAGTTCTTCTGAGCTTCTGCCTAACTGGAGAGCAACCTTCCTTGAGAGGTAGTATGTGCACCCCAATGTCTGTATCCAATCCTAGCATATCTCTGTAAGATCAGGAAAATATATCCACATATTCATGTAGCAACTTGATCAGTCTTTTTTTGACACTTTTCTCCAATGTTTCTCCTAGCTTGATCTCTTTCGAATCTTCCTATATTCCATGGTTAATGGTCTCAATAGATTCCTGGTATGGTTGTATATTCTCATCCTTTTTCTCTATCTCCCTCGCCAATTCTTTAGAAAGTTCAAGATCTTCATCATCTTCCTCTTCCGCTTGGTTAATGGTTGCATCAAAATTATATCAGATAGCAGCAGTAACATTATCGGTGTTTTTAGGAATGGATCTGCACATTTATCTTGTTTTGGTACAATTTTAGTATGTGAATTTGGAAAATGCATATGAAGGAAAGTATTTCCATTTTTAAATATAAGGGATAAATGCAAGAGAAAGACATGGATCTTAATTGAATGCGAAATATAACTTTTATTAATTATGAATAATGTCTGAAACAAATCGGGGGACCCTTACAAGCAACCCCTACGTCTCGGGCTTGACATAGGTTCTTTAAAAAACCAAGAAAATTACTTTGGAAAGGAAAAGATATTTGGAATCTCCACATCTGTCCAATTCTTGAGTTCTTCTCCTGGGGCGCATTCTTGGATGAAATCATATTCCTTTTTGATGTTGCCCTTGTCAGATATCATTTCCACCTGTCTGTCGTGCTCCGTTCCTTTGTTGATGAAAGTCTCCTGGATAGGAGGAAATCGTGCTTTGCCTTTCAGGGTAGCCTTTGATAACTCGTAGTCCAAACAAAAACAATTCTTCTTCTCAGGTATTTCTGGGAGTTTACCCCAACCTTTTGAGGTACCACTTTCCATAGCTATTTTTATATCTCTCCACGAAGTCATAGTAGGTTTCTTCATTTTTTCCACCGATAGGGTTACCATCAGGGCAACCTCTAAGACTTAAAATGGTGTGGCTATGTAGTCTTCATCAGTACTGATATACCTGTAGGATTCTATGTGATTTACAATGGTGTCCTCTTCACCATCAATTATGACCAACCTTCCTTCAACGAAGAACTTCAGTTTCTGATGTAAATTTGAAGTGGCTGGCCCTGCTGCATGAATCTAGGGTCGGCCAAGTAAACATGTATACGCTGATTCTATATCCATGACTTGTAAAGTGATATAAAACATATGTGGACCGATCTTGACAGGAAGGTCTACTTATCCAAATATCGAACTTTGAGAACCGTCAAAATCTTTAACTATCGTAAAACTGGGCCTTATCACCACGCCATCTAGTGTTAACTTCATCAAGCTAGATTTTGGTAACACATTGAGGGAAGAAACAGTATCAGTGAGTACCCAAGATAGACTTGTAGTACCTATCTGAATAAATATGTGTAATGCCTTGTTGTGAGCTCTACCTTGTGGAGGAAACTCACTGTCATTGAAACCTAGATATGATCCAGATGTCAAATTTGCTACAACATTGTCAAATTGGTTTACAGTGATCTTCTCTGCGACATGAGCAGAACTCAAAACCTTCACTAGAGAGTCTCGTTATGCTTTTGAATTAATGAGCAATGAGAGTATAGAAATTTTGGTCGGGGTTTGGTGAAGTTGATCCACCACCCTATAATCACCTCTCTTGATTATTTTAAAAAATTCTTCCACCTCTTGATCAGTAAAGTTCTTGCTCAGAGGCTTTTGTTCTTGACTTGCCTCCAACACTTCTTTTGCTTTATCTTTCTCCAAAGTATCATTCTTATTTTTCACCACAACATCATTCTTCTTTTGTGATTCTGGGCCAAAGATTCGACCATTGCGAGTCATGCCCCCTGTTCTTGCTATATTTGAGATTGCATGTCCTTGACTTGTCGATGACTCACATTTTTGCTTTAAGCCATTGAAGTATATAGTAGAATCATAACTCCATGGTGCTACTTTGTCACTTTCGTAAGGGGTAGGAGATGGTCCCCTAATTACCATTGTAGTTTTTGGAACTACTGGTATCCTCAGAGTTTGCCTTGGTGTCATCACTGGTGCTTCTGTTGACTCTCCCTATAGAATCACAAGAGTCTTCTTATTAAGGTTTAGACCTTGGAAAGGAATTACCAATAGCTTCCTTGTACTTCCCTTGATTGCAGCTACATATTCTCCTTTAGGGTATGATCTAAATTGGACTATCCCCTGGTCCACCAATTTTTGTAATGTCTTCTCAAAAGATTCATTATGTTTCAAGAGGAACCCACACTCCAACAAATATTCCTTCAACATGTTTATTGGGGCCTTTACTCGTCTGGATACCCCAAAGTTAGTGACCACTTCAATTGCATTTATCGCTGGTCCACCATGCGGAGGCATGGGGTTTGTCTTTATGTTCAGTTTATCGAAAGTGATATCCTGAGAGTCCAACAAATATTATACCTTGTGTTTAAAGGCCCAACATTTCTCTATAGTATGCCTTAGAGAATTGTCGTGATACTCACATTTGGAATTGGCATCGTACCTTAGTGAGGATGCTCCGATTGGAGAAGCTAGAGGTCTTAGCTCTACCAAAGGCGCATTGACCAAGTGTTGTAATGATTGACTGTGTGACATAGGGAGCAGGTCAAACTTTCTCGGCGGCCTTTAAAATCTGTTCTGTTGTTGTTCTCGTGGAATTATTAATGGTTTATGTACCCTTGGATGTGAGGCTGAAGCATTAATTTCTCCCTCCTTCTTTGTAGAGAAGTTAGGAACATGTCTTTTTGCATTATAAGGGGTACTAGATGATGCCCCTTGTATCTTCCCTCTCCTTATACCGACTTCAATCCTTTCATCAATAGTTACTAAATCAGAAAATATAGAAGAGACGCTTCCTACCATCTTTTCATAATATAACCCTTGCAAAGTTCCCATGAACATATCGACTAATTATTTCTCCAGAAGTGCTGGTTCTACCCGAGCTGTCATTTCTCTCCACCTTTGAGCATACTCTTTGAAAGACTCCTCCTTTTTCCGATATAAGTTATGGAGTTGCACGTGGGTAGGCTCCATGTCTAATTTGTACTTGTACTATCTCAGGAAAGCGTCAGCAAGATCTGCCCATGTCTGTATATGAATTTGTTCCAACTGCATGTATCAATCCAAGGATGCCCCATTTAAACTGTCTTGGAAACAATGGATTATCATCTTATGGTCTTGAGAATATGCATGCATCTTTCTGCACTACATGTGTAGATGGTTCCTTAGACATGTGAGCCCCTTGTATTTTCCAAAGTCAGGTACTTTGAATTTCGGTGGGATCACCACATCAGGAACTAGATCGATCTCGAGAGCGTCGACATTGAAAGCATCGTAACCCTCCACAACCTTTAACCTTTCTTCAAGGGCTTTTTATTGGTTGATCTCCAATGTATTTTCAGTGGCATACATATGAGTTATCTTTTGTGGTGCTTGATTGACATCTTCGAAGTCATCGTCTCCATATTTCAAGTCTAAGTAGTTGTCTGCGTTGTTGATCAAAATCTCTAAGGTATGAGACTCCCCTACCTTTGGTGGAGGTAGGAAAAATCCTTTAATATCAACTTATCTTATTTCTTGTTGAGCCATAGATGAATTTTGGGGTCCTAACTCCGGTTCTCTTTTGGGTTGGTGACCGCTCGGTGCACCAATGGTTTGGTCTACTTCTTCAAAGGCTTCCCTAGGGATTTGTTCATGCCTTTCAATGATGTTCTTCAAGGATAGAAGAACTTGACTCATATCTCTTTTCATTGAGTCGACATTGCCCTTGACTTTTTCCAAATCCTCCTTGAATGCTTCTTAGTTATCTTCGATTTGTTCCATCATTTTCTGTTGATGGGCTCTTCTCTGGTATGGTGGTTGGAGAGGTGGTGATTTCCTAGAACTTCTACCAATGGTTTAACTGAAGAACATTTTGAAAAATGATGAGTTTCTTCTTTGTTATGAGTTTATGAGATGTAAATGTTTGTGAATGCGTATGAATATGCTAAGGGTTTTGTTTTTGAAATTTCTTATTCACTTGGATATACACTTTTGTATATATATCTTTTTGTAGGTTTTGCTTTTTATTGGTGAGCATCCAAAAAATAAATACGCAAACGAGATACGAAAACAAATCCCTTTATTGGAATAGTAATTGTCTTTTTAAAAAAAGGAATACAATTTAGATATTGAAAAATATTCAAACTTAAAACATTAAAAACTTGCTGAAATAAATGATCAAAGGGAAACAAAAGTCTTCTAAGTGCGCCTTCGGATTTATGCTCTGAAACCATTTACCATTTCCCTACAAAGCTTAAGGAAGTCTTCGACGTCTTTCGAAAGAGGGACCATCACATTTTTTGCATCCCTCAAGCTCCCAGGGATGTCGCTGATAAGATTGTTGGCTAAGAGGGGGAGTCTTGCATGCTTGTCTTTGTAGAACTGATATTCTTGGTAGAGGTAAGGAATTATCTTATGATTATCCTTTCCTGCTTTGGCGATCTTTACATAATTCTCTTCCCAATACAACTTTTCAGCCCTCATCTCCGTCTAGAGTTTCCGTTGTATTAGGAAATCCTTTCGGAGGCCTTCTAACTAACGACACACTTGCTCGTATTCATCAGTCTTCTTAGCGAGAAATCTTCCTGCCATCATCCTTTTGAGGCATTCCCCTACCTCTGATTCTTGGCTATCTTGGAGTCTGGTTGTAAGATAGTTCATTTGTTCTTCTTGATCTAAAGAAGCTTGCATCAAACTTTGGATTTGAGCCCTCACATCCTCTTCCATCACCTTCTTATCCAGCATTGCCTTTTCATACCACCTATTTAATCTCCCGATTTCACTAGCCGCATCCTTCAACCCTTGATCGTGGGAATCCAAATTGAAAGTAGTACTTAACAAACCTTCATTTGAACGCTTTCGCTTAAGACTCTCCTTCTCAAATTCCTCACGATCTTTCTGAATTTGTTGATCTTTTGATTCAATTATGTGTTGCATTTTCCTTTTCTCCTTAGTGAAGTTATGGAGGTTAAGCTCTATTTCTTATTTTTCCCTTTGAGCTTGTTTCAAAGCATTCTTTAAATTGTCTATTTCTTCTAAGGACATAGGAAGAGAATTTGGGACATCTGGCTTGTACTCAGGATCTATGTCAAACGGTAACTTAACAATTCGCACCCTATCCAAAACCCACCGAGTGTAAGTCTCTTTCGCCACAACATTATTCCTTTAAGCATTTCTTTTATTAACCCTATTCCAAGCTCAGATGATCTTACTGAGAAATTCTTGGTCGTTCTTGCCTATGTCATGAATGGTCAATTGTCGGAGTTGTTCATCTAAGAGTTTATCCTCCAAAGGATACCCTATTTACCGTAGAGCCAAAGTAGGGTTGTAATTGATACAACCACGTGATCCAATCAACGAAACATTTGGAAAGTCTTCACAACTATAGATGATATCTCGAATGTCCAGGTTCCTCGCATACCACAACACACAATTAGCAGTAAGAGACCTTAATTTTTGAGGGCACTCGTATCTCGCCAGATTTGGAATCGTGTAATCTTCCTTTTATAGATGAGTCATAAACCAAGAATACAGAAGTGGGATGCAACAATTTAGAGTACCCATTCCCTTTTCGTACTGAGTATGAAGTGTGTAATAAATATCAGCAAGTAAAGCGGGAGTTGGGTCCGTATTGAAAACTTTTGCGTCCCAAAATACGCTAATAGTCTCAGGGTCAATATAGTCTAAATTTCGTGGAAATAAGATTACACCAAACACAAGCAGTCCTAAAAAATCAACACAAGACTCCCATTCTTTGTTATCGGCAAAATCAAGAGCCTTAGTCTCCAAATAGCATCTCTTAATCCCTCGTATATCACCTTCTTTTTTATAATTAAGTGAGAATTCAGGATAAGGGATCCCTAAACCCTCTTCCAAGATTATGACGTCACTAGTTTGCCTGATTCCCACACAAGCTTTCCCTTTAAAGAAATCCAAAAGTCTATCAAATTCTTCCAGATTCGGTGATAGCTGGAAGTCTTGGAAGGTGAAGCACTTCAATGGAGGGTCATAGAAATGAATTAGGGCAGAAATAACATCTAATTGTACCTCCACTTTTGTTAATTCAAGAGTATCTCCATAACAGCGAGTAAAAATCTTCAAAGCTCTTTCAGATAGTTTCCCTTTTATAGCCTTGATCTTTGTCATATCTGGCTTGATGGAATTAATACAGACAAGTTGTTTCCCTTTTATATTCATTTTTAGGACACTTCACCAAAAACCTTTGATTATTATTTTTTGATCCTGTGAATAAGACAAACAAAAATAAATGGAGGGTAATGAATATATGAAATGCAAAATATATGAACGTATGATTGTGTGGCTTAATGACAGGATTTCATGAAAGGTATCCTTAGAGGGTAGGTTCCTAGTTTTGACCTATGTATATTTTACCCTCTCCATAAGGTGGTTTCCTTAAGGGTATCATGGATAACACTAGAGGAAAAGGAACAAGGGCCTCCCTTAAGTGGAGCCTCTTTGCAGACCGAAAATTTCATCTCTAGACCATAAAGGTCTCACCATGAGATTTTGATTTAAAGGTTATACAAAGATTCATAGGTTTCATTCAAAAGTCCTACCCCTCAAGAGGATATCTCTTGGGACGTATTTCTTTCACGAAATTCCATCGACTCTGGGCGAAGTCGTCACATAAACTCATAGGACTGTTGTATCCCCTTGGCTAATATACGAAATATAATATGATAAAACAAAAGAATCAAAATAATATGAAAGTAAATAAATAAAAGCAAAAGTTGGAAACAAAAGAAAACCCTAAACCTAATAGGAAGGCTTCTAAAACCTAGGGTTGATTCCCCAGTAAAGTCTCCAGCTGTATTAACCGGCAAAAAATATAGAGTCGCCACTCTTAATTTTTATCTTTGACAAGGGAATATAAAGGATAACCCTAATTTGGTCAGAGATTCTAAGTTTTTGGACTCATTATTAGACGAAGGGAATGTGTTAGGCACCACTCATCTACCTTATTCACAACGATACTAGGGTTTAGAATTACGTCTTAGGAAATAGGGTTTTAATTTTTTTATTATGAGAACTCGCCACGATTTTAGTTGTATGCCTACGTATCCTCTTAGGAGGAATCAAAGTCCCAATTTGTAGTTTGGAGTTGGTTGGTTTTTTTTATGGATTACGAAGATGTCTTGAATTTCCCTTGTACTGTCTAGGTGTGTAAATAGCAGAGTTGTTAGACGAAGTTGGCAATCGATTTAAAAGCATCCCTATAATCCTTTTTGAAAATTGTTTTAAATTAATTAAGTTATTAAAAAAAAGGTTTGGTGTTGGTTAGGTATTTTTTAAATATACTAATATAAAAAAAAATTGAATGCATGGCAAAATTAATTTTAATGCAATAAAAAAATAATTATGAGTTAGTAGAAAAATTATTTGAATTTTATAATAATAGTAAAATAATATTAGAATTTATAAATATATTAAATTTTAGAAAAATTAATTATAAATAATAAAAGAAACTTAAAAAAAAATGCAGAGGGTGTATTTTGTGTTGAGCTAGTAAAACAGGGGTTAGGGGAAGTAGGGCCCTGAACTTAGATACTGATTCAGGCCCAAACGCATGAGAGGGTGTTGTTTTGAACTGTGCAACAAATACGGGGGGATTATACAAAGCAAAGGCCAAAGTCCAGATGCTGGACTTGGCCCAATGGCGCTAGTGGGTATAATTTTCTAATGCAGTAGTAAAATAAAAAACAAGCGTGGTGTGATTAGCAATGGGCTAGGCCCAGTGTTTGACAAACATTTTGGGAGTCCATTTG
Organism: Vicia faba; assembly: GCA_948472305.1. Classification (NCBI taxonomy): domain Eukaryota; kingdom Viridiplantae; phylum Streptophyta; class Magnoliopsida; order Fabales; family Fabaceae; genus Vicia; species Vicia faba. Next base: position 996,627,191 of record OX451738.1, read on the forward strand.
GACTTCATGTGGGTGAGTGCATGGCGTTACAATGGGCGTGCGAATCAGGAGCGTTTGTTGATGATCTATAGGTTGTGATGTGAAGCGCGTAGGCATAGAATCAGGGAGGGTTATATATTCCACTCTCTGTTATTTTCATCATTTTTTCTCCGTCACGTCTCTCTCTCTCTCTCTCTCTACAATTCCCTACTTAATAAAACAAAAACCTAGAGAGAGAGGCTTTGACCTCTCTCTAAAACTCAGGCGGTCGAAAATCTCCTTGTTCGCGTCGTCCTCCTTGAACCACCACCAACCACACATTTTATGTGTTTTCCGATTGACATTCAACCAGAAACTTCAAACATTCAAAGACCATCGCCATGGATCTTCATCTGGGTCCGTAGAATCCTAAGGGTTCTTGATGAACCCTAACTATCTGAAAACCCTGAGCTCCTAACAATGAAGAATTCTAACCCTGGTCTTCAAACACCCCCCAAGGAACCTAACCCTAGTATCTAAGAACCCTAACCCTAAAAAGCCAAATTTTCCAAAAACACAACATTCAAACATCAATCATGAAAACACCACAACAACGATTAAGAGCCTTAAAGCTAAGTGATTCATGTTACCTCTCCCACAATGATATTGGTCGTATAGTTTTGATTTCCTGAATCCTATTTTTGATCTCTCACTTCTTCCTCTTTTGGTTTACAGGTACTAAGGTTGTGGCAGTGTAGCGGCGGCGGGTTGAGGATGAGAGTGGCGCGGTTTGAAGCTCTTGGGGTTTTAGATATTGAAATCCTAAGTCTTTTTCTTTAATTTCAGTCAACTCGTTCGTCTAAATTTTCTTCCTCTTCTTAGAATTTTTTTAGGTTCTATTTATAGTTTTAGGTTTTAGACAGATTAGGAATATGTTTTATGACTGCCGTTATATTTTATTGATTTAGGGTAGATTAATGAATTAGGAGATTTAATTTGATTGTAATTGAGTTGATTCTGTTTTAGACGATTTTGTATAAATTGTTATGTAAAGATATGATTGTAATTTAATTGGTTTTATTTTTGTTTTGTATGTGTTTCAAAATGCGTTTTGCATTTTCAGATCTGTACAATACATGTTTTCTGGGATTTGGGCTTATGAAATTAGGGTTTCAAAACCCTTACGTTGACTTCGGTCAAAATTAATCAAAAACAACAATAATAATAATAATAATAATAATAATAATAATAATAATAATAATAATTTAAGATTTAATAATAAATTAATAATTAACAAAGATATAATTAATTAATCAGGTTTAATTAAAAATAATAGTAACAAAAAATAAAAACGCAAATAATATTTGAAAAATATTGTCTTCATCCAGCAAAATGGGCTTCCGAAAAATGAATTATGGGCCTCTAAAAAATAGTTTAAAAAATCCACAATAATTTCTTTGAGGAGATCAAATGACTAGACCAAAAACAATCACACCCTCTTCCCTTGCTTAAAACATGTTAACCTTTAATAGGTCTTTTATAAAATCATGGTAATGACTTAGAAAGGCCCAACCGATCATATTCCCCTTGAAATGGATTATTCAGCTTATTGGGCCAGCCTGATTATAAATGACATAATAACTCCATCTTATAGACTTTAAACCCGCCTTTCTTATTAGTTAATTGGGTCAAAAAAAATTGTCTTAATGGGCCATCAAATTTTGATGGTCTATTTAAGACAATACATTCCCCTATTGGTTTTAAACCCCTCGTATGCTCATTTTTAGAAATAAATTGAACAAAATAAATAGAGATTCAACAACATAATGGTAACGTGACTGTCAAAATTGATAGGACAAATTTAGGGTATGACATCTGTGAATTTTTCTAGTTCACAAACTTGGTTCCATATAGCACCAGGTGACAATTGAGGCGGAGGCAAATATGTTACTCGTTCGTATTTTTTGAAATTTGTCTTGTTTCTTCTATCTGAATGATTTGTTTGTAGGAATATATGGTGACAGTCAAACCATGAGTTCCCCCTCCCTTTATCCAACATAAACACATTTGTTTATCCCATGCGATACGGACAACCCATTTTGTCATGCGTACCCCAACCAGACAACATGCCATATGCTGGAAAGTCGTTAATGGTCCATATAATATGGTGTGAGAACTGACTTGAGTGTTTTGCATTTGATCGCAATTGTTGCAGATAGCAAGAGTCGCCACCGAATTTTCTTTTATCCAATAAAGGAAAGGGTGAAAAGAACAGGAAAGACCTTTTGAGAATTTTCTTGAGTTCAGGGGGTAGGTTATGAAAAGGGAAGGTGTTAGCACCCTTTTCATCTGTAGTTATCTATGGGCTCTTAGTTACTAACTCACTTTGAAATGCTTTGTTTGAAATGTGTTTGTGATGTTTTTTGAAAGTGCCTTTGTTTAGGCGAACTTTGTAATGATTCTCGTCTCTATAAGAATGAATACAAAGTGTTGACTTTTGAAAATATTTCATTTGAAAGTGTTGGTGTGTTTGAAAGATGTTTTGAAAATGGTTGTGAGCAAGCAACTACGAGCGTTCTACCTACTCAAAAAGTCTTTGTTCAAATCCTTCTCCTTTAGATATTGTTATCTTACCATTGATTGGTAAGAAGCCCTATCATTGGATGTTAAGGGACGAGCGTGGGTCACCGTATAGTCATAGAAAGAAATATTGTAGGATACCATAGCAATTTTTGTAAGGGTCTAAGATCATTTATGAAGGCAACATTTGAAGGATTATCGAGGGACTATGATCTTGTTTTTGATTGTTTTTGCTAAATTATCCCACGTTTGTGTAACATGACTATTTTTAGGCAACAAGTGAGGTTAGCCCTAGAGGTGCAAGTGTGCAAAGTGTTTGTTTTTTTTCAAGCATCTTTGTCTTTGAATTAGGATTTTCTACTTGTTGATTTTATGTGTTGCCATATAAACCCTAATTACTAGTATTTATATTGTAAGCCATAAATTGCGGAAATGTAAAATTCTAAGCTATTACATCATTTGGGGTTGGGGATATAATTTACAAATGGGGGAATAAAAGTAAATAAACCATAATTTACTATTACAACCATATTGAATATGAACAAATAATGTACAAGAATAGTGAAGGCAATGTGAAAGGAAAAGAAAATTATTTTTCTTTAAGTTTTTATATGAAAGAGTTTTTTAACCTAATTAAACTAAAAAAAGAATGGTTAATTATTCTAAGTTAAATTAAGAAACCGAAACCTAAATTAAATAAGAAAAAGAAATAAATTAACTAAGAAAAACAATTCTTAGATTTTTTATGAAAACATTTTAACATATTTAATTAAAACTAAAATGAATGGAAATAAATTAATTAATTAAACTTATAATTTCTAAATTAATTCAATTAAAATAAATAAGTCTAATATTAATTTAATTAAGAAAATAAATTGGTTTAAGAAATGTTTTTGATCTTTTTGTCTAAAAGAAATAAAATAAAAATATACTAAATATCTAAATAATAAATATAAAATAGTTTTCGTATTTTTGGTTAATAATAATAATAATAATAATAATAATAATAATAATAATAATAATAATAATAATAATAATAATAATAATAATTCAGAAAAAGAAAATAGGATAATGTATAAAAATTAAAGTCAAGAGGGTGTAAAAGTAAAAAGGGTAGTTTGAGTGAAGAAAATAATTTTTGTTTGATTTTAGGCCCACATTATTTTTGTATAATCAGAAAACAAAAATAAAAAAAGATTATGTTGAGCTGTGTTGTCTATAGTAGAAAGGGGGTGAGGGGAAGAAAAAATGGGAAGGCCCACAACCACAAGGCCTAGGCGCGCTGGTTCATACAAAAAAGATAAATAAGTGAAAAATGGACAATATGCAAAAGGTCTCGTTGGGGCTAGAACCCAAGACCTCCTATAACAATGCCTTACGCGCGCGCTTGCTGTCAGTGGGGTGGCCTGTTTCATTCGTTAGTAATATAACAATCAATAAACTTACAATAAAACATGTTCATGTGATCAAGTTCATCTTCTTCCTCGCGCCAGCTAAAGCTTCTACAACTTATTCATTTCTCATCCATTCTCAAAAGTATGAACATCAAACTTGTTAGAAATTTCAACATAATTCAAGAAATGTAAATAACTTAAGCAATGGCTCAAAGATGAGCATAAATTTTAACTAGTACCAATTATAACCTAATTTTTTCAGAAAGTTCAGGCTCAAAATTCTCACTACTCAAGCAACATAAATGAATTCTAAAGACATGGTTAGTTTCAGGGTTACGGTATCTACATTTTATCTTTGATAATGGAAAACTAATGATGTCTGAATGAAGATTTCAAAATTCAGAAACCTTACCTTGAAAATGAAATTTGTGTTTTGAGTTTGAGCAACTTTCAAGGTGTTGTAATGATCATGTTAGCTTCCTTGAACCTCTAGAAAGCTAATGCAATCCTTAGCTTGAGTTGAGAGTGGCTGAAAAGGTCTAGAGAAGTCCAACTGTAATGCTCTGTTTTTGAACTTGGACAATGGTGAAAATGGAGTTACAGTTGGGAAACATGGATTGGGATGGTTTTTATTTGATGTATGGAAGCTTTTAAAATGATTTGAAGGGAAAAGCACGAGTAGATTTTGTGTTTCAAGTTTCTTGGCCAGAAATGAAAACAATGGAGGTTTGTGTGTAGTTTTGAGTTTCAGGGAGTTTTGGGATGCTTGAGGGATTGTGAAATCATATGTTATGTTGCAAATGATGGTTCAATTTATAGAGAAGAGGTTTGGAAGCTTGGAGAAATCAGAAGTACAAAATCACATGTTTGTGGATTTTGACTTGTTTTTAAAAGAAACATGGACAAACATAGTTTCAAGGTAAGGTAAGGTAGATAGAAACTTTAAACATGCTTGCTCTGAACTTATAGAGGATGCTTGTGTAGAAAGAACAACTAAAAATCTCAAGGAGAGTGGGCTTTGTGATTAAAGCCACTTTTCCAAAATGGAAGTGTGAACTTTCTTCCATTAATGGCAATTTGGTTTGGATAATGGTTCAATCACTTGGATAATGGCTCAAACATTTGTGTAAACCATTAATTATGGAGTGAAACATAAGTTAGAAGCCTACAAAGCAAGATTATGCAGCATGGCTATGAATTTGGTCAAATGTTCTTCATGAAAAATGCCTTGTAATTCAAGTTTGAAACTCTAACTTCATCTCTTTGATTCTCTTAGCTCAAGAATGATCTCATTGAGTTCTTAGACATTTTGAAAATCTTGGAACATTATATACAACTTTCATGTTGGACATTTTGACAAAATCATCTTGGAGCTTGATGAAAATTGGCCAAGAAGTTAGGTCAAAAATCTGTCTAAACTAGGTCGAAATTTCACTTAAGTGTTTTAAGAAAAAGTGCATGACTTTATGGACTCATAATTTAAAATACAAGAATTTCTAATACTTGATCAGTAAACAAAAGTTGTAGATATCATCAAGATCTACAAGTTTCATGTTGGAAGTTTTCTTTTAATCATCTTGCATCTTAATGAAAAATTGGCATGAAGTTATGAAATAATCATGTATAAAAACACATAGAAAAATTCTAAGTCTTGAAAAGTTTGACTTTTTAAGATGACTTTTGACTTTATTGATTTATTGATGATAAAGTTTCATATTTTTGAATGTCTTGATGAAATGTGATATTTGAAACTCAATTTTGATCAAAAGGTCAAAGTTTGACTTTTGGTGTATCAGTTGACTGAATTTCAACTATCAATCAATTGATATTGAGAAATGTTTTGAGCCATGAAATTAGGTCAACATGTTGTATTTGAATCCTTGACATTATGCTTCAAACAATTAAATCATGTATTAGGTTTAAAACCCTTGATCAATCAAATAGAGTAAAAACCCTAATTTTAACCATTTTGCCCTTTTGATGATTTGAACATTTTTCTTGGGGAACTATGATCCAAACTTGATCAATTGATACATATAACTACAAAATGTTGATATTGGTCAAAAATCGTGAAGTTTGACAATAGGTTTACCACAATTGACCTTTTATCCAATACAACTGATTTTGGTTCATCTGATCAATTGACTGAGCAATTTTGAGATGCAAGACTTGAAAATTGATATGAGCATTCTTGAAGGTCGATAATGATCCATGAAAGTCAATTGAAGCACTAGAAGTCCAATTGTCCTTGTGAAAAACCAAACCCTAATTTGAGGCATCAATGTTGAGGAGATGGCTTGACAAGCCAGTAATTGTGTAAGCTTTAACCATTGAAGATATTTGTGAGAAATGTCTTGAGAAAAGAGAGAGAAAATTTTGGGGTACAACAGCTGCCCTTGTTCAATCTTCTTAAACACGAAGAGTTAGATTGGTGGGTACGCCATTCGTGACTTGAGGGTGGAAGATGATTGAACACTAGAGTGCCAAGAAATTTGCACTTAATGATGTGTTAGTTGATTGTGTCGGGAATGGGCTTAAATATGCCATTTGGAGAAGTGGTAAAGAATTTCTCAGAGATGGGCTTACAGATGCCATCCAGAGTGACTATTGGTAGAAATTGGAAGAAGTATCAGAATAAATCTTTGGTCAATTTATTCTGAAATTGTAGATGTCTTTTTCCTGTTTTTAACTAGAAGAGATAAATCTAACCAGAAGAGGTCTGTTATTTGGCGACTTCACTAGGGAAATAGTCCTAACCAGAAGAGGTCTGCGATTGCCTGTCTTTAACTGGAAGAAATAAATCTAAACCAGAAGAGGTCAGTCGTTCGCCTGTCTTTAACTGGAAGAAATAAATCTAACCATAAGAGGTCTTCCATTTGCCTGTCTTTAACTGGAAGAAATAAATCTACCAAAAGAGGTATGCTGTTTGTCTATCTTTTAACTGGAAGAAATAAATCTAACCAGAAGAGTTCCGTTGATTGCCTATCATTAACTGGAAGAAATAAATCTAATCAGAAGAGGTCTGTCGTTCGCCTGTCTTTTAACTGGAAGAAATAAATCTAACCAAAAGAGGTCCATTGATTGCCTATCATTAACTGGAAGAAATAAATTTAACCAGAAGAGGTATGTCATTCACTTGTCTTTAATTGGAAGAAGTAAATCTAACCAGAAGAGGTCCGTTGATTGCCTATCATTAATTGGAAGAAGTAAATCCAACCAGAAGAGGTCTTCGTCTTCCTGTCTTTAACTGGAAGAAATAAATCTAACCAGGAGAGATCTGTCATTCTCCTATCTTTAACTGGAAGAAATAAATGTAACCAGAAGAGGTCTGTCGTTCGCCTGTCTTTAACTGGAAGAAGTAAATCTAACCAGAAGAGGTCTTCATTTAGTCGACTGATTTTCCCTGAAAGGAAGAGGATTAGTTGCATGCAGATGTATGCATGGCGAAATGATGTTTTCAAAATAAATGAGATTATGTTGTATGCATTTGTTATGTATGTGCTATGATGTATGAATGTTATTGAAATGTATCTTTGTCTAGGAAAATAAATCCTTGACAAATGTTGGGGAGTGTTGGGAAGCAAAATCCCGGACTACCACTGGAGATGAAGAGTATGTGTATCTTTGACTTTGTTTAGAGTGTTCCGTTGGGAATTTTTGTTTGTTGTTCGAAGAAACTCTGCTATGAATGTTGATTTCTGCTTGGGAAGTAGGGTTCAGGGATCTTGGTTGTCCATTACTCTACTGGGAAATTACAACTTGATTGGGGAGAATAAAATTTAACTGGTATCTGATCGAATTCCAGGCCTTGCAGTAACTTTCTGGGGATAGTAACGACTCCGCTGGGGACAGAGGGGTTTTGTCCGTTGATTTGTAACAGTCTAAGAAAAGACTCGTGTTGGGGAATCTATAGTTTGTTGGGGAAATAAACCCTGTTGAGAAGAATATTTTGAAGACCTTATTTGGGAGATGAACTCCTTTGGGGAGAACTCCGCAAGGTTTCTTTTTTCAGTTAAGACCAACTCAGCTGGGCAAAGGGTTTTCTGGAGATTATACATTGTGGGGATAATCTTATTGAATCAACTCTATGGGGATATCCCAAATCCTTAGGGAAATGCTTATTATATACATTTGTTAATAGTTAATCATGTTCATATGCATATGTTTATTTAATCATTGGACGTTTTTGCACTCAAAACAGAAAAAACAAAAAGTTTACACTTCGAATTATATTTATATTGATGTTTTGCCTATAAAAATGTGTTTTTGTACAAGAAGACAAAAATCCTAGTAAGAGGAAATCGTCAAAAGAATGAAAGGAATACAAAGTGAAAACAAAATAATAGCCACGTGGAAGTAATCTTATTGGGTTTTAACTCCGCCATTGCCCCTATGTCTTCGAACATCATCCCTTGTCGTTGAAAGAAGTTGATGGATTGATCTTATACCAATGAACTTGGACCTTGGTAATAAAGATGGCTATAGTGATTTCACGGGACATAGCCAAATGCTTTGATCCTTAACTTTTTCCCGAACTTCCCTTTCGGGTTTTCAGCCCGCCAGGTTACCTTTTTTGCCCAAGCCGCCCTTTCGGGTTTTCGACTTGTCGGGTGTATAATCTCTTGTATATTTTTACCTAGGTGTGTCAACCTAGCGGGTCATTTTTATGTGTAGTATTTTTTAACTATGTTCGCATTCACCGGATGCGGAAAATATTCTCCGTCCATAGTAGTTAGTATCATGGCTCCGCCAGAGAATACTTTTTAACCATAAATGGCCCTTCGTAAGTGGGAGTCCATTTTCCCCTGGGATCTCCTTGAGGAAGAATGATGCGCTTTATTACCAAATCGCCAGTCTGATACACTCGAAGTTTGATTTTTTGTAGAAATCCTTGATCATACGCTTTTGATACATTTGACCATGACAAACAACAACCGGTCTCTTCTCTTCAATTAAGTTCTACTGATCCAACCTATTCTGAATCAATTCATTTTCTCCTAAGTGTGCTTATTTCATAATCCTTAAGGAAGGGATCTGAACATCCATAGACAGGACATCTTCCATGCCATAGACTAAAGAGAAAGGAGTTTCTCCAGTTAATGTTCGAGGCGAAGTATGCCATGAAGAGAAAATGGTAGCATCTCATTCCAGTCTTTATAGGTTACTACCATCTTTTTCACAATCTTCTTTATGTTTTTATTGACAGCTTCCACTGCGCCATTCATCTTAAGTCTGTATGGAGAAGAGTTATGATGCTTTATTTTGAACTGCGTACAAAGTTAAGTGATCATAGAATTGTTGATATTGGTTTCGTTATCCGTGATGATCCTTTCACGGATACCGTACCGGCAGATGAGGTTATGCTTGATAAACCATGCTACAACGTTCTTAGTGACTGAGGAAAATGAAGCAGCTTCGACCCATTTGGTGAAGTAGTCGATGACAACGAGGATGAAACGATGTCCATTAGAGGTAGTGGGCTTGATATCTCCAATCATGTCAATGCCCCACATTGCAAATGGCCACAGAGCAGTCATGACATTCAAAGGAATTGGAGGCACATGAACTTTATTGGCATAGATTTGACACTTATGGCAAGTCCTCGAGTGATGGTGACAATCAGTTTCCATAGTCGACCAATAATAACCATCCCTCAAAATCTTCTTGGCCATAATGTGCCCGCTAGAGTGAGTTCCAAAGGCACCTTCATGCATGTCTTCCATGATTTTCTCTGCCTCCTCATTGTCCACACAATGGAGCAGAGTAGAATCATGGTTGCGTTTATACAGAATCCCATTACTTAGGAAGAATTTGGCTGAGAACCTTTGCAGGAACTTAATGTCGTTGATTGAGGCTCCTTCAGGATACTCTTGTGCTTCAAGGTACCTCTTTACATCATGATACCAAGGCTTCTCTTCATCAATGTCAATCTCATAGCAGTGCGCAGGTTCGTCAAATCTTTCGATTGTAATTCTGGGAGTTTCGTTGTCCCAATTGACTTTGAACATGGATGACATTGTTGCTAAGGCATCTGCTAACTGATTTTCTTCCCTTGGGAAGTGTTCAAAGGTGATCTCCTTAAAGCATGGGATCAAAGTTAACACAAGTTCTTTGTAGGGGATCAAATTTGGATGTTTGGTATCGCATTCTCCTATAACTTGACTGATTACTAAAGTTGAATCTCCTTATATGCTTAAGAACTTGATTCTTAGGTCAATGGCAGCCTTAAGACCCAAGATGCATGCTTCATACTAGACCATGTTGTTTGTACAGTCGAAGCATAATCTGGCGGTGAAAGGCGTATGGCAACCTTTAGGGGAAATAATTCCAGCACCAACTCTGTTACCTAAAGCATTGGAAGGTCCATCAAAAACTATAATCCATCGAGATCCTTGTTCAGGTCCGCCATACGGTCCAGGCTTTTCACAATCAGTTACTAGCATGATATTCTCGTCTAGGAATTCAAAGTTAATGGATTGGTAATCATCAACATCTTGATGGGCCAAATGATCTGCTATCACACTTCCTTTGATGGCCTTTTGTATGGTGTATTGGATGTCATATTCGGTCAAGATCATTTGCCATCTAGCTATTCGTCAGGAGAGAATTGGCTTCTCAAAGATATACTTTATGGGGTCTATCTTAGAAATTAATAGAGTGGCGTGAGTCAACATATACTGTCTGTGATACGGTGGCAGAACTGACTGTTAATATTGGTTTGCATTTTTTGTTCGTAAAATGTCGCGGTAAGCAAGAGTCACCACCGACTTTTATTTTATCCAATCAGGAAAAGGAAAAAGAATAGAAAAAACCTTTTTAGAGAATGTTTGAGTACAGGGGGTAGATTATAAAAAGGGAAGGTGTTAGCACCCTTTCCATCCATGGTTTTCCATGGGCTCTTAGGTACTTGCTCATTTTGAAATTTCTTGTGTGTGCTTTGTTTTGAAAAGTTTTGTTTTAGTTCATTTTAACCCTTGTTTCTATCCTCAAGAGTTTTACAAAGTGTTTTGAAAACTTTAGTTTGAAAAAGTTTGTTTGAAAGTGTATGGTGTAAAAGATTTTTTGTTTTGAGCAAGTACCTAACAGTTATCTACCTACTCAAAAAAGGCGTTATTTTCCTCCTATCCTTTAGACTGTGTTATCCTACTATTAGTGAGTAGGGAACAATAGTCGTTGGATGTTTGAGGGACTATCGAAAGGGACGTAATGGTCATTGAAGGAAACATGTAGGGATACCTTAGCAGTTCGAAAGGACTGTCATCATATATTCGTAGGCAACGTCGAGGGACAAGATCATTTCTCGTAGGCAACTCGAGGGACATTAAGGGACTATGATCTTTATAATGATTTTTAGATTGAGGGTCTTTTGCTAAAATATCCCTACGTTCGAGGGACATGACCATTGTTTCTGAGGCAACCAAGTGAGGTATACCCTAGGGGTGCAAGTGTGCAGTAGTATTTGTTTTAAGATATTTATCTTGTAATTAAGTGATGCTATGTTTAATTAGTTTACCGGTCTTTCTATACAATCCTATTAGTCTAAGCATTGCATAAAATATAGTAGCAGAAGGTAAAGGCGAAAATGTAAACCTAGGCAATTACAGAGCTTTGGGGCAGTTACATAATAATGAAGAGTGCGGAAAAGAAATCCTAAAACTATTACATCTCGGAAGAAATTACATAATTAGAAAAAAAATGCGAGAAAAGATAAATCTACGCTATTACATTGATAATGCGATCTATACAGTTTTTCTAGAAATTAAAATGTAAAAGAATAAATAAAAAGAAATTAAGGAAAAATTAAAACATAAAATTCTAAGTTAATGTTTTTGGTGTTTTTTTTGTAGAAAATAATTCTAAGTTAATTAAAAAAAACCTAATTCTAACTAATTTTAATAATAAAAAAAGTTAATTAACTTAATTTATTAATAAATGAAAAAAAAGCCAAAAATTCAATTACTAACTAAAACAAAAACTTAATCCTAATTTGTTAAAAAAATGATTAATTAAAGGGTTAATTATAAAGAAAACCTAAAATCTAATTGTTTTCCTAATTTGCAGAAAAAAGTTAATTAATTAAATTAAAGAGTTAATAAAAAAAGAGTTAATAATAATAAATAAAAAACTTAAAACCTAAATTAATTAGGGTTTGTAAAAAAAGTTAAGTTTGCCAATTAATAGGGTTTTTGATTTAAATAAAATTAGAGTTTATATGAATTTAAGGTTTTTAAGGAAGATATTAAGGAGAAAGAAATGAGGTAAAAAAGATTAAAAATAATCAAAATTATACATATTACTAGTGGTGGGTGTTGAACCAAAATTTAATTTAAAATCTAAAATTAGATTAAAAAAACCTTAAAATTAATTATTCAAGTTTATTATGAAAAATCAAAGGTTTGTGAAAAATGTTAAGTTTTATGAAAAAGGTTTTAAACAGAAAGAATGAAAATAGGTAAAAGGATAAATAGAAAGGAAGAAAACCAAAACCAATAGGGGTGAGTGTTAAATCCACGCCCTTAACCTCCTTAACCTCCTCAGGATGCCTGCCTTGCCATGAGTCATGTATTGATGATTATTCTGTTTTAATGTTTTGGCCTCAACGTTCTGTAATGAACCTGCATGGGACCTTGTCTAAATCTGCAATGTTGAATCTCATGAATACATTAAATAAATTACTATATCATGAAATACAAATAAAGCAAATATATGAAATTTTGCAATATTAAAACCGATATGGCATGTATGAATGCTTCTATACCCTTTGGTCATGGAGATCAAACCAGCCTTACCCTTAATGGAGAAGTAGTGAGATATGGATTTGCAACAAGGATGGCTTGTTTGTAGTGAGATGGGGGTTTGTAATAAGCATTTCAAGATTTTTAGGGTTCTTGAAAGAATTTGATATTTTACAGGGTTGTGGCAAATGTTTTTTTCGTTTGCCGTGTCCTGTTTGTGTGAAAAGAATGAGATTATATAATGGAAATTAGAGCAAATACATGGGCTTTGAATGTGCAATTGGGCCTCCAATAACCACAAGCAATAGTGTAGATTTTTATTCACCTGAGTCCGTCACGTTCTAGGCTAAATCGCATGGGCTTAAGTACAATTTTTGAAGTTAAATTTGAAAACAAAATATAGCCCACATCGAGAACTAACTCCTGTCCAAAAATGGACTTAATCGGATAAGCGGTGAATTAGTTATAAATTTTTGAAGTTTCTCCTCACACATACTTATTTTGGGCTCTAGTGTCAACTCTGACACGTTCTTCAATAAAAAACTGGTATTGGTCAGAGCATAACCCGGTCTCGACTTTGGAAGAAAAGTTGTAGATATCTGAGTCAATGACCTTATGTAAAAAGATAGGCCCGATCCAATAAAAATTGACCGAGTTATGAATTTTCGAAGTTTCGACCCAGATGGAATAATATTCAGCATTCAGGATTTTTGGCACGTCATGTGCATTCTGAGCAAAAAACGAAGGCCTTTTGGATACCGTTCGAACTCGATACCTCCAATGAAAACTTAGCCAACTCAATTTGTGAAATTTTGGCACCGGAACCAGCTCGATACGATGAAAATCGACCAAGTTATGACTTTTTGAACATGACGCAAATAAACTTCTGTCACAAATTTTCTGTACGAAAATACTTGATAAATCCGCATTTTTGAAGACCTTCTGATCGAAATTGGCTTCTAGCCGTGAGAGATGAAAACGTAGATGACATCAAGACGGATTTTTGGTCACTAGAACTGGTTCAAGACAAGCCACAATCTTCAAGTTATGAATTTTTTAGTGCGTAAAAACTGCACTTTCAGCACACTTTTTCACCACATTTCTTCGAGAAAACTCACACATTTGGAGACCTTCTTTAAAGAATTTACTATTGAGCCGAACCTAAATTTGAGAATACGTTATCAGAGATATCTTAGCTAAAGAACACCTGAATATGACGCGCCGGGTTGGACTTGTGAATCTTTGAACCCTAAATCGTTGCGAAACGACGAACCGATCTTCAGCACAGAAAATACTCTGAGAACATCCGTTGGCGAAATAAACGTCACTTTTAACCTGAGGAAGCTTACTAAATATACCTTGATTCCATAACCATAAAACCAATGATATGCATGTATGTAATAATGAAATGTAAGCCAAAAAGGTCGAAATAAAGAGGGTAAACTTTGGGGTACAACAGCTGCCCCTGTTCAATCTTCTTAAACCTGAAGATTTAGATTGGCTTGTCTGCCTTTCGTGATCTGAAGGTGGAAGATGATTAAACACTAGAGTGCCCAGAAATTTGCACTCGTCTGTAATGATGCTTGACTATGTAGATAATTTTGGGAATGGGCTTATAGATGCCATTTGGAGAAGATGACTGAAAGTCGTCAGAGATGGGCTTAAAGATGCCATCCGGAAGATATGATGGAGAATCATCGGAGATAGGCTTAAAGATGCCATCTAGAGGATGTTGATTTCCCGAGATATTCCTTCGATAAGAACTCTTGTTCCTGTCGTTGAGGAGGAAGCAGTTGAGGAATGTTGGTCTCTGTCCTGGGAGAAATAGAATTTTAGGAGCTTCAGTTATCTGTTACTCTACTGGGGAATCATCTCTTAGTCGAGGAGATGAAAATGAACTGCTTCTGGTCGTGCTCCAGGCCTTATAGTGATTTGTTGAGGATAATAAGACTGACTTCTATCTGGTCGTGCTCTAGGTTTTACAGTGACTTACTGGGGAGATGAGATTAAACTTTCTATCTGGTCGTGCTTCAGACTTTACAATTTCTTAATTCTTATCTGGTCGTATTCTAGGCTTCAAAAGGAATTAAGTGGTTATCCGGTCGCATCCGGGTTTCAACTTGAATTTAAGGCATACTAACATCTGGTCGTTTCCAGGATTCAATAGTAATTGGCCGAGTAAACTGCTAACTGGTCGAATTCCAAGCTTTGCAGTACCTCATACTGTTATCTGGTCGTGCTCCAGGTTTCACAGTGTCTCTTGCCGTTATTTGGTCGTGCTCCAGACTTCGCAGCGTCTAATACCGTTATCTGGTCGTGTCCCAGACTTCACGGTCTCTTATACCGCTATCTGGTCGATTCCAGGCTTCATAGTATTTTGGAGAAATCAAGATATTATCTGGTCGATTTTCGGGCTTCATAGCTTGAATTTGAGATATACCACTATTTGGTCGATTCTAGGCTTCATAGTATTCTGGAGAAATCAAGATATTATCCGGTCGATTTCCAGGCTTCATAGCTTGAATTTGATATACCACTATTTGGTCGATTTCAGGCTTCATAGTATCTTGTACTGTTATCCAATCGTGCTCCAGGTTTCACAGTATGATGTATTGTTGGTTGGCTATTATCCGGTCAGTTTCTGGGCTTCATAGCTTTTGAACTGGAATATAAATCTTAGTATCGATTTGACTGAACCTGGGAGAGGTCTCGGATTAACTTTGACTGGCATAGAAATCAGGGGAATCTTAGCGGCGATTCGGCTGACCCAGACGAAAGTCTTAGAACATCTTCAATTAGAATAGGAACCTTAGTGTCAATTTGACTGAACCAGAGAAAATTTGTAAGAACTTCAACTGGGAGGGAAATCTTAGTATTGATTTGACTGATCCCGGGAGAGGTCTCAGATTAACTTTGACTGGCATAGAAATCAGGGGAATCTTAGCGGTGATTCGGCTGACCCAGACGAAAGTCTTAGAACATCTTCAACTAGAATAGAAACCTTAGTGTCGGTTTGACTGAACCAGAGAAAATTTGTGAGAACTTCAACTGGGAGAGAAATCTTAGCATCGATTTGACTGATCCCGAGAGAGGTCTCGGATTAACTTTGACTGTCATAGAAATCAGAGGAATCTTAGCGGAGATTTGGCTGACCCAAACGAAAGTCTTAGAACATCAACTAGAATAAAAACCTTAGTTTCAGTTTGACTGAACCAGAGAAAATCTTGAAAAGTGTTGGAATATCTTCAACTGGAATAGAAACCTTAGTGTCGGTTTGACTGAACCAGAGATAACTCGTGAGAACTTAATTGCATCTTTCCATGAAAGGTAAAGAGTTAGTCGTATGTAATGTCATGATGTATGAAATATATTGAGTAATGATGTTCTCAAAATAAATGAGATTGTGTTGCATAATATGTATGCGCATGCCATGATGTATGGATATGCAATGCTATTGTGATATTCTCTAGCTGGGTAAAACAAATCCTGGACTGCTTTTGGAGAGTATAAGGAGTTGAGTTCTTCGTTTCCACTAGGGATAATGACCAAAGATGATTAGCTGGACATTTACATCCATTCTGGTTGAGAATATTCTGCGGGGAGAGACTCTGTCTGAGAATAGTCCTGCGGGGGAATGACTTCGTGGGGTAGAGAGATACTTTGTTGGAAGATCTACTGATTTGGAGAAATAAACTCAGCTGGGGATGAACTTCCATTGCTGGAGAGAAGAGCTCTGTTGGAGATCGAGCTTCCGCTGTCAGAGAAATAAACTCCGCTTGGGAGAAAAATTTATAAACTGTTTATGATTATAAAGCTCGGTTGGGGAATACAGACATCAACTTTCTAAAGGAACCTGCTGGGGAAGGAATTCCTGCTCGGGGATACGGAGGTCAGACCTTGGTTGTCTCGGCTCTGTGGGGAATCTAGGTATCACTTTCTTGTATGTGATAGTGACTTCGCTTCCAATTGTCTCTGCCTCTTGTACCATGCTGGGAAAAGTACATACAGAGATTTTGTGGATGGATCTATGTCGTGATTGTACTTGAACATGTATTTAATGAGTGTCGGGATGACATTCGTCTCTGGATCGTATCTGAACTGTACTTAAAACATGTGTTGAATGAGTGTCAGAATGACATCCGTCTCTGGATCGTATCTGAATTGTACTTAAAACATGTGTCGAATGAATGTCAGAATGGCATCCGTATCTGGATCGTATCTGAACTGTATCTGATAGCTGAATCTGAATGAGTATCAGAATGGCATCCGTATCTGGAGCGTATCTGGACTGTATCTGAAAGCTGAATCTGAATGAGTATCAGAATGACATCCGTATCTGGAGCGTATCTGAACTGTATCTAAAAGCTGAATCTGAATGAGTATCAGAATGGCATCAGTATCTAGAGCATATCTAAATTGTATCTGAAAGAGTATCAGAATGGCATCTGTATCTGGAGCATATTTGAACTGTATCTGAAAGCTGGATCTGAATGAGTATCAAAATGGCATCCGTATCAGGAGTGTATCTGAACTATATCTGATAGCTGAATCTGAATGAGTATCAGAATGGCATCCGTATCAGGAGCGTATCTGGATTGTATCTGAAAGTTGAATCTGAATGAATATCATAATGGCATCCGTATCTGGAGCGTATCTGAACTGTATCTGAAAGATGAATCTGAATGAGTATCAGAATGGCATCCGTATTTGGAGCGTATCTGAATTGTATCTGCAAGCTGAATCTGAATGAGTATCAGAATGGCATTTGTATCTGGAGCGCATCTGAACTGTATCTGAAAGCTGAATCTGAATGAGTATCAGAATGGCATTCGTATCTGAATTGTATCTAAAGCTGAATCTGAATGAGTATCAGAATGACATCCGTATCAACATGAACCATAAAAAAACATTAATGATACTTGGACTATTTGGTTACTATCCATGGTATTATGGAGTATTGGACTTCTTGAACTTAGGATTAGAGACCTTGGCCTAGTTGGAGACCTTGTGACTTTAATTAATATTTTGACAGGAGTTATTGGGGTTTACCTCAAGACATTGGGTTTCTTTTTTGTTTTGTGTGTAGGTTATTGTGATTACATACTTTGTCTGTAATCTGGAATTCATCTGTATACAGCCGTTACTCTACCCAATTTTTGTGAACACTTAATACATTTGAAGTTTGGTCTTCTCAAGAGGTTTAGTATCCTTGCTTGGTTTCAATCCAAAGAATGGGAATTATATCTTGACTCATAATTTCAAGTGTTGGCTTCTTGTTGGTTAGATGGTTCTTCTCCCTAACTTTTATCTTATGCTTTAGGATAGTCCCTTCATCTCCTCCCATCTTCTTTAATTTCAAAAATCTTCTCTCTCCTTTTGAAAACTCTTCTTGTTTCTAAACTTGAACCACTTTCATAATAAACTTGGACTTAGGTCCATGCATTTTCAAAACATTTTCATAAATAAACTTCAATCAACTTGACAATACCTTGACATTTTTTTGAATAGACTAAAAGTCAATCAATCTCATTCAAACCATTTTGCCATTTTGGCTCATATCTTTAAAATTTTCTCCAAAGATTAGACTCTTGTCAATCCTTGTAGTGATGCAAACAACTACACTTCTATAATATGTAGTGAAGAGAGATATTTTCCACTTGGATGTTGAGTGAGGCATTGTTGATTTTAAAATCCAAGTCATATCTCCATTTTGAGATGATGCAAATTCTTCTTTCTCATGATTGTGGGTAGTAAGTATATTTTCTACACGGACAATAACGATGATGTCTTATCTCATACAATTAACCAACACACTTGTGTTTTAAAATTTTTAAAGGTGAACTACGTGTACCCTAATCCCCTATTGCACGAAAGGTGGTACATAGGCACTAAAGGTTCACAACCGCGGCAGGTGCAAAAATCATAAAAAATATTTCTTTTCTCATCTCCACTATCCATTTTCATACAACATATTTTATAGCCAAAATATACTGATTTTACAAAGAGGTTTCTGCGGAGTACTTTACATGTTTAGGGTGCTAATACCTTCTATTTGCATAACCAACCCCCTTACCTTGAATTTTCCCCCTCTTTTGGATTATTAGTTCTTTTCCCATTCCTATGGAAACAATAAAGCGCGGTGACGATTTTTATTTTGATTTGTACAAGTCTAGTCAATTCAATGACTTAGTCTTAAACATTTCTACCGCTACAGTCTCCCCATGATGTACCCCAAGGAACGGTCCTCACCGAATCCAGCGCAAATTCTGGACTTTGTCAAGTTGGACTTAGCATTTGGTTTCTCACACCCCCCAAATTTCTTTTACATCTCAGACCCTTTTTTCCTTTTTTATATTATTTTGCATTTCATGCCCATTTACTATTTTTTTATTTTGCACTATTTTTGTTTGATTATCATATTTAATCAAAATAAAAAACACACAAAAATATTTTGTTTTTAAATAAATAATTAAATTGATAAAATTTATTTAATATCATTAATTATTTTATTAATTTTTAAAATGTTTTAATTTAATTAGGTATTTAATTAATTAATTATATTTTTTAGGTTTAGGTTAATCAATTTCTTTTAAGTAAAATTAATTAGATTATTTTAGATTAATCACAAACATTTATTTTTTCATAAAAAACAACAAAAGAACAATTTTTTTTCCCTATTTCGTTTCTTAACGCTTCACGCACTTTACTTTCGCATTAGTATTTTTTTCTAATTATTGTAACTGCTCAAAAGTTTGTAATAGATAGTTAGGGTTTACTGCTTTTCTCCCAAAATTGTATGGTTTTGTACCCCATCCCCAAAGCTCTTTAATAGTCTAGATTTATTTTTTTCGCAATTTACTGCTTTCCTTATTACTGCTAGTTTAATAGGATTGTATGGCAAAGACTAAAAGTAAACGCTAGACAACCATAGATCCAAGACAAAATAACTGAAATCCAAACACTTTTCACTAACTCACCTCTAGGGTAACCCTACTTGTTGCCTCAGATAAAAGCAGTCATATCCCTCAAACGTGGGACGCTTTAGCAAAAAACCTTTGATTAAAAGATCGTAGTCCCCCGATGTTGCCTCGGTAAAACGAACTTAGTCCCTTACGATAATTGCTAAACCGCCCTACAAGTTATTTTTATGACTGTACAATGACCCACGCCTGTCCCTTAACATCCAATGATAGGGCTTCCTACTAACTACTTACAGGATAACACTATCTAAAGGAAGAGGAAAATAACGCGAAAGACTTTTTGAGTAGGTAGATAGCTCGTAGTCTCTTGCTCACAACAAAATTTTAAAACAAACATCTTTTACACAATCACACTTTTCTCTAAAATATTTTCAAAAACAAACACTCTGTATGCGTTCTCAACGATACGAGAATCATTACAAATTTTTCTGAAATTAGGCATTTTTCAAAGTATTTTCAAACTTACACAAACACAAAGCCTTTTCAAAAAGTGAGCTAGCGATTAAGAGCCCGTAGATAACTACCGATGAAAAGGGTGCTAACACCTTCCCTTTTCATAACCTACCCCTTGAACTCAATAATCTTAAAGGTCTTTCCTGTTCTTTTCACCCTTTCCTTTATTGGATAAAAGAAAAGTCGGTGGCGACTCTTTCTATCCGCAATATTTATGATAAAACACAAAACCAAAAGTCAGTTCTCCCACCGTATTATAGAATTGGAGACTCTGCTGGGGATAACTAAAAAAAGTGGGGTTACCTTTAAATTTATATCACCTTTAAAATGCTTTCCTTATTTGATTTGTGTGCTTTACATTTCAGGGGTTTTGCTCGAGTTTTTATTGTAAAGATCTTATACCCGAATCTGGGGGCATTTTAGGTAAGTAGATATAAATCGTTGAAATTGTACAGCATAGATCGATATGGTTGAAGTGATGGCTATGTTAGTGTGACACATTGGTTGGTGTTGGTGTCCCTTGAGTTAGTCAAGGAGAATGTTGGGTTGCCGCGTGGTGTCATAAGCACTAACTGACCTTAAAACCTTAGTTGACACAACTTAGGCTTTAGAATGTAGTGAGATGGTTGGCTTTGGTGCAGACAGAAGTTTGTTAATACTCGATGCTACACTCATTGAGGTCGAACTCTCAGGATATTTCGGCCGCAAATCAGATGCTTGAGTTGAAATAATGCCTGAGAGAAAGATTAGTGATATTGAGACTCCTAGAACCCGGTTACTTTGCTTAGGACGGGTTAAGCCAACTAAAACCTCAAGAGGGTACTTACCTACAAACTCCACGCAAGCTTAAACCTAAGACCTTGTGTGCTTTGTTTGTGTGTTTATATGTTCGAAAATAACATCATAACATCATGACATCATAACATCATCATTTTCACTAACAATTTCAAGGACCTAGGGATTTATCTTTGTTTCTTTGTTGTAGGTTATGGCCTCCGCTCGTAGAAATACTATCCGGATAAGTTTCATGAAGATACCTTCTCAACTTAAGGAGTTAGTCTCAAAGGTTCCTGAAAGCTCTCAAATCACGAAAAAGCATGGTCATCTACTCAGATTGGTTACCTCAGGTTTTGAAGAAGACATGATGAGTGTTCTATTCCAGTTCTTTGACCATGCAGATCATTATTTCACCTTTCCAGACTATCAGTTGGTACCTACAATGGAAGAGTTCTCTAGGCTTCTTGGAATACCTATCCTTGATCAGACACCCTTCACCAGTCTAGAGAAAGTTCTAAAGCCTAAGGATATTGCAGCAGCCTTACATCTTAAGATACATGACATTGTATCTAATTTGGAAACAAGAAGTGGGATCAAGGGTTTTCTTGCTAAATTTCTGATAGAGAAGGCTCAACTTTTTCTGGATGCTATGAGCTTTTCGGCTTTTGAGGAGATCTTGGCTCTGTTAATCTATGGATTGGTTCTATTCCCTAATCCAGATCAAATCATAGATGTGAACACTATCAAAATATTTTTTGCTCACAATCATGTACTTATATTGCTTGGAGATATTCTGCATTCTCTTCACACTCGTACTATGAGGAAGCAGGAAACTCTTATGTGTTGCATACCTTTACTATCCAGGTGGTTTATTTCGCACCTTCCCCGAGCAGTGATGAAGAATGAACAAAGTTTGAGGTGGTCTCAGAGAATAATGTCACTCTCTCATAAAAATATCTATTGGTATTCTCGATCTCAGGAGGAATCGCTATCATTGACCGCTGTAGGGAATTCCCTAATTTTCCACTCCTTGGCATTAGGGGAGGCATTACTTACAACCCTTCTCTAGCTCTACATCAATTTGGTTATACTCGAAGAGACGGCCCTCATGACATGCTTATCCAGGGTATTGTATTTGATTACGAGAATGATCCTCAAGGTTATCATCAAAGGTTTATACATGCTTGGGGCATGGTGAACAAGATTGAGAGCAAGACTTTAGGGTTGAAGAACTCCATCCCTCTTGAGCCCTACCTTAGATGGGTGCGATCTCGTGCTCAAAATCTTATAATGCCATAACCTGATATCATACCAGTAATGGTGGAGCTTGTTGCTGAAGGGGATATTCCTTATACCATTCTTCATCCAGATATGCCTACTGACCTTGAAGAGATGCAGAAGCCTTGGATTCAACTGAAAGAAGAAAGGGACACCTTTGAGACTCAATTCTATGCTAGTGAGAAGGTGTTGGAGCTGACAAAACAACTTAACAAAGAGCAGAACCTTAATGCATATATTAACACGAAGAGGAAGCGTCCATGGGAGACTTGAATCTCAAGAGTTCATTTTCTGTTTCTTTGAAATCTTTTATTTTCATTGTAAGCCTAAGAGGTGATTATAATTTGAGATTACTAATAAAAAAATTTGTTTTTGTTTCCTTTTGATTAACGAATTTAAATCCCACAAGGTCCTTGAAAACATTGCATATACATATCATGCATAATTTCATAACATGTTTTCCAATACAGGTTTTCTCGTCTGCTTTCTGTTTATTTCAGTATAAGATAGCCCTCGAATAAACTGTTAAGGAACTCAAAGCGCAACATGCCCAATTCCAGGAGACTCTCCTGAACTTGGCCCAGGGGCAGAAGGACGTGATGGCACTTCTTGCCAAGAAGGAAAAAACTAAAAAGCCGGCTGTTATCCTTAATCTGGGGAGAAGATTCAAAGGCCCTGCTCAACCATTTCAAACTGCTGATATCTCCCCTGATGAAGACAACAATCAAGAGGAGGATGGTAGAAGTATCAGGGTTGGAGGTAGAAAGAACCAGGGTTCTGAGCATATTTCTAAAGACAGAGACTATTCTGATGAGCAGTACCCTCCTGCGGACAACAAGTACAAACAGTTGGAGGATCATATCAAGGCTATGGAGATCCAGAAGGTGCCTGGACGGAACTTTTAGGAGATGTGTCTCATCCCTGGGGTGGTTATCCCTCACAAGTTCAAGATCCATGCTTTCGTAAAATATGATGGTATTGTCCCAAGCTTCACTTGAGGTCGTATGTCCTAAATATCCAACCCCATGATGCTGACAAGAAGTTATGGGTCCATTTCTTTCAAGAAAGTTTATCCAACACTCAATCTGAATGGTTCTATCAGCTAAAAGGAACAAACATCTATACATGGGAAGACTTGGTTGTTGCTTTCTATAAGCAGTATCAATATAATGTTGACCTTGCACCGGCGCGTGTGTAATTGCAAAACATGTCCATGGGTTCAAATGAAGGGTTCAAGGAGTATGCACAAAAGTGGAGAGACTTAGCTGGAAGGGTGCATCCTCCCTTATCTGATCAGTAGCTTGTTGATATATTCATGGGTACTCTGACAGGTTCATTCCTTAATCTGTTAATTAGGAATTCTTCAGCTGGTTTTACTACGTTGATACTGACAAGAGAGAGAGTTGAAAGTGGCATCAAGAGTGGAAATTTTCCAATGGCTACATTTTCTAATGCTGTGAAGAAGCCATACGGTGGTAAAAAAGAAGCCAATGATGTCTATTGCCAGAAGGGCCGTAGTAAAAAATGACTGCCATCAGTCTGTGGGGGCAGCATTGATCTCTAATTTGGCGCCTATTCAACAACAACAACAGGGCAACCTTCGAAGGCCAGACACTTCGTTAAGGCAGTTTACCAAGATCAGCATGCCTTTATCTCAGGCATTGGAACATTTGTTAAAGGCTGAACTCATTTCACTACGGGATCTTCCTCATAATTCGAACACATACTCTCCAAAGTACAATCTAAATGTGAGGTGTGTCTATCATTCGAATAGTCCTGGACACAACACCAATAACTGTTGGGCCCTGAAAAGTAAGATTCAGGATATGATCGATAATAAGGAAATTGAGTTTGATCCACCGGAGACTCTGAACGTGATTACTGCATCTATGCCTAAGCATGACAAAGGCATAAGTGCAATTGAAGATGTTTTATATGTTTCCTCTGTAAGTGATGTGGTTACTCCTCTCTCAACAATCAAAGAGAATTTGCTATAGCTGGTTTATTTCTGGGTTATGTTAAAGAATGTTATTATTGTGCAATTCAACCCAATGGTTGCGGGTTATTGAAGGAAGGCGATCAACGCCTAATGGATGAACATGTAATTTTGATTGAGAAAGTTCTGTATGCTGAGAATTTGTGCCAATATTTGTCTGTCGTATCTGGTACTCCTTTCAGGATCACTTCCAAGGGTTCTGTAAGGATTACTGCCAATCCAAAAGTTGCTCCTTTAATCATTACAACACCTGGACCAATCCCAAATTCCTCGGAAAAGGCTATTCCATGGAATTATGGGTCTAACGTCTATTACCACAACATTAAACAGGAGTTGTATGATGGAGATAATGAAGAAGTTGATCCCAACATTACCAATATTATAGGGACCAGCAAAATTACTAGAAGCAGAAGGATTTTCTCCCTGGAAATCTCTCCACCCGTTCAAGTCATAGTTACCAAGTCAAATGCCGAGGCTCGGGGTAATGAGCCAATGATACAGCATGCTCAGACGGAGGTGCCAAAAGAAGCTATAGTCAAGGACGCCTCTGGACAAGAGTTTGAAAAGGTTTTGAAAATCATCCGCAAGAGCGACTATAAAATTGTTAAACAGCTAGGGCAGACCCCGTCCAAAATCTCCATGCTATCTTTACTGATGTGTTCTGAAGCCCATGTGCATACTTTAGTAAACTTCTTGAAGACTGCTCACGTACCACAAGAGATTTCAGTTGATTAATTTGGAAGATATATGGCTATCTTAACAACTGATAATGGATTAGGCTTCTCTAATGCTGACTTGACTCTGGAGGGGAGAAGTCATAATAAGGCCATGTATGTCTCCGTTGAATGCAGGGGCACTACGTTGGCTCATGTGTTAGTTGATACTGGCTCTTCTCTGAATGTTATGTTAAAAGGCGCTCTTGATAGACTAGATTGTGAAGGGGTTGTGCTAGAACCCAGTGACATTATAGTTTGAGCCTTTGACGGGTCCAAAATAATGGTACATGGAGAAGTGGATCTTCCTATCAAAGTGGGTTCCTAGGTCTTTGAATCCACCTTCTATGTAATGGACATCCGACAAGCTTATTCTTGTCTATTAGGACGACCTTGGATCCATGGGATAGGTGCTGTTACCTCCACCTTGCACCATAAACTAAAGTATTCGGTAAAAGGAAAGATTGTTACTGTCTGCAAAGAAGAAGAGTACATGGTTAGTCATCTGAATTCATTCCGGTATGTAGAGATGGACCGGGAATTCATCGAGACTCCCTTCCAAACTTTTGAAGTGATTCCCACAGCTGCTATTAAAGATGTTTCTGCCATTCCAAAGGCCACCAAGATTCTGTACAAGATGGATTCCTTGAAAGACGCCAAAGCTACTATAGAAGAAGGTGGTTGTACTATTTGGGGTCAGCTTCCTAATATCCCTTAAAAATTTGACAAGTTTGGTTTGAGCTTTACTGCAGAAGGTCAAAGGGTTGTTCGTCGCGCTTGAGTTGGAAGATCTCTGTTCCGTATCAACATTAACAGAATCAATGTTGTAGAGGATGCTGACAGTGATTGTGATTTTGACAGTTGGATATTCCCTACCATTGGTGATGGACTCGACAATTGGAAAGCAGAATACATTTTCCTTATCTACTTCAGTCAGGAGTAATAGCTGAATTCCTATCTTATTGCTTTTAAAAAAATATTTTGGTTATGTAATAAACAATAACTTTAATCTTGTGCCTTACCCAGGGCATAATGGTTCATTTGTTAAGGGTTGATAATTCATAAACATTGTTCATTCAATAAAAATATTGTATGTTTTGCATTCGAATTTTGTGATCTCTGTTTTTCTTTGATCTTATTGCATTTTCAAAAATCTATGTGTTCTTACACACACCCACACACTATATTGCAGATCCTCATCCACTCTGGATCTCGCTGATAATGATTTTTTTATTTCCTCTTATGACTTTGAAAATTCGATCTATCAAGCTGAGGACGAAGGTGAGAAAGATTGTGAAATACCTGGAGAACTTGCCAGAATCTTAATACAAGAATAAAAGGTTATCCAACCACATGAAGAGCCATTTGAAGTTATAAACTTGGGTTCTGAGACAGATAAGAAAGAAGTCAAGATAGACGCCAACTTAGAGAGCAGTGTCAAGAACAAATTAATCCAGATGTTGCATGAATATGTTGAAATGTTTGCTTGGTCATATGAAGACATGCTAGAGCTTGATACTAATATTGTGGTTCACCGTCTGCCAATGAAAGAGGGTTGTTCTACGATTAAGCAGAAGGTTCTTCGCATGCATCCTGAAATGTCAGAAAAGATCAAAGTCGAAGTTATGAAATAATTCAATGCATGGTTCTTGGCAGTGACGTCATATCCTCAATGGGTTGATAATTTTGTTCCGGTACCAAAGAAAGATGGCAAGGTACGTATGTGTGTATATTACAGGGATCTGAATAGGACGAGCCCCAAAGATGACTTCCCGCTGCCACATATTGATGTCTTGGTCGACAATACCGCTCAGCACAAGTTATTCTCCTTCATGGATGGTTTCTCGGGTTATAATCAGATCAAGATGGCACCTGAAGACATGGATAAAACTACCTTCGTCACACAGTGGGGTACTTTCTTTTACAAGGTCATTCCTTTTGGGTTGAAGAACACCAGGGAAAATTATCAGCGTGCCATGGTAGCTTTGTTTCACGACATAATTAATCATGAGATAGAAGTCTACGTCGATGACATGATATCAAGTTCACAAATTGAAGAAGAGCATCTTGATCATATACATAAATTGTTTGAAAGACTGAGGAAGTATAAGCTAGGTAAACTCGAACAAGTGCACCTTTGGGGTGAGACCCGATAAACTCCTGGGTTTCGTCGTCAGTAGTAATGGTATTGAGGTTGATCCTGCAAAATTTAAAGCTATTCAAGAAATGTCGGCTCCCTGTACCGAGAAGGAAGTCATAGGTTTCTTAGGATGGCTGAATTACATTTCCCGATTCATTTCCCATTTGACTGCTACTTGTGAACCAATCTTCAAGCTGTTGGAGAAAGATCAAGTAGTAAAATGGAACGACGATTGTCAAATAGCCTTTGATAAAAGTAAGGAGTACTTACAAGAACCTCTGATTCTGATGCCACCAGTTGAAGGAAGTCCTCTAATCATGTAACTAATAATGCTAGAGAATTCAACGGGGGTGTGTACTGGAGAAGCATGACGAGTCTGGTCAAAAAGAGCATGTAATATACTACATTAGCAAAAAGTTTACCGACTGTGAAACAAGATATTCACTGCTCGATAAAACTTGTTGCGCTTTGGCATTGGCTGCTCGCTGACTAAGATAGTATATGTTGACCCATACTACATTGTTAATCTCTAAAATGGATCTCATCAAGTACATATTCGAGAAGCCAGCTCTCTCCAGAAGAATAGCCCGATGGAAAATGGTCTTAACAAAATATGACATTCAATACACCACTCAAAAAGAAATCAAATGAAGTGAATTGGAAGATCATTTGGCACATCAAGCTGTAGACGACTATCAGCCTATGAATTTCAAATTCCCAGATGAGAACATTATGCTAGTTACGAATTGTGAAGAGCTTGGACCGTATGAAGGACCTGAGATAGGATCCTGATGGACTATGGTTTTCAATGGAGCTTCTAACACACTTGGAAATGAAATCAGTGCTGTAATTATCTCTCCAAAGGGTTGTCATATGCCCTTCACTACCAGACTTTGCTTTGACTGCACTAATAATATGGCTGAATATGAAGCATGCATCATGGGTATTAAAGCTGTTATTAACCAGAGAATCAAATTCCTGAGCGTATATGGGGATTCAGCCTTGGTAATCAGTTATGTCAAGGGAGAATGGGATACGAAGCATCAGAATCTTATCCCTTACCAAGAACATGTGCTAATCTTGATTTCGTACTTCGAAGAGATTACTTTTGAGCATATCCTAAGAGAAGAGAATCAGTTTATGGATGCATTGGCTACCATGTCATCCATGTTCAAGGTCAGATGGGACAATGAGGCTCCCAGAATTACCATTGAAAGATTCAACGAACTGGCACACTACTACAAAATTGATATTGATGGAGTACAAGAAAAACCTTGGTTTCTTGAAGTTAAAAGGTACCTTCAAGCTCAAGAATACCCTGAAAGGGCATCGATCAATGACAAGAAATTCCTACAGAGGTTCTCGGCTAAGTTCTTCTTGAGCAATGGAATTTTATACAAACGTAATAATGATTCAACTCTTCTTCGTTGTGTGGACAAGAAGAAAGCACTGAAAATTATGGAGGATATGCATAAAGGAATCTTTGGTACTAACTTCAGTGGGCATACTATGGCTGAAAATATTATGAGAGTGGGTTACTATTAGTCGACTATGGAAACCGATTGTCACCACCACTCGAGAACTTATCAGAAGTGCTAAATTTATGCTGATAATATGCATGTGCCCCCAATACCTTTGAACTTCATGACTGCTCCTTGGCCATTCACAATGTGGGGCATTGATATGATCAGTGAAATCAAGCCTAATGCTTCTAACAAACATCGCTCCATTCTCGTCGCCATTGACTACTTTACAAAATGGGTTAAAGCAGCCTCGTTCGCCTCTATTATTAAGAATGTGGTCGCCCAGTTCATAAAACATAATCGTATCTACCAGTATGGCATCCCCGAGAGAATCATCATGGACAATGGTACCAACCTCAACAACAATATGATCATTGAACTCTGCACAAAGTTCAAGATCAAGCACCATAACTCTTCTCTGTATCGACCAAAGATGAATGGCACAGTGGAAGCCGCCAACAAGAATATTAAGAAGATCATACAGAAGATGGTTGTGACTTACAAAGACTGGCACAAGATGCTACCATTTGCTCTTCATGGCTATTGCACATCAACGCGAACATCAACTGGGGCAACCCCATTCTCTCTGGTCTATGGTATGAAAGATGTCCTAACTGTCGAAGTTCAGATTCCTTCTCTGAGGATTATAAAAGATGCAGACTTAAACGAAGACAAGGGGATTCAGACTAGGCTAGACCAGTTGAATCTGATTGACGAAAAGAGGCTTGCGGCTGTCTGTCACGTTCAAATGTATCAGAAGCGTCTAGTTAAGGCATTCAACAAGAAAATCAAGCATCGGGTATATCAGGCTAGTGACTTGGTAATAAATAGCATCATTCTACCGCAAAGTGATCCCAATGGCAAATGGACTCCCACCTACAAAGGGACATTTGTTGTCAAAAAGGTATTTTCGGGCGGTGCTATGATACTGACCACCATGGACGATGAAGATTTCCTGCACCCGGTGAATGCAGACATAGTCAAAAGATACTACGCATGAAAACGACCCTCTAGGTTGACTTGCCTAGGCAAAAATAAGGGAAACCCAACAAACTAAAAAATTTCGGGTAAAAATTAGGGATATATATAAAATATTGTACACCCGGAAATTCAAAAACCTGAAAAGGCGGCTTGGGAAAGAAAGAGTATGCCGGTGGAGTGAAAACCCGAAAGGGTGGTTGTTGTACCACAAAATTTTCCCTCTCATTTATCAAGAAATTCTCAAAAGATCACCCTGGACCCTCAGGTTTGTTCCCTTCCAATTTCAAGCCTTGAATTACAAATTTTCCAAGAAAGTCATTCACAAGGGTAAAATGGTCATTTGCATACTAAAAAGTCAAACTTTGACTTTTGGATCAAAATCAAGTTTCAAGAATCATATTTAATCAAGACATGTTGAAATATGAAGTTTGTCTCATCAAGAAATTTAAAAGCCAAAATTACTTTGGAAAGGTCAAAATTCTAAATACTTAGAATTTTTCTAAGTGTTTAAAAAATTTGACAAGCTCAGAACTTCTGACCAGATTTTCACCATGATGGAAGTTGATTCTGGAAGGACTTCTGACACAAGAGTTATGGACTCCAATAAGATCTGAAACATTGTAGAACAAAACTTCTCCTAGAAATGCTGGTATTTCAAGTTATGACTCCTCAAAGACACGTCCATGAAACTGAAGCACTCAGCAAATTCTGGACAGTTCCAAGACAGAGTTTGGTTACAACTTCTGGGCCAGTTTTCACAAAGATTTAGTCAGAGTTTGCAATGATAATTCAAAGAAGGCTTACAAAAGCGTGTTGCAAGCTTCCTAGAAAATCTGAGAGCTCCTTCAAAACATGTTGGAGCAAGGAGATACAAAGATCAGAAGTTGTATGTCTACTCTAAGTTACGCTGAAGCTGAACTTCTGATCCAGAATTAAGCAGTGATGCAGAATCTCACATTGCAGGATTTCTGGTTTGATAAATCTCATCATCATTTATTGCTCACAACCACTTTTGAGTCTTTACCCAAAGGATTTCCCCACGTGTGGTATAGAAGTACCATTTATGTCCTTGAAGAGCAAACTTTTGTACAAGAGTGTGTTGGGACCATGCGTTGCTTTTGCTTTTGAGTTTACCTTTCCTTAATTCTTTCTTACAAATCCAGCTTAGGCGCGGCTAAAGCTGCTAACCACCAAACCTATTGGAATTTGCTTCAAGAACAAGTCAGCGCCTAACACATGGAGGTTGTACCCTTGACCGCTCCAAGCTACTAAATCTTTGCCTATAAATTGAACTTCATTGGCAACTGTAAAAAGGTCGAAAATTTGAGAAATAAAAAGCCTTGAACCCCTGCTAAAATTCCAAGAGTCCAAAACTGCAAACATAAAAATACAAAACCTGTTAGCTTTTGATTCTTGCATTTAGACTCCATTTTTACTCAGGTGTTTCTTGATCAAGTCATCCATACAGTTTCTGATATACATTTAGAAGTCATCCTAACTTCTGTTTTCAGACTGTAACACACTCTCCATCAACCTCCACCTCAAAAAGTCAGAATTTTTCTCCTTGGCTGTTCCAGAATTTTCCAACCATTCATAGCCCAAATTGAAAGTTTCCAGCCTACTAAGTACGTGAGGAAACTGATCAGAACATCCCAAGCAGTCAGAACCAGACTCCAGCTCACTGAACATTTTCTAGCTGCAAGGTAAGTTTCTGCTGACCCTCCTCATATTACTTATGCATTGTTAGATTTACATGTTCAAAACACAATGTAGACATATTGATTCTGATGCTATACATATTCTGAGGTTTCATGTATTTGTCTTCCTAAGTAGGGAGAACATTAGTTCAGAACTTCTTAAGGAAACGAGGTTTAGAAGATACATGCTTGTTTCTGATTTACGGTCTTGACATTTTTTATGTTTCTGAAACCATGAGGGAAACCTACCATAATTGCTATGTTTGTGTTTTCTGTTCTGTTGAGAAATGAACAAGTTGTAGATGTTCTAATTAGCATGAAGAAAGAGGTAGAGTTTATATCCAGAACTTCCAAAATCTCTCAACAACCAAAAACTCCTGACTTTTCAACAATATTAGCATTTCTAGGCTGCCAGCGGCATCAGAATTTCTGAAATCTTCTTTGTTTCCAGCGGACCCAGAACTTCTGACTTTACTTATTTCTACTAATATGATTTCTGTTTTTGCAGCACGTCAGAGTCAGAACTTCTGATCTCTTTTAGTTCAGCAATGTGCTGATTCTATTTTCTTTTTCCTTACTATTTTTGCTATCACTTCTATTTTCACTAATCAAAAACACCAAAAACATTTTACATTTTACATGCTTTATTTTATTTCTTAAAACAAAAAGATTAAAAATATTTTCTTAAATAAAAGTTATTTCTTTTCTTAAACAAAACAAGTCCATTTCATATTTTCTTGTACATTCTTATCCATTCAATATGGTTGTAATAGTAACTTAGGATTTGATTTTATTTGCAATTCCCATTTGTAAATCTGTACACCCCATCCCCCTAATGATTGTAATAGCGTAGGATATTTACTTTCCTCACTTTTTATTGCTTTCATATATTTCTAGTAATTAGGGTGTGTATGGCAAGACATGAAATCAACAAATAGAGAACCCTAATCAAGACAAAAATGCATGCAATCAAACACACTTTGCACATATGCACACCTTAGGGTAATCTCACTTGTTGCCTATCGTAAAAAAATATTCATGTCCCTCGAACATGGGCGTTTTAGCAAATACCCTCGATAAAAGATCGTAGTCCCTCGATGATGCCTTCGGTAAACGATCTAGTCCCTAAACGACATTGCTAAAACATCCATAGGTTGACTTCTATGACTATACAATGACCCACGCCCTTCCCTTCACATTCAACGATGGGGCTTCTCACCAAATCAATAGTAAGATAGCAACACCTAAAGGAGGAGGAAAAGAACATCTAAGGCCTTTTGAATAGGTAAATTCGCTCCTAGTTGCTCGCTTGCTCACAACAAAAAACATTATATACAACTAACACTTTCACTTTGAAACGTTTTCAAAATACAACACTTTGTATGCGTTCTTATAAAGACGAGAATCATTACAAAGACACCTTTTCAAAATCACTTTCAAAAAACACATCTCATAAACACCTTTTTGAACTATCTTCGAAACAAACACTTTGTATGCATTCTTATTGAAACGAGAATCATTACAAAGTTACATTTTCAAAATACTTTCAAAACCCACACCATAAGCACATTTAAATAAAAGCAAGTGATCTAGCAAGTAACTAAGAGCCCATGGAAAACCATGGATGAAAAGGGTGCTAATATCTTCCCTTTTCATAATCTACCCCCGAACTCATGAAATAATATCAAAGGTCTTTCCTGTGCTTTTTCACCTTTCCTTTTGGATAAAAGAAAAGTCGGTGGCGACTCTTGCTAACCGCAACATTTGCAATCAAACGCAAAACCTTCAAGTCAGTTCTCCCACCGTATCACAGAACTGGCGACTCTACTGGGGAAATTAAAAGTGGTGTTACCTTAGGGTTAGATCACATTTACTTGCTTTCTTTGTTTGACTTGTATGCTTTACATTATGGTTCTTTGTTTGCATTTGAATCCTCTACCCGAATTTGGGACACCTTTTAGGTAAGTAGAAATAAACTGTGAGGGAACTGTGCAAGGTATACCGACACGGTTGAAGCAGTAGCTACATTGATGTGACACTTTGGTTGGTACCAGTAACCCTTGAGTCAATCAAGGAGAGTACGAGGCTGCCGCGTGGTGTCATAAAGCATCAACTGACCTTAGAACCTTTAATTGCACAACTTGGCTAGTAGGACATAGCGAGATGGCCGGCTTTGGTGTATTCCCAAGGTCGACAGATACTCGATGCTACACTCATTGAGGTTTGAATCTTGAGTTTTGTTTGGTAGCGAGTCAATCGCCTATTGAACGAAGCTCGGGGGAAAGATCAGTGATATTGAGATCCCTTAGAACGTGATTACTATTAACTAGGACAGGTTGAGCCAACTAAACTTCAATAGGGTACTTACCTACAAACTCCATGCAAGCCTAAACCTAAGGACTTGTCTGCTTTGTGTATATATGATTATTTGTATATAAACTTGCTTACTTGTACATAACATCATACCATAGCATTTTCAATGACCGTTTCAAGGATCTCAAGGGCCTATGATGCAGGGTCATGTTGAACCAGACGTATAGCAAGGGGCAAGAGGATTTATTTTCCTCTAACCAAACGCCGTCAAAGATCAAGTACAACAATTTGAGTCAAGGGCTACAATCCACTTGGCATGGTGAGCTTAATTCTCGTGGAAGTACATCCACCAACACAAAGTTCTCTAATCAAAACTGTAAGTGACTACTAACCCTGCGAGATCCTTGAAAACAAGCATCCACATATCATGCATCATATCATGACAGGTTTCTCCCATACAAGTCTCCTTATCTTCCTATTGTTTATTTCAGTAAGATGGATATGGAACAAACGATGAAAGACATCCAGGCTCAAAATGCCCAACTTCATGATATGTTCTTGAATCTGTCCAAGGGACAATAAGAGGTGAAAGCTCTCCTCACCAAGGGCATGATCATGAGAAATCCTGGGGACGACGAAGATGACCAGTTGGAAAGGCTACAAACTGAAATAGCCATAATGAAGGTCCAAATGATGGGACAACTGGTGGGCCAGATGGCTCTTATCCAAAGTCTGGCTCAAGGACAAGAAGAGCTGAAAGTTCTTGTCAACCAACTTTGTCAAGACGGTTGCAACCGTTTGGGGAAAACAACCAGGAATGGAAATCAAGTCACTGCTCAGCCTCCCATGCAACATGAAGCCGGTTTAGTGGAGGGTAGACTGTCCCAAATGGCTACCACGTCTCAAGTCCAACAACAACCTCGCCAACAACAACGAAAGAATCAGCGCAAGGAGGTCGCACCTAAGAGACAATTTACCAGGATTGGCATTTCGCTAGCTCAGGTGCTACAACACCTGTTAGAGACAAAGCTAATTACATTAAAGGCTCCTCCTGGGAATCCTAACACTACTTCTCCTAGTTACCATCCCAAAGAGAGGTGTTCTTACCATTCAGACGGTCTCGGGCACGACACAAACAATTGTTGGGCTCTGAAGAACAAGATTCAAGACCTAATTGACGAAGAAGTGTTGGTGTTTACACAAGACGATCAATTTTAACTCTTCTATAACCTCTCAAGGACATCCACATGAAGCAACGATCTGGGCGAGGAAATTTTTGTTCATT
Source organism: Vicia faba (assembly GCA_948472305.1). Lineage (NCBI taxonomy): Eukaryota > Viridiplantae > Streptophyta > Magnoliopsida > Fabales > Fabaceae > Vicia > Vicia faba. The sequence goes on from OX451738.1 coordinate 996,661,994, forward strand.
TGAATTTTCAATTGTAATCTCTTTTATTGTTCAAACAATTATCTATTAATGTCAAACTTTGTTTCATTAATGCATTGAATATGTTTGTCTTAAATTCATCCATTCATTTTCACTATATTTAAACTATGCTTTTTACTCTCTTTATGACATTCAACTCTTGCTAAAAGTTACAAGCCTTTAGAGGGAGGATGATGAAAATAATGCCATAATCTCATGCGGTATGCTTTTGGACAGATCTTGCTGACGATATAAAGGCTTTCTTTCAAATCCTAAACACTTGAGTTATAAGGAAGATAATCCCTAGTCAACCCCTTCGAGCCAAAGAAGTAGAAGTTTTCGTTTTTTGCACAAATTGAAACCTTTAATCAAAACCTGGGGCAGGCTAGTCTCTCAGTTGATTCAAATGCGTGTTTAGCCATAAACTCTCATCTAGTAATACAACGAATGACATCAAAAACATTCCTATGGAATCAAAAGACGGTGATGGTTCCCTATCACATAGGCAGTCATTATCTCTCAAAAAAGAAAAACCCACTAAGTCAAAACCTACAAAGGAGACTTAAGAAAAACTGGGGCATCCCGATGACCATAATCTCAAAACAAGAACAGTCGGGAAAAATTACGGATAACAAATCAAAAGAAAGAGGTCACTACAAATCCTCAACAACATGAAATTTTTTTTTGCAAAAATGACTGCCTTCCGACAAACTTAACTTGTCTGAACCATCACCAAAACGTCATTCCAGACTCAATTGGAGTTCAGACGCATAATTAACTGAGTTTAGGACTGAAGAACGTCACGAAGAGCGGGTGGGTACAAATACATTTTGAGCCTTTATCATTTGTTTCTTAAACCGTGAACCAAGCCACGTTACAACCCTTCAAAAGTCCTAATTGAAGCATGGGTTAGTTCGAAAGCATACTGTTACAAAAGGTATCCTGACTCCTGTAGAGCTTTACTCTAAATCTTGAGTTGAATTTTTCTTACAAAATTTCTTTACTTGCTAAAACGCATTTTAAAAAATTTCCAGACAAACATAAACTTTGCATTACTTGAATATCATTGTTTGCATATGGATATTTGTTTGACAGCGGAGAAATTCACACAACAAATATCCCGTGAACGAAAGCTCTCTCAATCACTTCAAGTGGGATGACACTTCCAATGACAAATCTCCTATCAACAAGGAGGCATGACATGTCACTATCCAAGCACACTTGGGACAGTCCAGTCAAGATTCCAAGAAATCTCTCAAGAAGTACAGAATAACCAGGGGCAGGTCTCCATCTCCATTACTTGGGGCATTGAACGCCAATCTCAGCAAAGGGTTACATACAGTCAAACATTTCCTGGAAGTGCCACAAACACTCACTACTAGGGGCAATGACAAATCTCCCCAAAATCCTTCTCATAGGATGATTCCCAAGCCATATTTTCAATCTCTGAAAACCTCTTCCCAACTGAGTCGATTTCAAGAATCCTCGAGGATTTCTGCCAGTGAAGTCGTCGCCTCTCCAACAGACTGAGCAACAGGGTTTATTTCCCCAACAAATGGCAGGATTCCCCATCTTAAGTTTGCCTCTCTGACTACTACAAATCAGAGGACCACAACTCCTCTTCCCCAATAGAATACTCTACAATCCCCAGCAAAAACTGTGAAGCCTGGATTTCAACCAGATAACAGTATAAGGTGCTGCAAAGCCTGGATTTCGACCAGATAGTAGTTCCCTTCTCCAAAAACACTATGAAGCCTGGATTTTGACCAGATAATAGTATAACGTGCCGCAAAGCCTGGATTTCGACCAGATAGTAGTTCCCTTTCTCCAAAAACACTATGAAGCCTGGATTTTGACCAGATAACAGTATAAGGTGTTGTAAAGCCTGAATTTCGACTAGATAGTAGTTCCCTTCTCCAAAAATACTATGAAGCCTGGATTTCAACCAGATAACAGTATAAGGTGTTTTGAAGCTTGGATTTTGACCAGATAGTAGTTCCCTTCTCCAAAAACACTGTGAAGCCTGGATTTCAACCAGATAATAATATAAGGTGTTGCGAAGCCTGGATTTCGACCAGATAGTAGTTCCCTTCTCCAAAAACACTGTGAAGCCTGAATTTCGACCAGATAACAGTATAAGGTGCTGCAAAGCCTGGATTTAAACCAGATAGTAGTTTCGTTCTCCAAAAACACTATGAAACCTGGATTTGAACCAGATAACAATATAAGGTGCTGCGAAGCCTGGAATTCGACCAGATAGTAGTTCACTCCTCCAAAAACAACATGAAACCTGTATTTCGACCAAGTAACAATATAAGGTGCTGCGAAGCATGGATTTCAACCAGATAGTAGTCCCCTTCTCCAAAAACACTATGAAGCCTGGATTTCGACCAAATAACAATATAAGGTGCTGCGAAGCCTGGATTTCGACCAGATAGTAGTTCCCTTCTCCAAAAACATTATGAAGCCTGGATTTCAACCAGATAACAATATAAGGTGTTGCAAAGCTTGGATTTTGACCAGATAGTAGTTCCCTCCTCCAAAAACACTGTGAAGCCTGAATTTCAACCAGATAACAATATAATATGTTGCGAAGCCTGGATTTCGACCAGATAGTAGTTTCCTTCTCCAAAAACACTGTGAAGCCTGGATGTCGACCAAATAACAGTATAAGGTGTTGCGAAGCCTGGAAATGACCAGATAGTAGTTCACTTCCTCAAACGACAAAACATGAATCCTCGGTGGAAACATTCTAAGCAAAGATTGAAGACACACCTACTCTTTAACAGCAATCCAGGATTTAATAACTCCCTAACACTTATCAAGGATTTATTTTCCAAAGACAAAATTGTATCTCAACAACATTCATAGCATATGTGTGATACGGTGGGAAGAACTGACTGTTTTTGAAATGCTGGTTTGCATTTTGCATTTGTGTTCGTAAAATGTCGCGGTAAGCAAGAGTCACCACCGACTTTTATTTTATCCAACAAGGAAAGGAAAAAAGCACAGAAAAATTCCTTTTTCGAGATATTTCTGAGTACGAGGGGTAGATTATAGAAAGGGAAGGTATTAGCACCCTTTCTATCTGTAGTTATCTACAGGCTCTTAGGTACTTGCTCATCATTTTCAAAATGTTTTCTTTGTGCTTGTGGGTTTTGAAAAGCTTTGCTTTAACTTGAATTTAACTCTTGCTTATGTCCCCAAGAGTGTAATGAAGTGTTTTTGAAAACTTTGTTTATAAAGGAGTGTAAGTGTGAAAAATTTGTTTTGTTTTGGATGAGCAAGTATCTAAGAACTAATCTACCTACTCGAAAAAGGAATCGTTCTATGCTAATTTCCTTTAGACAATGCTATCCCACTATTAGTGAGTAGGTAGCACCGTCGTTGGAGTTTGAGGGTCAATTCGAATGAGGGACATACGGTCACCAAAGCAATGTTAGGATGACTTAGCGGTAACCCTAATGTCTTAGATCATGTATTCGAGGAAACGATTTCGGAGGCAACCATTTTGAGGCAACAATGATCTTTTAGACAAGAGGGCGACCTCTAAAATACCCTATACTCAATGACCGTGTACGAAGGCAACCAAGTGGGGTGTGCCCTAAGAGTGCGCATGTGCGAGTGTGTTATTTTCAGTTATTTTTATCTTTGCACATGTTAAGGGGGATCTAATTTGATTTTAGATTAAGCATTCATTCTTATCATGCAAGCCCTATTATCAAACATCTAACAATTGTAATTCGAAGAAATTAAAGGTGCAGAAATTAAATTACAAGGCGTCAGGTATTTACATCGTCAAAAGCAACCCTTTGAAAATAAAATAAAATAAAAGCGAAAAAATAAATAAAATATCCTAATTATTTATTACAAACCGGGAGCAGATACATTAATTGGATAAAGAAAAATAAAGCACGACGCGAAATTAAATCGGATGCGAAATTAGGGTTTTGACCCTTTTAAAAAGAAAATGCTTTTTTGTTGTTTTTATTTTAAGAAAAAAATAAATTAGATCCTAAATTAAATACTAAATTAGAAATTAAATTAATTAATTAATGAAAAATAATTAATGACATATTTTTTTGGAGTTTTTGTTAATTTAAGAAAGAAATTAAAATAATTAAACTAGAATTAAAACCTAATAATTTCTAATTAATTTTAAATATTTACAAAATAAATTAAAGTTTCCTAATTAATATCCTAATTAATTAATAATATTTATTAATAAAAGAAAATAAAAGTCTAAATTTTAATTGGGCAAAAAATATTTTTGGTGATTTTTGATAAAAAAAAGAAAATTTGTTATTGGTTAGAAATTAATTAAAACAAAATAAAATAAACCAAAATAAACAAAATATAAAGAAAAAGATAAGATGGGCCTGATTTGGGTGTTTGAATAGCAATTTCGCTGGCCCATTATGGCTGATCCATGTGACTTTTTTCTGATCCAGTGCTCATGCGTTGACATGCATATGGTGTGCCTCCAATACTTGACCACCAGATCTGGCCATCTGGCGTGTTGATTGATGAGGGAGTATGGTGTGTCTTAGGCTGGCATGTGCACTGGATTATCTGCAAGAAAATATTATTGAGAAAATGGGGGATTTGGGATTCGAACCCAGGTCCTGAAGGGAATATACACGTTATGCCTGCCACTACACCAATTGCCTTCAATTGTTAATATGGTACAAATAAATAATAATATAAAAAAACAAAATTCAATGGTCAGAAAAAGAAAAAGCGCGCGCTTTATTTGAACCGGCCTATGGATGGATGACACGAGTGCTTCTTCTTCCTCTCTATGTGGCCAAAAACAAAACACCTATACCAACGGACAAAGGTCCGTCGCCATAAGCTTGTCCACCTTCAAAATCTTGCACAGGCCACAAAAATGGACTTTAAGACCATGATTGGATTCGTCTCAACCTACTGATCACAACCATGGCCATTACTGAAGCTAATTTTCCCTGAAACAAAAAGCCCTAAAAACAAGGACGAAACCCTAGCAATGGTGGATCTTGATACAGGTTAGATAAATGAAATTGGTTAATGTAAAAAGCTTGCAAATGGCATGGTGATCACAAATATGCAGTTATTTTGTATTAACAATGCCTAATTTATGAAATATGAAATCAAGAACAGGGCGGACTCGTGAGGAACTTACAGCGCTTGGGAGGGTCTGAAAACACGTTGTCTTGATTGGTTTCGCTTCTTGAGATGGCCAGGAAGAGATTGAGACAAGTCTCAAGTCTTGAAATTGCCTCTATGCCCTGTTTCGATCTCAAGCTTTTTCTTGTTTTTTGCAAACTTTGTTCTGCCTCTACAACTGATTTCCAACCCTTGAAATTTTCTGCCTCGCCTCCTTATGTATTGTACAATACATTAGGGTTGTTTTTACTGTCCAAATCTTCCTCTATCAATGCTTGAATATTTGATTTGATCTTATTTTACAACCTTCCAATTTTGGCTTGATTTGAATCTTTTTGTACTCTAATGCCTTGATACAAATTTGGTATGGTGATAGCTGTCCATTGAAACCTATAATCATCAAAAGATCTTTGGTTATCATTATTTTTGATTTTATGTGATTTTATTTGATTTAAAATGAATTAATTCAAATAAAATCAAATTAAATAACAAAAATATAATATGAACACATGGCCAAGGATATAGCACGTGGACAATAATGAAAACTCAAAACAAGTGAAAAAGAATGGGCCCATTTGGCAAAATTTGAAGTTTTGGGGGTAGTTGACTTTTGGCAATTTTGCAAAAAAGTCCAACTTCAACAATGCACAACGTCTTCAATTTTGACTCTTTGGAGGTGTTCTTGGACTTTTTAGAAATATTGAGATGTCCTATAGTCAACCCTTTTGGTCTCATATCATTTTTATATTCCACTCTCATGTATGAAGCTTTGATAAAAAAGGTGTTTTTGTTGACTTTAAAAAATGACCTATAATGTCAAAATTCATAACTTCTTGTGAGTGCATATTTTGATCTTGGGGTATGAAGATGGATTGTAGGGAATTGCATCATATTCAAAATGAGATTTGGATGGATCATTTCTCATAAAGTATGAGAAAGGTATGCTTGGAAAAATTTGAGTTGACTTTTCCTGCAAAACCCTAATTTAGCAACTTTTGAATCTTGATGAATTTTGAGCAATCCTTGATGAATCATGATCAACCCTTGATCAAATGATGAAATAAACTTCAAAATGAGAATGTTGACAAAAAATATTGAAGTTTTACTGTATTTGGGTCACAGTTGACTTTTGCCCTAACACAGTCGATTTTTGGACCTTTTGAGCAATTGAATGGACAAAGTTCCTCTGCAAGGCTTGAAACTTGACATGGATGATATTGAGAACATATTAGGACATTGGTGAGAACTTGAGGTCACTTGGACTCAAGGATCTTGATGCAACACAAAACCCTAATTTGAGTAGACTGTCTTAGGAGAGAGCTTGTCTGACCAACCCTTGAGCAACCTTGAGTAACTTGGAGATCTTTCTTGCAATGTTTTGAGAGATATGAGAGGGAAAATTTTGGGGTACAACAGTTTCCCCTGTTCAATCTTCTTAAACCTGAGTATGTAGATTGGCTTTCGTGCCTTTCGTTATCCGATGGTGGAAGAGGATTGAACACTAGAGTGCCCAGAAATTTTCACTCGCATGAAGTGATAGTTGCTTTGTGATGTCGGGAATGGGCTTATAGATGCCGTTTGGAGAAGTGTCGATCGCATAAGAGATTCCTTAGCAAGAGCTTGCATACCTGCTGTTGAGGAAGATTCCACTGGGGAAGTCTGATCTTTGTTGAGGGAAAGGAACTCGTATGTAATTCAACTGAGGTGTCGAGATTTAGGAACTTGCCCGTAATTCAACTGAGGTGTCGAGATTTAGGAACTTGCCCGTAATTCAAATGAGGTGTCGAGATTTAGGAACTTTCCCGTAATTCAACTGAGGGGGGAAACATCTTCGTCGAGATTTAAGAACTCGCCCGTAATTCAACTGAGAAAACTTCTCTGCTGAGATTTAGGAACTCGTCTGTAATTTAACGGAGGAACACTTTTGTCGAGATTTAGGAACCTGTCTGTACTTCAACTGAGAAAACATCTCTGCTGAATTTTAAGAACTTGTCAGTAATTCGACTTGGGGAAACATCTTCGTCGAGATTTAAGAATTCGCCCGTAATTCAACTGAGAAAACTTCTTTGCTGAGATTTAGGAACCTGTCTGTAATTCAACGGAGGAACATTTTTTGTCGAGATTTAGGAACCTGCCTGTACTTCAACTGAGAAAAAATATCTGCTGAGTTTTAAGAACTCGTCCGTAATTCAACTGGGGGAAACATCTTCGCCGAGATTTAAGAACTCTCCCGTAATTCAACTGAGAAAACTTCTCTGCTGAGATTTAGGAACCTGTCTGTAATTCAACGGAGGAACATTTTTTGTCGAGATTTAGGAACCTGCCTGTACTTCAACTGAGAAAACATCTCTGCTGAGTTTTAAGAACTCGTCCGTAATTCAACTGGGGAAACATCTTCGTCGAGATTTAAGAACTTGCCTGTAATTCAACTGAGAAAACTTCTCTACTAAGATTTAGGAACTCGTCTGTAATTCAACGGAGGAACACTTTTGTCGAGATTTAGGAACTCGTCTCTACTTCAACTGAGAAAACATCTCTGCTGAGTTTTAAGAACTCGTCCGTAATTCAACTGGGGAAACATCTTCGTCGAGATTTAAGAACTTGCCCGTAATTCAACTGAGAAAACTTCTCTGCTGAGATTTAGGAACTCGTCTGTAATTCAACGGAGGTAAAAGCTTCATAGCTTTGAATTTTGTGAGAATTTAACCGCATCCTTCCTGAAAGGTAAAGGTTAGTTGTATGTAATGCATGATATGTATCGAGCAATGATGTTCTCAAAATAAATGAGATTGTGTTGTATGATGCGTATATGCATGTGTCATGATGTATGGAAATGTAATGTTTTTAGCTGGGGAAAATAAATCCCGGGTAGCAGCTGGAGAAAAGAGTTGAATTCTTCGTTTCCGCTAGAGATAGCGAATGAAGGTACTTGTGAGAATAAACCTGCAGGAGAGGATAACTTCGTTGGGGAATAAACTGATGAGGAGATTACTCTGTGGGGAAGAGATGCTCTACTGAGGATTCCGCTGATAAATTCAACTGGGGATGAATTAGCGCTGCTGGTGATAATGAACCTTGTTGGGGATTGAATTCCTATTGGTGAAAGGAATGAATTCCGCTGGGGATGACTTTTCCAATAGCGACCTTACTGGGGATATCCTTATAGGCTCTATTGGGGACAATCTGACAGAGTCTACTAGGGATGATTCTCCGAACTTCACTAGGGAAACTTTTTCAGACTGCGCTGGGGAAACTTTCCAAACTCCACTGGGGATATCTTATACTCCGTCGGGGATAATAAGACTTTTTAGTGTTGATGATAGATAAACTCTGCTTGGGGAGAATATTATCGATTCATTCACAGTTGTGAGTCTCATCTGGGGAGAGCTAACATTACTGCCTTTTCTTACTCTGTGGGGAGCAAAAGTATTTCAGCCATATTCTTCAGCTAAATTTACCTTGTACCTGGTGGACAGAGAAACTGTACAGTTTGGACAATTCTTATTTCCCCTGTTTCTGATATTACAAGTAATGGTCTTTTGTTTCGCATGTAAATATTCATGAGTAGCAATTAATGTCAAATGCATATATCAAAAATGAACATTGGACGTTCTTTGCAAAACAAAACAGATAAAGGAAAAAACAGCTTGAAATTTCTTTGAAAATGAATTGTATTGACTTTGAAGTTTGGCCTGTATATAGGCGTTTTTTGTACAAGAGGCTGACATTCTAGTAAGAGAACGCCGCCGAACAATAGAATTTATACAGTTTGTGTAATAAACCAAGAAAAACGGCTATGTGAATAATCCCACTGGGTTCCAACTCTGCTATTTCCCTTATGTCTTCGAGCATCTCATCACTTTGCTACTTGGTTGAAGGTAGATCAGATTGTTTAGTGAAGTCCGAGCTTGATAGTCGATACCGAAGTCTGGCTGCGAGGTGATCCAATGAGACATAGTGTTACGCTTTGATCCCTAATTTTTGCCTGGACCGCCCTTTCGGGTTTTCAGTCCACCGGGATACCCTTTTTTGCCCAAGCCGCCTTTTCAGGTTTTCGACTTGCCGGGTGTACAAATTTTTTATATTTTCATCCCTTATTTTTGCCCGAACCCTTTTGGTTCGCCGGGAAGCCCTTGTTTTTGCCTAAGCCATTCAACCTAGCGGGTCTTTGATTATGCGTAGTATCTTTTCACTATGTCTGCATTGACGGGGTGAGGAAGGTCGTCACCATCCATGGTGGTTAGAATCATAGCTCCTCCTGAGAAAATGGTCTTAACCACAAATGGCCCTTCGTAAGTAGGGGTCCATTTTCCCCTGGGATCACCTTGTGGCAGAATGATGCGCTTGATAACCAGGTCCCCAACTTGATACTCTTGTCGTCTGAATTTCTTGTTAAATGCCTTGATCATCCGTTTTTGGTACGTTTGACCATGACAAATAGCAGTAAGTCTCTTCTCGTCGATTAAATTCAGCTGATCAAGTCGGGTCTGAATCCAGTCATCTTTGCTCAAACTTGTGTCCTTCATAATCCGAAGAGACGGTATCTGAACTTCAATGGGCAAGACAACCTCCATGCCATAAACCAAGGAATAGGGTGTTGCCCCTGTTGACGTCCGCGCTGAGGTACGGTACCCATGAAGAGCAAATGGTAACATCTCGTGCCAATCTTTGTACGTCACCGTCATCTTCTGCACAATCTTCTTGATATTTTTATTATCCGCTTCTACAGCCCCATTCATCTTCGGCCGGTAGGGAGAAGAGTTGTGATGCTGTATTTTGAACTGCTTGTAGAGCTCAGTGATCATCTTATTATTGAGATTTATACCATTGTCCATAATGATCCTCTCTGGTACACCATATCGATAGATCAAATTGTGCCGAATAAACCGTGCCACAACGTTCTTGGTTACAGTAGCAAAGGAAGCTGTCTCAACCAACTTTGTAAAGTAATCAATAGCTACTGGGATGAAACGATTCCCGTTAGACGCAGTAGGTCTGATCTCGCCAATCATGTCGATGCCCCACATTGCAAAAGGCCAAGGAGCCGTCAAGACGTTCAGAGGTACTGGAGGTATGTGCACCTTATCAGCATAGACTTGGCACTTGTGACAGGTTCGAGAGTGCTGATAACAGTCTAATTCCATTGTAGACCAATAGTATCCTACCCGAAGGATTTTCTTCGCCATGGTGTATCCATTGGAATGAGTTTCGAAAGTACCTTCATGCAACTCTACCATAATCCTTTCTGCTTCGTTCTTATTCACACAACGCAGTAAGGTTGAATCATGGTTACGCTTGTAAAGGATGTCGTTACTGATGAAGAACATTTCTGCGAACCTCCTCAGAAACTTCTTATCATTAATAGATGCACCCTCGGGGTATTCTTGAGCCTCAAGATACCTCTTCGCCTCGTGGAACCAGGGTTTATCCGTTACCTCTTCAGTCTCAATGTTGCAGAAATGTGCGGGTTCTTCCAACCTCTCAATGGTAATTTGGGGAGCCTCATTGTCCCATCTGACCTTGAACATAGAAGAAATCGTACCCAGTACGTCCGTTAAATGATTCTCCTCTCTTGGGAAGTGTTCAAAGGTTATTTCCTCGAAGTGCGGAAGCAATGTCAACACATACTCCTTGTAAGGAATAAGATTTGGGTGTTTCATATCCCACTCACCTTTGATCTGACGGATCACGAGAGCGGAATCTCCGAATACGCTTAAGAACTTAATCCTTAGGTCAATAGCTGCTTGAAGACCCATGATGCACGCTTCATACTCCGCCATGTTGTTGGTGCAACTGAAACATAATCGGGCGGTGAACAGAGTATGAGAGCCTCCAGGGGATATGATCACGGCGCTAATGCCATTACCCAAAACGTTTGAAGCTCCATCAAAGTACATAGACCATCGGGATCCTTCCTCAGGTCCTTCATCCGGTCCAGGTTCCTCACAGTCATTCACTATCATGATATTCTCATCCGGAAATTCAAAGTTCATAGACTGGTAATCGTCCACTGCCTGATGTGCCAGATGGTCGGGCAACACACTTCCCTTGATTACCTTTTGGGTCGTGTACTGGATGTCATACTCAGTCAAAATCATCTTCCATCTTGCTATTCTTACGGACAAGGCAGGCTTTTCGAAGATATACTTGATTGGATCCATCTTTGATATCAATAGAGTAGTGTGAGTCAGCATATACTGTCTCAGCCGGCGAGCAGCCCATGCCAAAGCGCAGAATGTTTTCTCGAGAAACGAGTATCGGGTCTCGCAGTCGGTAAACTTTTTGCTAAGGTAATAAATAACATGCTCTTTTCGGCCAGACTCGTCATGCTGCCCCAGCATGCACCCCATTGAATTATCGAGTACTGTCAAGTATAGGATCAGAGGTCTCCCTTCAAATGGAGGCATCAGAATGGGTGGCTCTTGGAGATACTCCTTGATTCTTTAGAAAGCGGCTTGACATTCGTCGTTCCATCTTACCACTTGATCTTTCTTCAGTAACTTGAAGATTGGCTCACAAGTAGCAGTCAGGTGTGAGATGAATCGGGCAATATAGTTCAAACGTCCCAGAAAGCCTCTGACTTCTTTTTCTGTTCGGGGAGCTGGCATTTCCTGTATAGCCTTCACCTTTGCAGGATCCACTTGAATACCTTTGTCACTTACAACGAAACCCAGCGAATTACCAGATCTCACCCCGAAGGTGCACTTGTTCGGGTTTAACCTCAACCTGTACAACTTCAACCTGTCAAACAACTTTTGAAGATGGTCCAGATGTTCTTCCTCAGTCTGGGATCTTGTAATCATGTCGTCAACATATACCTCAATCTCATGATGGATGATGTCATGGAACAAAGCAACCATGGCGCGCTGATACGTTGCTCCATCATTCTTCAATCCGAAAGGCATGACCTTGTAGCAAAAGGTACCCCATTGAGTAACAAATGTTGTCTTCTCCATATCCTCGGGAGCCATTTTAATATGATTATAACCGGAGAAACCATCCATAAAGGAGAAGACCTTATGCTATGCGGTGTTGTCAACCAGAACGTCGATATGAGGCAGAGGGAAATCATCCTTGGGACTCGCCCTATTCAGATCCCTATAGTCAACACACATTCGAACCTTACCATCCTTCTTCGGCACAGGAACCACATTGGCCACCCACTGTGGGTAAGAAGTAACTGATAGAAAACCAGCGTCAAACTGCTTCATAACTTCAGCTTTGATTTTCTCAGACATCTTTGGGCGCATTCGGCGGACTTTCTATTTCACTGGAGGACAGTCTTCCTTGGTAGGCAATCGGTGAACCACAATGTCGGTATCCAACCCAGGCATATCTTCATAAGACCAGGCAAAGATCTCAACATAGTCATGCAACATTTGAATTAGTCGTTGCTTAACACTAGACTCCAGATTTGCACTGATCTTGACCTTTTTCTTGTCTATCTCTGTACCCAGATTCACTGTTTCCACTGGCTCTTCATGCGGCTGTATGGCCCGCTCTTCCTGAAGTAACAGTCTAGCAAGTTCACCAGGCACTTCGCAATCATCTTCACCTTCGTCTTCGGATAAGTTGATCGGACTTTCGAAGTCATAACCGGCAGTAGCAGAGTCGTTATCAGTGGCATCCAGAGTGGATGTAGACCTGTATATGTGAGTGTGTTTAAAATAGCTGTTTTGAAATATATAACAAAAGAAAAACAAGGAGCGCAAAATTTGAAATGCAAGAAACGTCCAATGCTTTTATTAATGATATATGGAGATGACAAATATCAAGCCCTCACAAACAAAACCACGGTATCTCGGGTAAGACACCGGGCCGTAGAGTTTAAAAACTGCATGTTACAAATTCAAAACAAAAGTCTCATTACTGGGTAATAAAAGAAATTGGCACGAAGACTTTTGTTGTCCAATTGCTTAGTCCACCATCGGCAGTTGGGTAAATCCAGCTGTCAAACTCAGATTCTTCATCGTCGTCTTCAATGGCATTCACTCCTAAATTGTTGATAAACAGAGGAGGTCCTCTGATCCGTGCATGCCGTACAACCCTTTGAGCTTCTGCAGTGAAACTCAAACCAAACTTGTTAGTCTTATGTGCAAAATCAGGGAGTTGGCCCCAATTTGCACACCCACCTTTCTCAACAACAGCCCGAGCATCCTTGAGGGGAGCCATCTTCATTGGAGGATCTTCAGTAACAGTTTCAGTTGATGCCAACATCTGAGGGACTTCTTCAAAATGTTGAAATGGGGTCTCAATGAACTCCCCGTCCATCTCCACATATCGGATAGAGTTGAGGTGGCTCACCATGTACTCCTCTTCTCCTCGTACCGTAACAATTTTCCCTTTCACCGGGTACTTCAGCATCTGGTGGAGCATAAAAGTTACTGCCCCAGCTTTGTGGATCCATGGGCGACCCAGCAGACAAGAATAAGATGGCCGAATGTCCATCACATAGAATGTAGACGCAAAAATCTGAGAACCGACCTTAACTGGAATATCCACTTCTCCATGTACCATTCTCTTGGACCCGTCAAAGGCCCTGACCAAAATGTTACTAGGCTTCAGCTCCAACCCTTCACAGTCTAACCGGTCCAAAGCTTTCTTGGGTAAAATGTTCAACGAGGATCCAGTATCCACCAATACAGGAGCTAGAGTAGTGCCCCTACACTCAATGGAGACATGCAGAGCGTCATTATGATTCTTCCCCTTAGCAGTTAAGTCAGCGTCGGAGAAACCCAACCCGTTATCTGCTGTCAAACTAGCCACACAATCTTTAAACTGATCAGCTGATGTCTCCTACGGAACGTGCGCAGTCTTTAGGAAAGAAATCAGAGCCTTAGCATGGGCCTCTGAACACAACAATAAAGACAACATAGAGATCTTTGACGGGGTTTTCCCTAGCTGTTCGACTACATTGTAGTCTCTTTTCTTGATGATCTTTAAAATTCCCTCTATCTCTTGTCTAGAGGCTTCAATAGTAATCTTCTTCGATTCCTTCGTCCGGGCAGGCTCACCGGTGGTCCCTTTTCCCCGAGTGTCAGCTGACTCGGTGACAGGGGTAAGAATTGGAACTTGAGCATGGACAGTAGAAGATGTACTGGCTGGCGTAATAACAACATGCTTCTGAATAGTCGGTGGAGAGATCTCAGGGGAGAAAAGCCTTTCGCTGCAGGTGACTTTACTAGATCCGACAATATTGCTGACGTCAGTATCAGCCTCTTCATCCTTTAAGTCTTGTTTAACCCCGTGATAATATACATCATCCCCGTAGTGCCTTGGGACAGCTTTATCTGATGTATAGGGAATAGGTCCGGGAACAGTGATGATCAATGGTGCGATTCTCAGAACAAATGTAATTCTAACAGGCTTTCTTGAGGAAGCCTTAGAAGAATTGTCGAAAATGGTGATTATAGCAACTTCTTCAACAGGAACCAAAGGAACAACAGTCTTCTCAAACAAAATTTCTTTATTATCCATCAGGCGTTGGACACCTGACTTCAAAATATGGCAACAAGTAGGTAGGACGGAACACAGACGACAACCTTCGCCACAACCCGGAAATAAACCAGCTAACAGAAGGTTCTTCTTCACAGTCATCAATGGAGTAGCAATGTATTTCACAGAAACCACAAATGAGTCTTCATCTACAGCATTCACTCCATGCTTGGGCATCGGAGCAATCATAACATTAGGCTTTTCAGATGCTTCGAACTCAATTTCTTTAGCATCAATCAAATCCTGTACCTTATTCTTCAGGACCCAGCAGTCATTCGTATCATTCCCTGGGCTATCAGAATGAAAAGCACAACGGGCGTTCGGGTTATACAGCGGTGATGTTGTATTGGGATTCTTCGGGGCTTCCTTCGGAATCACCAAGTTGGTCTTTAACAACTGCCGCAGAATCTGAGACAGGGTCATATGGAGCTGAGTGAATTGTCTTCGCGGCCTCTCGGCTCTTGGCTGATTATTGCGTTGTGAGGCAACAACAGGTCTTGATATAACAACCGCATTTACTGCTTGGCGGCACTCAGGTCTATTATGGCTCTTTGAACTGTAAACAGTGTTGGATTCCTTCTTAAAAGGCTTCTTCTCGGTACCTGATGAAGCACCCTTCTGTATCTTTCCACTCTTAATATCGGCTTCAACTCTTTCCCTAGTCATTATTAACTCAGTAAAACCTGATGATGAACTTCCAATCAGATGGTTGAAATACGGACCAGACAAGGTCCCCAGAAACATATCCACTAACTCCCTGTCAGCCAGCAGGGGTTGTAATCTTCCAGCAAGGTCCCTCCATTTCTGAGCGTAGTCTTTGAAACCTTCGCTCGCACCCATAGACATACCCTGAAGTTGGGTATGCGTGGGAGCGAGGTCGGCATTGTATTGGTACTGCTTGTAAAAAGCAGCAACAAGGTCTTCCCAATTACGGATACTAGCTCCTTCCAGCTGGTAAAACCACTCAAGTTGAGCCCCTGAGAGACTATCTTGAAAGAAATGGATCCAGAGGTTCTTATAAGCAGTGTATGGCTGGATCTTTCTAACATACGAGAGGATGTGCAACTTTGGACAAGAAACCCCGTCGTATTTAGCAAAGATGGTGCTTTAAACTTGTGGGGAATCACCACCCCAGATGACAAACCCAAATCACCAAAGTCCAATCCAGGTACCTTCTGGATCTCCATCGCACTTAACCGGTCTTCAAGCTGTTTATATCTATCCTTAGCCGGAGGATACTGGTCTTCGTCAAAGTCAGTCTCGTTGTCAGATACCACAGGGCTAGGAGCCCTCCTTTCTTCTTGGTTTTCTCCCCCTCCAGATGAGTGGGATAAATTGACTTCATCTCGCAAATTGTTTCCAAATTTGCGACCCATATTTAGGAGGATCGTCTTCTTCTTCTTCTTCTTCTTCTTCTTCTTCTTCTTCTTATCCTTCAAGATAAGAGTCTTCAGATCTTGCTGACCCTTGGCCAAGTTCATGAACATTTCCTGGAACTTGGCGTTCTGAGCTTGCAGAGCCTTGATAGCTTGATCAGTGGATGTTTCAGCAGACATGATGTGCTGAAATAAACAGCGAAGAAGATGATAAACCTGTAAGGGTACCTGTAATGAGGTGCATGGGAATGAAATGCGTATGATATAATTTAAAAGATTTTAGGGATTCAAATTCGTAAACAAAAATGAAACACACTTTTATTAGCTTAAAAACTTGAAACAATGTTTGACAAATGCCTTTAAGGTGTTACAAAGGGAAAAACTGAAAAGTAAATTAAAACTAGAAATAACAAAAGACATCAGCGCTCCCATGGTCGTTTTTTGTTGGTGCTGACATAATCATTGAGGACCTTCTCATTCTCCAGCTGCCTTGTAAGCTTTAGAATCTTCCGCTCCTGCTCGTGATACTTTTCTCTGTAAGTATCCCGCTCTTCTCTCAACTGGATCCACGACCTATTTAATTCCCCAATATCAGTTGGCATGTACGGATGTAGGACAGTAGGAGGAACCCCTTCTTTATCAGCATTCTCAACAATTATCGGTAAGACAACTTCATACGGCATTCCCAACTTTTGGGCACGGATTCGAACCCATCGGAGATATGGTTCCATCGGAAGAGAGGTCTTCATCCCTAACTCGTGTGGATCAGACCTGTGTACCCTATTCCAAGCTCGTATGAACCTGCAACGATGCTCCTCACTATCCTCTTGGAATTCAAAAACAATGCTCAGAAGCAATAACTCATGAGGCCCGTCCCTTCTAGCTCGCCCAAATTGTCGCAAGGCCAGACAAGGATTATAGGTGATCCCTCCCCTAATTCCAAGTAAAGGAACATTGGGGTATTCTCCACAGCGATCAATAATAACTACTTCTTCCATGTCTTTAGTGCTCCAGATGATGTCTATGTGAGCCATGAACATAATTCTGTAGGCCCATCCCATACCTTCCTTGTTCTTCAAAACAGATTTGGGGAGGTGAGAAATAAACCACCTCGCCAGCAATGGTGCACAACACATAAGGGTTCCCCGTTTTTGAGCAGTACGGGCATAAAAAGCATGTAAAATATCCCCTAAGAGAGTGGGCACAGGATTACGGGACATGAAAATCTTCACTGCGTTCACGTCGATGAAAGAATTTGAATTAGGAAACAGAACTAGACCATAAATGAGAAGAGCTAGGATGTCTTCGAATGCTTGAAAATCCAAACTGTCCCAAAACTGATTAGCCCGATCAACCAAGAACTTAGCCAAGAAGCCTTTTGTCCCACTTCGAGTTTCCCAGTTAGACATTACCTCAGCCTTTGTCAGATGTAGGGCTGTAGCAACATTTTCTGGCCTAAGAGCTTTCTCCCAACCTGTAAACGGCGTCTGCTCTAGAATAGAAATACCAAGTAAATCAGAGAACTCCTATAAAGAGGGACCAAATGATATTCAGGGAAGGTGAAGCAGTGGTACGATGGATCAAATAACTGGAACAAGACACTCAACATCTGCTCATCCATTTTGGAAGTGACCAAACCAAGGAGGTGACCATGTCTTCTGATAAAGGAGGAAGTATCTGGAACTTTTGCAACCAAATCTCTAAGCTGGGTAGGAATCTGTACAAAGCTGATCCGAATAGTGTTTCTACGCATAGAGGCCATGCCCTACAAAACAGAACAAAGATGAATCCCCTTTGTCTTTGAAATAGGTTAGTCTTAATGCGAGATGCATGCAATGTCATGATGAATGATGTTATGATAGAAACACACCACAAGTATTCACAGATAGCAAACATGGTAAGGGAAAACAAGTTACACAGATAGCCCTTAGATTTCAGGCTGGCATGGAGTTTAGGTATTACCCTCTTTCAGTTTAGTTGGTTCAAACATGTCCTAGTAATAGTAACCGGGTTCTAGAGATTCTCAATATCACTAACCACCCTCGATCGGTCATAATTCTAGTTCGGCAACCTTTTCTTGCAGCCGAAATCATCACGAGAGTTTGGTCTCAATAAGTGTAGCATAATGCTACTTTTCTATGGCCAAGTTGGTCAATTATAGGTTCTAAGGTCAGTTGGTGCTTAATGACCCCTTATCTGACCCATATTCTCCTTGTTCCACCACAAGAGATATCGGTACAAACTAAAGTGCCACACCAACGTAGCTACTGCTTCAACTGTATATGTCTACGCCGTACAGTTCCCTCATAGGCTATTTCTACTTACCTAAAGAGTATCCCTAAGATCCGGGTTAGGATCTATAGTAACTCCGATTCAAACCCACAAAGATAAAGCATACAAATCAAGCAATTGAAAACATTATGATGAACTATTTCTAAGGTACTCCCCACTTATTCACTCCGCAGCAGAGTCGCCAGTTCTGTGATACGGTGGGAAGAACTGACTGTTTTTGAAATGCTGGTTTGCGTTTTGCGTTTGTGTTTGCAAAATGTCGCGGTAAGCAAGAGTCGCCACCGACTTTTATTTTATCCAACAAGGAAAGGAAAAAAGCACAAAAAAATTCCTTTTTCGAGATATTTCTGAGTACGGGGGGTAGATTATAGAAAGGGAAGGTATTAGCACCCTTTCTATCCGTAGTTATCTACGGGCTCTTAGGTACTTTCTCATCATTTTCAAAATGTTTTCTTTGTGCTTGTGGGTTTTGAAAAGCTTTGTTTTAACTTCGATTTAACTCTTGCTTCTGTCCTCAAGAGTGTAATGAAGTGTTTTTGAAAACTTTGTTTATAAAGGAGTGTAAGTGTGAAAAATTTGTTTTGTTTTGGATGAGCAAGTATCTAAGAACTAATCTACCTACTCGAAAAAGGAATCGTTCTATGCTAATTTACTTTAGACAATGATATCCCACTATTAGTGAGTAGGTAGCACCGTCGTTGGAGTTTGAGGGTCAATTCGAATGAGGGACATACGGTCATCAAAGCAATGTTAGGATGTCATAGCGGTAACCCTAATGTCTTAGATCATGTATTCGAGGAAACAATTTTCGAGGCAACCATTTTGAGGCAACTATGATCTTTTAGACAAGAGGGCAACCTCTAAAATACCCTATACTCAATGACCGTGTACGAAGGCAACCAAGTGGGGTGTACCCTAAGAGTGCGCATGTGCGAGTGTGTTGTTTTCAGTTATTTTTATCTTTGCACATGTTAAGGGTGATCTAATTTGATTTTAGATTAATCATTCATTCTTGTCATGCAAGCCCTATTATCAAACATCTAACAATTGTAATTTGCAGAAATTAAAGGTGCGTAACTTAAATTATAAGGCGTCGGGTATTTACATCGCCAAAAGCAACCCTTTGAAAATAAAATAAAATAAAAGCGGAAAAATAAATAAAATGTCCTAATTATTTATTACAAACCGGAAGCAGATACATTAATTGGATAAAGAAAAATAAAGCGCGACGCGAAATTAAATCGGATGCGAAATTAGGGTTTTGACCCTTTTAAAAAGAAAATGCTTTTTTGTTGTTTTTATTTTAATAAAAAAGAAATTTGATCCTAAATTAAATACTAAATTAGAAATTAAATTAATTAATTAATGAAAAATAATTAATGACATATTTTTTGGAGTTTTTGTTAATTTAAGAAAGAAATTAAAATAATTAAACTAGAATTAAAACCTAATGATTTCTAATTAATTTTAAATATTTACAAAATAAATTAAAGTTTCCTAATTAATATCATAATTAATTAATAATATTTATTAATAAAAGAAAATAAAAGTCTGAATTTTAATTGGGCAAAAAATATTTTTGGTGATTTTTGATAAAAAAGAAAATTTGTTATTGGTTAGAAATTAATTAAAACAAAATAAAATAAACTAAAATAAACAAAATATAAAGAAAAGGATAAGATGGGCCTGATTTGGGTGTTTGAATAGCAATTCCGCTGGCCCATTATGGCTGATCCATGTGACTTTTTCTGATCCAGTGCTCATGCGTTGACTTGCATATGGTGTGTCTCCAATACTTGACCACCAGATCTGGCCATTTGGCCATCTTGCGTGTTGATTGGTGAGGGAGTATGGTGTGTCTTAGGCTGGCATGTGCACTGGATTATCTGCAAGAAAATATTATTGAGAAAATGGGGGGCCTGGGATTTGAACCCAGGTCCTGAAGGGAATATACACGTTATGCCTGCCACTACACCAATTGCCTTCAATTGTTAATATGGTACAAATAAATAATAATATAACAAAACAAAATTCAATGGTCAGAAAAAGAAAAAGTGCGCGTTTTATTTGAACCGGCCTATGGATGGATGACACGAGTGCTTCTTCTTCCTCTCTCCGTGGCCAAAAACAAAACACATATACCAACGGACAAAGGTCCGTCGCTATAAGCTTGTCCACCTTCAAAATCTTGCACAGGCCACAAAAATGGACTTTAAGACCATAATTGGATTCGTCTCAACCTACTGATCACAACCATGGCCATTACTGAAGCTAATTTTCCCTGAAACAAAAATCCCTAAAAACAAGGACGAAACCCTATCAATGGTGGATCTTGATACAGGTCAGATAAATGAAATTGGTTAATGTAAAAAGCTTTCAAATGGCATGGTGATCACAAATATGCAGTTATTTTGTATTAACAATGCCTAATTTATGAAATATGAAATCAAGAACAGGGCGAACTCGTGAGGAACTTACAGCGCTTGGAAGGGTCTGAAAACACGTTGTCTTGATTGGTTTCGCTTCTAGAGATGGCCAGGAAGAGATTGAGACAAGTCTCAAGTCTTGAAATTGCCTCTATGCCCTATTTTGATCTCAAGCTTTTTCTTGTTTTTTTGCAAACTTTGTTCTGCCTCTACAACTGATTTCCAACCATTGAAATTGTCTACCTCGCCTCCTTATGTATTGTACAATACATTAGGGTTGTTCTTACTGTCCAAATCTTCCTCTATCAATGCTTGAATATTTGATTTGATCTTCTTTTACAACCTTCCAATTTTGGCTTGATTTTAATCTTTTTGTACTCTAATGCGTTGATACAAATTTGGTATGGTGCAAGTTGTCCGTTGAAACCTATAATCATCAAAAGATCTTTGGTTATCAATATTTTTGATTTTATGTGATTTTATTTGATTTAAAATGAATTAATTCAAATAAAAATCAAATTAAATAATAAAAATATAATATGAACACATGGCCAAGGCTAGAGCACGTGGTAAATAATGCAAACTCAAAACAAGTGAAAAAGAATGGGCCCATTTGGCAAAATTTGATGTTTTGGGGATAGTTGACTTTTGGCAATTTTGCAAAAAAGTCCAACTTCAACAATGCACAACTTCTTCAATTTTGACTCTTTGGAGGTGTTCTTTTACTTTTTATAAAGCTTGAGATGTCCTCTAATCAACACTTTTGGTCTAATATTATTTTGATATTCCATTCTCATGTATGAAGCTTTGACAAAAAAGGTGTTTTTGTTGACTTTCAAAAATGACCTATAATGTCAAAATTCATAACTTCTTGTGAGTGCATATTTTGATCTTGGGGTATGAAGATGGATTGTACGGAATTGCATCATATTAAAAATGAGCTTTGGATGGGTCATTTCTCATAAATTATGAGAAAGTTATGCTTGGTAAAAGTTGAGTTGACTTTTCCTACAAAACCCTAATTTAGCAACTTTTGAATCTCGATGAATTTTGAGCAATCCTTGATGAATCATGATCAACCCTTGATAAAATGATGAAATACACTTCAAAATGATAATGTTGACAAAAATCTTGAAGTTTGACTGTATTTGGGTCACAGTTGACTTTTTCCCTAGCATAGTCGATTTTTGGACCTTTTGAGCAATTGATTGAACAAAGTTCCTCTGAAAGGCTTGAAACTTGAAATGGATGATCTTGAGAACATATTAGGACATTGGTGAGAACTTGAGGTCACTTGGACTCAAGGATATTGATGAAACACAAAACCCTAATTTGAGTAGACTGCCTTAGGAGAGAGCTTGTCTGACCAACCCTTGAGCAACCTTGAGTAACTTGGAGATCTTTCTTGCAATGTTTTGAGAGATATGAGAGGGAAAATTTTGGGGTACAACAATATGCATGCAAAATACATATAACACAAATCTCATCATTACGCAATGCATACATCATGACATTGCATACAACTAACTCTTTACCTTTTCAGGAAAGATCAATCAACATATAAAGTTCATCAACTTTCTGAGGTAGTAATCATCCAAGATTCCTTCATCATCCTGCTGAGGTAGTAATCGTCCAAGATTCCTTTATCATCCTGCTGAGGTGGTGATTATCCAATATTCCTTCATTATTTAACACACCTTTCTGATATAGTCCAGATACGATCCAGATTCAAATGCCATTTTGTCACTCTTTCAGATACAGTTTAGACACGCACCAGATACAGATGCCATCCTGATACTCATTCAAATTCATCTCTCAGATACAATTCAGATACGCACCAGATACGGATAACATCCTGATACTCATTCAGATTCAGCTCTCAAATACAGTTCAAATACGCACCAGATGCGGATGCGATCCTGATACTCATTCAAAGACAGCTTTCAGATACGAGTCAGATACAATCCATTTATGGATATTATTCTTCCCAGTTCCTACACAATCAATCACTAAATCATCGAGTACAAATTTCTGGGCACTCTAGTGTCCAATCATCTTCCACCTTCAAGTCACAAATGGCAGATCCGCCAATCTAACTCTTCAGGTTTAAGAAGATTGAACAGGGGCAGCTGTTGTACCCCAAAATTTCCCCTCTCACTTCTCAAGAAATTACTCAAAAGATCACCCTGGACCCTCAGGTTTGTTCCCATCCAATTTCAAGCCTTGAATTACAAATTTTCCAAGAAAGTCATTCACAAGGGTAAAATGGTCATTTGCATACTAAAAAGTCAAACTTTGACTTTTGGATCAAAATCAAGTTTCAAGAATCATATTTAATCAAGACATGTAGAAATATGAAGTTTGTCTCATCAAGAAATTCAGCCAAAATTACTTTGGAAAGGTCAAAATTCTAAATACTTAGAATTTTTCTAAGTGTTTAAGAAATATGACAAGCTCAGAACTTCTGACCAGATTTTCACCATGATGGAAATTGATTCCGGAAGGAATTCTGACACAAGAGTTATGGACTCCAATAAGATATGAAACATTTCAGAACAAAAATTCTCCTAGAAATGCTGGGATTTCAAGTTATGACTCCTCAAAGACACGTCCATGAAACTGAAGCACTCAACAAATTCTGGACAGTTCCAAGACAGAGTTTGGTTACAACTTTTGGGCCAGTTTTCACAAAGATTTAGTCAGAGTTTACAAGGGTAATTCAAAGAAGGTTTACAAAAGCGTGTTGCAAGCTTCCTAGAAAATCTGAGTGCTCCTCCAGAATTAATTAATGATTCAGAATCTCACATTGTAGGATTTCTGGTTTGATAAATCTCATCATCATTTATTGCTCACAACCACTTTTGGGTCTTTACCCAAAGGATTTCCCCACGTGTGGTATAGAAGTACCATTGCTGTCCTTGAAGAGCAAACTTTTGTACAAGAGTGTGTTGGGCCCATGCATTGCTATTGCTTTTGAGTTTACCTTTCCTTAATTCCTGCTTACAAATCCAGCTTAGGTGCGGCTAAAGCTGTTAACCACCATACCTATTAGAATTTTCTTCAAGAACAAGTCAGTGCCTAACACATGATGGTTGTACTCTTGACCTCTCCAAGCTACTAAATCTTTGGCTATAAATTGAACTTAATTGGAAACTGTAAAAAGGTTGGAAATTTGAGAAAGAAAAAGCCTTGAACCCCTACTAAAATTCCAAGAGTCCAAAACTGCAAACACAAAAATACAAAACCTGTTAGCTTTTGATTCTAGGCTGCCAGCGGCATCAGAATTTCTAAAATCTTCTTTGTTTCCAGCGGACCCAGAACTTCTGACTTTACTTATTTCTACTAATATGATTTCTGTTTTTGCAGCACGTCAGAGTCTGAACTTCTGATCTCTTTTAGTTCAGCAATGTGCTGATTCTATTTTCTTTTTCCTTACTATTTTTGCTATCACTTCTATTTTCACTAATCAAAAACACCAAAAACATTTTACATTTTACATACTTTATTTTATTTCTTAAAACAAAAAGATTAAAAATATTTTCTTAAACAAAAGTTATTTCTTTTCTTAAACAAAACAAGTTCATTTCACATTTTCTTGTACTTTCTTATCCATTAAATATGGTTGTAATAGTAACTTAGGATTTAATTTTATTTGCAATCCCCATTTTTGTAAATCTGTACACCCCATCCCCCTAATGATTGTAATAGCGAAGAATTTTTACTTTCCGCACTTTTTATTGCTTTCATATATTGCTAGTAATTAGGGTGTGTATGGAAAGACATGAAATCATCAAATAGAGAACCCTAATCAAGACAAAAATGCATGCAATCAAACACACTTTGAATATATGCACACCTTAGGGTAATCTCACTTGTTTCCTATCGGAAAAAATAGTCATGTCCATCGAACATGGGCGTTTTAGAAAAGACCCTCGATAAAATATCGTAGTCCCTCGATGTTGCCTTCGGTAAACGATCTAGTACCTAAACAAATTTTCTAAAACATCCATAGGTTGCCTTCTACCGCTATACGATGACCCACGCCCGTCCCTTCACATCCAACGATGGGGCTTATCACCAAATCAATGGTAAGATAGAAACACCTAAAGGAGGAGGAAAAGAACATCTACGACCTTTTTAATAGGTATATTCACTCCTAGTTTGCTCACAACAAAAAACATTATATACAACCAACACTTTCACTTTGAAACGTTTTCAAAAGACAACACTTTGTATGCGTTCTTATAAAGATGAGAATCATTACAAAGACACCTTTTCAAAATCACTTTCAAAAAACACATCTCACAAACACCTTTTTGAACTATCTTCGAAACAAACACTTTGTATGTGTTCTTATAGAAACGAGAATCATTACAAAGTTACATTTTCAAAATACTTTCAAAACCCACACCACAAGCACATTTAAATAAAAGCAAGTGATCTAGCAAGTAACTAAGAGCCCATGGAAAACCGTGGATGAAAAGGGTGCTAATACCTTCCCTTTTCATAATCTACCCCCGAACTCAAGAAATATTCTCAAAGGTCTTTTATGTGCTTCTTCACCTTTCCTTTTGGATAAAAGAAAAGTCGTTTGCGACTCTTGCTAACCGCAACATTTGCGATCAAACGCAAAACCTTCAAGTCAGTTCTCCCACCGTATCACAGTGGTCCAGGAAAAAGTTAAGGAATAAAGCGTACGACTATGTCTAGTTGGATCGCTTACAACAAGCTTTATTACCAAAGTCAAAAGTTCAAATGGTACAGATCAGTTTAATCAACTTCTTCCGACATCAAGTGATGAGATATTCGAAGACATAGGTGCAATAGCAGAGTTGGAACCTAACGAGATCATTTCCAAATAGCTATCTGTTTTGTTTTCACTTTGTACTCTTTTCATTTCACGACAATTTCCTCTTACTAGGATTTATGTCTCTTTGTAAGAAAATCTCTTGTTTATGGGCAAATTATCAATACAAATACACCCTAAAATTCAAAGTTTTTTTTTTATTTTTTCTGTTTTGTTTGCAAAAACGTCCAATGACTATAATTGAATGAACATATGCATATGAACACGATTAACTGTTAACAAATATATGCATAAAAACATGAATAAGAATTTACTCAAGACTCTAAGAGTTGGGATGACGTTCAAGCTGTCCATAAATCCCCACAGAGCCACTTCCATGGGATTATCCCCACAAAATAATATTCACAAAACAATCTTCAACAAAGATATATCCCCCAAAAATGGGACACACCAATCATACTCACCAGTCGAACCCCCCCCCCCCCAACAGACAAAAGAATATGATCTTTTTCCCGACAATATCACCCACCTACGGAGTTCCAATCAGTACAATTCATGGAAGTTCTCCTCTCCAACTGATTTTATTCCTCAAAAACTGTAAAACCCCCTACAAATTTCTTCTCTCCAACAGAGCTCATTTCATCAGCAAGGGTGTTTCCTCAGCAGAGTATTTCTCCATCAACATGGTTTATTTCCCTGACATGGTTTATTTCCTCAACAGATTACCGTCTCCCCAGCTTGAGTCTACTTCTGCCACAAGTTACCGACAAGATTCCCACCTCTTGCAAAGGACAGTCCGAGTCGCTATCCCCCAGAGAGTTGCTACTGAATCTGAAACTGGATCAAATATCGTTCAAACTTATTCTCTCCATACGAGTCGATATCCATATTGGAAACTCGGTCAGATAACGTCTTTAAAATTTATCCATCTCTTCTATCCCCAGTCATGGTACATAAGAACTTAGATTCCCATTAGAGTAGTGAACAACCAATGTTCTTGGACACTTCTCCCCAAAACAGGAATCAACATCCTCCAGCGGAGTTTGCTCAAACAGAAAACAGGAATACCCATCAAGATCGAAGATACACATACTCTTCATCCCCAGTAAGAGTCAAGGATTTATTTTCCTAGACAAAGATACTGCACGGGTTTAGAAATACACTTCAACAACATTTCACATTCATACATGATTTACAAACGTCATAGTATATACATACGGAACGAATATAGAACAATCTCATTTATTATTGAGAACGTCATTACGCAATGCATTTCATACATCATGATATTGCATACAGCTAACTCTTTACCTTTTCAGGAAAGATTAATCAACAGACAAACATCATCTACTACTTATATGACCCGACAGTCTTCTCAAAGGCTTCATCTGACAAAGGGCTATTTAATAAATATCCTCAGAGGGTCATTCTCAAAGAGACCTATTCTTGCTCAAATTAAGTCAAGCGTAGATTCATTCTTATACTTATTCCAGTTGAAGACAAACGCATACATCTTCTGGCTCAAATTAAATCGAGCATAGATTTATTCTGATACTTCTTCAAGTCGAAGTCGGGCATAAACATCCTATGGCTCAGATTAAATCAAGCATAGATTTATTCTGTTACTTCTTCCAGTTGAAGACGAGCATAAACGTCTTTTGGCCCAGATTAAATCGAGCGTAGATTTATTCTGATACTTCTTCCAGTTAAAGACGAGCATAGACCTCTTCTAGCTCAGATTAAATCGAGCGTAGATTTATTCTGATAATTCTTCCAGTTGAATACGGTCGTAGATAGCTTCTGGATCAGATTAAATCAAGCATAGATTTGTTCTGATACTTATTCCAGTTGTAGACAAGCACAAACATCTTCTGGCTCAAATTAAATCAAGCGTAGATTTATTCTGATACTTCTCCCAGTTAAAGTCGGATGCAGAAATATTCTGGCTCAGATTAAATCGAGCTTAGATTTATTCTGATACTTCTCCTAGTTAAATACGTGCATAGACATCTTCTGGCTCAGATTAAATCAAGCATAGATTTATTTTGATACTTCTTCTAGTTGAAGTCGAGCGTATACTTAGTCTAATTTCTATCAATAGTTACTTTGGATGGCATCTATAATCCCATCTCTTGTGACTCACTGTTACCTCTCCAAATGGGCTCTTTAAGTCCATTCCCTGTATAGTCAACCAACAATGTTATTTCGTGCACTGGCGAGTGCAAATTTCTAGGCACTTAAGTGTTCAATCATCTTCTACCTTCAAGTCACGAATGACGGGCATGCCAATCTAACTCTTCAAGTTTAAAAAAATTGAACAGGGGAGTCTTTTGTACCCCAAAATTTTCCCTCCCATTTTCTTCAAAACATGCTCACAAAGGTCCCAAATACTCAAAGCTACTCAAGAGTTAACTGGTCAAACCTCCTCCTAAGCAAGGGTCTACAACTAGGGTTTTGTGCTTCTCAAGGAAGATTGGGTTGCAAAGGTATCAAATGACTTTCATGGTTCATCATAGGTCCTCAATAGTGCTTATGTCAAGTTTCAAGTCTTGCATCACATGTTTGCTCAGTCAATGGCTCAGAAGATTGAAAGTCAACTGTATTGGGTAAAAAGTCAACTATGGTCAACATACAGTCAAACTTCAAGATTTTTTGTCAACATCAAAATTTTGAAGTGATATTCATCATTTGATCTAGGGTTGATCATGATTCCTCAAGGAAAGCCCTCAAATCATCAATTGTCATAAATTTCCAAATTAGGGTTTCCTTAGGAGAAGTCAACTGAACTTTGACCAAGCATAACTTTTACATGTTTCATCAACTTTTCCCCAACCAAAGCACACTTTTAAGGAAATTCAATTCTATACAACTTTTATTTATGCTCAAGTCCAAAAATTTCTTCATTGGAAAGATATGAACCAATATATTACAAGTCATTTCAAAAGTCAACAAAAAGACACTTTTTGTCAAGGCAACTTATATTAAGATAAAGTCTCCAAATACAAAAATGATCAAAAGAGAAAGTGTAGAGGACATCTTAAACTTTCCAAAAAGTTTAATATCACTTTCAAAAGATTAAAATTGATAGAGTTATAACTAATGCAAGTTGGGAAATTTTGAGAAAATGCATGAAGTACAAAGTGAGCAAACTTGGAATTTTGAACTAGTGGGCCTAACTTTTGATGTTCAAACATGTTCATAAGGTGTTAGAGGACCTCTAAATCCATTCACATATTTTTTATGATTTTTATTTCTTTTATTTTAGTTTTTATTCATTTAAATGGAAATAAAATCAAATAAAATATGAGATAATAGTGTAATGACTTGGGCTTTTGTTCCAATCATCTAGAGGCCCAATACAACACATGCTAGCCTGTTACAACCTTGCCAAAACCGTGTAAGACTCAAGAAGTCAAGAAATATTACAAATTTGGAAGTTTTTTAAAGTGTTTGAGTCTTGTTTTATAATGGATTGGTGACATGATTTCTTGCCATGTTTATTGAGCCATTTCATACCTCTATATAAGTGCAAGCAAAGCAGATAAAAAAGGGACTAAAATATTGATTGAATAGCCTCTTGTAAAATCCACAAAATTCTAAGAAATTGCAATAATCCGTAGCCTAACTTCTAGCCACTCTCGATTGAAACTAAGGCCAGCATTTATTTCCTAAGGATCAAAGGAGTTGATACAAGCCCATAACTGTATCTCTTGAGCACCAGAACACGACCTCTCCCTCACACTGTTTTTCAAGTTTTGGTAAATCTATAAAGTATGATTTCTTGTATTTCCAGTCATTGCTAATCTGTTTGATCTTCTCA
Organism: Vicia faba; assembly: GCA_948472305.1. Lineage (NCBI taxonomy): Eukaryota > Viridiplantae > Streptophyta > Magnoliopsida > Fabales > Fabaceae > Vicia > Vicia faba. Next base: position 996,691,355 of record OX451738.1, read on the forward strand.
TGTGCATCATTAGAACAGGATTGGCGTGTTACATGTGAGGATTGATGCTGAAATCGTGTTTCACCATTATTAGAGCTCAAAATTCGTTGAGCATCGAACTGGACGATACAACTATTTTTAATTCCCATCAACCATGCCATTGAATTGCATCCTTTTAATTAGTGGATCTAAGTCTTTAGATCTGTCATTTTAACACATTTTTACAGGTTTGAGGAAAAGACAGGCCAGAGAAGACGACCAGAGCTAGGGCTCCGGCGCTTCTCCGGTCAACAATATCAGATTCATTATTTGTTTTTATTATTTGAGTTATGTTACCAGATGTAACGACCACCCCAGTAGTAAGGCGAGCGCAGTAAAGGCATAATTGTACCAGGGCACGGGTTCGATCCCTGCCCCTGATACTTTTCATTTTTTGTTTTCTTGCTTACATATCTGGTACGAAACAGCTAGCGTGCACATCATGCACCTCCCCATATCATCAACACCCAATCCAAATCCAACATTGCTGATGGTCTCCCCACGATGCACCCCAAGGAATGGTCCTCACTGAATCCAACACAAATTATGGGCTTTGTCAAGTTGGGCTTAGCATTTGGTTTCTCACACCCCCATATTTCTTTTACATCTCAGGCCCTTTTTCCTTTTTTATATTATTTTGCATTTCAGGAACATTTACTATTTTTTTTATTTTGCATCATTTTTTGTTTGATTATCATATTTTATCAAAATAAAAAACACATATAAATATTTTGTTTTTAAATAATTAATTAAATTGATAAGTTTTATTTAATATCATTAATTATTTTATTAATTTTAAAAATGGTTTAATTTAATTAGGTATTTAATTAATTAATTAGATTTTTTAGGTTTAGGTTAATCAATTTCTTTTAAGTAAAATTAATTAGATTATTTTAGATTAATCACAAACGTTTCCTTTTTCATAAAAAACAACAAAAGAACAATTTCTTTCCCTGTTTCGTTTCTTACCGCTTCATGCACTTTACTTTCACATTAGTATTTTACTTTCTAATTATTGTAACTGCTCAAAAGTTTGTAGTAGATAGTTAGGGTTTACTGCTTTTCTCCCAAATTTTATGGTTTTGTACCCCCATCCCCGAAGCTCTGTAATAGTCTAGATTTATTTTTTCCGCAATTTACTACTTTCCTTGTTGCTGCCAGTTTAATAGGATTGTATTGTAAAGACTAAAAGTAAACGCTAGACAACCATAAATCCAAGAAAAAATAACTGAAATCCAACCACTTTTCACACATGCACCTCTAGGGTAACCCTACTTGTTGCCTCAGATAAAAACAGTCATATCCCTCAAACGTGGGATACTTTAGCAAAAACTCCTCGATTAAAAGATCATAGTCCCTTGATGTTGCCTCGGTAAAACGATCTTAGTCCCTTACGATAATTGTTAAAGCGCCCTACAAGTTTCTTTTATGACTGTATAATAACCCGCCCATGTCCCTTAACATCCAATGATAGGGCTTCCTACTAACTAATGGTAGGACAGCACTATCTAAAGGAAGAGTAAAATAACGCGAAAGACTTTTTGAGTAGTATGATACGGTGGGAGAAATGACTTGGATGTTTTTCATTTGATCGCAAATGTTGTGGTTAGCAAGAGTCGCCACCGACTTTTCTTTTATCCAAAAGGAAAGGTGAAAAAGCACAAGAAAGACCTTTCAGATTATTTCTTGAGTTCGGGGGGTAGGTTATGAAAAGGGAAGGTATTAGCACCCTTTTCATCCATGGTTTTCCATGGGCTCTTAGTTACTTTCTAGATCACTTGCTTTTGTTTGAAATTGTGCTTTGTGTGGTTTTTGAAAGTATTTTGTAAAGAGGCCATTGTTTAGGCAAACTTTGTAATGATTCTCTTTCATAAGAATGTATACAAAGATGTTGATCTTTTGAAAATGTTTTCAAGTTTGTAAGATGTTTTGAAAGTGTAGGTGTTTGTTTTGAAAATAGCAAGGATGTTTTGGTTTTGAAATTGAGCAAGTAATTAGGAGCATTCTACCTACTCAAAAGTCTTTCATGTTCATTTCCTCTTTCCTTTGACATTGTTATCTCACCATTGATTTGGTAAGTAACCATATCTTTGGATGTAAACGGGACGGGCGTGGGTCATCGTATAACCATGATTAGCAATGTTGCAAGGTATCTTAGCATTCTCTTTTATGGATTAAGATCATTTGAAAGGCAATGTGAATAGCGTCATCGAGGGACTATGATATCGTATTTTGCTTGTTTTTGCTAAGATACCTCACATGCGTAATATGTCCATTTAGTAAGGCAACCAAGTGGATTTACCCTAGGGGTGCTTGTGTGTAAGTATATTGTTTTCATGCTTGGTTTTGTCTTTGATTAGGGTTTTCTAATTGATTATTTTAGTCTTTCCATACAAACCCTAATTACTAACATTTGTATATTAAAGCGATAAATTGCAGAATTTAAAATTACTACGCTATTACAATACTTGTGGGAGGGGGGTGTACAAATTATAAATGGGGATTGCAAAAAAATAAAGCCTAACTATCTATTACAACCATATTGAATTTGTACAAGAATTGAAATAAATAATGTACAAAATGAATAAATGTGTAAGAATGTAAAGTGTGAAGAAAATGGATGTTTGTTTGGATTTGTTAGAAGGAAAGGGTTTTGTTTTAACCTAATTAACTAAAGAAAAATAACTAATTAAATAATAAGAAGTAATCCTAAATTTACTAGGAATCGAATTTAAATAAAACCCTAATCTAAATATTAATTTAAAAAAGAAATTAAGTTCATGAGAAGAATATTTTTTGGTATTTTGTCTTTAAAAATAATTTATAGTATTATAAAATATTTTTTGATCTTTTTTGGTTTTAAAATAAAATATCTTAAGAAGATAACTAAAACCCTAGTTTTTTAAAATTAAATTTAAAAAACCAATTAGTAAAAATAAATAAAGTAGGATTAAATAAAATAATTTTTTATGTAAAAATAAATAAACTTTATCAAAATATAAATCTCATGTTTTTTTTTATACATTTTTTCTGATTTTTTAATATTAAATAAAATATTTAAGAAAACAAATAAATACAAAAAATGAAGAAAAAAAAAGAAAATAAATGGGCCAGGGTGTGAATAGCCAGCAGGGGGGTCAGCAACAAGAAAAAAAACATAAAGGCCCAAGGGAGGCCCAGAGTTGCCAAAAAGAGTCAGAATGCAAAAAAAAAATGAAAAGTCCAAAAGGGTACCACTGGGGCTCGAACCCAGATCCCTCTAGTCACAGGCACGCATTTCTATTACTGGGGTGGCTATACATCCGTTTATATAATCAGAAAAATAAATACATGATAGTAAACAAATCCATAACCTGAACTTCATCTTCAACGTCACGCCCAGCCAGAGCCTATGTATCTTATTCAAATCTCAACAAAAATGAAAATTGTAAACAGGAAACTTGTAGCAAATTTCCTCACGAGTTTCAAGGGGAAGTACAAGCATGGGATGAGTGATTGTAAGTGTCTAACAAGTTTCTTATGAGTTATGGGACTTGTATGATCAGAAGAGAACAAGTGCAAGGCTCAAGAACAAGTTTTGTGCAAAAATCCACTTTATCAAAATGGCAATGTGCACTTTCTTCCCAAAATGGATATAAAGCATGGCCTTGCATTGAATGCTTGAAATGAGAACTCTAACAGTTGTGCAAGCAATTAATTATGGAGTGCCTAACAATTTTGAGGCATGCAAAGTAGAGGTTATGCAACATAAGTTTGAATTTTGAATTTGTTCATCACAAAATGACTTGTAATTCAAGTGATAAAACCCTAACTTCATCTCTTCGATTCTCCCTACTCAAAAATTATCTCAAGGAGTTCTTTGACATTTTGGAAAGCTTGCAATGTGCTATAAAACCCATATTTGAATCACTTTTGAAAATTCCCCTTGGAACTGTATGAAAAAGTGCCATGAAGTTAGGTCAAAATCCTGACCAAATTAGGGTAAAATTTCACTAAGTGTTTTTGTTTCTTGACCATGTATTCTTAAAATTATAACTTGAGATCCAAGCACTTTTGGAAGGAGTTGTGTGAATAAAAGTTGTAGATTTCATGGAGATCTACAACTTTCATGTCGGAAGTTTCTTTTGAGTCATCTTGCATCTTGGTGAAATTTTTTCTCAAAGTTGTGGAATAAATAAGAAATTTCCAACACTTAGAAAATTTTCTAAATTTAGAAATTTTAACTTTTCAAAATGAAATCTTGAATTTTTGATTTCTTTATGAATAAGTTTCATATTTTGACATGCTTTGATGAATTGTGATCTTTGACATTTGAATTTGACCAAAAAATCAAAGTTTGACCTTTCAGTATACAATTGACTTTTGATCAGTTGACTAAAAATTCATCTGTCAATCCATTTGACTTGAGCAATGTTTTGAGCCATATCATTTGGTAAAAATGATGCAATTGGAATCTTGAGATCATGCCTTAAACCAATTGATCATTTTCTAGGTTAAAAATTAGAAATTGCCCTTTCCCAATAAAAACCCTAATTTTGACCATTTTGCCCTTTTGAAGATTTGATCAAATTTCTTGAGGAATTGTGGTCTAAACTTGATCAAATGATACATATGAGTTTAAAATGTTGATATGGATAAAAAATTATGAATTTTGACTGTGAATTGGCCATAGTTAACTTTTTCCCCAATACAGCTGATTTTTAGGTCAACTGCTCAAATGACTGAGCAAAAGTGTGATCCAAAGCTTGAAACTTGATATGAGTAATCTTGAGGGTCCATAATGATCCATGAAAGTCATATGGGGCATTGGAAGTTCAAATATCCTTGTGCAATCTCAAACCTTAATTTTGGTCACCAGTGCTTAAGGAGGTGTCTTGAGCTGATCAACCCTAATGCAGTCTTGAGTCAAAGGAGATCTTGTGAGAAAATTCTTGATAAATGAGAGGGAAAATTTTGGGATATAATAGCTGCCCCTGTTCTATCTTCTTAAGCCTGAAGAGTTAGATTGGCGAGTTTTTTCCATTTGTGACTCGGAGGTGGAAGATGATTGGACATTAGAGTGCCCAGAAATTTGCATTCAGTGATGTGATGGTTGATAATATAGGGAATGGGCTTAAATATTCCATTTGGTGGGATGATGGAAAGTTGTTAGAGATGGGCTTGTAGATGCCATCCAGAAATGATTGTTGAACCATATTTGTAAGCTGAATCTGAATGAGTATCAGAATGGCATCCATGTCTAGAGCGTATCTGAATTGTATTTGAAGATTGAATCTGAATGAGTATCAGGATGGAATCCATGTCTAGAGCGTACCTGAACTGTATCTGAAAGTTGAATCTGAATGAGTATCAGGATGGAATCCATGTCTGGAGCGTATCTAAACTTTATCTGAAGATTGAATCTGAATGAGTATCAGGATGACATCTGTGTCTGGAGTGTATCTGAATTGTATCTGAAGATTGAATCTGAATGAGTATCAAGATGGAATCCGTGTTTGAAGCGTATCTGAATTGTATCTAAGAGTTGAATCTGAATGAGTATCAGGATGGTGTCCGTGTCTGGAGCGTATCTGAACTGTATCTAAAGATTGAATCTGAATGAGTATCAGGATGGCATCCGTGTCTGGAGCGTATCTGAACTATATCTGAGAGTTGAATCTGAATGAGTATCAGAATGGCATTTGTGTCTAGAGCGTATCTGAACTATATCTGAGAGTTGAATCTGAATGAGTATCAGAATGGCATCTGTATCTGGAGCTTATATCCACTGTATTTGAGAGTTGAATCTGAATGAGTATCAGGATGGCATCCGTGTCTAGAGCGTATCTGAACTGTATCTGAAGATTGAATATGAATGAGTATCAGGATGGCATCCGTCTCTGGAGCGTATCTGAACTGTATCTGAGAGTTGAAACTAAATGAGTATCAGAATGACATCCGTGTTTGGAGCGTATATGAATTGTATCTGAGAGTTGAATCTGAATGAGTATCAGAATGGAATCCGTGTCTGGAGCGTATCTGAACTGTATCTGAAGGTTGAATCTGAATGAATATCAGGATGACATCCGTGTCTGGAGCGTTCTGAACTGTATTTGAAGATTGAATCTGAATGAGTATCAGGATGGCATCCGTGTCTGGAGCGTATCTAAAAAAGCCTTTGAACTTTGTTAATGGTAGCTATTGATTAACCTTATCCTAAAAAGGGTAAAATGTTAGCTACTATGCAATGTCATGTTGTATGAAATGCATGGTGTAATGATATTGTGATACATGCATTCGTGTTATCGATGTTTATGATATATGCATGCGATGTATGCGTATATGAGCTAATCTGATGCACTGATTGTTTGAATTGGGGAAAATAAATCCCTGGCTGCTGCTGAGGATATGAAGTGCGAGTCTTCACGTTTTGAAGAGTTGATGAATTCCCGCTTATAGAAATAAACTCTGTTTAAGGGAAACTCCGTGTACTTCTTGTGAAATCCTGTTGGGAAATCCTGAGAAATTTGGCGACTTCTAACGGGGAGTGATAACTGGAAGTTTTGTTCTGCTGGGGATTAAACTGCACACTGCGGGGGATTTTATGGAATAGCTTAAAGATATTTCGCTATCTCTTAAAGCCATTAGTTATTGTCTTTCTATTTTGTTCATTTGTAAATGGTAGTTACGTTCAAATGCATATATTCAAAAATAAATCATTGGACGTTTTCGTAAACAAACACAAGAGTAAAGAAAAAACAGATAGTTTTTCACTTTCAAAGAGATATCTTTGTATTGACTTTGAGTAAGTATTTTTTTACAACGAGGCAACCATTCTAGTAAGAGAATGTCGTTGTAAAAAAATGAAAATTTGATACAAAGAAAAGATATCTATGTGAAATAATCCCATGGGGTTCCCATTCTACTATAGTCTTCGTGTCTCTGAGCATCTTATATATTTGTTGCCTTGTGGCACGTCCGAGTTTGGGAAAATAAATCCCTGACTGCTGTTGGAGAGTAATGGAAATTGAGTTCCTGACCGTCATAGAAAAAGTGGTTCTTCTACTTCCGCTGGGGATGGTGAACCGGAGATGACTATGTTGGGGATTTGCCCCTTGTTTACAGCTACTCTACCGGGGGAGAGACTCTGTTTGAGAATAACTCTACGGGAGAATAACTCCATTGGGGATGAGCTTCCGTATTCAGAGAAATAAACTCTGCTCGGGAGAAAACTATATGAACCGCTTGCGATTATAAAATTCGGATGGCGAATATAGACGTCGGCTCTCCGAAAGAGCTTGCAAGGGAAAGTAACTCTTGTTTGGGGAAGCAGAGATCAAAACTTTGGTTGCTTCTACTCTGTGGGGAGTGTAGATGTTACTGGGACGCATGCTGAGGATATGACAATGACTTCGCATCAATACTTTTCTGCCCCTGTACCTGCTGGAGAAAGTGCTTGCGGAGGCCTTGTAGATTGAGTGTCATCCCAACTTATGAGGTGCTTGGTAACTGCCGATTGGAATGATAAGTCTTCTACTGATAGGCAAGTGACAAGATAACGGGACATAGTCGTACCCTTTAATCCCTAACTTTTTCTTGGACTGCCTTTTCAGATTTTCGGTCCACCGGGATACCCTTTCTTGCCCAAGCCGCCTTTTCAGGTTTTCGACTTGCCGGGTGTACAGATCTTTTTTGTTTTTATCCCTAATTTTTTCCCAAACCCTTTTGGTTCGCCGGGATGCCCTTATTTTTTCCTAGGCCAGTCAACCTAGTAGGTCTTTGTTCATGCGTAGTATTTTTCTGACTATGTCCACACTCTCAGGGTGTAGGTAGTTGTCATTGTCGGTAGTGTTGTGTTGCCACACTACCAGAAGATGTTTGTTTGATCATACATGATTCATTTCTGGAATTCATGCCCAATTCCCCCAAGTGATTCAGATGGAGATCTGCCCATGGCTATTTGGAATCTTTGAGAGATTCCTTGAATCTTGACTTGACTGCCCCAGATGATGGACAATGATCATGTCGTTCCCCTTGGTTGGAAGTGTTTTTCCACTTGAGGTGATCCTTTTTATTGAGAAGGTTTTTATTCACTAGATATTCGTCATGAGAATTTCTCTGCTGTTGAAAAAATAGTCATATGCAAACAATGTTATTTTAAGAATGCAAAGCTTACATATGTCTTGAAGTTTGAAAATTCATTTTTTAGTAAAAAAAGTTTTTTTTTGTTTTTGTAAAAGTGTGATGTCAACTCAGGATTTATAGAAAACCTTATAGGAGTCAGGATACCTTTTGTAACAATATGCTTTTGAACTAACCCATGCTTCAGTTAGGACTTTTTAGGGTTATAACGTGGTCTGGTTCATGGTTTAAGAAACAAAGGATAAAGGCTCAAATTTTATTTATACCCACCCGTTCTTCGTGATGTTCTTCGATCCTATGCTCAGTTAATTGTGCATTTAGATCCCGTTTGAGTCTTTGCTCTAATATTCCAGTGATGGTTCGGATACTGACGGTTTATTTCGAATAGGCAATCATTTTTTTGTTGAGGATTTGTAGGACCCCTGTCTTTTGCCTGAACTGTTTCTTTTTGTGATTACAGTCAGCAGGATGCCCCAGTTTTTTTCTTAAGTATCCTTCATAGGTTTTGACTTAATGGGATTTTATTTAGAGAGATAATGACTGCATGTCTTGATGATTATAGGGAACCATCACGGTCTTTTGTTTCAGAAGGACATCTTTGATGCCACTCATTGTGTACGAAGCGACAGATTGTGACTGAATGCACCTCTAAATTAACCGAGAAAGCTACCCTGCCCCAGGTTATGATTAAGGGTTTTAATATGTGTGAAAGAAAAACTCCTACTTCTTTGGATCAAAGGGATTGACTAGGGATTATCTTCCTTATAACTCCATTGTTTATGATTTGAAACAACGCATGTACATCGTCAACAAGGTCTATTCAAAAGCATATTGTAGAGATTGTGGTATCGTTTTCGTCATCCTCCCTCTAAAGGCTTACAATTTTTTAGTCGAGAGTTTAATATCACGAAAAGGAAATATAAAGCAATTTAAGCATAATGAAAACAAATTAATTCAAGACAGACATGTGTAATGCATTAATGAAATAATAGAGTTTGACATGACAATAATTGTTCGAATAAGCAAAGAAAATACAACTTCAGAATTTAAATGAACAAAAATGCTTTCAATCCTAGCCATGTTTTGGCAAGGGAGCAGTGATCACCTTAGGAGTCTCAGGAGGGTCGAATTCGATCTCCTTGGCATCAATCATATTCTGAATCTTGTATTTCAGCACCCAACAATCGTTAGTATCATGCCCTGGGCTGTTAAAATTATATGAACATGTTGCCTCCGGATTATAGTTAGGAGAGGAAGTCTTCGAGTTTATCACCGTAATCAGCTTCATCTTCAACATGTGTTGCAATGCTTGTGACAGTGGCATGTTGATTTGGGTGAACTACCTTTGAGGTCTTTCCACCCTTGGCTGATTGTTTCGTTGTTGTGGTCATTGTGCGCGTGCCGAATTAGAGATCAACACTGCCCCCACAGATTGGTGGTAGTCTGCCTTGCTATGCCCCTTCTGGCCGTGCACAACATTGGCTTCCCTCTTGCCACCAAATGACTTCTTCTCTGTACTCTAAGAGGTATTTTTCTGGATCTTGCCACTATGGATCCCAGCTTCTACTCTTTCTCCAGTCAATATCAGCTCGGTGAAACCAGCCGAGGAGCTACCAATCAAGTGATTAAAGAAAGGACCAGACAACGTACCAAGGAACATATCCACCAACTCCCTATCAGACAAAGGGGGTTGGACTCACCCTGCCAGATCTCTCCATTTTTGCGCATAGTCCTTGAAACCTTCGCTTGCGCCCATGGACACTCTGGAGTTGAGTACGGGTAGGGGCAAGGTCAGTGTTATATTGATACTGCTTGTCAAAAGCAGCAACCAGATCTTCCCAGTTTTGGATATTTTCTCCCTCTAGCTGGTAGAACCATTCAAGTTGAGTCCCTGATAGACTATCTTGAAAGAAGTGAACCCATAGATTTCTATCACTTGTGTGGGGATGGATCTTCCTGACATAAGAACGGAGATGGAGTTTTGGGTAGGACACCCCATCATGCTTAGCAAAAACTGGAGCTTTGAACTTCTACAGGATTACCACTCCCGACACCAATCCGAGTTCTTCGAAATCTAGTCCAGGTATCCTCTGAACTTCCATGGCACTCAGACGGTCTTCTAGCTGTTTGTATCTATCCTCAGCAGGAGGATATTGTTCATCGTTATAATCAGTATCATTGTCAGAGATTGCAGAACTAGGGTCCTTCTCTTCTTCCTGATTCTCCCCTTCCTTGGATGAAGAGGTCAGACCAGTTTGTCGCTTCAACCGCTCTCCAAACCTTCTGCCCATATTCAAAATACCGACAACCTTCTTCTTTTTCTTCTTCTCTTTCGGAATGAGGGCTTTCAGATCCTCCTGCCCTTTTTCTAGACTTCTGAACATTTGTTGGAACTGGGCGTTTTGTGCCTGAAGATCCTTGATGCTTTGTTCAGAAGACATTTCTGCTTAAATAAACAGCGAAGAAGATGAGAAACCTGTAATGGTACCTCTTTATGCAATGTCATGGATGATATGCGTATGTAATGATTTCAAGGATTCTTAAAGGCTCAGATTCGTTTAACCAAAAGAAACACACATTAATTGCATTGATAAGTTCGAATTGTTACAAAGAATGCCCTTTAGGCTCATAAATAAACAAAATAAAACTGAAAGCAAAAAGAAACTAGGTCTCCTAGGAGCACATCCACTTTGGTGCGATGTAGGCATTTATGTTCCTTTCTTCATGAAGTAGCCTAGTGAGCTCCAGGACCTTCTCGCTGGCATAGAACTGAGCTTCAAACGTGTCCCGCTCTTCTTTGAGTTGAACCCAAGACTTCTGTAATTCTTCATGATCAGTTGGCATGTCAGGGTGATGAACAAAAGAAGCAGTGTCTCCTTCAGCAACTGGTTCCACAATTATTGGTAGGACAGTAGGGTAGGGCATCATTAGACTTTGGGCACGAGCTCGTACCCATCGGAGATAAGGCTCAATAGAAATGGAATTCTTGTGCCCTAGCGTCTTGCTATCAATTTTATGTACCATGCCCCAAGCTTTTATGAACCTTCTACGATAGCCTTGAACGTTGTTCTCATAATTGAAGGTGATTCCTTGGATAAGCGTATCATGAGGACCATCTCTTCTCGCATAACCAAACTGACGCAGTGCCAAACAAGGGTTGTAAGTGATTCCTCCCCTAATGCCTAAGAGGGGGACATTAGGTAATTCACTACTGCGATCGATGATGGTAACATCTTTCGAGAACCGTGAACACCAATGAATGTTTGAATGCTTAAGGGACATCAGCCTGCGAGACCATTTCAAACCCTGCTCATTCTTCAAAACAGACATGGGTAGGTGTGAAATAAACCACCTAGCCAATAGATGAGTGCAACAAAGGAGGGTTCCCCTTCTCTTTAGAGTGCGAGCATGCAAAGAGTGCAGAATATCCCCGAGTAATGTAGGTACGGGATTATGAGACAGGAAAACCTTGATAGTGCTCACATCTACGAGTTGATCAGCATTAGGGAAAAGTACCATCCCATAAACGAGAAGTGCCAGCACCTCTTCGAAAGCTTGTAAATATAAGGTATCCCAAAAATGATAGGCCTTCTCAAATAGAAACTTAACCGAAATTCCTTGGACACTCCCTCTAGTCTCCCAAGTTACCATTATGTCAGACCGTTGTAAAGACAGAGCTCTAGCAATTTATTCAGGCTTTGGATGTTCTTTCGTACCATTGAAAGGAAACTGGTCAAGAATAGGTACCCCCAACAACTGAGAAAACTCCTCCATAGTAGGTACTAGCTGGTAATCCGGGAAGGTGAAACAATGGTGCACCAGATCGAAGAACTGAAATAGCACTTTTAACAACTCTTCATCAGGTTTTGCACTGACCAAATTGAGTAACTGACCGTGCTTTCTAGTGAAATGAGAACCTTCGATAACCCTTAATGCCAAATACTTTAGTTGGAAAGACACTTTCACAAGGTTGATCTGTATAGTGTTCCTGCGGGAAGATGCCATGTCCTATAAAACAGGGCAAAAATGAGCCCTAGGAAATCCTTGAAATGGTTAGTCATGATATGCTATGCTTATGATGTCATGATTAGGTTAGAAAATCACAGGTATAGCAAACAACAAATAAGTCACACCAAGTCCTTAGGTTTAAGGCTTTCATGAGTTTTAAGGTCATACCCTCTTGAAGTTGGATTGGTTCAACCTGCCCTATAAATAGTAACCGAGTTCTAAAAGGGATCTCAATATCACTGATATTTCCCCCAGCTTCGTTTAATAGGCGATGGACTCGCAACCAAACAAAACTCAAGAGTTAAACCTCAATGAGTGTAGCATCGAGTATTTTTCGACCTTGGGCATACACCAAAGCCGGCCATCTCGCTACGTCCTACTGGCCAAGTTGTGAAATTAAAGGTTCTAAGGTCAGTTGATGCTTCACGACACCACGCGGCGGCCCCGTACTCTCCCTGATTGACTCAAGGCTTACCGGTACCAACCAAAGTGCCACATCAAAATAGCTACTGCTTCAACCGTGCCGGTATACCCCAGCATAGTTCCCTCATAGTTTATTGCTACTTACCTAAAAGGTATTCCCCAGATCCGGGTGTAGGATCTATAGTAACCCCGAACAAACCCTCAAAAGTAAAGCATTCAAGACAATCAAGAGAAGCAATTTTACAATGATCTAAATCCTAAGGTATACCCTACTTTATAGAACTCCCCAGCAGAGTCTCCAGTTCTGTGATACGGTGGCAGAACCGACTGTTTAATACTGGTTTGCGTTTTGTGCTTTTTGTTCGCAAAATGTCGTGGTAAGCAAGAGTTGCCACCGAATTTTATTTCATCCAATCTTGGAAAAGGAAAAAGAACAGAAAAAACCTTTTTTCGAGATATTCTGAGTACGAGGGGTAGATTATAGAAAGGGAAGGTGTTAGCACCCTTTCTATCCGTAGTTATCTACGGGCTCTTAGGTACTTGCTCATTTTTCAAATTGCTTGTGTGTGTTTGTCTTGAAAATGTTTTACTTAGTGATAACCCTTGTATCAGTCCTCAAGGATGTGACGAAGATGTTTTAAAAATTTGTTTTGAAAGATGTTTGTGTGAAAAAAATTTATTGAGCAAGTACTTAAGATTCTACTTACTCAAAAAAAGATTGTTTGTTCTCGTTTCCTTTAGACAGCGTTATCCTACTATTAAGGAGTAGGTAGCACCGTTGTTGGAGTTGTAAGGGACATTCGAAAGAGACAAGTACAATCATTAAAGCAATAGTTAGAAAACTTTAGTAGTAACCCTAGAGCCTTAATATATTTCCGAGGCAACATTTCCGAGGCAACATTTTGATCTTTTAGGCTGGAGAGCGAGCACTAAAATTTCCTATGCTTAATGACTGTTTACCGAAGGCAACCGTAGTGAGGCAAACCCTAGGAGTGAAACATGTGCATATGATTTGTTTCAATTATTTAATCTTTGCACATTAGGTGATCTACCGTTTTAAATTTCAAGCATTCTTTTCATACAATCCTATTAGCCATGCATCTAGACAGTTAAAGATTGCGGGAATTTAAAGTGCGAAAAATAAACCTAGCTATTACAAGGCTTTGGGGAGGGGGGATTAATTACATAACCAAAAATCGGGGATTTAAACAGTAAATAAAAACCCTAGTTTTAACTATTACAAACCAGTAAGCAGTTACATAATTAATCAAAAATAAATAATGGCGACAATCGTAAATACGAAAGAACTCGGGTCTTGACCCTTGGCTACCTAATTGGATTAATTAAAGAGAAAAAATCATTTTTTGTCATTTTTATTTAAGGAAATAAAAACCAAATTGAATTTAATTAAAGAAAAAAATCATTTTTTGTCATTTTTATTTAAGGAAATAAAGACCAAATTGAATTTAATTAAAGAAAAAAAAAATCATTTTTTGTCATTTTTATTTAAGGAAATAAAGACCAAATTGAATTTAATTAAAGAAAAAAAAATCATTTTTTGTCATTTTTATTTAAGAAAATAAAGAATAAATTGCAAAATATCCTAATCACTAATTAAGTTTTAATTATGAAAAATCATTAAATTAATGAAAAAAACAATTAACCTATTTTTGTGTTTTTATTTTGAGAAGGAATTAAAATTAAGAATTAAACCTAATTTCTATTTGATTTTAATTATGAAAAAAAAGATTTAAGTTAACCTAATTAAACTAATTAATGCAATTAAATATTTTATGAAAAAAAGACTAAACCTAATATTGTTTGTGATTTTATGATTTTTACGTTTTGATTAAAAATAATTTTTGGAAAATAAATAAAATAAATAAAATAAATAAATTAAAACAATAAAAAGAATTGAAATAAAATAAAAAAAGAAAAGATTGGGCATGTGTGGTAGAATGCAGACTGGGGGGTGCATTGCCAAATTGTTAGGCCCAAATTGGTTGGCCCATATTTCTTGCGTGTGATCCCATGTGGATTAGCTTCAGGGAGTGCACCATGGGCTGCTATGGTTGGACGCTGGATCTGGACCAAGGGATGATCCAAAGGGTAGGATTTGTAAGTGTATGATGGACACATGGAATGGTGATGTACTGAATCCTTAGATACCTCATGAATGATTTGTAATTGATGGCTTGGACTGAAAGTGGCTGGATCTTCGATTTTGACTTTGCACTAGTTTTGACAGATTTTGAGGTTTTTAGAGAGCATTCTTGGGCAGCCAATTTCGTGCCCCCTAGTGTATGAGGGTGTTGTGTTTATATAGAGGAGGAATTTAGGTCAAAAATAATAGAATAAATCTCATGGTATTTTGAGGAATTATGATGATTAATTTGATTTTGGCCTTGTATGATTTCTTTCCAAAATAGATCCAATCATAAATTTTTCAATCTAAATAATCCTTGCATGAATTACATGCCATGCTAGCTGTATATGGACTCATAATATGCACAAAAATCCCAAGATTTGATTTGCTTTTATAATTTTACTATTTAATTTGATTTATTTTGGTTTAAATGAATAAAAAATCAAAAGAAATGATGAAAATAATAAAATAATAGGTGGAAAATCTCAGGGGTCATGGGTCCTATTAGAAACATGTTTCAAACAAGAAAACATGGGCCCCTTTGGAAAAAAATGCAAATTTGGTCAATGTTGACTTTTGACAATTTTCTAAAAATTGCCAACTTTCACAATGCACAACTCTCTCAATTTTGGCCCTAGGAGGGTGTTCTTGGACTTTTTAGAAAGCTTAGGATGTCCTCTAAACAAAGATTTTGGTTTTATCTCAATTGGATCTTCCATGTTCATGTATGAAGCTTTGACCCAAAATGTGTTTTTGTTGACTTTTCAAAAGGACCTATAATGTCAAAATTCATATCTTTTTATGAGTGCATATTCTGAACTTGAGCGCTGAAGATGAATTTTAGGGAATTACATCGTCTTCAAAATGAGCCTTGGATGGAAAATTTCTGATAAAGTATGAAGAAGTTATGCTTGGTCAAAGTTTGGTTGACTTTTCCTGAGAAACTCTAATTTAGCAACTTTTGGGTTTTGATGAATTATGAGCAATCCTTGAGGAATCATGATCAACCCTTAATCAAATGATGTATATCACTTCAAAATGATAATGTTGACCAAAAATATTGAAGTTTGACTGTATGTGGGCCACAATTGACTATTGACCTAGTACAGTCGATTCTCAAGCATTTGAGCAGTTGATTGAGCAAACTTCTTGTGCAAGGCATGAAACTTGGCATGGATGATATTGGGGACATATTAGGACCTTGTAAAGCATTTTGGACCTTTGTGGTTCACCCATCTTGATGAAGAATGAAACCCTAATTTGAGGTATACTGCCTTAGGAAAGAGTTTGTCTGGTCCACTCTTGGGCAACCTTGAGCAAATTGATGATCTCAATGGACATGTATTGAGTAAAATGAGAGGAAAAATTTTGGGGTACAACAATTATCGTTCATAAGAATGTATACAAAGATGTTGATCTTTTGAAAATGTTTTCAAGTTTGTAATATGTTTTGAAAGTGTAGGTGTTTGTTTTGAAAATAGCAAGGATGTTTTGGTTTTGAAATTGAGCAAGTAATTAGGAGCATTCTACCTACTCAAAAGTCTTTCATGTTCATTTCCTCTTTCCTTTGACATTTTTAGCTCACCATTGATTTGGTAAGTAACTCTATCTTTGGATGTAAACGGGACGTGCGTGGGTCATCGTATAACCATGATTAGCAATGTTGCAAGGTATCTTAGCATTCTCTTTTAGGTACTAAGATCATTTGAAAGGCAACATGGATAGCGTCATCGAGGGACTATGATATCGTATTTTGCTTGTTTTTTCTAAGATACCTCACATGTGTAATATGACTATTTAGTAAGGCAACCAAGTGGATTTACCCTAGGGGTGCTTGTGTGCAAGTGTATTGTTTTCATGCTTAGTTTTTTATTTGATTAGGGTTTTATAATTAATTGGTTTTAGTCTTTCCATACAAACCTTAATTACTAACTTTTGTATATTAAAGCGATAAATTGAGGAATTTAAAATTACTACGCTATTACAATACTTGTGGGAGCGGGTGTACAAATTATAAATGGGGATTGCAAAAAAATAAAGCCTAATTATCTATTACAACTATATTGAATTTGTACAAGAATTGAAATAAATAATGTACAAAATGAATAAATGTGTAAGAATGTAAAGTGTGAATAAAATGGATGTTTGTTTGGATTTTTTAGAAGAAAAGGGTTTTGTTTTAACCTAATTAACTAAAGAAAAATAATTAATTAAATAATAAGAAGTAAACCTAAATTTACTAGGAAAAGAATTTAAATAAAACCCTAATCTAAATATTAATTTAAAAAAGAAATTAAGTTCATGAGAAGAATATTTTTTGGTATTTTGTCTTTAAAAATAATTTATAGTATTATAAAATATTTTTTGATCTTTTTTGGTTTTAAAATAAAATATCTTAAGAAGATAACTAAAACCCTAGTTTTTTTAAAATTAAATTTACAAAAGCAATTAGTAAAAATAAATAAAGTAAGATTAAATAAAATAATTTTTTGTGTAAAAATAAATAAACTTTATCAAAATATAAATCTCATGTTTTTTTTAAACATTTTTTCTGATTTTTTAATATTAAATAAAATATTTAAGAAAACAAATAAATAAATAAAATGAAAAAAAAAAGAAAATTAATGGGCCAGAGTGTGAATAGCTAGCAAGGGGGTCAGCAACAAGAAAAAAAAACATAAAGGCCCAAGGGAGGCCCAGCGCTGCCAAAAAGAGTCAGAATGCAAAAAAAAAATGAAAAATCCAAAAGGGTACCACTGGGGCTCGAACCCAGGTCCCTCTAGTCACAGGCACGCGCTTCTACCATTAGGGTGGCTATACATCCGTTTATATAATCAAAACAATAAATACATGATGGTAAACAAATCCATGGCTTGAACTTCATCTTCAACCTCACGCCCAACCAGAGCCTTTGTATCTTATTCAAATCTCAACAAAAATGAAAACTGTAAACAGGAAACTTGTAGCGAATTTCCTCACGATTTCAGAAATACAAAGCAATAAAATTATAGATCAAAGATAAGCATGAATTTTAATGGCCCTAATTTTAACCCTAAAAATTTCAGAAACTTCAATCTTAAAATTCTCTAAGCTCAAGAAAAATAAATGAAAACTATGGACATGGTTAGCTTTAGGGCAATGATATCTACATTTTCATTCACAATTAAACCATTAATGATGCCTGTATAAAAAGTTCCAAAGTCATAAAACTTACCTTGCAAGAGGGTATCGTGTTTGGAGATTGAGAAGCTTTTAGTGAGTTCCAATGATTGGGTTAGCTTCCTCAAGTTCCCAGGAAGCTAATGGGATGCTTAGTTTGAGCTGAAAATGCCTGAGGAGTTCTGGAGAAGTCAAGATGCAAGGTGCTGTTTTTGAAAATGGTGGATGATGATGTAGGTGTTACAGTGGTGCTGCAGGTGTTGGGATTGTTTGTATATGTTGTTTAGAATCTTCTAAAAGTAAAAGGCCAAGAAACGCATGAGCAAATTTGGAGATTGGATTCAAAACTCAAAAATGACAAGTTTTGAAGTGTTTTTGATGATTCTGTGTTCTAGGTGTTTTCAAGGCTTAAGCATGTGTGGGATTTGTCGCAAATGGCTTGTGTATGTATAAGCAAAAGGTCTTGAGTGGTTTTGAAAGTCAGAAGTACAAGTTATAAGTTATTTGCTATGTTACTTGATTTTCAAGAAAAGTGGGAAAACAAGTTTCAAGGGGAAGTACAGCATGGGATGAGTGATTGTAAGTGTCTAACAAGTTTCTTATGAGTTATGGGACTTGTATGATCAGAAGAGAACAAGTGCAAGGCTCAAGAACATGTTTTGTGCAAAAGCCACTTTATCAAAATGGCAATGTGCACTTTCTTCCCAAAATAGATATAAAGCATGGCCTTGCATTGAATGCTTGAAATGAGACCTCTAACAACTGTGCAAGCAATTATTTATGGAGTTCCTAACAAGTTTGAGGCCTGCAAAGTAGAGGTTATGCAGCATAAGTTTTAATTTTGAATTTGTTCATCACAAAATGACTTGTAATTCAAGTGATAAAACCCTAACTTCATCTCTTCGATTCTCCCTACTCAAAAATGATTTCAAGAAGTTCTTGGACATTTTGAAAAGCTTGCAATGTGCTCTACAACCCATCTTTAAATAAATTTTGAAAATTCCCCTTGGAACTATATGAAAAAGTTCCATGAAGTTAGGTCAAAATCCTGACCAAATTAGGGCAAAATTTCACTAAGTGTTTTTGTTTCATGACCATGTATTCTTAAAATTATAACTTGATATACAAGAACTTTTGGAAGGAGTTGTCTGAAGAAAAGTTGTAGATTTCATGGATATCTAAAACTTTCATGTTGGAAGTTTCTTTTGAATCATCTTGCATCATGGTGAAAATTTTGCTTAAAGTTGTGGAAAAAATAAGAAATTTCCAACACTTAAAAAAATTTCTATGTTTAGAAATTTTAACTTTTCAAAATGAAATCTTGAATTTTTGATTTCTTGATGAATAAGTTTCATATTTTGACATGCTTTGATGAATTGTGATCTTTGACATTTGAATTTTACCAAAAAATCAAAGTTTGACCTTTCAGTATACAATTGACTTTTGATCAGTTAACTGAAAATTCATCTGTCAATCCATTGGACTTGAGCAATGTTTTGAGCCATATCATTTCTTCAAAATGATGCAATTGAACTCTTGAGATCATTCCTTAAACCAATTGATCATTTGCTAGGTCAAAAATCAGAAATTGCCCTTTCCCAGTCAAAACCCTAATTTTAACCATTTTGCCCTTTTGAAGATTTGATCAAATTTCTTGAGGAATTATGGTCCAAACATGATCAAATGATACATATGAGTTTAAAATGTTGATATGGATAAAAAATTATGAAGTTTGACTGTGAATTGGCGATACTTGACTTTTTCCCCAATACAACTGATTTTTAGGTCAACTGCTCAAATGACTGAGCAAAAGTGTGATCCAAAGCTTGAAACTTGACATGAGTAATCTTGAGGGTACATGATGATCCATGAAAGTCATATGGGGCATTGGAAGTTCAAATATCCTTGCGCAATTTCAAACCCTAATTTTGGTCATCAGTGGTTAAGGAGGTGTCTTAAGTTGATCAACCCTAATGCAGTTTTGAGTCAAAGGAGATCTTGTGAGCAAATTCTTGATAAATGAGAGGGGAAAATTTGGGGCACAACAAGTAGGTATATAGCTCGTAGTCACTTGCTCACAACAAAATTTCAAAACAAACATCTTTTACACAATCACACTTTTCTCTAAAATATTTTCAAAAACAAACGATTTATATGCATTCTCAATGATAGGAGAATCATTACAAATTTTTCCGAACTTAGGCATTTTTTAAAGCATTTTCAAACTTACACAAACACAAATATTTTTCAAAATATGAGCTAGGGATTAAGAGCCTATAAATAACTACGAATGAAATGGGGCTAACACCTTCCCTTTTCATAACCTACCCCCCGAACTCAATAATCTCAAAGGTTTTTCCTGTTCTTTTCACCCTTTCCTTTATTGGATAAAAGAAAATTCGATGGCGACTCTTGCTATCCACAAAACTTGTGATAAACCGCAAAACCAAAAGTCAGTTCTCCAACCGTATTACACCCACGTTGCAAATGGCCATGGAGCAGTTAAGACATTCAAAGGAACCTGAGGCACATGTACTTTGTCAGCATAAATCTGACATTTGTGGCAAGTTTTGGAATGATGATGGCAATTAGTTTCCATCGTAGACCAATAATATACTGCTCTCAGAATCTTCTTAGACATTGTATGCCCACTAGAGTGAGTACCAAAGACTCCTTCGTGCATATCTTCCATAATTTTCTCAGTTTCCTTCTTGTTTACACAACGAAGCAAAGTCAAATCATGGTTACGCTTGTACAAGATTCTGTTACTCAAAAATAACTTGGCAGAGGACCTCGTTAGAAATTTCTTATTATTGATATACGCTCCTTCCGGATATTCTCGATTTTTAATGTATCTTTTTACTTTGTGGTACCAAGGATTTTCCTCTACTCCATCAGTATCAACTTTGTAGCAATGTGCCGGTTCATCTAGTCTCTCAATAGTAATTCGAGGAGCTTCATTATCCCATCTGACTTTGAACATAGATGACACGGTAGCTAATGTGTCTACCAACTGATTCTCTTCTCGTGGAATATGTTCAAAAGTGATTTAATTGAAGTACAAAATTAATGTCAACTCATGCTCTCAATAAGGAATGAGATTTGGATGCTTCGTATCCCACTCTCCCTTAATCTGACTGATCATTAGGGCTGAGTCCCCATATACGTTCAAGAATTTAATTCTCATTTTGATGGCAGCCTTGATACCCATGATACATGCTTCTTACTCTGCCATGTTGTTGGTACATTCAAAATACAACGTGGCAGTGAAGAGTGTATGGTAACCCCTGGGAGAGATAATCACAACACCAATTCCATTACCAACCGCGTTGGAAGCTCCATCAAAAACCATAGTCTATAGGGATCCCCATTCAGGTCCTTCATGCGGTCCAGGTTCTTCACAATCAGTAACTAATACAATATTCTCATTCGGGAACTCGAAATTCATAGACTGATATTCATCTACCGCTTGATGAGTCAAATGATCTTCCAGGATACTTCCTTTGATTGCCTTCTGAGTAGTGTACTGAATGTCGTGTTTTGTTAAGACCGTTTTCCATCTTGCTATTCTTCCGGAGAGAGCGGGTTTCTCGAATATGTATTTTATTAGATCCATCTTAGAGATCAACAAAGTTGTATGAGTCAACATATATTGTCTTAGTCGGCGAGAAGCCCATGCCAAAGCACAACAAGTTTTCTCGAGCAGTCAGTATCTTGTTTCACAGTCGGTAAACTTTTTGCTAAGGTAGTATATTGCATGCTCTTTTTGACCAGACTCGTCATGTTGCCCCAATACACACCCTATCTAGTTCTCTAATATTGTCAGATACATGATAAGAGGTCTTCCTTCAACTAGCAGCATCAGAATCAGAGGTTCTTGGAGGTGCTCCTTGATTTTATCAAAAGTTATCTGACATTCGTCATTCCACTTCACTACTTGATATTTCTTCAGTAACTTGAAGATTGGCTCACAAGTAGCAGTCAAATGGGAAATAAATCTAGCAATTTAGTTCAATCGTCCCAAGAAACTTCTGAAATCCTTCTCAGTATGGGGAGCTGGCATTTCTTGAATGGATTTAACCTTGGCAGGATCAACTTTAATACCTTTACCGCTAACAACGAAACCTAGGAGTTTACCGGATCTTACCCAAAGGTTCACTTGTTTGGATTCAACCTCAAGTTGTACTTCTTCAACCTCTCAAACAACTTATGCAGGTGGTCGAGATGCTCTTCTTCAGTCTGATACATGGATATCATGTCATCAACGTAAACCTCTATCTCTTGATGGATCATATCATGGAATAAAGCTACCATAGCACGCTGATATGTTGCGTCAGTGTTCTTCAAACCAAAAGGAATAACTTTGTAACAAAAAGTGCCCCACTGTGTGACAAGAGTATCCTTTTCCATGTCTCCAGGTGCCATCTTGATTTGATTATAACCAGAGAAACCATCCATGAAGGAAAATACTTTATTTCGAGCGGTGTTTTCAACCAGAACATCAATATGCATAACTGGAAAGTCATCTTTGAGGCTTGCTCTATTCAGATCCCTGTAGTCTATACACATACGCACCTTACCGTCCTTCTTAGAAATTGGGACCACATTTTCAACCCACTGAGGATAGGACATAACAACTAAGAAACCCGCATTGAATTGTTTCATAACTTTAACTCTGATCTTTTCAGACATCTCGGGACGCATACGACAAACCTTCTGTTTTATAGGAGGACAACCTTCCTTCATTGGTAGACGGTGAAACACAATATTAGTATCAAGCCATGGCATGTCTTCGTACGACCAAGAAAAGATCTCAACATAGTGACACAACATCTGAATTAATCTCTTTTTGACACTGCCTTCTAGGTTGGCACCTATCTTGAATTCTTTCTTGACCTCTTTAGAATCCAAGTTCACACCCTCGACTGGCTCTTCATGCGGTTGTATGACTCTTTCTTCCTACATTAACAGCCTAGCAAGCTCTACAGGTACTTCACAATCTTCCTCGGCTTGGTAGATCGTATTTTCGAAGTCATAATTGGCAATAGAAGAATTGTTATCAATGGGATCCAGGGTGGATATGGATCTGCAATTTCTTGTGTGGGTGTGTGTAAGAACACATAGCTATTTTGAGAGAAATAAAGTAAAATAAATACAAAGAGTGCAAAATTTGAATGCAAACGTCCAATGATTTATTAAATGAAAACATGCGGATGAAAAATGACAACCCTAACAAATGGAACATTGTGGCCCGGGTAAGGCACAAGGTTTAAAGTTATTGTTTAAATTACATAACCAAAAACTTGAAAGCAAGAAAACAGAAAATAGCATTTACTCCTGACTAAAGGATATTGGTGTAAATTCTTCAAACTTCCAATTGTTGAGCCCATTATCGGTAGTACGGAAAACCCAACTGTCTATGTCACAGTCGCTATCAGCGTCTTCCACAATGTTTACTTGATTTTTGTGAACTCCATTATTATTGATGGGAATGGAGGTCTCCCAGAATTAGCACGAGCACGACGGAAAACCCTCTGAGCCTCTGAGGTGAAATCCAAACCAAATTTATCGGACTTTTAAGGGATGTTGGGAAGCTAACCCTAAACAGTGCAATCACCTTCTTCTACCATAACCTTAGCGTCTTTAAGAGAAGCCATTCTTGGTGGAATCCTGGTAACCTTAGGAACAATAGGAGTTGCTTTGTCAAAAGGGGTTGTCTGAGGAATAACTTTAAAAGTATGGCAAGGAGTCACGAAGAATTCAACATCTATCTCAACATACTTTAAGGAATTCAAATGGCTCACCATGTATTCTTCTTCGCTGCAAATTATAGCGATTTTTCCTTTTACGGGATACTTCAACTTTTGGTGTAAAGTAGAAGTAACAGCACCTGCCCCAAGAATCCAAGGGCATCCAATCAAACTGGAATAGGCTGGATGAATGTCCATCACATAGAAATTATAGTCGAAGACCTAGGTGTAATACCCCCAATTTGTCCTACCCCTTTTTACTTTTATCTGGCTTATGCATCTCGCATTTTTCTCATGTATATAATCTTCATCAGGTCAACTAACACATCATGCATCATTAATCTATAAATTTAGAATGGGATTGATGTTCATGAACAGGATTAGGGTTTTATCGACTGTGTATATGTTCAATAAAGCTTGATTCTTCTGGTTATTTTTCAAGGCAGTGAAATTGTGGAATTAGGGTTTTGTGTTCATGGATGTTGTGGATATTTTCTTCATCAAGCTACAAGGTCATCCTCCATCAAGAATTCATCAAACACAAGTGGATTAGGGTGTCACATCTTCTATGTGTGAATTTGTAATATCTATAGACTGAGGTTCATTGAGTTTTATATTACATTTCTTTCTATACTTCAAGGCGCCCTCAAGGCATTATTGTTATCCATAAAGTCAAGATATGGTGTTGATTGGATTGCAAAATGCAAGCCGTGGTACACAAGATGAAGTTGTGAGTTCATTGAGTTCAAAACATCATCATTCTTTCAAACACTTCTTGCTTCGATTACAAGTTAACTAGGATTTCGAGAGAAATGAGATGCCAATTTGGATTCATTGAAACTTCTAATTATGCTCAAGATTAATATTGGTTCAAGATCTCAATTTCATGATTTGTCAATGGTTGATTCAAGATAAGATTGGAAGATTCATGTAGTTCAAGTTTCCATCTCCAAGTTCACTTAATTCATCTTCCATTATTCAAATCTAGGCATGACATATAAATGGATTCAAATTCAATTCTTTGTGAGATATCAAATTAGATTCAAGTTTTGAAGCGGGGAGTCCCATGATAAAGTTCAACGTCAATTTGGGTTAACTTTTAGCCAAAGTTCCATTTAATTTATGATTGTTTCATTCAAGTTACAAGCATAATGGAGGGGAAGTAATTCAAATTTGAAATTAAAGTCTCCATTTAAAAAAAAACATTTCAAAGCATGGTAGCTCATTCAAGTTCAGATCACAAAGCCAAATTTCAAAAACATACAGCATCTAAATCCCATCCCAATGACATTCACAATTACACAAATTTTTTGGTTCTAAGCCTAATCCTAAACCTGTTCTTCAAGTCTCCAAGTAGCTTTGTTTCATCTTCATGATTTAACCTTCTCTTGTTCCCTTCAAAAGTCTTCCCTAAGCTCCAAGAGCCAATTGAATCATGTCAAGACAACCCTGTACAAATTCGATCAAAATAAACATCTACTTCCTAGATTCGCATAGCCCTGCATACATGACCAATTCTGCATCAGTTCAGAAATTTCCATCAACAAAAAGAATAGCCCTACAAACATCAAAAACAGTCCCAAAAAAATAACATCCAACTGATTTTCTAACTACATAACAGTCCCTTCTATAACAGAAACAAAGTTTAACAGACTCGGCATAACTGATTTCATAACCTCCTCTAACTGTTACTAGAAATCCAAAATAGTCCTCTAATAACATCTTAATCGATTTGCAACTAAATTGTCATACTCCTTAACTGTCTATAATAGAAAAATGTCCTAACTGCTCTAACATTTAACAGAAACCCCAAATGTTTCCTAATAGTTTCTAACCATAACCCCTTTATTAATTGTTAAAATCGCAAAACAGAATTCCTAGTTCAACAAACAGCTAACAGAAGCACTTTAAAAAATTAACAAACTAATTCCTATAACTGTCTGAAACCTCTAACCCCTGACAGAACTTCACCCAACTGTTCAAAAACCAACGTAACAAACTTACAAATTAACAGCCCATAACAGAAACTGAAACTTCTAACTGCATCTAAAACTTCTAACCAACTCTCAATCTAACCCTCCATCTTATAACTGAATTTCTCAACCCAAAAGCTCAGATTACTCCTCACTCAACTGCTTCTCAAACTTCAACAATCTATATAAACCTCCTAACCATTTTTCAACTCCTCGACAGAAAAACAGAAAAAGGAAAAAAGCAGATAACAGAAAAGAGAGGAAGGGATATGATATATAACATAATTCATTCACACAGAGAAAGTTCAGTTACAAAAACACAACAAAAATTCTCATAGAAAAGATCTATCAGAAAAGAGAGGACTCACCAAGAAAAAGATCTCCAATCTCACTCTTTCTCTCTCGATCTTCACCTACAACCACAGAAAATCAGAGAAACCTCTCAATATCTCTATTCCATTTGTCTCTCCACAACCATCTCTGAATTCTATCTTCACTTTCACTCCCTATTTCTCAATATTTAAACCATTAATCTCTCATCTTCTATCTTCACCATTCACCATTATTCTTCAATTCTGAGAGAAAGAATCAGAGAAAATCTTCAACAACAAAAAAACAGTTACAGGAAACTACCAAAAAAATCCAGTTACAGAAACTCACCTCTTTACTCTCCCTCAATCTTCATTTGTTCAATAATCTTCTGAAAAAACCTCATTCTTCATCCATTCTCTGCAAGAGATATCATCATTCACGCATCCTCATCTTCATTCCCTGTAACTTCCTCTACAATCCCTCTTTCACCATTAACCTCATCCTTAACCTTTCTCTGCAACCTTCTGCGACTTGCTCTGATTGTCAACTTCCTGAATTAACTCTTCACCATAGTCTCATCATCTTCATTTTTCCTGCTTCTCTATATCAAGTAACTCTACAAATCTCGCACGCACAACTTCAACATCAATAACAGAGCGTGAATAAGAGAGATCCAGAAACCGCAGAAACACACTCCAAATGATGTAGAAGAAGAAGAATAGAGTGAAGGATTTACCTGAGTTATCTCCGGACTTCTCATGGTTACAACACCTCTAAAGACACGTCGGACAGACTCTGGTCGGTACGCCTCGTATCTTCACTCCTTCGCATCAAGTTTATTGTTGCATCTTGCATTTCAGCTTATTGAATCTTGAATTCGAACATACGGCACGAGTTTGTGCAATATTGCTTCAATTCCAATTTTCCTTTCATTGAGTCTGGTTTGATCGTAAGCGTTTAAGGGTAGACTTGATACAAACAAGGCATAGGTGAAATAGATAAGGTGGAGGCCGCATGTTTTACGATCGTGTGAGGCGGAGAGATTGATACCCCTGGTGGACTGGAGTGAATAAGAAGGGTACTAGGGTTGCACTTTTAGGAAAATATGAAGTATTGGAATTGGGTTGGTGATGGACCG
The DNA here is from genome assembly GCA_948472305.1 of Vicia faba. NCBI lineage: Eukaryota > Viridiplantae > Streptophyta > Magnoliopsida > Fabales > Fabaceae > Vicia > Vicia faba. Next base: position 996,718,403 of record OX451738.1, read on the forward strand.
GATTATATGGCCCAATGGCATTTTTGGTAGTTTCTGGGTTGGTGGACAAAAATGGATAATGGGCTCATGCGGATTGGGCTTAGTATTAATTCAGTCACTTGCAGTATCACACACTAATTTCACTTCCTGACTCTTCTAACTTTGTATTTTTATTTTATTTCAGTTTTATTCTAGATTTTTTTCTTTCAATTGATAATAAAAATGGTACAAAAATAGTGGAATATTTTAGAATTTTAGGTTTTCTCTTTAGAATTTTATTAGAGTTTTCTATTATTTTGTGTTTAATAATCATTTTCATTATCATTTTTAGCTAAGATTTTATGATAGAATATTGGTGTAACTTTCGCAATGGGGAATGCTTGGAGATTAATTTTTTGATTGCTTGTGTTAAGCAGCTTCTGTAGAGTTTTCTTATCACTTGTGTGGCTTTGAAGAGGCAACAGACCTTCTCTGTTCGGTATTATCACAATCTTATTTTATTCCTCATTTTCGCACTTTATTGCTTTCTAGATACCATGAGAAGTAGGAATTAAAGAGAGTGCACTCGAAGTCGCTGTTTAAAGACCTGTAACAGGCATTCCGCACTTCATTTGCTATATGTGTTGTGCTTATGTTTATTTCTTTGGTTGTTGATCGATGAGTCACTTAATTTAGGAATTGAGATCACAAATTTGCTCTCAGTGCATGCTCCCTATAGGATTGTACCGCTTTCCTTTATTTCTTGTTGATCAATGAGTCACTCAATTTAGAAATTGAGATCATGAATTCGTTCTCATTACATGTTCCCTATAGGATAGTTTTGTTAGACTTTCTTTGGCGTGCTAACCTAGATAGGATCTCTCTTGGTGTGCTCTCTTGATCTTATTAGCTCGTTTGCTTTATCCTTGTACATGCCATGTTCCCTTAGGATATGCTTGCTCCATTCGGATGTGAGTTAGACCTTAGGTTATAAACCATGCATGATAACATTAGGTAGAAATTTCCCCTTTCATCCTTGACGTAGGGCTACCATTGTATGATAACATTAGGTTAGAAATAGGCTAGTCTCCCTTGGACTCTTTTCTTCCCCCTTTTGCATATGCATCCTAAAACTAAAACTTCTTTTAGAAAAACATAAAACATGCTAATCATACTTAAACCCTTTTTCAAGGTAACAAAATACAAACCAACCCAAACCTTTTTGTGCGTCCAAGCACCTTTTCTCTAAAACCCTTTTCAGGTAAGGACATGATTAATTTACTTTTGTGCCAACGGTAAGTCTCCAAAGGTCGAGCTGCGACAGAAGACGGAATTAACATCGTCCATAAAAAACCCAAAACAAACAAAAACATGTGAGCTAGGCTACGGTAGCTCTGATTCCTTAAAAAGGATATATAGGCATTGAGGTAAGGCCCAAGCGAGTACAAATTTATTTTCCCTACATTATTTTCTTCTTTCTTTTGCATTCATTCTCACTTTAGCGGTAGTGAATAGTGAGCATAGTTTAAACACACCCATAAGATAGATAACAAGAGTGGATACCGTAGAGTACTACGGGCGTGTGGTGTGCTAATACATTCCCCTCGCGTAACAGACTTCCTTACCCGATCTCTCGGTCACAAGACTGTGACTTATCCCTTCTTAGGTTTTTTTTATGTTTACCTTTCCCTCCATGTGGGATAAAAGACGTTCAATGGAGACTTCATTGTTTGATGATTTTCAGTCGGTTGTTTCAGCTGGCAACTTCACTGGCGACAGGTCGACCAAATGTTGGTCCATCCTAGAGTCGCTCCTAGCTCTTGTTTCCTTTCTTTGGGTGTTTATTTTTATGCTTTAAGTTTATTCATTCATACATGATTACTTGAGCATATGTATGCTTTGCATTTTACCGTTTTCCATATACTACTGTTGTACTAGATTGGCATCTTGTTGGGTGGGTGTTACTATGAGGTAAAAGGCCCAATACCCAGGCCAAGTGACAAACGTAGGAACCCTAGGAATATAGTGGAACATGAACGACTAGTTGACTTAGGTTTCACTATTTCCGCCATGTTGTCCATGCTCAGATGAGGTACAAATGAGGGGCTATCGTTTTCACGTATGTGATACAGCGATAGTTTTTTAGGAGTACCCTCAATTTTGAGTTACCCGACCTTACCTTGACCTAGTTTTCACCCGTGAGTGGGGAGGGATTATTATCACAGGTATAGTTGGTGACTATGTTTAGATGGTGACTATACTAAGACAATGACTATTGGTTCTAATGGTTATGTTATGGATTTCTATCAGTGACTTATTCAGATAGTGACTATATTTAGATGGTGTGCTGTTGGTGACTATGGGGTGCTCGGATTTATTTTATGAGTTCCTAATTTGTATATTTTGAGGTTTATTCGGGCCTTCGATCTTGGTATTCCCAACATGTTCATAAAAGGCTCAACAATATCTTGTATTCTAGAAGCCTTGATACCGTACAATCGATAATCCACATGGTACTTGGTTCTTATATGTGTGGAAGCTATGTTGGACCTTTAATCTAATAATATCCATATGATTCAGAACAGTGCAGAAACCATATTAATAAATGATGGAACTTTGATCCCATGTCTTTGCATACATAACACGGTTAACCACATGCTTAACATACATGTTTTGTCATTTCCAAGGAATCATATTTGCAAGCCTTGTGTTGAACCTTTCCATCTTTTACTTGCGTAAAATCAAAATTAAAGCATGTAAATTCCTTGGAAATGACAGAACATGACATGGAATCCATTCATGCATCCATAATAGGTACTCAAAGATGGCATCCATAACAGAGATTAATATGGGATAACTCTGTGGGGGGATTGACCAATGCGAAGATCCTGATAGCATTGATCATGGTATACATATAAGCTTTGGCCCGAGGTCAGGAATTCTTCGAAAAGGAAGATAATTGATTGAAGGCTCTGATAAGCCAGGTCATGAAAGCTCTGATAATTATGTCAACAATCTTGCACTTACTTCCGTAACATATGAGGTTACCATGCTGGGGCATCCAAATATTCGATCAGAGGCATTCTCCACAGCTTTGCGTTCCCTGATCTGTCCAACAACATCCAGTCTCTGTTCCCCTAGTGAATTCATGGAAAAAAGATTTTAAGCAAAGACAAAAGAAGCCTGATGAGAATGTTGATGCGATCCCAGTGCATCACATCTAGTTATTCCTGGTGGAAGTTCAATTGATAATGCTCTGATCTTTGGGGTTCTCCTCCCACAAACATCCCTTATGATTGCGATACATGTGCTAGATGTATCCCCTATTCTAGGCCACCCGATTTTGGTATTGAAAATTGTAAAGGGGTCTAAGTATAAAGTCCAACACTTGTCTGACGGCTCTTCCAAAAGTCCAATTCCTATTTGGTCAACTGTTGGACTCTTTCTCACTAGGTGAATGTCTCTGTTGTTGTTCTGGTAGAAGACGAACTATATTATTTCTATGTGGCGTAATATGCTTGGTGATGCAGTTTATACTGATTAACCTGGTGAATCATTCATTCACTCTCCTAAAAGAATCTTCTACGCATATATTCTGGGGCACCTCGTCGTTCAATTGAAGATAGTATGTCATCCAGAGACTGTGGTGTCCAAATCAGATTAGAAGGGGAATTCTCTCACCCATTTAAGCATCAAGACTGCAGAAATTCGTCAGAATCAAGAAGCCCATACAGCTTCAAGTCTCCTCAATGATGGAAATCATTGGTTTCTTTATTGCATTTTCATTTGCACTCTTTCTGGTTTGTTTAAACATTGCTTGCATGTAGAAACTTGTCTATTTTTGAATAAAGATCTTAATGCAATAAGTATGCTTGTCTTGAAGTGTTCTTTTCGTTTTATTCATCCATTAGTTATCACTCTTTAAATGTTTTACTTGCATATTGATGCCAACTTTCTAAGTCTTATGCTTAGGTAAAGATTGGAAGGAGGATGATGATGATGTAAAAATGCAAAAATCTCTGGTTAGTATGCTTTTGAGTATGACCCTGCTGACGATGTACATGCCTTGTTTATATTCCTAAACATCATAGATATAATGGAGATAGACCCTCGCTAACCCCTCTAAGCCTTCGAAGTAGGAGTTTCTTTTATGTTCAGAAAACACCCTCATTTTAACCCTGGGGCGGGTAGTATTCAATTAAGATGATCAAACATTCAGGACTCATCAAGAGTGTGCATCCAAGGATACAACAATGGTTATCCATAAAAAGGTTGAGGAAAGTCAAAACCACAATGGTTAACCCTTATCTATCAGCAACGTGCATCAACTAACGATATCTCAATGGGTGTCTCTCGCACACCAGGAGGTCAACAGATGACGATACAATAATGACTATCCCTCATCTACCAAAGACTCAGACAGTCACTGTCACTTCAAACAAATCAAATACAACGCAAATATAAACGACTTGTTTAAAATCTAAAGTATGAATAAGAAAGAAACAAAAAGCCCCTCTAAGTCGAAACTTGAAAACGAGTCGCTTAGGCAAAAGTTGGGGTATCCCGCTGGACTTTGAAATCAAAATTCAAAAGAATTTATCCATACAAAAGAAAGAAAGAAATTGAAAATCCTAAAATGCGAGAAAAGGATTACCAATAAAAATCCTTATCGAAAGAACAAGGTCGTGTGATCAATCACCAAAATCAAAAGTTAGTGATTGTTGTGTCCAAGAGGTCTCACTGGTTCCTCAATCATCGCAAACTCTTCTCGAGATATGAATGCTTGTGTCAGGTTAACTAAATGTAGGAATGCAGAACATCATGGAGAATGGGTGGGCACCAAATAATTTTGAGCCTTAAATCCTTTTTTCTAAAACCGTGAACCAGGCCACGTTACAACCCTTTCAAAGTACTAACTGAAGCATGGGCAAATTCAAAAGCGTGCTACAATGAGATAGCGTTTAACTGACTCCTATGAGGTACATTTGAATATTTGTGTTGGCATCACGTGCTTGCATTATCTTTCATGAAAAAGAATTTGCAAATGTTGCTCTCTAGCTAGTGACTAGTTCACAACAGAGTTGTGACATCATTTCCACTCAAAGTTTTTCAAACTTCAAGATTTACATACGCGTTGCATTAGAATTATCATTCTCATAATAAACATTCTTCTTCATACAAAACAACTGATTGACATCAAGTAAGTTTACACAATGAACAATCAGTAAAGAGCTCAATCTTGTCAGAAAAGACAGGCTTGAATACCCTGTTGAAGCAAGAGTCAATTGTCACAAGAGAAATGACTTATCCAGGGGCATGTTAACCAGAGATTATGTTAAGTGAAAGCATATCTTGATACTTTACAATATGAGTACCCTTTAGGGATGAAGTTCGAATTTCGTCAATCTGGGGCAATCAAGTCGAGAGTCGATCTCTCTGAGCTCATCCAAATCTGGGACATTCCCTCAATGCTATCAATTAGAGGCCATCACGTCTATAAATCTCTTCAAGCTATACTAAATCAGAGGCTATCACGTTGATAAATCTCTTTAAGCTAATATCAATTAGACATTATCACATTGATAAATCTCTTCAAGCTAATATCAATTAGAGGCTATCACGTAGATAAATCTCTTCAAGTTGTCGTTAATTAGGGGCGGTCACATCAATAAATCTATTCATAATTCGTTCAACTTGGGACAGTTACGTCGAGATTCGACAAATCTCTCCAAGAAATCTGTAATCAGAGACAGTTTATTTCGTGACTCAAGAGATTAGGGCAGTCTGTAACGCCCGTAATTTAATTAATTATTTAATTAAATTATTTTTGGAATATTTGTGAAGAAGTGTTATTATAATTGGATTTATTTTATTAAGTGGAGAAATAATAATATATTAAAGATATTATATTATTATGTGGTGAAATAATGTTAGAAGCTAATATTATTTAATGTGGGCCTATATTGTGTGAGAGGAAGTAATAAGGGGGTGTAAGTTTGGAGCCCACTAAATAATAATATAATAATATTGGGTTATTTTATTATTTGTGAGAAGAATAGAAGGAGGAAGCAGTAAGAAGAAAATAAGGATTGTGAAGAACGTGAAGTTGTTGGAAAAAGTGGAAAACGACAAGAACAAGGATTCAACCCGAAAATTGTAGAGCGACCTTCGATCCAAGGTAAGGGTGGGGTTCTGACTTTATAATTGGGTTCATGATGTTTGATATATGGGGTTAGAGGATTGTTGTTTTGTTCTTGAATTGGATATGTATATGATGATGTATGATGAAGATTTGATGAATTTTAGAAGAATAATGATGTTATGATGTTGTGTAGTCGATGTAGTAATGTAGGATAATGTTAAGTGATGAATTATCATGGTTATGATGAGGTTGTTAGGGCTGTAGTATAATTTCCGTAATGAAATTATAGAAGAAAACGCAGAAATTATGCAGAATGTAATAGGATGTGTCGACCCCAAATTGGATGTGTCGATACATGAAGGCTGATTGACTGAAGATGAGTCAATCCATGGAGGGCTTGCGTAAATGCATGATAAGTACAAGACTCAGGATGAGTCAACATGAAGAGAGGATATGTCGATACATGAGTGAGTGAGACTCAGGATGAGTCGACCAGTGTGATGCATGTGTCGATACATGCTGTGTTTTGAAGTCACCGGTGTGATGCATGTGTTGATACATGCTGCGTTTTAAAGTCAGGATGAGTCAATCTATAGGGTTTTTGTGTCGACCCATGATGTAAAGGAGAAGTAGGATGAGTCGGTCCATAGAGTTCTGTCGACCCATACTGACTAATTTTGACAGAATCAGTTTTTAAATTGCTGAACTTGAGTTGTAGGATGTTGTTTGAGATGTCGTTCAAAGCGTTGATTAGATAACGCGATGAACTTTATTCTAGATGATTCAAATGATGATGAAGAGGTGTAATCCTAGTAACCAATCTAAGAGTTAGAATTAATTCCTGTAGATGACCATTGAGCTGATTTTTGGAGAGATTGATGAATGTGAGATGTTTAGAGGTTGTTGTTAGAATTATGACAGTAGGATTAGTGACAGAAACGAAGTAGAACTACAGAATAACAGTATGGATTATTGTAGTATTAATATACAGCTGAGTTATTAGTAAGATGTGGTTATTAAAGTTGTGTTTGATAGTTATGAGGAATAAATGACGTTTGATAAATAAGTGATGTTTAATAAATTATTTTGAGATGTTTATGAGATGCTGTAATTGAGATGTTTTGAGATGTTTACAAGATGTTGTTATTTTGAGATGATTGAGATGTTGTTGTTCTGAGATGTTTATGAGATGTTATTGTTCTGATATGTTTATGAGATGTTGTGTTTGAGATGATTGAGATGTTGATATTACATTCATGAAGAGTCGCATACATTGCATTTTTGAGATGGAGCTTATGCTCGTTGAGATGACATGGATTGGCAAATTTTGAGATGAAGGCTATGCCTTGTTGATGCCTTTATTAATTGGCAGATTTTTGAGATGGGAGTTCTGCTCCAATGGTACCACATGCATTTGCATAGTTTTGAGTCGCATTATATGATTGAGTAATGAAGTGTATTTGATGTTGATGAATGAGTATATATGATTTAATTATTATTGTTTATGAGATGAGAAGTGGTGATATTATTGATCTGATTTAATATATTAATTATCATGCGCTTTATTATATTGTTATATATCTCACCCCTTCTGTTTGAATGTTGCCCTTATGTTGGTAACGTGCAGGTAATCGCGAGTGAAGACTGTATACCTTCAATAGATCAAGTCGGTGTCATTGCTCTGATATGTAACACTCGGGGGGATGAACGCTTGCTGATTTTTGATTGTTGATTTTTAGTTGTTGAACCTTAAATTGTTTATTTATTAAATATGAGATGTTTCGAAGTTGCTATTTTATTTAAAGATGTTATTGAATAATTCCGCTGCGTAGTTGTCGAATTATTTTATTAAAGATGCTATGTTGATGGTTCATCTGATGTTTTATTATAAGTGTTATATATCCATGATGAATGCAATGAATTTGTTAAAAGAATTTGTGACGTTCCGATTCGTTTGTATGAATGAAATTTTATAACTCTGATTTATCTCGCATAATTTGCTTGGGGTAGAATTAGGGTGTTACAAAGTTGGTATCAGAGCAAAAGTTTGGTCCGACCTTGTCGAGTATTGTTATTTGAGTTCTAATCGTTGTTTATGTTGTAAGACTAAGTGTATCGCCGTGGAGAGCTCCAGTGTTGTTAGTGAAGATGAAAGATGGAGTATGAGGCTTTGTGTTGATTATAGACAATTGAACAAGGTGACGATTAAGAACAAGTATCCGCTTCCAAGAATAGATTACTTGATGGACCAATTGGTGGATGCCCGTGTGTTTAGTAAGATTGATTTGAGGTCGGGTTACCATTAGATTAGAGTGAATGATGAAGATATTCAGAAAACGGCTTTCAGAATGCGTTATGGACATTACGAGTATTCGGTGATGCCTTTCGGTGTTACTAATGCGCCGGGAGTAGTCATGGAATATATGAATCGTATCTTTCATACTTATTTGGATCGGTTCATAGTGGTGTTCATTGATGATATTTTGATTTACTCTAAGTCAGAAGAAGAGCATGCTGAACATTTAAGAGTAGTATTGCAGATTTTGAAAGAGAAGAAGTTGTATGCAAAGTTGTCCAAGTGTGAATTCTGGCTGAAAGAGGTTAGTTTTCTTAGTCATGTGATTTCAGGTAGTGGCATTGCTGTAGATCCATTGAAGGTTGATGTTGTGTTGCAATGGGAAACTCCAAAGTCAGCTACTGAGATTAAAAGCTTCTTGGGATTAGCTGGTTATTATAGAAGGTTTATTGAAGGGTTTTCTAAGTTGTCACTTCCGTTGACTAAGTTGACTTGTAAAGGTAGAGCGTTTGTATGGGATGTTCAGTGCGAAGAAAGTTTTACGAAATTGAAGAAGAGGTTGACGTCGGCTCCGATTTAGACGTTGCCTAATCCAGGAGAGCCTTTTGTGGTGTATTGTGATGCTTCCAAGATGGGTTTAGGAGGTGTGCTTATGCAGAATGGGTAAGGTAGTTTCTTATGCATCGAGGCAGTTGAGGACTCATGAGAAGAACTATCCTACGCATGATTTAGAGCTTGTTGCAGTTGTTTTTGTGTTGAAGATTTGGAGGCATTATCTTTATGGTTCTAGATTTGAAGTGTTTGGTGACCATAAGAGATCAAAGTATTTATTTGATCAGAAGGAGTTGAATATGAGACAACGAAGATGGTTGGAATTGTTAAAGGATTATGATTTCGATTTGAATTATCATCCAGGAAAGGCGAATGTGGTATCTGATGCGTTGAGTCGAAAGACGTTACATATGTCAGCAATGATGATTAAAGAGTTGGAATTGATTGAGCAGTTCAGAGATATGAGCTTAGTTTGCAAGGTTACTCCGCAGAGTGTTATGTTGGGTATGTTGAAGATTAATAATGAATTTCTAGACAGTATCAGAGAAGCTCAGAAGTTGGATGTGAAATTGGTAGATTTGATGGTTGGGACTGATCAATCTGAGAATAGTGATTTTAAGCTAGATGCGCAAGGTGTGTTGAGATTTCGTGACCGGATTTGTATTCCTGATGATGCTGAGATGAAGAAAGTGATACTTGAAGAGAGTCATGGGAGTAAGTTGAGTATTCATCCAGGAGCTACAAAGATGTATCAAGATTTGAACGGTTTTTTTTTGTGGCCTGGGATGAAGAGTGACGTGGCTCGGTTTGTGTATACATGTTTGACTTGTCAGAAGTCGAAAGTTGAACATCAGAAGCCTGCAGGATTGATGCAACCGTTAGAAGTTCCAGAATGGAAATGGGATGGCATTTCAATGGACTTTGTAACGGGGTTGCCTAATACTTCGAGAGGACATGATTCGATTTGGGTGATTGTTGATAGGCTTACGAAGTCAGCTCATTTTATTCCTATTAACATCAGTTTTCTAGTGTCGAAGTTGGCTAGGATTTATATTAGTGTGATTGTGAAACTGCATGGTGTTCCTTTGTGCATTGTGTCAAATAGAGATCCAAGATTTACTTCTGATTTTTGGAAGAGTTTGCAAGAAGTGTTGGGTTCTAAGTTGAGGTTGAGTTCAGCGTATCATCCTCAGACAGATGGTCAGACTGAACGGACGATTCAATCGTTAGAAGACTAGTTGAGGGCATGTGTTCTTCAGCAGGGAGGTTCGTGGGATACTTATCTTCCGTTGATAGAGTTCACTTATAATAACAGTTACCATTCTAGTATTGGGATGGCACCTTTTGAAGCGTTGTATGCTCGGAGATGTAGAACTTCGTTATGTTGGCATGAATCTGGTGAAAGTGTAGTACTTGGACCTGAAATTGTTCGTGAGACTACCGAGAAGGTGAACTTGATTCAAGAAAAGATGAAAGCTTCACAAAGTAGACAGAAGAGTTATCATGACAAGCGAAGGAAAGATTTAGAATTTCAAGCCGGTGATCATGTGTTTTTGAGAGTTACACCTGTGACTGGTGTTGGGCGAGCATTGAAGTCTAAGAAGCTCACTTCTTGTTTTATTGGACCGTATCAGATTTCAGAGAGAGTGGGGAATGTTGCTTATAGAGTGGCTTTACCGCCTAATCTTTCGAATTTGCATGATGTGTTTCATGTGTCGTAACTTCGAAAGTATATTTCAGATCTATCTCATGTGATTCATATGGACGATGTGCAAGTACGGGATAATCTTACGGTGGAGACGATGCCTGTACGGATCGCAGATCGTGAAATGAAGACCCTGAGGGGCAAAGAGATTTCCTTGGTTAAAGTGGTTTGGTTAGGAGCTGCAGGAGAAAGCATGACTTGAGAGTTGGAGAGCAAGATGCGAGACTCCTATCCTGAATTGTTTGATTGAGGTAAATTTTCGAGGACAAAAATATTCTAAGTGGGGGAGAGATGTAACGCCCGTAATTTAATTAATTATTTAATTAAATTATTTTTGGAATATTTGTGAAGAAGTGTTATTATAATTGGATTTATTTTATTAAGTGGAGAAATAATAATATATTAAAGGTATTATATTATTATGTGGTGAAATAATGTTAGAAGCTAATATTATTTAATGTGGGCCTATATCGTGTGAGAGGAAGTAATAAGGGGGTGTAAGTTTGGAGCCCACTAAGGAATAATATAATAATATTAGGTTATTTTATTATTTGTGAGAAGAATAGAAGGAGGAAGCAGTAAGAAGAAAATAAGGATTGTGAAGAACGTGAAGTTGCTGGAAAAAGTGGAAAATGGCAAGAACAAGGATTCAACCCAGAAATTGTAGAGCGACCTTCGATCCAAGGTAAGGGTGGGGTTCTGGCTTTATAATTGGGTTCATGATGTTTTATATATGGGGTTAGAGGATTGCTATTTTGTTCTTGAATTGGATATGTATATGATGATGTATGATGAAGATTTGATGAATTTTAGAAGAATAATGATGTTATGATGTTGTGTAATTGATGTAGTAATGTAGAATAATGTTAAGTGATGAATTATCATGGTTATGATGAGCTTGTTAGGGCTGTAGTATAATTTCCGTAATGAAATTACAGAAGAAAACGCAGAAATTATGCATAATGTAATAGGATGTGGCGACCCCAAATTGGATGTGTCGATACATGAAGGCTGATTGACTGAAGATGAGTCGATCCATGGAGGGCTTGCATCGATGCATGATAAGTACAAGACTCAGGATGAGTCGACACGAAGAGAGGATGTGTCGATACATGAGTGAGTGAGACTCAGGATGAGTCGGCCGGTGTGATGCATGTGTCGATACATGCTGCGTTTTGAAGTCAGGATGAGTTGACCGGTGTGACGCATGTGTCGATACATGCTGCGTTTTGAAGTCAGGATGAGTCGATCTATAGGATTTTACGTCGAACCATGATGTAAAGGAGAAGAAGGATGAGTCGATCCATAGAGTTTTGTGTCGACCCATACTGACTAATTTTGACAGAATCAGTTTTTAAATTGCTGAACTTGAGTTGCAGGATGCTGTTTGAGATGTCGTTCGAAGCGTTGATTAGCTAACGCGATAAACTTTATTCTAGATGACTCAAATGATGATGAACAGGTGTAATCCTAGTAACCAATCTAAGAGTTAGAATTAATTCTCGTAGATGACCGTTATGCTGATTTTTGGATAGATTGATGAATGTGAGATGTTTAGAGGCTGCTGTTAGAATTATGACAGTAGGATTAGTGACAGAAATGAAGTAGAACTGCAGAATAACAATATGGATTACTGTAGTATTAATATACAGCTGAGTTATTAGTAAGATGTGGTTATTAAAGTTGTGTTTGATAGTTTTGATGAACAAATGACGTTTGATAAATAAGTGATGTTTAATAAATTATTTTGAGATGTTTATGAGATGTTGTAATTAAGATGTTTTGAGATGTTTATGAGATGTTGTTATTTTGAGATGATTGAGATTTTGTTGTTCTGAGATGTTTATGAGATGTTATTGTTCTGAGATGTTTATGAGATGTTGTGTTTTGAGATGATTGAGATGTTGATATTACATTCATGAAGAGTCGCATACATTGCATTTTTTAGATGGAGCTTATGCTCGTTGAGATGGCCTGGATTGGCAAATTTTGAGATGAAGGCTATGCCTTGTTGATGCCTCCATTAATTGGAAGATTTTTGAGATGGGAGTTCTGCTCCAATGGTACCACATGTATTTGCATAGTTTTGAGTCGCATTATATGATTGAGTAATGAAGTGTATTTGATGTTGATGAAGGAGTATATATGCTGTAATTATTATTGTTTATGAGATGAGAAGTGGTGATATTATTGATCTGATTTAATATATTAATTATCATGCACTTTATTATATTGTTAGATATCTCACCCCTTCTGTTTGAATGTTGCCCTTATGTTGGTAACATGCAGGTAATCACGAGTGAAGGTTGTATACCTTCAATAGATCGAGTCGGTGTCATTGCTCTGATATGTAACACTCGGGGGGATGAACGTTTGCTGATTTTTGATTGCTGATTTTTAGTTGTTGAACATTAAATTGTTTATTTATTAAATATGAGATGTTTCGAAGTTGCTATTTTATTTAAAGATGTTATTGAAGAATTCCGTTGCGTAGTTGTCGAATTATTTTATTAAAGATGCTATGTTGATGGTTCATCCGATGTTTTATTATAAGTGTTATATATCCATGATGAATGCAATGAATTTGTTAGAAGAATTTGTGACGTCCCGGTTCGTTTGTATGAATGAAATTTTATAACTCTGATTTATCTCGCATAATTTGCTTGGGGTAGAATTGGGGTGTTACACAGTCCACCTTGTACCGTATTGTCGCACGGATATTTCGATCTTCTATTCAGCATAGATCTTCTCAGAGACCCTCCACACAGGGGCATTCCTCATCCGATTTTGCAAATGTGTCCAAGACAATTATGTTGAACGAGGCCTCCTTCCCATCTACTACAGACAACTTAAAATTTGATTCCCCAAGTGAATTCAGAATGGTCAGAGTCTCCGTTTGACTTGGCAGACACAAGTGTACGTCCTCCAAAAGCTAAACCGGGGCATTCGCGAAGCTGAATCAGTGCATCCCCAGTGGATTTAATCAAGTGCATCCCTAATGGAACTAAACTGGGGCACTCGTAGAGCTAAACCGGGGGAATTCGCAGGTGTCCATGCCCATCTTTTATCCCTAAGTGATTTAAGAGGTAATTCCCCAGTAATGCGTATACTTGGGGCATATATTCGAAGAGATCCACATGGTGTTCAGTATCCGCCCTTTGGTATATTTAGTTCTACCATCCTCTCAACGGTTCCGGGCATAGGAAAGTCGATCCAGATTATCTCTTCCCCAATAACACAATTCAGAATTCAGTGGCGTACCTAAAAACTCGCTTCGTCAGCAATTCAATCTCCAGCGGAGTCACTAATAATCTCCGATATCATGAGCTCTCCAGTGCAAATTCTTATCAGTATCCCCAGCAATCTTTGGTACTGCAGGTTTCCGACGCCAGTATGTATTGGCATCCCCAGTGATGAGCAATAGTTCTCAACGAGCCTTCTCTTATCCCCATGAAGTCTATTTCTTTGCATTGCATATAGTTATCATTGCATAACATTGCATCCTCAAAAGTGCATAACCGATTCATCAGAATGGATCTTTGCGGAAAAATAAATTCAAACATGCATACGAAGCATAAGCCAGATCAGGTACCCTACACTAAAGACCTGAATCATTCAAAAACAGCAATATGTCTCTACAAGAGGATATCACTCCCAAACCCCCAGCAGGTGACTTTCACCTTCACAATTCCCAGCTAAATCAATACACCTTGTCATTCTAAACCCAGTTTTCGTCTATTAGCCAATTCCCATATGACAAATAATTTAGTCTCCAAACACTCGTTTATGTCGGTTTCTAAACACTCGTCTGTGTCAACTCATAAACACTCATTCGTGTCAGTTCTCCAAACACTCGTCCGTGTTAAATCTTTCTTTGACACTCGTCTGTATCTTCTTTCAATACTCGTCTGTATTGATTCGAACACTCATCTGTGTCAGTTCTTTAAACACTCATTCGTGTCAGTTCTCTAAACACTCGTCCGTTTTAAATCTTTCTTTGATTCTCGTCTGTATCTTATTTCAATACACATCCGTATTGATTCAAACACTCATATGTATCAGTTCTCCAAACACTCATTTGTGTCCGTCTCCCAAATACTCGTTCGTGTTAAACTTTCTTTGATACTCGTCCGTATCGATTCAAACACTCGTCTGTGTTATACCTTCCTTGTATTGGCATCACGCTACGTTACAAGTCTGATCTATTCCTTGTATTGGCATCATGCTACGTTACAAGTACGATCTCTTCCTTGTATTGGCATCACGCTACGTTACAAGTCTGATCTCTTCCTTGTATTGGCATCATGCTACGTTACAAGTCTGATCTCTTCCTTGAATTGGTATCACGCTATGTTACAAGTCTGATCTCTTCCTTGTATTGGCATCACACTACGTTACAAGTATGTTCTCTTCCTTGTATTGGCATCACGCTATGTTACAAGTCCGATCTCTTCCTTGTATTAGTATTGTGCTACATTACAAGTCTGATCTCTTCCTTGTATTGGCATCATGCTATGTTACAAGTCCGATCTCTTCCTTGTATTGGCATCGTGCTATGTTACAAGTCTGGTCTCTCCCTTGTATTGGCATCATGCTACATTACAAGCCCGATCTCTTCCTTGTATTGGCATCATGCTATGTAACAAGTTCTATCTCTTCCTTGTATTGGCATCATGCTACGTTACTAGTCCGATCTCTACCTTGTATTCGTATCATGCTACGATACAAGCCTGATCTCTTCCTTGTATTGGCATCATGCTACATTACAAGTTCGATATTTTCCTTGTATTGGAATCATGATATGTTACAAGTCTGATCTCTTCCTTGTATTGGCATCACTCTACTTTACAAGTATGATCTCTTCCTTGTATTGGAATCATGCTACGTTACAAGTTTGATCTCTTCCTTGTATTGGTATCACGCTACGTTACAAGTCAGATCCCTTCCTTGTATTGGCATCACGCTATGTTACAAGTTCGGTCTCTTCCTTGTATTGGCAACGTGCTACGTTACAAGTCTGATCTCTTCCTTTTATGGGCATCTTGCTACGTTACAAGTCCGATCTCTTCCTTGTATTGGAATCGTGCTACGTTACAAGTCTGATCTCTTCCTTGTATTTGCATCACGCTACGTTACAAGTCTAATATCTTCCTTGTATTGGCATCACACTATGTTAAAAGTCTGATCTCTTCCTTGTATTGGCATCACGCCACGTTACAAGTCTTTTATTCCTTTGTGTTTGCATCATGCTACCTTTCAACACTCGTCGTGTCAATTTATAAACATTCGTTTCCTGATCGATGTCTTCCTTTTGGTTATTGTGTCCTGATCGATACCTCTTATGATACAGTGGTAGAACCGACTGTTATACTGGTTTACGTTTTTTGTTCGCAAATGCCACCGACTTTTCTTTTATCTGATGGGTTTAATCTGTAACGTATAGCCTAAATGTAGTACTGCAAGTGTACAGCCTATCGAAGTAATATATAAGATTATCGAACCACAGAGACCAATTGTCAATCTATCAACTCTATTGCTAAGGTGCTTATCTAAGGCGAACAAGAATATTGATGTGAGTGCAGTGCACAAAGTAAATGAACGAGGTAAATAACAGTTTAAAAGACAGGTTGGAATGTAAATCATGTAATCAGATATTGGTCCGGTCATGCGTAGATGAAACTACTTATGGGGCAGTATTTTCTATTGATAGCAAAGAATCAATTTAACGGGAACTTGTAGCTTTTGACTACTAAGGACCGAGTTTACTCTTTAAATTAAATTCCTTTATTGTCACATATAAAGGGTGCCTTCCGCGTTAAAGAGGTAAACCTATTTTTAAGAAATTGATAGTTTTGACTTAACAGAAAAGTAATTTTACTTGGAAAGATTAACTTAAAGAGACTTTTGGCTTTTGACCAAGAGTCAGATTTCAAACCTACAAACGCGTCCGAAAATAGTTTCAAAATCGTTTTCTAAAAAGGTCAATGATTCCTATTTAACCAATCAACGGCTTTCGCTCTTTTTGTTTGGTTAAATAATAATCAAGTCGTATCATTAGTTTGGACGGCTTTCGATCTTACCCAATAAACATTTAAACATAATTGACTTAAGTTAAAAGCAAAACATCCCCAGAGTATTTTCACTAGCATGATAATTAGAACATGACCATGATGACAATCATTACATCCAAACCTTTATAGTTTAGCCAGACATAATAAGTGCGAGTCTATAAAACGTGTAGACTATGGTAAGAGCATTTAAAGTCTATAAAACGTGTAGACTATGGTAAGAGCATTTAAAGTCTATAAAACGTGTAGACTATGGTAAGAGCATTTAAAGTCTATAAAACGTGTAGACTATGGTAAGAGCATTTAAAGTCTATAAAACGTGTAGACTATGGTAAGAGCAATTGTAAGTAAAGAAATGCAATAAAATAGAACCTTGCTCCAGTCGGAGACTTGAATCTGATACAAATCTACGGAATGGTAAGGTTGGTATGATGAACTTCAACCAAAGTGCTCCAAGACTCGATTACAACTCAATCTACACCGCAATAACTCCCCGATGTGAAGAGATTATCACTTTACAGAAACTGATAGTATATGGCTTAAGATTGTACTAAGCTTGGATGAAACTAAAGAATGAAAATCGAAAACTATTTATAGAGGATCCTTGAGATGCGTAAAGACCAGCATGCCCCTCAACTTCTTTTGAGCGGGAAGCTTTTTGTGAAGGCCACGGGCGCGGTGGCAGTGGCCGCGGGCGCGGTGGCTGGAACTGCCACATCATGGGAACGTGGCAGTTGATCTCTGGGTGAAAGTGGGCCACGTCATCGCGTTCCCTGTAGCCAGCGCGGCGCTGAACGCCATAAGTGCAGAATATCTTGAAAAACCCTAATTTCTTGGCGTTTTGGCTCGTTTCTTCACAGAAGGCTCTGAAATGACAAGAATCCTGAAAACAAAGGAAAAAGGAACATAATACGAGAAAATGATAATAAAAACTAAGGAAAACATGTGATATTTGAGTCAGAAACATAGTGCGATTTAGTGCGATCAAATCCTCCCACGCTTAGACCTTTGCTTGTCCTCAAGCAACAACTCTTAGAAGTAGATGAAAGAAAATTATGGTGTATGTAGGTTTTGGGCAAAGAGGGCTTCTAAGTCCGAGTAAGGGTGTGTTGTCAGGCACTAACTATCTGAATCAAGGGTATCGTAATTACACTACTCGTAGAAATGCGGACATAAACCTCATAAGTATACAGATCGATCCTAATATCCTTACTATGCTAAGACTTCTTTTTGTACGAGGTCCTTTTTCATTCAGGCGCAATCACATTAAGCCCGTTATCCGTACATACTCATGGTGTAGTGACCGGTTAGTGACTCTGATCTCAAGTGATGGGATTCTGGTACAAGAGTTGGTTTAACCCCTTTTTATTTTGCCCATTTGCAGTTGCGGGGGATCGGACCGTAGTCCGCCCTACCAAGTCAAGCACCAGATACCTCTGGACCAACTACAACGGATGTGCCTTATATATATATTTTTTCTTTGCTTTTATTAGTGCTTACAACTTTCTTGAGTTGAGTAATCTTTGTGAGGATCACCCAACTCGTAGTCGTATTCATACTTTATTTTATAACTTTTAAGGCAAAATAGAGATCATCCACTTATACTCATCGATCCTACACTTAGAGCATGCTTAGGCCGGAGCTGACTGCTAAGATAAACTACTTGAAGACCTATTTGTACAGTTTTATTCAAAATCATAGCATATTGGGAAGAAAGGATCTAATCTAAATGTTCAATAAGGCTTACGGTGTTAAAACGATAACGAATTTTTCAAAAAGTGAGTGCCCAAGAAATAGACCCTATCTAGGACCTGTCTCATAGCCCAAATCCTTAAAAACAACCATAATTCTTTGAAAAAGAAAAATTTTGTAAGGCTAAAAAGTGGGGGAAATGAAAGGGTACACTACGCAGATAGACTCGCCTATCACATGCATTTTATTAACTACGAATATAACATACCTAAAAGGAAAAATGCGGAAGGGAAATAAAAGCAGGAAAAACGGAAAATAAAAGCAGGAAAAACGGGAAATAAAAGCGATAAATGCTCCTCCCACACTTAAATCGGACATTGTCCTCAATGTTCCAAAATAAGGTAGGAGGAGGTACCTGAAAACACTAGTGGGGGCCACTAGGACCTTCACCATCCTGGTTGGTACGACCGGAACGGTGGCTACGGCTGCGACGGCGGCTATCTCGGTCCAAAACAAGCTGCTCCAATCTCTCTGTCAAGGCGGCATTTTCCGCTTGTAGCTCTTGGGTCCTACCAATGAGGGTGCCTTGGGTTGCCTCCATCAATTGGAAGTGACGAGCGTATGTGGTCTGGTTTAGGTGCTGTTCTCTCTGGAAAGCCAGCTGACTTTCCATAATAGTGCACAGAGAGCTAGCATTTTGCTCTTGGGATGCTTGCATGAAGGCCATGTTATCGGCCGCCTGTTGCTGCAAAGTAGCAAGGAGGGTGTCCCTCTGGGCCTCTCGGGCCATATGCTCTCTCCACATGTCCTCAGTGACATGGAAACTAGGAGCTGTACCTGCATGTGGGTTAGAAGAAGATGGTGTCGTGTGTGGTGGTGAAAAGTGGGGTGGTTCTTCTGTTTGGAAATCGTACTCATCATCAGTGTTGTTACCCTCATTTAAAGGTAGATTTGGGGGCAACGGACCAATAAAAGCAGGAGCATTGAGATCGTAGGTCCAGTTACGCTCAAATCTAATATCAGTACGACGGGTGCAAGGAATAACAACACTGGGTACAGCAGCACCTCCAACCATGAGGAAGTAACCACCTTCCCTCCTCGTCTTGCATAAACGCATATCCCTTAAAAATTTAAGATTTGCAATACGAGGAGGAAGTGGCTCAAGGGTGGCAAGTTTCGTATCCAATCCTATGGCACGGGCAATAGTAGTAATCAGTCCACCAAAGGAAATCGGCCCACCTTTTCTTAAAACATGGTGCATGTGGGCAATCATAAATGGGACTGGATTAACTTTGGTGTCTGTGAGACAGCTCTGCATGATAATTAATTCTTTAGCATTCACCTTGTTTGGGTTTTCCCGAGCAAAGATGGTGGATGCTAAAAGAAATCTAAAGACACGAAGGGCAGGATTGTGGATATGAGAAGCAAGTAGGCCATCAAAAGATGTTGCATTTTGTTTAGTAATTCTGGCCCAAAATGCTTCAAATGCCCAATTCGTGTCTAAAGGTGCTTCACAAATGGCACCATCCCCATAAGGCCATCCTAACATGGCGGCTAAACCGTCAGTGGAGTAGTCATATTCAACATTAAACATTCTAAATTTTACTCCACCTACGGTGCTAGCAGTGTTAAGAGAGACGTTATAAATTAAAGAACTCAAAAATTCGAACGTCAGCCTAGGGTAGGTTGGTGCTTGAGTAGCAAAAATATCATGCATGCCTAGTTTGTCGAGAAGGAAAAATACACTATGGTATATACCTAATGAATATAGACAGTTTTCATCGATATACCTAGTAGAGTGTATTGGTGTTGTCAGCAATTTCTCAAGCCGCTTTTGTTGCCTTTCTCCGGCTTGGCCACCTCGCAAAATGTAGCCGTGATACTCCATAGGATTTTCTTATGGATGATTATAAAGAGAAAGAATGGGATGTAGAAGTAATGAAGGTGTGAGGAAGAAAATGAAATAGTGGGGGTATTTATAGGTAGTGAAGAAAAATGGTGGTTGTAAATAATTATGATGGGAATAATGGGAATAAATGTAGTGGGGTAGGTATGGATAATAAAGGAAGTTATGGGGGGTTAAGAATGGAAGAAAATGGGATTGGAGGTGGAAAAAGAGGCAAAATGGGGGGAAAAACGAGCAACTAGCCGTTAGGTGACCGTTGCGTCACCGCGGGCGCGGCAGGGCTCACTGCGGGCGCGGTGAGGGCGAGCCAAGTTGGGCTGGTCTTGCTTCCTCTCCATTGGGCTTTACCTTCCTTGCCATTAGCTTCAATTTTTGGAGGTGTACCTATTTTTCTTACGAACGTGCATATATGTATGTGAATACATATATACATGTATATTTATTTATTTTTATATTAAAATTATGGTGACCAGAAAAACAAAAACATTAGTAAATGAAAGATATATAAATGAAACACATGCATATATATATATATAGGTACGGACATCGGGTCACCAAAATAATTATTAATAATGCAGGAAATAGATAATGCAAATAAAAATGAGTCTGAAAAGGAAATCAACATAATACTAATAATACTGGAACTAGATATCTTGTGAATAACACAGATCTATCGCCAACCGGTAGGATGCTCTGCAGGAGTGTCTGGGCCACGCAGCTCAGTCAGCTGGCGTCGAATCTCTGCCACCTCGTGAGCTAATTCATCTAACTCACCAGCAAAGGTGACATCATTCACTTCCAACTGTAAATGAAGGTCAGCCACCTCATTGCGGAGAGTGGTTATCTCAGTGCGCATAGCAGTCAATAGAGTGCGAATATCAGGTTCCTGCAAGCTGAGGTTATTAGTAAGAACAGTAGTGTGTGTAACCTCGGGTCGGGATGTGTGATCTGGAGTAGAGTCCTCGGGAGCAGGAGTGTATTCAGGAGTAGAATCTTCGAAAGCAGGAGTGTATTCTTGAGTGGGGTCTTCGGAAGCAGGAGTATATTCTGGAGTGTACTCTGATATCTCACCCCAACCTTCTACGGAATAGTTCCAATTAGCAGGGTTGGAAACACAAGTCATTTGAGGGTCTGGCAGTGTGAAGGTGTAAACTGTTTGGTCATCGATGAGCAACCTGTACTGATATGGGTGGAAAGAGGCCCTCCTCATGAGCCCACGATCCATGCAAAAGTCTAAATCCAGGAAAGTATATCCACAGTATGGGGTCAGCTGTGCTATCATACTGTCCAAACCCAAAGCAGAAGCTATCTGTGTCACATTCCCTCCGGAATGAATGAGCCCTACAGCGGATCGAGCAGTCTGCTCGAGGCTCTCTATCAGAAAACCTCTACTAGCTATAGGTCTGGACTGACTGGCACAGTATAGGAAAAGGATCTCCTCAGCGGTGACTAAGTGGTCACAGTAACTCCTCCCAAAGAAAGTGTGGCACAGGATCATCTCGAAGTATCGAAAGCCGAGTTATGGATCTTCCTGGACAGCTGGGTAGAGGGGTCAAGGCTGGCTCTATCAGTAATGTCCTGCCAAAATTTATCAATATCTCTGTCCATATAGTAACTCAATGGAAACTCAGTGATAGCGGTCGGTCCAGTTTGGAAACCAAGCAAATCCCCAAATTCTTTGATGGTCAGGGTATACTCGGTACCAAACAATCTGAAACTTAGGCATCCTCGCTCATCTCCTTCACCCACCCGTGGGTTATAATCCATAGAGCTAAGAAACTCCAGAGTAAGGTTCCTGTAGGTTTTGTGGACATCATCAGCATAAGAATCCCAGCCAAGTTGGTTGCACAGATACCTAATACTTGGCTCAATCCCGAGTGCCTCCATGCAGCTCTGATCGGGGTACCTAGTGGGTACCATAGGTCTAGCAGATAAGGTAGCAAATCGGGCTTTTTGTGCTTCATCCCTGAAAATCACAACCATACCATCGGGGTAATGCATCCTGAAAATATAAACACAAGAAATTAGTCCAGATAAAACATATATAAATTACTAAAATAAAATAAAATAAAATTAAGAATAAACCATGGGTTGCCTCCCATGCAGCGCTTGTTTAACGTCTTTAGCTTGACGATTAGATCTTACTTTATGTGGGTATTGGTGGGTCTATAAGAATATGACTAGAGTAGTCAACAGGCAAATCGCCTCCTTTGTATAGCTTCAGTCTTTGTCCATTTACCACAAATGGAGCGCATGAATTGTTTTTGATTTCTACTGCTCCAGACTTTAGAACTTTTGACACTTCAAATGGACCTGTCCATCTTGAACGAAGCTTACCAGGAAAAAGTCGTAACCTCGAGTTAAATAGGAGAACAGGGTCACCAATGTTGAAATCTTTCTTGATGATTTTTTTATCATGCCACATCTTGGTTCTTTCCTTATATATGATGGCATTCTCATAGGCATTCAAGCGAAGCTCTTCCAGCTTGTGGATGTCTAGGATACGTTTTTCTCCGGCTTTTAGGTAATCTAGATTCAAGGATTTAATGGCCCAATAGGCTTTATGTTCTAGTTCGAAGGGTAAATGACAGGACTTTCCATAAACCAATTGATAAGGAGTTGTTCCAATAGGGGTTTTATAAGCCGTTCTATAGGCCCATAAGGCGTCTTTAAGTTTTCCAGACCAGTCTTTTCTGGATAATGATACGGTTTTCTCTAGGATCTGCTTAATCTCCCTATTCGATACTTCTACTTGGCCACTGGTTTGCGGGTGATATGGTGTTGCTACTCTATGTTTTACTCCGTATTTGCTTAGAAGCTTGTCAAATATCTTAGATATAAAATGCGATCCTCCATCACTTATGACTAACCTCGGGGTTCCAAACCTAGGAAAAATAATATTTTTAAATAGTTTGATAACTACCTTGGTATCGTTTGTGGGTGATGCAACAACTTCTATCCACTTTGAGACATAATCGACAGCTACTAGGATATACTTGTTACCCATTGAGGAAGGAAAAGGTCCCATGAAATCTATACCCCAGACATCAAATATTTCCACTTCTTGGATGTTACTTAAAGGCATTTCATCACGTCTTGAGATGTTCCCAGTGCGTTGGCATCGGTCACATTTTGTAATGTAAGTGTGGACATCGCGCCATACAGTAGGCCAATAAAAACCTGCTTGAAATATTTTGGCGCATGTTTTAGATGTGCTTGCATGTCCACCATAAGGTGAAGCATGACAATGTTTAATGACGTTGCCTACTTCTTCTTCCGGCACACATCGTCTGAATATATTATCTATTCCTCTTTTAAATAGGAGGGGTTCATCCCAAAAGAAGTGTTTAACATCTCTAAAAAACTTCTTCTTCTGTTGGTAGCTTAAGTCAGGGGGTATGATATCAGCGGCCAGATAATTCACAATATATGCGTACCATGGTATGTTGTTCATGGTTGAGATTTCCTCATAGGTCTCTTCTTCAGTTGAGTTTATCCCAGCTATTAATCTTTCATAAATAGAGTGATCGTCTATAGGTATAAGTTCAGGTTTTGGGTGAAACAAGTGATCAGGTTCCTAAGAACAGCGGTCTTGCTTGGTGGAAAATATCTCGCAAGAAAAGCTCTCCTAAGGTCTTCCCAAGTTGTTATTGAGTTAGTTGGAAGGGCGTCTAACCAGTCGTGAGCTTTACCTCTAAGGGAAAAAGGAAACAGTCTTAAACGGATAGCTTCAGGTGTGGCTCCATTTGCCTTAAGGGTGTCAGCTAACTGGATAAATACCTTTAAATGTTGATTCGGGTTCTCGGTAGCGAGACCAGCGAATTGGTTTTGTTGTACTAATTGTAATAATGAGGGCTTTAGTTCAAAGTTATTGGTAGTTATAGCAGGGTTTACTATACTAGAACTAGGTTCCTCGTTAGATGGTTGGGCGAATTCCTTGAGCGGTCTTTGGTTACGATCTTCTGCCATAGCTCTTCTTATCTTGCGTATAAAAAGACGGGCACGAGCGTAACGTTCAGGTTCTACTAAAGGATCTATTAGGTTACCGGTGCTACGATTTCTACGCATCTACCGGCTAGAATAGCCTTAGTCTAAACGGGATAACAATAGGGTACGAAATTTGACGAAGTTGGTCCCCGGCAACGGCGCCAAAAACTTGATGGGTTTAATCTGTAACGTATAGCCTAAATGTAGTACTGCAAGTGTACAGCCTATCGAAGTAATATATAAGATTATCGAACCACAGAGACCAATTGTCAATCTATCAACTCTATTGCTAAGGTGCTTATCTAAGGCGAACAAGAATATTGATGTGAGTGCAGTGCACAAAGTAAATGAACGAGGTAAATAACAGTTTAAAAGACAGGTTGGAATGTAAATCATGTAATCAGATATTGGTCCGGTCATGCGTAGATGAAACTACTTATGGGGCAGTATTTTCTATTGATAGCAAAGAATCAATTTAACGGGAACTTGTAGCTTTTGACTACTAAGGACCGAGTTTACTCTTTAAATTAAATTCCTTTATTGTCACATATAAAGGGTGCCTTCCGCGTTAAAGAGGTAAACCTATTTTTAAGAAATTGATAGTTTTGACTTAACAGAAAAGTAATTTTACTTGGAAAGATTAACTTAAAGAGACTTTTGGCTTTTGACCAAGAGTCAGATTTCAAACCTACAAACGCGTCCGAAAATAGTTTCAAAATCGTTTTCTAAAAAGGTCAATGATTCCTATTTAACCAATCAACGGCTTTCGCTCTTTTTGTTTGGTTAAATAATAATCAAGTCGTATCATTAGTTTGGACGGCTTTCGATCTTACCCAATAAACATTTAAACATAATTGACTTAAGTTAAAAGCAAAACATCCCCAGAGTATTTTCACTAGCATGATAATTAGAACATGACCATGATGACAATCATTACATCCAAACCTTTATAGTTTAGCCAGACATAATAAGTGCGAGTCTATAAAACGTGTAGACTATGGTAAGAGCATTTAAAGTCTATAAAACGTGTAGACTATGGTAAGAGCATTTAAAGTCTATAAAACGTGTAGACTATGGTAAGAGCATTTAAAGTCTATAAAACGTGTAGACTATGGTAAGAGCATTTAAAGTCTATAAAACGTGTAGACTATGGTAAGAGCAATTGTAAGTAAAGAAATGCAATAAAATAGAACCTTGCTCCAGTCGGAGACTTGAATCTGATACAAATCTACGGAATGGTAAGGTTGGTATGATGAACTTCAACCAAAGTGCTCCAAGACTCGATTACAACTCAATCTACACCGCAATAACTCCCCGATGTGAAGAGATTATCACTTTACAGAAACTGATAGTATATGGCTTAAGATTGTACTAAGCTTGGATGAAACTAAAGAATGAAAATCGAAAACTATTTATAGAGGATCCTTGAGATGCGTAAAGACCAGCATGCCCCTCAACTTCTTTTGAGCGGGAAGCTTTTTGTGAAGGCCGCAGGCGCGGTGGCAGTGGCCGCGGGCGCGGTGGCTGGAACTGCCACATCATGGGAACGTGGCAGTTGATCTCTGGGTGAAAGTGGGCCACGTCATCGCGTTCCCTGTAGCCAGCGTGGCGCTGAATGCCATAAGTGCAGAATATCTTGAAAAACCCTAATTTCTTGGCGTTTTGGCTCGTTTCTTCACAGAAGGCTCTGAAATGACAAGAATCCTGAAAACAAAGGAAAAAGGAACATAATACGAGAAAATGATAATAAAAACTAAGGAAAACATGTGATATTTGAGTCAGAAACATAGTGCGATTTAGTGCGATCATTATCCAACAAAGGAAAGGGTGAAAAGAATAGAAAAAGACCTTTTTCGAGATTTTCTGAGTAAGGGGGTAGATTATGGAAAGGGGAGGTGTTAGCACCCTTTCCATCTGTGGTTTTCCACGGGCTCTTAGGTACTTGCTCATTTTTGAAAATTGTTTGTGTGTTTGTGTGTTTTGAAAGTTTTTGTTTGCTTTATGGTAACTCTTGTATCAGTCCTCAAGAGTGTGATAAAGCGTTTTTGAAAAGATTTTTATGAAAGTGTGTAAGTGTATAAAAGGAATTGGTTTTGAGCAAGTACTTAAGAATTGTCTACCTACTCAAAAAATTATGTTCTTTTCCTCATTTCCTTTAGATAGTGATATCCCACTATTAGTGAGTATGTAGCCCTATCGTTGGATGTTGAGGGACTATCGAAAGGGACGCTTATGGTCATTGAAGGCAACATGTAAGGATATCTTAGCATTTCGAAGGGACTGTCATCATATAGGCAACATCGAGGGACAAGATCATTTCTCGTAGGCAACTCTAGGGAAAGTAAGGGACTATGATCTTTTATGATGACTTTTAGATTGAGGGTCTTTTCTAAGATATCCCTACGTTCGAGGGACATGACCATTGTTTTCCGAGGCAACCAAGTGAGGTATACCCTTAGGGTGTCAGTGTGCAACAGTGTGTTTTTTCAGTTATATTTATCTTGCAGTTAGTGACCTAATGATTAATTTGATTAATCTTGTCATGCACACCTAATTTACTAGCAATTATATACAAGCATATAAGAAAATATAAAGCGAGAAATAAAAGTTCCTACACTATTGCAGGGCTTTGGTGTAGATAAATAAATAATGGACGAAAAGTAAAGTGCGGAAATCAAAAACCCTAGTTAACTATTACAAACCGGGTGCAATTACATAAATGGTAAAAAATAATCGTATGGAAAAAATAATAGCGCACAAAATTAAGACGGGAAAAAGTTCTAAACCCTAAAAAATCTAATTGTTTATTAAAAATACTTTTTGGTATTTTATGGAAAAAATGTGGAATTTAACCTAATTCTCTAATTAATTTTAATTAATGAAATAAGTAAAAATAATTAAATCAAATTAATTTATTTATCAAAAATTTAATTTAATTAGAAAAAACCTAAGTCTATTTTTGTGATTGTTCTGATTTTTTATGATTTTAATGATTAAAAAAAAGAATAAACAAAAAATATAAAACTAATTAAAAAGAAATAAAATAATTAAAATAGGATGGGCCTGGGGGTGAGAAAGCAAACTGGGGGGTGCAGACTGGAATTCCAAAGCCCAGAGCTTATGCAAGCCCAAAGTTGTGTTGGATCCAATGGGAGGCTTGTTGGGATGTCCACCATGGTCTCTAGTCACCTAGAGCGTTAGATCTGGAGAATGATTGGTTTGATGGTGATGATGATAGAGCCCATGATGCGATCCTGGGGATGTAACATACTGGATCTGCAAGTACAAATTAGAAAAATAATATGCAGGAGGAAAGGGTCGAACCCTTGACCTCCCACACGTACAATGCCTTAAACCCTTCACTCTTGCCATCTGCGTTATATGTTCATTCATACATATAATCACAAAATAATATTATAAAGGAAAATAAGGCCAAGGTTGAGTCATCAAACACGCGCCAGCAAGTGGCCCCCCAATATTTCAAATGGTCTAATCAGGCGTGGAGAGAGAAAGCGTTGTTTCTATCCAACCAATGGAACATTGTTATCCTGCCACGCCAGCTGGTTGACTGCAGACCGACCAGTCCAACCACCGGAGCCGATGGTTTCCACCGTCTTCTTCGGTGGATTTACCTGAAAAAGTTTCCAAAAAGAAAAATAAAGTATGCAAATTGACTTAAAAAGATCCGCTGATCACGAATATGGCCTAAAAAATGGCTAATTCGTCCTACATCATAGGGTTCGAATTTAAAACCCTAACAACGGTCATCCATGGCAATGTATGATTCCAGGCCCTATGGTCTCATGTAATACGTCAAAAATCCAACAAACATCATTAGCAACACAAATATAAACTCAAATAAAATTTATATGGCCTATTGTGAGAGTTTGAGATCCAAAATTTTACCAAAAAATTGGAGATTCAATTGGGTAGTCTCAGAGTGTTTCAGGCGTGTCTGAGGACTGATTTGTCTTCCTGGGAACCTCGGGAGGAAGATGGAGTTCCTGGAATGGATTATATATGCTTGGAACGTGAGCTTTTGAATTGCACCACTCTTGAATATTTTTTTGCAAATTCGTTCTTGGTTTGGAGGCAACTTTCACGTGTTGTTTTGACCTAGGGATCTTGTGTTTATATAGTGAATCAGAATAGGGTTATAAATGGAGCCAAAATATCCATGCCTTGATGAGAAATATTTTCTTTCTAAAAATTTGATTTTTGGCCTTTTTAGAACAAATCCAATCTTTCCTTTCATTCGCGATTTCTCTTTTTTTTGCTAGCATGTTTTTTCTCTTATTTGGATAGAAAAAGATTCACCATCATATCTTTTATTATTTTGATTATTTACTTTATTTAATTTTGCATTTTAATGGGAAAATAGCAAAATAAATGGTATAAATAATAAAATAATGTATGAATGAGCTCAAGGGTCATGGGCCATGTCAAGGACAAGTTTCAATTGTGAAAACATGGGCCCATTTGGAAACAAATTCAAGTTAGGTCAATGTTGGCTTCATGCACTTTTCCAAAAATTGGTCAAATTTAGCAAGGCATATCTTTCTCAATTTTAACCCTAAAAGGGTTTCTTGGACTTTTTAGAGAGCTTAGGATGTCCTCTAAACAACCTTTTTATTTTCATCTCAATTGGATCTTCCCTGTTCATGTAAGGAGTTTTGACCTGAAAGGTGTTTTTGTTGACTTTTTGAAAGGACCTATAATGTATGAGCTTTTATCTTTTGATTGAGGCGTTTCTTGAACTTGAGGGCTGAAGAGAAGTTATAGGGAATTGGATTCTCTTCAAAATGAGCCTTTTTGGAAAAGTATCTGGTAAAGTATGAGGAAGTTATGCCTGTTCAAAGTTTGGTTGACTTTTCCTATAGAAACCCTAATTTGCCATTTTTGACTTTTGATGAGTTAGGAGCATTTCTTGAGGAATCATGATTAACCCTTGATAAAATGATGGATATCACTTCGAAATGTTGATGTTAACCAAAAATCTTGAAGTTTGACTGTATTTGGGCAACAGTTGACTTTTGACCTAGTACAATTGATTTCCAGGTATTTGAGCAGTTGACTGGGCAAACTTGTTGTTCAAGGCATGAAATTTAGCATGAATGATCTTGAGGATATATTAGGACAATGGAGAACATTTGGGATCCTTGGGACTCACACATCTTGCTTAAAATTGAAACCCTAGTTGAGGCTCATTTCCTTAGAAGGAGAATTTGCCTAGTCAATTCTTAGTCATCCTTAAGCAATTGAGGACCTCTAGAGGCATATCTTGAGTGAAAAAGGGGAGGGAAAATTTTAGGGTACAAAAACTGCCCCTGTTTAATCTTCTTAAACCTGAGGATGTAGATTGGCTAGTCTTCCTTTCGTGATCTGAAGGTGGAAGATGATTGAACACTAGAGTGCCCAGAAATTTGCACTCATTTGAAATGATGCCTGACCGTGTAGATAATATAGGGAATGGGATTATATATGCCATTTGGAGGAGATAACGGAAGATCGTCGGAGATGGGCTTAAAGATGCCATCCAGAGAATATGACGGAGAGTCGTCGGAGATTGGCTTAAAGATTCCATCTAGAACAATGTTAATTCCATGAGATATTCCTTTGTGGGAACTCCTATTCCTATTGTTGAGGACGACTCCGCTGAGGAATTTTGGTCTCTGTTTTGGGGAATAGAGTTTAGGAGCTTCAGTTGTCCATTACTCTAATGGGGAGTCATCTCTTGATTGAAGAGACGAAAGTGAATTGCTATCTGGTCAGGATTCAGGCTTCATAGTGACTTACTGAGGATAATAAGACTAGCGGCTATCTGGTCATATTCTAGGCTTCATAGCGACTTACTGGGGGAATGAGATTAAACTGTTATCTGGTCGTGCTCTAGGCTTTGCAGTTTCTTAAACTAGAATAGAAATCATAACAAATCTTAGTGTCGATTTAACTGAACCAGAGAAAGGTCTTTAATAAACTTTGACTGGAATGGAAATCAGAAGAATCTTAGTATCGATTTAACTGAACCAGATAAAAGTCTTGGAATTTCTTCAACTGGAATAGAAATCAGAGAGATCTTAGTGTCGATCTAACTGAACCATAGAAGGTCTTTAATCTACTTTGACTGTATGGAAATCAGAAGAATCTTATGGTCGATTCAACTAAACCAGACAAAAGTCTTAGAATATCTTCAACTGGAATAGAAATCATGGAGATCTTAGTGTCGATCTGACTGAACCAAAGAAGTCATGGATTAACATTGATTGGAATGGAAATCAGAAGAATCTTAGGGTCTGTTGTACCCCAAAATTTTCCCTCCTATTTTTCATAGAAAACACAACCCTAGGGTTTCTCAGATATTCAAGATTGGCTCAGGAATCGATCAAACAGATTTTCTCCTGTGGCAGTAAACAAGCAATTAGGTTTTTTTCTTACAATTCTCAAAAGAAATGAATTCTCAAAGATCCAATTGTCCTTCACAGGTTTTCATGCTTTCTCAAGTTTACTGAAAATACAGGGTTTGTTCTCAAGGTTAATCAGATAATTTGTGTCGTCTAAAACATTTGTTTGGTTAAGAAATGGAATACACAGTGCGTGCTTGTTTGGAATGCAGGTGCAAGATTACATGATTATTGGAATTTAAGTTATCTTGATTGGAATTATTAGAATGCAGTTTCAATTATCTTGATCGGGAATCTTTAAGAATCAGTGAAGATGCAAAGAGAGAATTACAAGTTATTAACAGTAAAGGGTTTTTAATGGACACCAGAATATCTCATAAGACTTTCTCCATTTATTTCAAAAGTTGTTACAAAACAATTTATTATTTAAATACTTTAGGTTTTACAACTTATTGTATTTAAAAAAATAAATTAGTACAATTGATTGAATGTTTCTCTTTAAGTTACAAAGAAAAATCTATGCCTAAGGTTGACTGAGCTTCCTTTGCTTCCCCTGGTTTGCCACCATCCAATTGTGCTCACATGAAAACAAAAGACAGAAAAATAGTTAGTACAATTAATTGGACATGAGCAAGAATTTTCAAAGGAAAAAGTGTTCATCATTAAAGTTTGCAATTTGGAATCAGAAGGATTTTTTTTTTTTAATTCATCACATTCTTATTTTCTCTATTTGCAAACCACAAGAAGATTATCCTTCTTGGTTCACAAACAAGAGAAATGTAAGCAAGCTATCCAAACAAGAGAAATGCAGCAAGGCTGTCCAATTTGCAACGAACAGCAAAAACAAACAGAATAATACAAATTGGATGCAAGCAAGCTGCACAAGCTAGGCAACAAACAACAAATCTGTCCAAACAACATAAACTAGACAGCAGCGCATCACCAAACAAACAATGCAGCAAATTGGAAAAAATACAAACAGCAGCATAGCAGTAGGAAGCAGGCAGCAACAAAAAGAAAATATAGCAATATGATAAACTAAGTCAACAAGCAAGAGGCTTGTTCAATAAGCATTCTCATCATTTTCCATTTATTGCAAACTTTTCAGAAAAAAGTAAAAGAGCAATTGACTCTTAGGGTCATTGAGGGAGAGAGAGGAAAGAAGTCACCTAGGGATGCACAGCTGCCTTGATTATCACAATTGCATAAGAATTGCTAAAAAATAAAAACTGCAACGAAAAGAGCATAAGGAGAACATGCCAAAGTATTCAAAATTTGGTGGTTTTCCCACCATTTTGAATAAGCTGTCAAACAAAAAGCAACTAATATAACAGTAGACAGGTCTCAAGCAAAAGGAGAAAAAAATTATCAAACTCAGAAAACTATCAAAGTCCAAAAAGCCAAAAACTCCCAACACCCATCCTCAAACAACCAGAACCTTCAAAAATACTGTCAAACATTCAAAACCCAAACTGTAAAACCATTTTCAACACCAAACCTGCATAACCAAAAAAAAACTGCATAACCAGAAACCCATCCAAACCAACAGCAACATACAAAATCCTCAAACCATTTTCAACACCAAACATGCATAACCAAAAAAAACGGTATAACCAGAAACTCATCCAAACCAACAGCAGCATACAAAATCCTTAAACCATCTTCCACCAAACATATAACCAAAACCTGTTAACAAATATTCTAAGCCATCCACAAAAAGTCACAAACCTGTAGCAACAGCAAGCCAAAATATCCAAACATATAACCAAAAACTGTCAACAAAAATACCAAAACCTCCAAAACTGTTAAGGTCCAAAATTGATAAACCCCAAGTTTTCAAAACATACAAACCAATATTCAAACCTGTCCAACAAGTTCAAACCACAAAAAACCCCAAACCTGCAAACTGTAACAACCATCATCAAACCATCATCCATCAAACCATTTTCCAAACTGTCAACATATCCAAAACAACGAAAACATTCAAAACCATAAACATATCTAAAACCAAAACCAAAGGAAAACAAACTATCAAGATTTCCAAAGCCTCAAATCAAAAAACCAAAAAAACTGTGAAGCAAAACCATAAGCCAACAAGCCTAAAAACCACAAAAAAATCACCAAGTTTCAAACTGTCAAACCAACTTTCGAAGCAGCAAGAACCGAAACTCAAACCAAATCTGAACCAACATCTCAATACCATCAAAACCAAAACTGATAAAACATCTCATCATAAAAAAAACAACAAAGTTTCAAACTGATAGAACAACATATCCAGTCACAAAATCCAGAAGAACAACATCATCATCGTTTCAAAAAGGGAAATAGGAGAAGGTTACCGGGAAAGAGCACCTTTAATCTTCATTTCTTCCCCCCGTTTCCGGATACCAAGGAGTATCATCATCTCAGTCTCACTATCCTTTTCCATTTCGCAAAAATTCTAAACAGGTATGACTACTTTACCTTCCTCATAACATTTCCTGTATCTCAAGGTATAATACAGTAGGTTAACAGAAAAAACATGAACAATACAAAATAACAACAAAAATCGTTCAAGCTTCAAATCCACAGAACCATACCTTTCAAAGAAACAAAAACGTTAGCGCTTGGTTAGGAGGTGAGAGAGAGAGAGAGAGCTCTGGCAACGGAAAGTTGAGGGAAGATCAGATAAGCACCAATTTCAAACCTCTTAGACATAAGTTCCTTTCAAACTTAGGGTTTCCGAAAAAAGGCGCAAATCAGGTTGAATCAAAGAGGCCAAGGGGCGTTTCGCTCATGAAATTAGGAAGATATAATCGGTGAGATAGTAACAGATATGGAAAGATAAGCGAAATTGGAAGAGAGGGGCGAAGGAGACGAGAGCGTCGCTGTAAACCAAAGGGGGCCAAGAACCCTAATTCATGTTTCCCCTAATCAAACACGTTAAACAAAGTTAATACATTGGGCTAGTTTATTTGCAAACCCTTTAGGCCCATGCGCTGGCTATCTCAACCCCCCCCCCCCCCCCCCCCCCCCCCTTTATGCATGTTTTAAGCTTCAGCAAAAACCATATCTCTTTGGGCCTAGCACCCCTAAACTCCTAAGCCCATATTTGCCTCTTCTTTAATATGTTTTTTTATTTTTGTTTTGAAAAATGCTAAATAAAATTTAAAACACTTTTATTAATTTAAGTTAGGATTTTAGTGTTTAATTTCTATCATTTTTTTTAAAACTTAATTTATTAATTTTTTATACATTTAATAAAAACACCAAAAACATTAATTTAGTTAGTTTTCTTTCCTTAAGTTTACATAATTAATAAAAATACATAATAATAAAGATTTTTTTTAATTTAATCAATTTCTTTTTTAGAATAGGTTTTATTTTTCTCTTTCCAAGTAAATACATACATTTCATATTTTGTTGACTTTATTTCATAAATTGTCATAGCTTTATATTAAATCGCACAAGAATTCGATTTGGTTGTATTGCTTGATATTTGGACATCGCTATTTCATTTGATTCATCCCCATTTGTAATAATTATACCCCCATTCCCGAATACTTTTGTAATAGCGTAGAATTTCAATTCCCGCAATTTACTATTTTCCATATACTGTATAGTAATTAGGCATATATGGAAAGATTCAAAAATCAATCGCTAGATGACATAATCCAAGAATAAAATAACTTGAAACCAACACACTTTCTCACACGCGCACCTCTAGGGTAACCTCGCTCATTGCCTCGGAAATACAATCATGTCCCTCGAATATGAGACACTCTAGCAATGACCTTTCGATAAACAAAGATTGTAGTCCCTCGATGACCCTCGATGTTGCCTTCGATTAAAACGATCTCGTCCCTTACAAAATTGCTAAAGTGTCTCACAAGTTGCCTTCAATGATTGTAAAATTGACCCGCGCCTGTCCCTTCACATCCAATGATGGGGATTCTTACCAAATCATTGGTAAGATAGCACCATTAAAAGGAAGAAGAAAAGAACAACTTAAGACCTTTTGAGTAGACCTTTTTACACCTACACTCTCATTTCAAAACACTTTCAAAAGAAAAAACTTTTTGTATATGTTCTTATAGAGACGAGAACCATTGCAAAACCTCTTTTCAAAACACGATTCACAAACACATCTTTGAACCATTTTTCGAAACAAAATTTTGTTTACGTTCTTATAGAGACGAGAACCATTACAAAGAGATTTTCCAAAATACATTCAAAACCCACACCACAAGCATACAAATCAAATTAAAGCAAGTGATCTAAACGAGTAACTAAGAGCCCATGGAAAACCATGGATGAAAAGGGTACTAATACCTTCCCTTTTCATAATCTACCCCCCGAACCCGAGAAAATTCTCGAAAGGTCTTTCCTGTGCTTATTTACCTTTCCTTTTGGATAAAAGAAAAGTCGGTGGCGACTCTTGCTAACCGCACAAGTGCGAACGAAACGCAAAACTTCTAGTCAGTTCTCCCACCGCATCACAGGGTCACTTCAACTGAACTAGACAAAAGTTTTGGAATATCTTCAACTGGAATAGAAATCAGAGAGATATTAGTGTCGATCTGACTGAACCAGAGAAGGTCTTGAGAACGTCTTTATGAGGGAAATGTTGAAATAATTCTTCGCTAGACGCATCTTTTGAGAAGATTACCAGGTCACGTAAGTAGTCGAGAGTGTTTGTTGATCTGATCTTTCCTGAAAATAGTAAAGAGTTAGTCATATGCAATTTCATGATGTATGAAATGTATTATGATGATGTTCTCAAAATAAATGAGATTGTGATGTATGCGATGTGTATGCGCATGCTATGACGTATGAATATGAAATGCTATTGTGATATTTCTTAGTCTGGGAAAGTAAATCTCGGACTGCTACTGAAGAGTATTGGGAGGCTGAATCTTTCATTTCCGCTAGGGGATGCTGAATGGAGATGATTCGCTGAGGATTTCCCCTTTCTGTTTGAGAATATTCTGTCGGGGATTGACTATGCTTGAGAATAACTCTGTGGAGGGAGGATGCTTTGTTGGAAGATTTTCTGATGTAGAGAGATAAACTCTGTTGGGGCCTAAGCTTCCGCAGTTAGAGAAATAAACTCTACTCAGGAGGAGGTTTTATAAACTGTTTGAAATTATAAAACTTGGCTGGGGAATACAGATTTCAGCTTTCTGAAGGAACTTTGCTGGAGTAGGTAATCCCTGCTTAGGGAAGAAGGAGATCAAAAATCTGGTTGTTTCTACTCTGGGGAACGTAGATGTCACGGGGTTGTATGTAATGGTGACTTCGTCTCAAACATTCTCCGCCCCTGTACCTGCTGGAAGGAGTAACTGTCGGGATTACAAATTGTTTTTTAGACTTCGCCCTATATCTTAAAGTCATTAGCGACTATCTTTCTATTTTTTATGCAAGTATTTGTGAACAGTAATCATATTTAAATGCATATGTCAAAAATAATCATTGGGCGTTTTTGCAAAAAAAAGCCGAAAAAAATAAAAGCAAACAATTTTGTACTTTCAAAGAAACTATTTGTATTGATTTTTGAAATTCGCCTATAATAGGCATTTTGTACAAAGAGACTGACGTTCTAGTAGGAGAACATCGTCGTAAAGAATGAGCTATACAAAACAGTATACAAAGAGAAAACAACTATGTGTAATAATCCCATTGAGCTTCAATTCTGCTATTTTCCCTTATGTCCTTGAGCGTGTCATCACTTTTCTACTTGTCCGAAGCTTACTAGATTGATTGGTACCGTTTGAGCTTGATAGTTGATACTGAAGTCTGGCCGCAAGGTGATCCAATGGGACATAATTATACACTTCAAATCCCTAACTTTTGCCTGGACCGCCCTTTCGGGTTTTCAGTCCACCGGGATACCCTTTTTTTCCCAAGCCGCCTTTTCAGGTTTTCAACTTGTCGGGTGTACAGATTTTTTTTTGTTTTATCCCTAATTATTGCCCGAACCCTTTTGGTTCATCGGGATGCCCTTATTTTTGCCTAGACCAGTCAACCTAGTGGGTCTTTATTAACGTGTAGTATCTTTTCACTATGTCCGCATTCACAGGGTAAGGAAGGTCGTCACCATCCATGGTGGTCAAAATCATGGCTCCACCGGAAAATATGCTTTTGATCACAAATGGCCCTTCCTACATGGGAGTCCATTTGCCCCTGGGATCACCTTGTGGCAATATGATGCGCTTGATTACCAGATTTCCCACTTGATACACTTCACGTTTGACCTTTTTGTTGAAAGCCTTGATCATCCATTTTTGATACATTTGACCATGATAGACAGTAGTTGAAGTAGTGAAAAACACAAGAAGGGGGGTTGAATTGTAAAACTGAAAATCAATGCAATGAACAAGATATTTTTATCCTGGTTCGTTTGATCTCAAACTACTCCAGTCCACCCGTCAAGGTGATTTCGCCTCTCTCCAACGAGGTCTTAATCCACTATATTCAACTGAATATTACAGACTGCTTTAACAACTGCTAAATCCTTCTTGATGCAAACCACAACCCGGTTTGTCAAGGAAACACTTTCTTACAAAGGAGATAAATCTAAGTGTGTGAATGTTTTCTACAAAACTGTATCACAACTGTGATGTATACACAACTTAAAGCTTAGAAACTAGATTGCTAAACAATGATTGAATAAGAGAATGTGTAGTGTTTAGCAAACTGAGAGAAGGAAGATTATGATCAGCTTTTTAGCGTGTAAAGATTTGGAGAGCGTTAGCCAATTCAATCTTCAAAGTCTTGTTTATATAGCACTGAGATGTTGAACGTTGGAGCAATATTCTTGATTCAATGCTAATAACAAACTTTCCTTATCGAGCAGATCTTGTCTGGAATGAGGCCGTTGGTATTAAATTGCTTTCAATGCACAGTACCGTTGCTTACTTAATGCAAGTTCTGGCTTGGCTCATTCTGATTCTGCTTAGCTGCTGATGAACTGTTGTGTTTCTTTATCAGAGTGTTGAGTGCAGTTCTGTTCATCAGACTTCAGCATATACGTGAGCTAATCTTCTGATTCTGACATTCTGATATGGCAACTTCTGATGCTGATGTCAGGAACCAAAATTCTGATGCTGATTAAGTGTGATCTTGCTTATATCAATCAGAGTATCTGCAAATCAGAACGTAATAATTTAGGCAGCAGATAGTTCTTACATGAATCATATAAATAATATATCTTTTCACTTTGTTATCATCAAAACTTAAACATAGGGTAGTAGATTCAAACTTTGTTCTAACAATCTCCCCATTTTTGATGATGACAAAAACTAGATATTTTTTAAATGAAAATAGCGTGAAAAGGTATCAGAGAGATGCATCAGAGTAAGAGGTTATCAAAGATAAGGGATAAAAGGATATCAGAGTTGAGAGATACTCCCCCTGAGTTTATTACTTCCCTTTTTGATTACAAGTGTTCTTCAGGATCAGATCTTTTTGCCTTTCTTTGAACATCAGAGTATCAGAGTCTTTGACTATCAAAAGCTTTGGATCAGCATATCAGAGCAGAGCTTCAGATCAGCGTATCCGAGCTTTTCTTGTCAGGGCTTTGCTTTGGATCAGAGTATCAGAGCGGATCAGAGCTTCAGAGCTTTTAGTCTTCAGAGTGTCCAGGAGCTTCCTTGTGCCTGTAGACTTTAAGCAAAACAGAAAACATTTTCAAGTATAATAGAGTTAGAATAATCGAGAATTTCTATCTTAGTAAACCGTTATTGTTTAAAAATATCATTCTTGTTCCCCCCCTTTTTGTCAGCAATCAAAAAGTGTAGGTGATGTGCTAAAAGAAATTAAGATCAGAAAAACTTGTCATATTAAAAGGGTTCAGAATCAAACAAAACATATTCAAACAGTACATCAGAAGATTAAAGAAAACATGAAAATGACATGAATGAAAAAACTAAGGTTAGGGAGGAAAGCGTGTGAACAGGTTCTCCAGCATGGCTTTGATCTGATCAGCAGTCTCATTCTGCTTGTGCACCATGCTGACAACAGTGTCAATCTTGCTATCCTGCACATCCATTCTTTCTTTCATCTTCTGGTCGTTTTCATCCATCCTCTGCTGCAGACGCATGTCATTCAGCTTTAGTTCTTCCAGAGTCTACCTGTCCAAGGCAGCTTGAGAAACATCAGAAGCAGGAAGCTTCTGAGAGCTTTCTGCAACATCTTCTGCTTGACTTGCTTCAGCTTGAATGGTCTTGTCTTCTTCTGGTTGCACCTTTGAAGCTAGCTGTTTCTCAGACCAAGGTTCACTATCCAGAGGGAGCACAGCTTCCTGAGGTAGTTGACTTTCAACTTCCTTCAGCAGCTTGCTGAAGTTCTGTTGTGCCTGCTCATAGTTGATATCCTGCAACTTGAGGGCTTCAGCACGTACCCAAAGTCTGAATTGTGACCAGAGCTGGTCAGAGGCAGCTGGGTCAATCATTCCAGGACAGACTTGCTTCAGAGAAGCAATCCATTGCTGCAAACCTGTTTCAAAATTCATAATACCAGAGCCAACATCTGGTTGTTTTGGTTTTGGGATGGCTATTTTGTGTTTCAGATCAGCAAGACGGTCAAGGCTGGTTAAGTCTATGAATGTCCTGCTGGGGTTTTCGGTGGTTTGCTTGGCAGCTGTTTGTTTTGGAGATGGAGTGGGAGAATCAGAAATTATGATTGGACTGTTTGGTGTTTTGGGAGTATTTGGTGGTGTAGATTCTGGTGAGGATGGCAACTGTGCCATGGTGACTGTTGTTCCACATGGCAGCTGGATTTCCAGAGGTTGTGGTTCAGATGATTGAGGTGAATGAGGTTCAGAAGGTGGAGGAGTTTGAGTTTCAGAGTGATGAAACTCAGGTTGAGGTGATGGTGGATGAATTTCTGGTTGAGGAGAGGGAGACGGAATTGCTGGTTGAGGAGAAGTTGTTGGAATTTCTGGTTGTTCAAGGATAAGGGGTTCTTCTGGAATTGATGAGAGAGGTTGTTGTTGTTCTGGTTCTTCAGCAGATTGTTGTTGTTCTGGTTGTGGAGGAGGGATAATTTGTGGTTCAGAGCTTGGATTAGCGGAGTGATCAGAAGTGTGTTGATCAATGTCAGACAGCACTTTGTCAATTGCTGATGTTGTTGAGATTGGTTTGGGATGTTTGGTTCTGGGTCTTCTGAGTTTTAATGCCTCAGAAGGGTCATCTTCTGGTTCAGTTTCATCTATTGTTGGGATGGGGATTGAGATTCTATGAGAGGTTGGAGGAGGAATAGATGATGGAATAGTAGAAGAATTTAAAACAGAAGC
Source organism: Vicia faba (assembly GCA_948472305.1). Taxonomy (NCBI): domain Eukaryota; kingdom Viridiplantae; phylum Streptophyta; class Magnoliopsida; order Fabales; family Fabaceae; genus Vicia; species Vicia faba. Next base: position 996,758,384 of record OX451738.1, read on the forward strand.
AGCAGATAAATTACCTCTTTTCTTGGGTGTCTGCTGGGATGATCCTTTTGAAGGTGCCTTCCTCTTCTTCGTCTTCTTCAGAGTCACTTCTTGTTGAGGTTGATGCAGATCTTTGATAATCAGATTTGGATCTGTACCATCTACCTTGCACGCGTCTAAGTATTTGAGAACCACCTCTGGTTTAGATTCTATCTCAGAAAATAAAGGAAAGTCACTCAGTGGAACTCTTCTGCTGGTGATATCAGCAATAGGAGTAGCTCTGGGTTCCTTTTTGATATTCTCTATCAACTTCATTTTCTTCAAGTTCTTCGCGTTCAGAGGCTTCCCAACTGTTGGTTCAATGGTGCTTAACTCTTGAGCTTCTATCAGATGCTCTATCAGCCTATTCTCTGTCATAATATCTGATATCAACCTTCCAAAGGGTATCCAATCCCTCTTGGTTCTTTCTTCTTCCCTGGTTTCCTTCACACTTGTTCTGAGGTGGTTGAACAGAAGATGAGCCAAGTTGATTTTTACCTTCTGATCAATAAAGTAGATCAGAAACTGCTGATCCACATTTATGTAATCAGGTGAACTAGTTGGCTTCCTATGGTTGAAGCACCCCAGAATTATCTTATCCCAAACTCTGTGATGATCTTTCAGATCTTTGATCTTGCTGCTGGGCACCCCATGGGTGAAAATCCTTGCAGCTATCACGCCCACGTCAGCACATCTCTCAGCCATATCAACACAGCGGACGCCACCGCCACTGTAACCGATTAACCTTGCTATGTGATCCTCAGTGATCACAATCTTCTTCCCCATAACGAAGGAGGTGACTAGATGCGTTGAAGCCTTCGCATGAATCCAGAACTCCTTGACTAACATAGGGAATGTTGGTCCAACCAACCTGTCAAAATACCTTTCCCATTTTTGTGCCCTAACTTCTTCTGTTAGGTCAAAACCGTTCTCCTTCAAGCTTCCAAAATCAATGATCAATTCATATAACACTTCAAGATTCTTCACAGGAGTGAGGAGTGTTCTGAATGGCACTTGATACTGTTCAGATGATGCTTTCTTCTGAGGACCTGCAGAAGCACTGTTGGAGGTTGCCATGTTCACACTAAAAGATTTTGAGAAGAAACTGAGAAAAAAGGTTTTGCAAGAGATGAACACAGAAAAATGCAGAGAATGCTTGAGTATTAGTGAGAAACTGTAAAGAATTAGAATGAGAGGTTAATGTGTTTAAATAGAGTTTCAGAATATTTTGAAAAAATAAACGTTTTTAAGAAAGAGAAAAATCATGATTGCGTTTTAAAAGCATGATTACTTTTATTAAATGCTTGCTGATTTTGGGGGATTTTAGAAAGATACTTAAAAACGGTTACCAGACATGTGTCTCAATGCACCCAATCAGCGTTTTGCCTTCTCAGAAGCGTGCACGCGTTCTGCTTCAGAGATTTGCTGATGATTGGATGACACTTGTTTGATGTAGTGATCAGCACGTCTGTCTTTGAGCTTAGACTCTCAGATCTTTAGACTTGCATCTGATACAATCTGCATGTTCTATCTTTCTGAAAGAAGATTGATCAGAAGTTCACAGTAAAACAATTACATTCTGAAGGTAAATATATGGAATTAAAACATTTTCACTCTGGACAGACTTTCATGCTGAGATGTTTCAGAATGAAATTAAACCTATCTTCTGAAAGGGGTTTAGTAAAGATATCAGCCCATTGATGGTCTGTATCTATAAATTTTAAGTTCAAAATTCCTTTCTGAATATAGTCCCTAATGAAGTGATGTTTTATTTCTATATGCTTAGCTCTAGAGTGTAAAATGGGATTCTTACTTAAGCAAATAGCAGAAGTATTATCACAGAGTATAGGAATGTTACTCTCAAAAATCTGGAAGTCTTCAAGCTGACTTTTCATCCAGAGCATTTGTGTGCTACATCCTGCTGCTGCTATGTACTCAGCTTCTGCTGTTGACAGCGCAATTGTTGATTGCCTTTTGCTGGACCAAGAGATCAGATTTTCTCCCAGAAACTGGCAGCTTCCAGAAGTACTTTTACGTTCCACTCTGTCTCCAGCAAAATCAGCATCGCAGTAGCCTACTAAGCTGTAATCACTAGATTTTCTATAAAACAAACCCAAATTAGTAGTACCTTTCAGATACTTGAAAATTCGCTTAACAACTGTTAAGTGAGATTCTCTAGGATCTGATTGGAATCTAGCACAGATACAAACACTGAATAATATGTCAGGTCTTGAAGTAGTCAGATAGAGGAGAGAACCAATCACACCTCTGTAGACTTTCTGTTCTACATTTTTGCTTACCTCTTCTCTTTCCAGAATGCACGTGGGATGCATTGGAATCTTTGATGGCTTACATTCTGAGAGGTCAAATTTCTTCAGAAGATCTCTGATGTATTTGCTCTGATGAATGTAAGTTCCCTCTAGAGTTTGATTGATCTGAATTCCTAGAAAGAATTTCAGTTCCCCCATGAGGCTCATCTCAAATTCTGCCTGCATACACTTAGCAAATTTTCTTCCAAGAGAAGGATTAGTAGAACCAAAAATAATATCATCAACATAAATTTGACAGACTAAGATGTAATTCTTAACTGATTTACAGAATAGAGTAGTGTCCACTTTCCCTCTGGTGAATTCATTTTCTAATAGAAAGTTACTTAGCCTTTCATACCAAGCTCTGGGAGCTTGTTTCAGACCATATAGTGACTTCTTTAGTTTGAAAACATGTTCTGGATGTTTTGTATTTTCAAAACCAGGGGGTTGGTGTACATAGACTTCTTCTTCTATATAACCATTTAAGAATGCACTTTTGACATCCATCTGATACAGAGTGATGCCTCTATTAACAGCAAATGAAATTAGAAGTCTGATAGATTCTAACCTGGCGACTGAGGCAAAGGTTTCTGTATAGTCTATCCCCTCTTGCTGACTATAACCTTGTGCAACCAGTCGTGCCTTGTTTCTGATGACTTCACCTTGTTCATTTAGCTTGTTTCTGAACACCCATCTTGTTCCAATGACGTTGAATCCTTTTGGTCTGGGAACGAGATCCCATACGTCGTTTCTGGTGAATTGATTCAGCTCTTCTTGCATTGCCAGAATCCAGTCATTATCCAGAAGTGCTTCATCAATAGAAGAAGGTTCAATCAGAGACACAAGTCCCATGAGAGTTTCTTCAGAGTTTCTGAAGCTTGCTCTTGTTCTGATTGGATCTTCCTTTCTTCCTAAGATAGTCTCTTCTGGGTGATCCAAGCTGCTTCTGGGTAATCTCTTCTGAGGTTGATCAGCAGCTGTTGTAGGATTGCTAGCAGTGCTCCTTTCAGACGTTGAAGGAGTGTCTGTGTTGAGAGCTTCTGATGACTTGTCTTCAGAACCTGTAAATTCAATTTCCATACCTGCAAAAACTTCATTCTGCTTTGACTTTTCAGAGTCAAGCTTATCATCAAAACGAACACTGATTGATTCTTCCACAATCTGTGTTTCTGTATTGTATACTCTGTACCCTCTTGAGCGTTCAGAGTATCCTAACATAATACACTTTTGTGCTTTAGAGTCAAACTTGTTCAAATAATTCTTTGTATTTAATATAAAGCAAGTACATCCAAATGGATGATAATATGAAATGTTGGGCTTTCTGTTCTTCCACAATTCATATGGAGTCTTTTCCAGAATAGGTCTTATTGAGATTCTATTCTGAATGTAGCACGCTGTGTTTATTGCCTCTGCCCAGAAGGTCTTAGCAACGTTTGTCTCATTGATCATGGTTCTGGCCATTTCTTGCAATGTTCTGTTCTTTCGTTCTACAAATCCATTTTGTTGGGGAGTTCTAGGACAAGAGAAATCATGCAGAATGCCTCTGTCATTAAAGAATGACTCAAAATCTTTGTTTTCAAATTCTCCACCATGATCACTTCTGACTTTAATGATTCTAAGATCCTTTTCATTCTGAACTTGGTTACAGAAGGTAACAAACACAGAGTGTGACTCGTCCTTGTGTCTTAAGAACTTTACCCATGTCCATCTGCTATAGTCATCTACGATTACTAACCCATACTTCTTGCCACTGACTGAAGCAGTTTTAACTGGTCCAAATAAGTCAATGTGCAGAAGTTCTAATGGCTTAGAGGTAGAAACAACATTTTTGGATTTAAAAGAAGGTTTTGCAAACTTGCCTTTCTGACATGCTTCACATAGAGCATCTGAATTGAACTTCAAATTAGGAAGTCCTCTGACCAGATTGAGTTTGTTAATCTGAGATATTCTTCTCATACTAACATGCCCCAATCTTCTGTGCCAGATCCACTGCTCGTTGTTAACAGACATAAGACATTTTACATTCTGACTCTTTAGTTCAGAAAGTTTGATTTTGTAAATGTTGTTTTTCCTCTTACCATTAAACAGGATAGTCCCATCTTTCTGACTAACAGCTTTACATGATTTTTTATTAAAGATTATATCATAACCGTTATCACTTAATTGACTTATGGATAACAGATTATGCATCAATCCATCTACTAGCAGAACATTATTAATAGAGGGAATATTTCCATTACCTACAGTTCCAGAGCCAATTATCTTTCCCCTCTGATTGCCTCCAAAGCCAACGTGGCCTCCAGGCTTAAGTTCCAGGCTTTGGAACATATGCCTTCTTCCCGTCATGTGTCGCGAGCAGCCAGAGTCCAGGTACCATGACTGGTGTTTCTGACTTGCTGCTAAAGATATCTGCAACATGTATTATTTTATCCTTAGGTACCCAGATTTTCTTGGGTCCTGATTTGTTAGTTTTACCAAAACTCTGGTTGAATTTTGGTTTCACAGAGTGCTTACTGCTAGTGTATTTAATATCATGTGTGTGACCATACACAAAATGTGAATTCAGAGGAGTGTGTTTAATGGTTAAGTCCATGACATTCTTTGGTGTAGGAACCTTACCTTGGTATCCTATTCCTTTCCTGTCGTTTCTGCTAACTCCATAGATCATTGAAGCCATTTTGCTTCTATCTATGCTTTTAGCGAGGAACTTCTGGAAACTGTGATCATACTCCTTGATGATCTCATCAGCGTTGCTGGGAGTTTCAGAAATTGGTTCCTTCTGAGAGTTTTGTAAAGTGTTTTCTAATTTTGAAATCTTATTTCTCAGCTCAGAATTCTCCAATTTGAGACTCTCAGTCTTATTGGAGTCAGATTCAAGATTCCTTTTCAGGTCTCTGAATTTAACTCTAATTTGCTGATACCGTTCCAGAATCTCATTAAGGCTTTCAGCAAGTTCAGCCTTGGTAAAGTTAACAGCAAAGTTAGGAAATACCTCTTCAGTATCTGATTCTGAGTCTGATTCAGAAGCTTCACTATCTTCTGAGATGTTAGCCATGAGAGCTATGTTTGCCCTCTCATCATCTGATTCTGAGTCAGCTTCAGACGAGTCAGAGTCATCCCATGTAGCTATGAGACTTTTCTTCTTCTCTCTTCCAAACTTCTTTTTGGGCTTTTCCCTCTGAAGCTTTGGGCAGTCACTCTTATAGTGTCCTTGCTCATTGCACTCATAGCAGATGATGTCCTTGGTGTTTGGCTTTTTGCTGCTAGAGGAGCCTTCAGATCTTCTGTATCCAGAGGAAGAATCTGTCCTTCTGTATCTGGAAGAAGACTCGTTCTGATCAGATCTTTTGGGATTCCTGAACTTCCTTTGTCTTTGCTTCCACAGTTGATTTACTCTTCTGGAAAGGAGGGAGAGTTCGTCTTCTTCTGATGAGGATCCATCAGATGTTTCTTCAACTGCCTGCAAAACTTTAGACTCAAATTTTTTGTTAGATTTTAATGCTAAAGGCTTACCTTACTTCTGAGGCTCGTCAGCTTCTAGCTCTATCTCATGACTTCTGAGGGAGCTGATAAGTTCCTCCAGAGTGATTTTGTTGAGATCTTTAGCTAGCTTCAGAGCTGTAACCATTGTTCTCCACTGCTTGGGTAAACTTTTGATGATTTTCTTGACATGGTCAGCAGTAGAGTATCCTTTGTCCAGAACCTTGAGACCAGCTACCAGAATCTGGAATCTTGAGAACATTGTTTCAATGGATTCAGATTCTTCCATTTTGAATGCCTCATACTTCTGAATGAGCGCTAGAGCTTTAGTTTCTTTGACCTGAACGTTGCCCTCATGCGTCATTCTGAGTGAATCAAAAATATTCTTTGTTGTGTCTCTATTGGAGATCTTTTCATATTCAGTATAGGAGATGGCGCTGAGGAGGATGGTTCTGGCCTTGTGGTGATTCTTGAAGTCACGCTTTTATTGGTCAGACATTGTTTTTCTATCAATCTTCTGACGACTTGCATTCACAGGGTGGGTGTATCCATCTGTCACCATATCCCACAGATTAGCATCATGTGCCAGAAAGAAGCTTTCAATTATGTCTTTCCAGTAATCAAAGTTTTCTCCATCAAAGACTGGAGGTTTGCCGCTGAATCTGTCTCTGTCCTCATTGTTGTCATTGCTGGTGTGAGAATAGTTTCCTGCCATTGTGTTTTTCTGACGCTGGATCTTGTATTGACATGGTTAAGTGTTTTAGCTCAGAACCTGGCGCTCTGATGCCAATTGAAGTAGTGAAAAACACAAGAAGGGGGGTTGAATTGTAAAACTGAAAATCAATGCAATGAACAAGATATTTTTATCCTGGTTCGTTTGATCTCAAACTACTCCAGTCCACCCGTCAAGGTGATTTCGCCTCTCTCCAACGAGGTCTTAATCCACTATATTCAACTGAATATTACAGACTGCTTTAACAACTGCTAAAGCCTTCTTGATGCAAACCACAACCCGGTTTGTCAAGGAAACACTTTCTTACAAAGGAGATAAATCTAAGTGTGTGAATGTTTTCTACAAAACTGTATCACAACTGTGATGTATACACAACTTAAAGCTTAGAAACTAGATTGCTAAACAATGATTGAATAAGAGAATGTGTAGTGTTTAGCAAACTGAGAGAAGGAAGATTATGATCATCTTTTTAGCGTGTAAAGATTTGGAGAGCGTTAGCCAATTCAATCTTCAAAGTCTTGTTTATATAGCACTGAGATGTTGAACGTTGGAGCAATATTATTGATTCAATGCTAATAACAAACTTTCCTTATCAAGCAGATCTTGTATGGAATGAGGCCGTTGGTATTAAATTGCTTTCAATGCACAGTATCATTGCTTACTTAATGCAAGTTCTGGCTTGGCTCATTCTGATTCTGCTTAGCTGCTGATGAACTGTTGTGTTTCTTTATCAGAGTGTTGAGCGCAGTTCTGTTCATCAGACTTCAGCATATACGTGAGCTAATCTTCTGATTCTGACATTCTGATATGGCAACTTCTGATGCTGATGTCAGGAACCAAAATTCTGATGCTGATTAAGTGTGATCTTGCTTATATCAATCAGAGTATCTGCAAATCAGAACGTAATAATTTAGGCAACAAATAGTTCTTACATGAATCATATAAATAATATATCTTTTCACTTTGTTATCATCAAAACTTAAACATAGGGTAGTAGATTCAAACTTTGTTCTAACAGTAGTAAGCCTTTTTCATCAATAAGATTCAATTGATCAAGTCGAGTCTGGATCCAATCGTCTTTGTTCAAGCCTGCATCCTTCATGATCATCAAAGAAGGGATCTGGACCTTAATAGGCAGGACAACCTCCATACCATATACCAGAGAATAAGGTGTTTCCCTTGTTGACGTGCGCGCTGAGGTTCGGTAACCATGAAGAGCAAATGGTAACATCTCGTTCCAGACCTTGTATGTCACCGTCATCTTCTGTATGATTTTCTTAATATTCTTGTTAGTAGCCTCCATAGCGCCATTCTTCTTCGGCCGGTAAGGGGAATAATTATGATGCTGGATCTTGAATTGTTTACAGAGTTCGATGATCATTGTATTGTTGATATTTGTATCATTGTCTGTGATGATTCTCTCTCGCACACCGTACCGACAAATCAGGTTATGCTTGATAAATCGCGCCACAACATTCTTGGTAACAGTAGGAAACAAGGCAGCTTCAACCCACTTCGTCAAGTAATCAATGGCGACTAGGATGAAGTGATGCCCATTGGAAGCAGTAGGTCTAATCTCTCTGATCATGTCAATGCCCCACATTGAAAAGGGCCAGGGAGTCGTCAAGACGTTCAAGGGAACCGGAGGTACATGTACTTTATCAGCATAGATCTGGCATTTGTGACAAGTTCGAGAATGCTGATAATAGTCTGCTTCCATAGTGGACCAATAGTATCCTGCTCGTAGGATATTTTTAGCCATGGTGTGTCTACTAGAGTGCGTGCCAAAGGTACGTTCGTGTAAATCTTCCATAATCCTCTCTTCTTCATTCTTATCTATACACTGAAGTAAAGTAGAGTCATGGTTGCGCTTGTAGAGGATTTCATTACTAAGGAAGAACTTTGCGGAGAACCTTCTCAGAAACTTCTTATCATTGACAGACGCCACCCTCAGGATATTCTTGAGCCCCGAGATACCTTTTCACTTCATGGAACCAAGGTTTGTCTGCTACCTCTTCAGTGTCAATCTCGTAGCAGTATGCTGGTTTATCCAACCTCTCAATAGTGATCCGGGGAGCCTCGTTGTCCCACTTGACCTTGAACATAGATGACATAGTAGTTAGCGCGTCCGCTAACTGATTCTCTTCTCGTGGAAAATGTTCAAAGGTGACCTCTTCAAAGTGTGAAAGTAAAGTCAGCACATGTTCTTTGTAAGGGATAAGATTTGGGTGCTTCGTGTCCCACTCCCCTTTAATATGACTTATTACCAGTGCTGAATACCCGAAAATGCTCAAGAACCTGATCCTTAGGTCGATAGCAGCTTTGAGACCCATGATACATGCTTCATACTCTGCCATATTGTTGGTACAGTTGAAATATAATCTGGAGGTGAAAGGAGTATGACAGCCCTGGGGACATATAATTATAGCACTAATGCCATTGCCGAGTGCATTGGAGGCCCCATAAAAAACCATAGTCCATCGGGATCCTTCCTCAGGTCCTTCATCCGGTCCAGGTTCTTCACAGTCATTAACTAACATAATATTCTCATCCGAGAATTCAAATTTCATGGACTGGTAGTCATCCACAGCCTGATAAGTCAAATGATCAGCTAGTACAGTTCCCTTGATTGCTTTTTGGGTCGTGTATTGGATATCGTATTCGGTCAAGATCATTTGCCATCTTGCTATTCTTCCAGAGAGAGCAGGCTTCTCGAAGATGTACTTGATCGGATCCATCTTAGATATCAACAAAGTAGTATGGGTCAACATATACTATCTCAGTTGGCGAGCAGCCCATGCCAAAGCACAACAAGTTTTCTCGAGCAGTGAGTATCTTGTTTCATAGTTGGTAAACTTTTTGCTAAGGTAGTATATTGTGTGCTCTTTTCGACCGGACTCGTCATGCTGCCCCAACACACACCCCATTGAATTATCTAACACTGATAAGTACATTATCAAAGGTCTTCTATCAATTGGAGGCATCAAAATTGGAGGCTCTTGAAGGTATTCTTTGATTCTCTCGAAGGCAGTCTGGCATTCGTGATTCCACTTTACCACTTGATCTTTCTTCAAGAGTTTCAAGATTGGCTCACAAGTAGCAGTTAGATGGGAAATGAACCTGACAATGTGATTTAGGCGTCCCAAGAAGCCTCTAAAATCCTTCTCAGTGCGAGGAATTGGCATATCTTATATAGCCTTCACTTTTGTAGGGTCTACCTGGATACCTTTGTCACTGATAATGAAACCTAGGAGTTTACCAGACCTTACCTCAAAGGTGCACTTGTTTGGATTTAACCTCAGCTTGTACGTCTTCAACCTATCAAACAACTTTTTTAGATGATCAAGGTGCTCTTCCTCAGTTTGAGACCTGGCTCTCATGTCATCAACATAAACCTCTATTTCATGGTGAATCATGTCATGAAACAAAGCTACCATGGCTCGCTAATAGGTTGCCCCGGCGTTCTTCAACCCAAACGACATCACCTTGTAGCAGAAAATGCCCCATTGTGTGACGAAGGTTATCTTCTCCATGTCTTCAGAAGCCATATTGATATGATTGTAACCAGATAAATCATCCATGAAGGAAAAGATCTTGTGTTGTACGGTGTTGTCAACCAGAACATCAATGTGGGGAAGCGGGAAGTCATCCTTGGGTCTTGCCCTGTTCAAATCTCGGTAGTCCACACACATCCGTACCTCGCCGTCCTTTTTAGGTATTGGGACTATGTTAACAACCCATTGGGGATAAGAGGTGACATCTAAGAACCCAGTGTTGAATTGTTTCATAACTTCGGCTTTGATCTTCTCTGTCATTTTAGGGCGCATACAAAAAACCTTCTACTTTATTGGAGGGAAATCTTCTTTAGTTGGCAGACGATGAACCACAATATTCGTGTCTAGTCCTGGCATGTCTTCATATGACGAGGAAAAGATCTCAACATAATCATGCAACATCTGAATCAAACGTTGTTTGACACTAAGCTCTAAATTTGAACCTATCTTGACTTCTTTCTTGTCCTCTTCTGTGCCCAAGTTTATCGTCTCAACTGGCTCTTCATGAGGTTGTATAGCCCTTTCTTCCTGCTGTAACAGCCTAGCAAGTTCTCGGGGTACCTCACAATATTCCTCACCTTCGTCCTCGGCTTGGTTGATCATATTTTCAAAGTCATAACCGGAAATAGCAGAACTGTTATCAATGGGATCCATAATGGATATGGATCTGCAGTTTCATACATGAGTGTGTATAAGAGCATAGCTGTATAAACAAAGTAAAAAGCAGAAAAGAAAAACAGAGAGCACAAAATTTGTATGCAATAAACGTCCAATGCTTTATTAATGCCATATGAAATTGAAACATGATTACCCTCACAAATAAACCATTGTGCCTCGGGTAAGACACATGGCCATAGAGATTATATTGTTTATTACATATCCAAAAAACAAGAAAGACAATTACTTCTGAACAAAATTAATTGGTACAAAGTCTTTTGTCGTCCAGTTACTGGATCCACCGTTGGTAGTAGGTAAGATTCAGCTATCCATGTCATAGTATCCATCACTATCCTCTATAGCATTGACCCCATGATTGCTGATGCGTAGGGGAGGTCTTATAGCACAAGCGCGTCGAACAACCCTTTGAGCCCCTGAAGAGAAACCCAAACCAAACTTATCAGATTTGTACAGAATATCAAGGAGCTGTCCCCAGATGGTAGACCCACCTTCTTCAATAACTTCTTTTGCATCCTTGAGAGAAACCATCTGCAGGGGAGGTCTGGTGATCTTTGGAAGATTGGTGACAGTTTCAATTGCTGCCATAGTTTGAGGTACCTCTTCAAAGTTACCTGAAGGAATTCAAGTGGATTACCATGTACTCTTCTTCACCATGTACCGTGATAATATTTCCTCTCACTGGGTATTTCATCATCTGATGCAGAGTGGACGTGACAGCTCCCGCCCCATGGATCCAAGGGCGACCCAATAAACAAGAATAAGACGGTCTGATATCCATCACGTAGAAAGTGGAGTCAAAAGTATGAGAACCAACTTTGATGGGGATGTCCACCTTTCCGTGCACCATTCTCTTCGAACCATCGAAATCCCTCACAACTATGTTGCTGGGCTTCAAGGTCAAACCTTCACAATCTAATATATCCAGAGCATTCTTGGGCAGTACGTTCAATGAGGAACCAGTATCTACCAGAACATGGGCCAAAGTAGTGCCCCTGCATTTGACGGAAACATGTAGCGCGTCATTTTGTTTTCTCCCTCTGGGTGTCAAATCTGCATCAGAGAAACCCAAACCATTATCAGCCGTCAAACTAGCCACACAATCTTCAAAATGATCAGCAGAGGTTTCTTGTGGAACATGGGTAGTTTTAAGGAACTTCACCAAAGCCTTCGCATGAGCTTCGGAGCATAACAGTAAGGCTAGCCTAGAAATCTTAGAAAGGGTCTGCCCCAGCTGTTTGACCACATTGTAGTCTCTCTTCTTTATAATCTTCAAAATTTCTTCCATTTCCTTCTTGGAAGCCTCTGGGATAAATTCTGAATGCGCCTTCGTCTGGACAAGCTCAATCAATATGTCTTTGCCCCGAGTCTCGGTCACCTTGGTGATAGGGGTGTCAACAGGGGTAATCATAGGAATTACAGTAGTAGTATCAACCGGAGCAAAAGCAGGAATGATCACAGAACTAGTAACAACTTTTGGAGGAGAAATCTTAGGGGGAGAACACTCTTCCACTTCTTGTTATTTTGCTGGTTCCAACAATGTTTCCAATGTCGGGATCAGCATTTTCAGAAACCTGATCTTCAATAGCCAGCGGGTCTTGCTTTACGTCGTGGTAGTAGACATCACCCCCATAGTTCCAGGGAACAGTTTTGTTCGAGGAGTATGGGATTTTCCCTGGCATAGTGATAATCAGTGGAGCCACCTTCGAAGAAGATGTAATCCTGACGGATCTTTTGGTGGAGACTCTGGGAGGATTGGCAGAAATGGTTATGATTGAAACATCCTTACAAGAAATAGTCGGTACGGGAGTCTTCTCTAACAAAATCTCTCTATCATCCATCAGGCGCTAAACACCTTCCTTCAATAAATGACAATCAGTCGGTAGAGATAAACATGAGTGGAAACCTTCGCCACAACCCGGAAATAAACCGGCTTTCAATAAGTTCCACTTGACGTTCAGGAGAGGAGTAACAAGTTCCTCAACAGAAGTAACAAACATATCATCTTCAATGGCATTAACACCGTAATCGTGCTTGGGAATAGGAGCAGTGATAACATTGGGAATCTCGGGGGCGTCAAATTCAATTTCCTTCGCCTCGAGAAGGTCTTGCACCTTGTTTTTCAAATCCCAGCAGTTGTTTGTATCATGACCTGGACTTTCTGAATGATAAGCACAACGAGCATTTGGATTGTAGCGGGGAGAGGCAGTGTTGGGATTCTTCGGAGCTTCCCGCAAAGTTACCACATTAGATTTTAGCAAATGTGCAAGACTTGAGACATAGTCATATTTATTCGAGTAAACTGTCTTATCGGCCTTTCTGCTCTAGGATGATTGTTCCTTTGTTGAGTAGGTGTAGGTTTAGATATCATAACAGCCCCTACCTCCGGATGATGTTCTGTTCTGTCCTGATTCATCTGGCTATAGGTAGAGTTGAATTCCTTTTTCCCAGAAAATGGCTTCCTTATTATTGTACCCCAAAATTTTCCCTCTCACTTATCAAGAATTTTTCTCACAAGATCTCATTTGGCTCAAGATTGCACTAGGGTTGATCAGCTCAAGACACCTCCTTAAGCACTAATGACCAAAATTAGGGTTTGAGATTGCACAAGGATATTTGAATTTCCAATTCCCCGTATGACTTTCATGGATCATTATGGACCCTCAAGATTACTCATGTCAAGTTTCAAGCTTTAGATCACACTTTTGATCAATCAATTGAGTAGTTGACCTAAAAATCAGCTGTATTGGGGAAAAGTCAACTATGGCCAATTTACTGTCAAACATCATAATTTTTTATCCACATCAACATTTTAAACTCATATTTATCATTTTATCAAGTTTGTACCATAATTCCTCAAGAAATTTGATCAAATCTTCAAAAGGGCAAAATGGTCAAAATTAGGGTTTTGACTAGAAAGGGCAATTTCTGATTTTTGACCTAGCAAATGGTCAATTGGTTTAAGGCATGATCTCAAGATTCCAATTGAATCATTTTAATCCAATAACATAGCTCAAAGCATTTCTCAAGTCCAATGGATTGACAAATGAATTTTCAGTCAACTGATCAAAAGTCAATTGTACACTGAAAAGTCAAACTTTGACTTTTTGGTCAAGATTCAATGTCAAAGATCACAATTCATCAAAACATGTCAAAATATTAAACTTATTCATCAAGAAATCAAAAATTCAAAATTTCATTTTGAAAAGTGAAAATTTCTAAACTTAGAAATTTTTCTAAGTGTTGGAAATTTCTTATTTTTTCACAACTTTGAGAAAAAGTTTTACCATGATGCAAGATGATTAAAGAGAAACTTCCAACATGAAAGTTGCAGATCTCCATGAAATCTACAACTTTTATTTACACATCTCCTTCCAAAAGTGCTTGGATCTCAAGTTATAATTTTAAGAATACATGGTCATGAAACAAAAACACTTAGTGAAATTTTTCCCTAATTTGGTCAGGATTTTGACCTAACTTCATGGCACTTTTTCATAATATTCCAAGGGTAATTTTCAAAAGTGATTCAAAGATGGGTTGTATAGCACATTACAAGCTTTCCAAAATGTCCAAGAACTCCTTGAGATCATTCTTGAGCAGGGAGAATCGAAGAGATGAAGTTAGGGTTTTATCACTTGAATTACAAGTCATTTTTTGATGAACACATGAACCAAACCCATGATAGGCTGCATAATCTTTGCTTTGCAGGCATCAAACTTGTTTTTCACTCCATAATTAAATGTTTACACAGCTATTAGGGCTTTGACCCAAGCAATTGAGCTATTATCCAAGTTGCATTTCCATTAATGGCACAAAGTTAACATTGCCATTCTTGTAAAGCAAGCTTTTTGCATAAAGTCCATTCTTGAGCCTCTAACTTGTTCCCTCTGATCATTCTCCATCCACAAAGTCAGAAGCAAGCTTGTTTAAAGTTTAACCACTCTATGAACCAAGTATAAGGCATGGAAATTTTTTTGTCAAAAAAATCACATGTTGAACTTAAACATGCAAATTTGAATTCTGATCAACTAGAGCACCCCAAACGTGTTGCTTATAAATAGAGTCACTATTTGTTAGCTAGAGGACGAGTTTTAGCACCCTGAAACACTCCGAAATTCCCTCTAGCCAAAAATTACACAAAAAACTCCATTGATACACAATTCTCACCTTAAACTTGTATCTCTCATTTCCCTCGTGCGTTTTCCCTCAAATTCATTCCTAAAGCTTCCTTACATCAAATACAACTCATCCCCATCCTTATTCCAGAACTGTAACACCATTTACCATAACTTCCATAACCAAAAAACAGAGTCTGCAACTTGACTCCTCCAGGCCATTTCAGCCACTCTCAACTCAAGCAAACCATTGCATTAGCTTCCTAAGGACTTGAGGAAGCTAGCCTGATCATCCCCACTGCCTGAAACAAGCTCAAATCCATTTCACGATTTCCAGTTTTGAGGTATTTTTCTTGAACTTCTATCTTCATATTTAGGAATTGTTAGGCTTGCATTTGTGAAGATAAAATGTAGACATCATTGCCCTGAAACTATACATGTCCATAGATTTCATTTATATTGATTAAGCTTAGAGAATTTTAGGTTTGAATCTCTGAAAAAAGTTAGGTCAGAATTTTGTACTTTTAGAAATACTCATTCATCTTTGATTTATAGCTTATGATATTTATATGGTTGAATTCGTATGGAAAAATGGAGCAACTTTCATGTTTGCATCTTTCATTTTTGTTGAGAAATGAGCAAGTTAAAGGATCCATGGCTGGAGGTTGAAGATGAAGTCATTTTCAGGACTTGACTTGTGTTATGTATTATTTGTTTTGCTTATGTTAATGGATATATAGCCACCCCAGTGGTAGAAGCGTGCGCCTGTAACCTTTAAGACCTGGGTTCGAGCCCCAATGGTACCCTTTTGGTTTTTTTTCACATTTCTACACATTCTGACTTTTTTTTGGCAGCGCTGGGGCAAACAGTTTGGGCCTGGCTTTTTTGTTATTTCTGACCCCTTGTTTCACTTACACACCCTGGCCCATTTTTATTTCTTTTTTCTTATTTTCATTTATTTATTTTCTTAAATATTTTATCTAATATTAAAAAAAATCATAAAAAATATAAAATAGTACATTTATATTTTGACATAGTTTACTTATTTTTTCTCACAAAAATTATTTTATTTAACCAATACTTTATTTATTTTACTAATTATCTTTGTAAATTTAATTAAAAATAGGTTTTAGTTATTTTCTTTTACACCATTAAAATATATTATTTTAAAACAAAAAAGGACCAAAAATATTTTATAATACTATAAATTATTTTCAAGACAAAAATACCAAAAAAAAATACTTTTCTTATAAACTTAATTTCTTTTATTTTAACTCATAGATTTAGGGTTTTATTTAAATTGTTTTCTTAGTAAATTTAGGTTTTACTTTTTACTATTTTAATTAATTATTTTTCCCTTTAATTAATTAGGTTAAAGTCAACACCCATTTTCTCTAAAAAATCCAAACAAATATCCGTTTTCTTTATATTTTGCATTCTTGTAGATTTATTCATTATGTACATTATTTACTTCAATTATTGTGAAAATTCAATATGGTTGTAATAGATTAATTAGGTTTACTTTCTTGCAATCCCCATTTATAATTTGTACACCCCCCCTCCCACAAGTATTGTAATAGTGTAGTAAATTTTAAATTCCGCAATTTATCGCTTTATATACAATTGCTAGTAATTAGGATTTGTATGGAAAGACTAAAACCAATCAAATAAAAAACCCTAATCAAAGACAAAATCAAGCATGAAAAACAATACACTTGCACACAAGCACCCCCTAGGGTAAATCCACTTGGTTGCCTTTACAAAATAGCCATATTACGCATGTGAGGTATCTTATCAAAAACAAGCAAAATATAAGATCATAGTCCCTCGATGGTGCCATCTATGTTGCCTTTCAAATGATCTTAGTCCCTAAAAGAGAATGCTAAGATATCTTGCAACATTTCTAATCATGGTTATACGATGATCCACGCTCGTCCCGTTTACATCCAAAGATAGGGTTACTTACCAAATCAATGGTAAGATGACAATATCAAAGGAAAGAGAAAATGAACATAAAAGACTTTTCAGTAGGTAGAATGCTCCTAATTACTTGCTCAATTTCAAAACATCCTTTCTATTTTCAAAACAAATACCTACACTTTCAAAACCTCTTACAAACTTGAAAAAAAATTCAAAAGATCCACATCTTTGTATACATTCTTACAAACGAGAATCATTACAAAGTTTGCCTAAACAATGGCCTCTTTACAAAATACTTTCAAAAACCACACAAAGCACAATTTCAAACAAAAGCAAGTGATCTAGCAGGTAACTAAGAGCCCATGGAAAACCATGGATGAAAAGGGTGTTAATACCTTCCCTTTTCGTAATCTTACCCCCGAACTCAAGAAATAAATCTCAAAGGTCTTTCCTGTGCTTTTTCACCTTTCCTTTTGGATAAAAGAAAAGTCAATGGCGACTCTTGCTAACTGCAACATTTGCGATTAAACACAAAACCTTCAAGTCAGTTCTCCCACCGTACCACAAAACTGGCGACTCTCCTGGGGAATATTCTAAAAGTGGGGTTACCTTAGGGTTAGATCACATTTACTTTCTTTCATTGTTTGACTTGTATGCTTTACATTATGGTTCTTTGTTTGGGTTTGAATCCTCTACCCAGATTTGGGATACCTTATAGGTAAGTAGCAATACATTATGGAAACTATGTGGGGTATACCGACATGGTCTAAGAAATAGCTACGTTAGTGTGACATATTTGTGGGTACCGATAGCCCTTGAGTTAATCAAGGAGAATACGGGGCCGCTGAGTGATGTCATGAAGCACTAATGAACTTTTAGAACCTTTACTTGACCAAATTGGCCTTTAGGATGTAGTGAGATGACCGACTTTGGTACAGTCCGAAGTTGGTAGATACTCGATACTACACTCATTGAAGTTTAGTTTTTTGGGATATTTCGATCGCCATTAAAGAGGCTTGTGCTAAAACAATGACCAAGGAAACAAACCAGTGATATTGAGCTCCTTAGAACCCGGTTACATTTTGTTAGGACAGGATTGAGCCAACTAAACTTCAAGAGGGTACTTACCTATGAAACCCCATGCAAGCCTAAACCTAAGGACTTGTTTTCTTTGTTTGTATATACATACTTGTACATAACATCATGAACATCATAACATCATACTCATTCACTAACCATTTCAAGGATATTGGGATTTATCTTTGTTCTGTTTTGTAGGACATGGATTCTATTCGCAGGAAAACCATTCAAGTCAATCTTGTAAGGATCCCTCTACAACTTAAGGAACTAGCTTCAAGGATTCCAGAAAAATCTCAATTCACCGAGAGACATGGTCGCCTACTCAACTTGGTCACTTCCAACACTGATGAAGACATGATGAATATGCTCTTTCAGTTCTTTGATCCTTTACACCATTGCTTCAAATTTCCCGATTATCAACTTGTGCCAACATTGGAATAATTCTCCCAACTCTTGAGGATTCCCATTCTAAATCAACTACCTTTCAATGGCACGGAAAGAGATCCAAAGCCAGAAGAGATTGCTCAAGCTCTACACTTGCAACCGTCTGATATCACAACTAACTGGGAAACAATGAGTGGTGTCAAATGTTTCCTAGCAAAGTTCTTGTTTGAGAAAGCCTTAAACTGTTTGAACTCTTTGGATTTGCAAGCCTTTGAGGAAATTTTGGCTCTCCTCATCTATGGGATGGTTTTGTTTCCAAATCCTGACCAACTCATAGATGTGAACGCCGTCAAAATCTTCATACCCCACAACTCGATACCTACTTTTCTAGGGGACATCCTACTTACTTTTCACACTCGCACAATGAGGAAAAGAGGTATCCTTATGTGTTGCACTACTGTTGTGGCAATATGGTTTATTTCGCATCTTCCCCGATCTGTATTGAAGAAAGAGCAAGGTTCAAGGTGGTCACAAAGGTTGATGACGCTCAAACATTCAGACATCCATTGGTGTTCTCGATCTATAGAGAATGTTATCATCGTCGACCATTATGGAGAATTCCCTAATGTCCCTTTACATGGAGTTAGGGGAGGCATTACCTACAACCCCTGCTTAGCCTTAAGACAGTTTGGTTACGCCCGAAGGGATGGCCCTCATGTTCAAGGTTTGGTATTTGACTACGAGAATGACGATCAAGGTCTTCGCCAGAGATTTATCCGAGCTTGGAGGATGTTGAACAAGGTAGATAGCAAGAAATTGGGGCATAAGAATTCCATCCCTCTTGAGCCTTACCTCAAATGGGTACGAACTCGTGCTCTGAGTCTTATGATGCCTTATCCTTCCATTCTCCCGGTAATCATGGAGCCTGTTATGGAAGGAGATGTTCCATGCATTATCTTACATTCTGACATGCCCACCTCTCGTGAATACTTACAAAGAGATTGGATACAACTCAATGGGGAGAGAGATACTTTCGAGGCCTAATTCTATGCTAGCGAGAAGAAGGTTTTGGAACTCACTAAGCAACTTAATGAGGAACAGACTCTAAATGCCTACATTGCACCAAAGAGGATGCGTACAACCTTTTTATCTTAGAGTTTTTGTATTTTTGTTTCCCAAAGAGGCATTGATGTACTCGAGCTTTAATTTATTAATATAATGTGTGTTTCCTTTTTGTCTAAAACAAATTTGAATCTTTAAAATCCTTGAAATCATTGCATATGCATTTACCATTCATCATAACATAAGAAGGTTTCTTGCAACAAGTCTCCTCATCTTTCTACTATTTATTTCAGTAAGATGGATCTCGAGCAAACGGTGAAGGCCCTCCAAGCACAAAATGCCCAGTTTCAACAGATGTTCTTAACTCTAGCCAAAGGACAAGAAGAGCTGAAGACTTTGCTGGTGGAAGAGAAAAAGAAGAAAAAGAAAATAACCGGAGTTCTAAACATGGGAAGAAGATTCCAAGGGTAAGAAAGAAGGACTTTAGACTTTGCTACGTCATCTGGTGAGAAATACAATCAAGATAGGAAAGGCAAGGAAGCAGTTGTTCAGCCAGATTCAGAAGAGGGAGAGGAAGAAGAAGATTATTCTGAAGAATAATATCCTCCAGCCAACGATAAGTATAAGCATCTAGAAGAACGGTTAAGTGCAATGGAAAACCAAAAAGTGCCTGGATTGGACTTTGAGGAATTGGGGTTAGTATATGGGATTGTCATCCCTCCAAAATTCAAAGCACCGGTGTTCGCCAAATATGATAGAGTTTCATGTCCCAAAATGCATCTTTGGTCCTATGTAATGAAAATCCAGCCTCACACTACCGACAAGGATTTATAGGTACACTTATTTCAAGAAAACCTGTCTGGAACTCAACATGATTGGTTTTATCAGCTACAAAGAGCCAATTTCCATAACTGGGAAGATCTGGCCACCGCCTTTTACAAACAATACCAATACAATGCTGATCTTGCACCCACCCATACTCAACTCCAGAGTATGGCCATGGTTTCAAGTGAGGGCTTAAAAGACTACGCACAAAAATGGAGGGACTTAGCAGGAAGAGTCCAGCCTCCCCTATCTGAAAGAGAGTTGGTAGACATGTTTTGGGCACCTTGTCTGGTCCCTTCTTTAATCACTTAATTGGGAGTTCATCAGCAGGATTTACTGAATTGATATTGACCAGAGAAAGAATAGAGGCAGGGATAAAAAATGGGAAGATTCAAAAAGATGCATCCTCTGCTGCAGTAAGGAAACCATTCATTGGAAAGAAAGAAGTTGTTCCTGTATATCCTCATAGAAATCAAGATAGGGCTGAACATCGTCCAACGGTAGGAGCTGTCATAATTCCTAAACCAGCGCCTGCTCAGCAAAGAAGCAACCAACCAAGAATGGAAAGACCAGTCAGACAGTTCACCCGAATTAATATGACACTATCTCAAGTATTGCCACATTTATTAAGATCCAATCTAGTGACTTTGAAAGAAGCTCCAGAATCATAACACAACCTCTCCTCACTATCATCCTAATGCCCGCTGTGCATACAATTCTGAGAGTCTCAGCCATGACACTAACAACTGTTGGGCTCTAAAGAACAAAGTACAAGATCTTCTTGAAGCCAAAGAGATTGAATTAGACGCACCAGAAATACCCAATGTTACCACTGCCCCTATGCCCAAGCATGACCATAATGCCAACGCCATTGAGGAAGATATGTTTGTTACTTCAGTTGATAAACTTGTGACCCCACTCCTGACTATCAAAAAGAACTTGTTGAATACCTGTGTGTTCCCAGGCTGTGATGAAAGTTGTCATTTTTGTTTGTCCTCACCAACCAGCTGTCCTTTTTTAAAAGCAGGCGTTCAATGTCTAATAGATAACAAGGAGATTTTTGTTCGAGAAGACTTCTATTCCAACTGTTTCTTATAATGATGTTTCCACTGTGACCATTTCCGACAATTCTTCCAGGGTCTCCACCAAAAGACCCGTTAGAATTACATCAGTTCCTAAAGTAGCTCCTTTGATAATTACAATGCCTAGACCAATCCCGTATTCGTCAGACAAAACCGTCCCATGGAATTATGGAGGTGATGTCTACTACCACGGTATCAAGCAAGATTGGCCAGCTGCTGAAGATTTAAGTTCTGAGAAAGTTGCTCTGATATCAATAACATCGCAAGGACTAGCAAGATAACCCGCAGTGGAAGGGTTTTCTCTCCATAAATTGCTCATCCCAAAGCTATTTTTGGACCCGTAATCATTCATGTTGTTGTTGCTCCTCCAAAGGCTATTCCTAGTCCCGCAAGCATCTCTGATAATACTCCTGTTGACAAAACTGTTACAATCCCTGTTATCACCTCTACTGACATTCGTGTTGCCGAGTCAACTGAGACTCGAGGTAAAGGTATTCTGGTTGAGCCTGTCCGGACGAAGGAACAATCAGTAGCTATCCCTAAGACCTCCCGAAAAGAGATGGAGGAAATTCTAAAGATCATAAAAAGAAGCGACTACAACATAGTCGAGCAACTGGGGAAAACTCCATCAAAAATTTCCATGCTGGCTTTACTGTTATGTTCTGAGGCTCATGCAAAGGCCTTGGTAAAGTTCCTTAAAAATGCCCATTTACCCCTAAGAAACATCTGTCGATCTGTTCCAAGACTGCGTATCCAGCTTGACCATATATAATGGTTTAGGTTTTTCAGATGCTGATTTAACATCAAGGGGGAGAAAGCATAATGAGTCATTGTATGTCTCAGTCGAATGCATGGGGCACGACTTTGGCTCATGTCTTGGTTGACATCGATTTGTCTCTGAATGTGTTGCCTAAAAAGGCTCTTGATAGGCTTGACTATGAAGGATTGACGTTGAAACCTAGTAACATAGTAGTGAGGGCCTTCGACGGCTCAAAAAGGATGGTGCATGGGGAAGTGGACATCCCCATAAAAGTTGGAACCCAAACTTTTGATTCAACTTTTTATGTAATGGATATTCGCCCTTCATATTTCTGCTTATTAGGCCGACCATTGATTCATAATGTTGGTGTCTGTTGTACCCCAAAATTTGCCCTCCCATATTCTTCAAGATTTGCCAAGTCAAAGCCTCAAAATTCCCCAAAGGTTGCACAGTTCAAGGGCCTCCTAAACAGTCAAAACTAGGGTTTTGGTTCTGAAAAAGAAATTGAAGTTTCCAAGGGTCCAATCAAGTCCCACATGCCTACAAACATGGTCAATCATCATCATACCAATTTTCAAGACTTACAGCACAAAATTGCACAGTCAAAAACCCTAATTGCACTACAGTCAACTGTAGGGGCAAAATGGTCATTTGACAGTCAAAAGTTCAAATTTTTGGTCAACATCTCATTTTGAAGCCACAAACATCATTTGATCAATGCTTGATCATGATTCTCAAAGTTTGGCTCAAAAATCATCAAGATGCAAAAGTTTCCATATTTGGACAGCTGAAAAAGTCAACTGTAACTTGACCAAGGCATAACTTCCACATGGATTATCAGAAAAATTCCATCCAAAGCTCATTTTGAAGAGAAAGACATTTCCTACAACTCCTCTTCATACTTCAAGTCCAAGAAATTCTCTCACAAAAAGTTATTAATTTCAACATTATAGGTCATTTTCAAAAGTCAACAAAAAGGGACTTTAAGTCAAAGGCCATAACTTGAGGTTGGTAAATCAAAATGACATGGGACCAAAGACATTGGTTATAGGACTCAAAGACCTTTCCAAAATGTCAAGGAAAATGAGAAAATCTTAAGAATTGAGCAAGTTATGCCTTGTGGAAATTGGGAAATTTTTGGATGTTTTGAAAAGTCAACATTGCTTCAAATGACCTAAAAATGCTAATGGGCCTCTTTTTCTTCCACAATTCATTATCCAAGGCATGTGCACGACCATTTGGCCCAAAGGTAAGTTTTTTATCATTTTTATTTATTTATTTGGATTTTTAATTATTAATAATTCATTTAATTAAATTAAATATGTGGAAAATACTAAACTTAGGTTTTTAAATCTTTTTGTGCATGAAATAGTCTCAAGATTTTGTGTATAATCAGATTTGGAAAGAATCTTGTTAATTGGCCATGATTTGAACTAAGTTTGCATGAAAAAGATTTGAAAACTAATGCATAGAAAATCAAATATCTTATCATCAATTCAAGGATTCTTTGGCTCAATTTCTTAACCCTAATCATTCACATGTATATATGGATGCTAACCCTCGTGCCCATAACCTCTCAGCTGCGCAGAAACTCCATAACAAAAGTTGAATTTTTTGTCAAAAAATTGGAAACTGAAAACTAGGTTTTAGCACGATTCAGAGCAAGAGACCAAATGCAAAAGCTTCCTCGTGCATTACTGAAGCTAACTGAATAATTTTCCAACCCTTACACGCCCAGAATTGGTATAGGGAGTTCAAACTGTATCACTCTTTTTGCATAATCGTGCTTTGCTATTTAGGCCATATCCATGCATTTTTGTTCTTGATTTGTGTTAATTGGATGATTCTGAAACTAACCATGTGATTGAATTGAGTTTTTACGCATTGTATAAAGAATTGCCATGGATGATTATTAGGTTTTTTCAAGTTCTAATTTGGGCGTTTCCAAATACTGTAAAATTAGAGAATCATAATACCATGGTTGAAACCAGCAGGCTTGGACGATTTGGAAACAACCCTCGCGCCTAATTTATGTGGCCGGACGGCCTAATCGCTATTATCAGAAAACGCATATTTTGGGGGGGTTCAAAACCCCCGCTAACCATCTCTTATTTTCAGGAAATCAACAAACGATGAAGAAGATGATTATGTGGCCATCAGTGATTGGGTCATTTAAAAATTCGCGCGAAAAAGTCACTAACGCTTTGTTTTATTTTATAATAATTGTTTGTTATTTAATATACAAAGAAGTCAAGTGGAGCAGTTGGCAAGGCACGTTGCTGGTAATCTCTAGGACCTGGGTTCGAGCCCCAGGTCCCCATCCCTTTCCAATATTATTTTTCCACTCACGCTTTTGTGCAGATTCACTATGAGGGAACACCATACATCCATAATCTCAAGCTTGCCACGCATATAGAAAGATCAATCCAAAGGCGCTGATTGGAAGAACACCATGGACTCTAGTCAAACGTGCCACATGCTTCCTGAAAAGGTCAACCAGGCCAAAGGCTATTGGGCCTGAATTGATTATTTACACCTCCAATTGGGGACAGGCCCCCCTAGGTTTGCAAGTTCTTTCATATTTTCTATTTTTTTATTTGATTCAATTATTTCCTTTTAATTAATTTCTTTAATTTAGTTTATTTTTCATAAAAATATAAAAACAATATAAAAATCAGAAAAGACAAAAAATAAGTATTTTTATTTAAATGTTATTTTTTTTGTAAATAAACATCATTAATTGATTTTAGTTTAAATTAGGTTTAATGCAAATATTTTTTAATAAACTTAAAATTGTTAGAATTAGGGTTTTAATTAATTTTTATCCTTTTTCTTTTCTTTTCACCATTATTAATAATTAAATATTATTTATTTTTTATAAATCAAATTGCATGTAATTAATTAGGTTAATTTAGGTTTAACTTTAATATTTTTTCTTAATAAATAAAAGTTATAGAATTAGGGTTAATTTAATTTTAATTTCATTTAATATTTCTCATAAAAATTCACAACTCCAAAAAACTCAAAAAAATATTTTCTCTTTTTATTTTCATTTTAATGTTAATTAATTTAATAATTTAATTTCATTTCATTAAAAAGGGTCCAACGCCCTCGTTTCCAATCTTAATTCAATTCGCGTATTTATTTCTTTTTCTTTTAATTTTTTATGTACCTCTCCCAAAGCCGTGTAATATTTATCTTTCGCACTTTAATTCTTTATTTTTTCTGTCAAATCGGGTCCTGGAAATTTTGGCGATATGGACCCGCGCCTTTGTAATAGTTTAGAACTTTTAATTTCTCGCAATTTTTAACTGTTAAATAAATGCATGCAAGAATGAATGGCCTAAAATAAAAACAAACGCATAGATCACTTTGACATGAACAAGACAAAAATAAATGAATCTGACACACAATTCACACACCACCCCTAGGGTACGCATCACTGTTGCCTTGCCTCGAAAGGTGATCGTCGAGTAGAGGATGTCTTAGTAAGTCCTCATGATCCGGGAACCTGGCATGAGGGTAGCTTCTAAGGTGTCTTCCCATTGCTCTGGTGATCACCATGTCCCGAACATCGAATTGACCCGAACACCTCCAACGGTGGTGCTACCTACCTCTCAATGGTGGGATGGCACTACCTTAAAGGAAATTTACACAGACGAATTCCTTAGGGTAGGTAGACGACTCCAGATACTTGCTCTAAATCTCAAACAAATTCAAAAAATACTTTTCACACCGACACATTTTCAAAAAGCTTTCGAAAGCAAACTTTCAAACACTCTTGAAGACCGATACAAGAGTCGAACTGGAATTTTCAAAGAAACTTTTTAAAAACCCACATTTGAAAAGCAAACAAACCATTTTTGAAAACACAATGAGCAAGTATCTAAGAGCCCATGGATAACCATGGATAGAAAGGGTGCTAACACCTTCCCTTTCTATAACGTACCTCCCGAACCGAGAGCAATCTCTTAAGGAATTTTTCTGTGCTTTTGTCCTTTCCATTTGGAGAAAATAAAAGACGGTGGCGACTCTTGCTTCCGCGAAATTTCGCGAACCAGTGTTAAACAGTCAGTTCCAGATCCACCGATCACAGAACTGGCAGCTCTGCTGGGGACTTATTTATAAAGTGAGGTGTACCTTAGGGTTAGTTCATAACTGTGTTTTCAATTGTATTGACTTGTCTGCTTTAAATTTGTGGGTTGCATGGGAGTTACATAGATCCTAACCCGGATCTGGGGATACCCTGTTTAGGTAGCATAAGCTGTGAGGGACCTGTCCGGCGTAGACCGACACGGGTGAAACAGTGGCTACGTTGGTGTGGCACCTTGGTCTGTACCGATATCCCTTGTGTTGCAACGAGGAGAATATGGGTCTTCTGAGGAGTCATTAAGCACCAACAACCTTAGAACCTTAAATGACACAACTTGGCCATTAGAACAGTAGCAGTATGCTACGCCCATTGAGGCTAAACTCTCGTGATGGTTCCGGCCGCAAGAAAAGATTGCGATGCTGGAGTTATGACCGATTGAGGGTAGTCAATGATATTGGGATCCTCTAAGAACCCGGTTACTTTGATAGGACAGGTATGAACCAACAAACTGAAAGAGGGTAGTACCTAGACCTCATGCTGGCCTAAACTTTAGGGGCTTGCCTTGTGTGACTTGTGTGCCTTACCATGTTTGCCTTTGTATCTATTTGTGGTGTGCTTTATCATAACATCATAACATCATGAGCATTTCATGCATCCTGCCTAAGGACTGACCATTTCAAAGACAAGAGGGTTTCATCTTTGCTCTATTTTGTAGGACATCATGATGCCTGTGCGAAGGAATACTATCCGGTTCAACTTTGTTCACTCACCTGAATTGCTTGAAGAGTTGGTTAGCAGAATTCCAAATACCACTTCCTTCATTCAGAGGCATGGTTCTCTTCTCAGTTTAGTCACTGCAAAGCGGGATCAACAGTTGATGAGTGTTCTGACCCAGTTCTACGACCCTCTGTACCAGTGCTTCACCTTTCAAGACTTCCAGCTGGTCCCTACCCTGGAAGAGTTCTCTGATTTGCTTGGTATCCATATCTTGGATCAGACTCCCTTTACTGGATGGGAAAAGACCCTCAGGCTTGAGGATGTTGCTGCAGCTCTTCCCTTGACACATCAAGAAGTAATGGACAACTGGGTGACTAGAAGCGGAGTTAAAGGTTTCTTGGCCAAGTTTCTGATTGGTAAAGCTAACAGCTTCTGGAACGACCTGGACTTTAGGGCATATGAAGACATCTTGGCTCTCTTAATCTATGGGCTAGTCTTGTTTCCTAATCCTGACAACTTCATCAAAGTCACTGCCATAAGGATCTTTATGTCTCAGAATCCCGTGCCCACTCTCTTGGGTGACATCTTGCAACAACTTCATGCTCGTACTACCCGAAGACGAGGAACCCTATGGTGTTGTATCCCTTTGTTGGTGAGGTGGTTTATTTCGCACCTCCCTAAGTTCGTACTGAAGAACCAAGAAGGAAGAGGTTGGGCTCATAGGTTAATGTCTCTCACTGACAAAGACATCATTTGGACTTGCAGAGGTTTGGATGAGATAGCTGTTATTGATCGATGCAGGGAATACCCTAATGTTCCTCTGATTGGTACCCAAGGAGGAATCTCTTACAATCCATGTCTAGCACTCCGTCAGTTTGGAAGAGCAAGAAGAGCAGGGCCTCATGAAATGTTGGTGCCTCACATCAGTTTTGAGTTTCAGGTGGATAGTGACGAGCTGCGTCGTAGGTTCATCAAGGCTTGGGACAAAGTTCATAAAGCTGACCCACAAGAGTTGGGGCCAAAGACTTCTTTACCTACGGAAGCCTACTACAAATGGGTTCGCATCCGTGATCAGAAGTAAGGTATGCCGTATGAAGCTGTCAGACCCGTCATTCTTGAGTGTCCTGACAAAGATGGTGTTCCTCCAACTGTCCTTCCTCCTCAGATACCTACTGATTATGAGACTTTAAAGAGGTCTTGGTCGCAACTGCGAGAAGAGCGGGATTCTTACCGGGAAAAGTTCAACGAGCAGGAATTGAAGATCCAAAAGCTGATGAAGCAGTTGGAGAATGAGCGAGCTCTGAATGACTACATCTGTACTGAGAAGAGGAGACCATGGGATCAATAAGGAGCTCTGGGTGTTCTTTTACAGTTTTACTTCCCTTTTCAGTATTTCCTTTCATGTAACGCCTAAAGGCAACCTGTTGAACAATTTAAGTTTCAAAGTTGAATCTAATGAAGTGTGTTCCTTTTTGTTTACAAAGTTGATTCCCGATTGTCTTTGAAAACAAAAATCATACGCATTCCATTCATCATGTGCATAGCAGGTTTTTTTCTTTTCAGGTTGCTTACCGTTCTTCGCTGTTTATTTCAGCATCATGAATCCTGACTCATCATCAACTGAGATGTCCATCAAGGCTCTTCAGGCGCAGAATGCGCAATTTCAGGAATTAATCATGGGTCTGGCTCAGGGCCAAGAAGAGCTGAAAGCTCTGCTTCTGAAGAAGGAAAAGAAGAAGAAGAGAAGAATTGTTCTGTTCAACTCGGGCCAAAGGTTTGGCAACACTCTACAAAATGAAGAGGCTGGTTCTTCTATAGGCAAGGGTACTCCTCAAGGGGAAAAAGGTCCTAGTCCGGTAGTCTCCGACAACGAGACTGATTTTGATGAAGAGCAATATCCTCCTGCAGAAGACAGATACAAGCAGTTGGAAGACAGGTTGAATGCTATGGAGATCCAACAGGTGCCTGGGCTGGATTTCGGAGACTTGGGTTTGTCTACTGGTGTGATCATTCCTCGTAAATTCAAAGCACCATCTTTCACCAAATATGACAGGGCATCTTGTCCCAAGCTACACCTCAGGTCTTATGTGCGGAAGATTCAACCGTACTCAGTGGATAAGAATTTGTGGATCCACTTCTTCCAGGAGAGTCTTTCAGGGACTCATCTCGAATGGTTCTATCAGCTGGATGGGACCAAGGTTCGTAACTGGGAGGAGTTGGCTACTGCTTTCTATAAGCAGTATCAATATAATTCCGACCTTGCCCCTACACGTACCCAACTCCAGGGTATGTCGTTAGGTTCGAGTGAAGGTTTTAAAGAGTACGCTCAGAAGTGGGGGGATCTGGCTGGCAGGGTGCAGCCTCCGTTGACTGATCGGGAGTTGGTAGATATGTTCTTGGGGACCCTATCTGGGCCGTTTTTCAACCATCTTATCGGTAACTCGTCTGCAGGGTTTACTGATCTTATTCTGACCGGAGAGAGAATTGAGGCTGGGTTGAAGTCTGGTAAGATTCCAAAGGGTGCATCTACAAGTTCTGAGAAGAAACCCTTCAAAAAAGAGGTCAGTGTTGTATACGGGTCCAGAAGACAAGAGAAACCTGAACGCCGCCAATCTGTCAACGCAGTGATGATTGCCAAGCCTGCTGCCGCTCCTCGGCAAACCAATCCTCCAAGGGCTGAAAGACCTAGAAGAGAATTCACCCGTTTGAGTATGACTTTGTCGCAGATCTTGCCACAGTTGCTGTCCACCAACTTAGTGACTGTCAGAGAGGCCCCAATAGTTGTGAACACGGCTTCTCCCAAATACAATCCAAATGCCCGCTGTGCTTATCACTCCGATAGCCCGAGGCATTCCACTGATGACTGTTGGGCATTAAGGAATAAGGTGCAAGACCTTATTGACGCAAAAGAAATACAGTTTGAAGCGCCTGAGAGGCCGAATGTGGTGATTGCTCCCATGCCCCAGCATGGAGTAAATGCTGTTGACGAAGATGTATACGTTGTTTCTGTGAATGATCTAGCCACTCCCTTAATGACTGTTAAGAGGAACCTACTGCTGGCCGGTTTATTTCCGAGTTGCAGTGAGGGTTTCCTGTTCTGTGCTGTTTCTCTCTCTGGTTGTCCTTTGCTGAAATTGGGCATCCAAAGCCTAATGGACAGCAAAGAGATTTTATTCAAGAAGTCTGCTATTCAGTTGGTTCCGGTAGAAGAAGTTTATGTGGTTACCATCTTCAATAATCCAATCAAGGCTCTCCCAAGGAAGCCTGTTCAAATCATGATTGTCGCACCTGTTGTTATTACTGTTCCGGGGCCTCTCCCCTACATATCTGATAAAGCTGTCCCCTGGCACTATGGGGAAGATGTGTATGTGAATGGAATCAAACAAGAGTTCAACACTGGCGCCAGTATCTGCGATATCACTGGTCCATCCAAGGTTACCCGCAGTGGCAGGCTCTTCTCGCCTGACATTGCACCACCCGCTGTTCAAAGACCCCTCCTTATAACACCTACAAGTGTACCTGTTCCTGTTTCTGACCAAGTTGTTTCCCCTGCTGCCGAATCATCCAATGCTCGGGGCAAAGGGATTGAAGACGAGCCTGCCCGGATGGAGGCACCAATACCTATAAATGCTGAGGCCTCCCAACAAGAGATGGAGGAGATTCTAAAGATAATAAAGAAGAGTGACTTTAACGTTGTGGAGCAGCTGGGGCATACGCCCTCCAAGATCTCCATGCTCTCCTTATTGTTGTGCTCAGAGGCCCATGCTAAGGCCTTAATCTCATTCCTCAAGACGGCCCATGTGCCACAGGAGACATCTGCAGTTCAGTTTACTGATTGCATAGCAAATCTGACAGCGGACAATGGCTTGGGTTTCTCAGATGCTGACTTGACTGCAAAGGGAAGGGACCACAATGATGCCCTGCATGTCTCTATCGAATGCAGGGGCACTACTCTAGCGCACGTGTTGGTGGACACTGGCTCTTCCTTGGATGTGCTACCCAAGAAGGCCTTGGACCGTTTGGATTGTGAAGGCCTGGAACTGAAACCTAGCAATATCATCATCAGAGCCTTTGATGGTTCCAAGAGGATGGTTCATGGAGAGGTTGACATTCCTATTCGTGTGGGCTCTCAGGTGTTTGACTCTACCTTTTATGTGATGGATATCCGTCCATCGTATTCTTGTCTACTGGGTCGACCTTGGATCCATAAAGCTGGGGCAGTGACCTCTACCTTTTACCAGAAGCTAAAATACCCTGTCAGAGGGAAGATCGTGACTGTGCAGGGAGAGGAGGAGTATATGGTGAGCCATTTGAATTCCTTCAGGTACATTGAGATGGACGGGGAGTTTATTGAAACCCCCTTTCAGCATTTCGAATAGGTACTTCCAATTTCAGCAGCAGTAGAGACAGCAGTCGAAGAAGATGTTCCTTTGAAGATGGCTTCCCTGATGGATGCTCGGGCTGTGGTTCAGAAAGGTGAATGTCCTAAATGGGGCAGACTTCTCGACTTTACACAGAAAACTGACAAATTTGGACTGGGCTTTACTGCAGAGGGTCAGAAAGCTATGCGGAAGGCGAAGACCAGAAGACCTCCTGTTCTCATTACCAATCTAGGAGTGAATGCTGTTGGGGAGGATAATGAAGTGGATGAAGCAGAATTCAATAGCTGGATCTACCCGACGACTGATGGCGGATTGACCAATTGGATCACTAAGGACCATACTCCTGTTACTTTTGTTACGCAGTAATAAACTTCTTTGTTTTGTTATTTGTAATAAACAATAAATTGAACTCTATGGCCCGGTGTCTTACCCGGGGCACCGTGGCTTCATTTGTGAGGGCATATAAATTGTCATTTCATATATCATAAATGAAAATCTTGGACGTTTTCTTGCATTTCAAATCTTATGCTCCTTTTCTGTCTTTCCTTCCTTTATATATATTTCAAAACAGCTGTATTTACACACACTCACTCATACAGGTTTCAACCCACTCTAGATCTCACTAGTAACGACTTTGCTACTGCCAGTTATGACTTCGAAAATCCGATCAACTTAGCCGAAGATGAAGGTGAAGATGATTGCGAAGTGCCTGGCGAGCTCGCAAGACTGTTACTTCAGGAAGAGAGGGAAATTCAACCACATGAAGAGCCAGTAGAAATAATAAACCTGGGTACTGAAGCAGACAGGAAAGAGGTAAAGATTGGTGCCAACCTAGAGCTCAGCGTGAAGCAACGGTTGACTCAAATGCTACATGATTATATGGAGATCTTTGCCTGGTCCTACGAAGACATGCCCGGGTTGGATACCGATATTGTGGTCCATCACTTGCCTACAAAGGAAGACTGCCCTCCGGTTAAGCAAAAGGTCCGCCGTATGCGTCAAGAGATGTCTGAGAAGATCAAAGCCGAGGTTATGAAACAGTTTGATGCTGGGTTCCTTGCAGTGATTTCTTACCCTCAGTGGGTTGCTAATGTGGTGCCGGTACCAAAGAAGGACGGTAAAGTCAGAATGTGTGTCGACTATAGGGATCTGAACAGGGCCAGCCCCAAAGATGACTTCCCTCTACCTCACATTGATGTCCTGGTTGACAATACAGCTCAGCATAAGGTGTTCTCTTTCATGGATGGTTTTTCAGGCTACAATCAGATCAAGATGGCTCCGAAAGACATGGAAAAGACTACCTTTGTTACTCAGTGGGGCACCTTCTGCTACAAGGTCATGCCTTTTGGACTGAAGAATGCTGGGGCAACCTACCAACGTGTCATGGTTACTTTATTTCATGACATGATCCATCATGAGATAGAAGTGTATGTTGATGATATGATCGCAAGGTCCCAGACTGAGGAAGAGCACCTAGATCATCTGCAGAAGTTGTTTGACCGGTTAAAACTGTATAAGCTGAGGCTGAACCCGAACAAGTGCACCTTCGGGGTAAGATCTGGGAAGTTGCTAGGCTTCGTTGTAAGTGATAAGGGTATTCAAGTGGACCCTGCCAAGGTTAAAGCTATTCAAGAGATGCCAGTTCCTAAGACAGAGAAAGAGGTCAGAGGCTTTTTAGGACGCCTGAATTACATTGCTCGATTCATCTCACACCTGACTGCTACCTGCGAGCCAATCTTCAAGCTGCTGAAGAAAGATCAGGTAGTACGTTGGAACAATGAATGTCAGGCTGCTTTTGACAGAATCAAGGAGTATCTCCAAGAACCACCCATCCTTATGACACCGGTTGAAGGGAGACCTCTGATACTATACCTGACAGTACTTGACAACTCAATGGGGTGTGTGCTGGGGCAGCATGACGAGTCTGGCCGAAAAGAGCATGCCATTTATTACCTTAGCAAAAAGTTTACCGACTGTGAGACCCGATACTCACTGCTTGAGAAAACTTGCTGCGCTTTGGTATGGGCTGCTCGCCGGCTGAGACAGTATATGCTGACTCACACTACCTTGTTGATCTCAAAGATGGATCCTATAAAGTACATATTCGAAAAACCTGCTCTGTCTGGGAGAATAGCAAGATGGCAGATGATCTTGACGGAATACGACATCCAGTATACAACCCAAAAAGCCATCAAGGGAAGTGTATTGGCAGACCACTTGGCACATCAGGCAGTAGACGACTATCAGTCAATGAACTTCGAGTTTCCAGACGAGAGCATCATGATTGTGACTGATTGTGAAGTACCTGGACCGGATGAAGGACCTGAGGAAGGATCCCGATGGTCTATGCACTTTGACGGAGCCTCCAATGCTTTGGGTAACGGTATCGGTGCTGTAATCATATCACCTCAAGGCACTCATACTCCACTCACTGCCCGGCTATGTTTCAACTGTACCAACAACATGGCGGAGTATGAGGCATGCATTATGGGTCTTCAAGCTGCAATCGACTTAAGGATCAAGTTTCTGAGTGTCTTCGGAGATTCCACTCTCGTGATCAATCAGATCAAAGGAGAGTGGGATACGAAACATCTGAATCTTATTCCTTACAGAGAATGTGTGTTGACTTTGATCCCCCACTTCACGAAGATAATCTTTGAACACTTTCCGAGAGAAGAGAATCAGTTGGCGGACGCGTTAGCTACAATGTCTTCTATGTTCAAGGTCAAATGGGATAATGAGGCTCCCCGGATCATCATCTGGAAACTGGACGAACCGGCATACTGTTGTGATCTCGAGACTGAATTGGTGACTGAGAAGCCTTGGTACCATGAGGTGAAGAGATACTTGGAAGCTCAGGAATACCCTGAAGGTGCATCTGCCAACGATAAGAAGTTTCTGAGAAGGTTCGCAGCAAAATTCTTCCTTAGCAACGGCATCTTGTATAAGCGAAACCATGATTCAACCTTACTGCGTTGTGTAGATAAGACAGAAGCAGAAAGGATCATGGAAGAGCTACATGAAGGGACCTTTGGTACACATTCCAGTGGACATACTATGGCAAAGAAGATCCTTCGGGCAGGGTATTACTGGTCCACCATGGAGGCTGACTGCTACCAACATTCTCGAACATGCCATAAATGCCAGATTTATGCAGACAAGGTGCATGTTCCTCCAGTTCCTCTGAATGTTCTGACTGCGCCTTGGCCGTTTGCAATGTGCGGCATAGACATGATCGGTGAGATTAAACCTACGGCATCTAACGGGCATCGCTTCATCCTGGTAGCGATTGATTACTTCACGAAGTGGGTCGAGGCAGCTTCCTACGCGACGGTAACCAAGACTGTTGTGGCACGGTTCATTCGGCACAATCTGATCTGTCGATACGACATCCCAGAAAGAATTATTACAGACAACGGTACCAATCTTAATAACAAGATGATCACTGAGCTCTGCGAGCAGTTCAAGATACAACACCATAACTCTTCTCCTTACAGACCGAAGATGAATGGGGTTGTAGAAGCAGCAAATAAAAACATCAAGAAAATCGTGCAGAAGATGACAGTGACTTATAAAGATTGGCACGAGATGTTACCGTTCGCTCTACATGGGTACCGTACCTCAGCCAGGACGTCAACCGGGGCAACTCCTTTCTCCTTGGTTTATGGTATGGAAGCAGTCTTACCGATCGAAGTGCAAATACCCTCTCTCCGGATAATGAAGGATGCAAATCTAAACAAAGATGATTAGATCCAGACACGACTTGATCAACTAAACCTTATTGATGAAAAGAGACTTGCTGCTATCTGCCACGGTCAGACGTATCAGAAACGGATGATCAGGGCATTTAACAAAAAGGTCAGACTACAGGAATATCAAGTTGGGGATCTGGTAATCAAGCGAATCATCCTTCCTCAGAGTGATCCAAGGGGCAAATGGACCCCTACATACGAAGGGCCATTTATGGTTAAACATGTGTTCTCAGGAGGAGCCATGATCCTAACCAACATGGATGGTGACGACCTTCCTCACCCCGCCAATGCAGACATAGTAAAAAGATACTACGCATGAAAAAAGACCCGCTAGGCTGACATGCCTAGACAAAAGTTAGGGCTTCCCGGCGAACCAAAAGGGTTCGGGCAAAATGAAGGGATGAAATGAAAAAATATGTACACCCGGCAAGTCGAAAACCTAAAAAGGCGGCTTGGGCAAAAATGGGTATCCCGGTGGACTGAAAACCCGAAAGGGCGGTCCAGGCAAAAGTTAGGGATAAAGCGTAATACTATGTCTCATTGGATCACTTTGCATCTAGAATCCGGTATCTACATCAAGTTCAGACGGCATCGATCAGTCAACTTCATCTTCCACTAAGGTCATCAAGTGATGAGACGCTCGGAGATATAAAGGCAATAGCAGAGTTGAAACCCAGTGGGATCATTCATTTCACACAGCTGTTTTATTTTCTCTTGTACAAAATTTGTATAAACTCTTTTGTTCGGCGGCGTTCTCTTACTAGGACGTCAGCCTCTTGTACATAAACGCCTATTTACAGGCAAATTCAAAATCAATATAAATACACTTTTCAGTTAAAATTGCCACTGGTTTTTCCTTTTCTGTTTTGTTTTGCGAAGAACGTCCAAGGTTCAATTTGTGATATATGCATTGACAATAATTTGCTAACTCATAAATATTTGCATACGAAACAAAGGGTTAATTACAGGTAACATTAGAAACAGGGGAAATAAAGAGTTGTCTAAGCAATCTAATTGTTCTATCCTCCAAGGTATCAAGGTAGGTTCAGCTAAAGAACATAACCAGATATCTTAATCCCCCAGAGAGTGAGCCAGCAAGTCAGTACACTCTCCTCAAGAAAAGCTATTATCAACCTTAAGGAAGTTGAGTATCCTCCAGCAGAGCTCAACATTCCCCAGCAGCATATATGCACTCTTAACAGGCATCCCCGACAGTCTTGGTCTAAAGATTGTTCCCCGGCGGTATACCAAACATTCAGTGGAGTTACTTCCAATACATCTCAAAACTTCCCCCCAGAGAGTCCAATCTAGTTCCCCAGAAAATTTGGAATTCATCTCCCCAAGCAGTAAGCTTATCCCCAGTAGATTCTGGAAGCTTATCCTCACAGAGCACGAACGCGTCTCCCGACTTTATTCAAAGAGTTATTTCCCTACCAGGATATAACTGGGTTATCCTCAGCCAAAAACCACGGAAAGAGCGTCCTCGACGAAGTCTTCCTACCCCCAGCGAAGTCTATCAACACTTCCAACAACAACAAGGGTATCCCCAGCAAGTTATTATCAACAACTCAACAAAGTATCTCTCTCCCCACAGAGTATTGCTTCCCAGCAATATCGCTAGAGTACTTTTCTCCCCGCAGAGTTACCCATTCGCCAAGTTTATTCCCCAACGGAGTTATCTTCTCCTACCGGTATTCATGCAACTATCATCCCCAGCGGAAGCAAAAAGCTATTCTTCAACATCAGTCCAGGAGTGACTTCCCGGCACCCGTCAAGGATCTATTTTCCTAAATGACAAAAACATACATTCCTAAACATCACATACATCATTACAGCATGCATATATGCATCATATGTTACAATCTCATTTATGTTGAGAACATCATTGTTTGATCCATATCATGCATTGCATATGACTGACCTTTACTTTTCAGGAAAGATTCAGTTAAGTTCTCTGCTACATTCCAAGACCTAGACCGGTTCAGTTAATCGACCCTAAGATTTTCTGTTTCTTATCCAGTCCAAGGCCTTCTCTGGTCCAGTCAGATCGACCCTAAGATCTCCTTGTTTCTTATCCAGTTGAAGACATTCCAAGACCTAGACCGGTTCAGTTAATCGACCCTAAGATTTTCTGTTTCTTATCCAGTCCAAGGCCTTCTCTAGTCCAGCTAAATCGACCCCAAACAGATTTTCCTGATAAAGACTCAGTAGAAGTTATCCAAGATTCTCTCAATGATTACTGTTGAGGTTGTAGTCGCCTGTGGTTCTCTCCCCGATACTGCAGAGGTAGTAATCATCCCAAGATTCGCTCAGCGTTACTGTTGAAGTCGAAGTCGTCCAAGATTCTCTCAATGATTGCTGTTGAGGTTGTAGTCGCCTATGGTTCTCTCCCCGATACTGCGGAGGTAGTAATCATCCCCAGATTCGCTCAGCGTTACTGTTGAAGTGAATTCGTCCAAGATTCTCTCAATGATTGCTGTTGAGGTTGTAGTCGCCTATGGTTCTCTCCCCGATACTGTGGAGGTAGTAATCATCCCCAGATTCGCTCAGCGTTACTGTTGAAGTGAAGTCGTCCAAGATTCTCTCAATGATTACTGTTGAGGTTGAAGTCGCCCAAGATTCTCTCAATGATT
The DNA here is from genome assembly GCA_948472305.1 of Vicia faba. Classification (NCBI taxonomy): domain Eukaryota; kingdom Viridiplantae; phylum Streptophyta; class Magnoliopsida; order Fabales; family Fabaceae; genus Vicia; species Vicia faba. The sequence continues at coordinate 996,795,958 of OX451738.1, forward strand.
ACTGTTGAGGTTGAAGTCGTCCAAGATTTTCTCAATGATTACTGTTGAGGTTAAAGTCACCTAAGGTTCTCCCACCGTTCCTGTTGAGGTAGTAACCACCCCTGGTTCATTCATCACCTTTTGAAGATCCAGATTCAGCTCTTGTAACCAGTCAGGACACATCTACACAAGAATTTGAAGACCAGCTCCTATAACAGGTCAGGTAATCATTTTTCTTTTACAGGTACGCAAGTTCTCGCTAAGGAATCTCTTACACGATCAACACCCAGGTGGCATCTATAAGCCCATCCACCGTCCATCATCTCTTAGCATGGCATCTATAAGCCTATCATCCTATCCATCAATCTCCAAATGGCATCTGTAAGCCCATTCCCCATCATCACACTACTACTATGTGAGCGCAAATTTCTGGGCACTCTAGTGTTCAATCATCTTCCACCCTCGGATTGCAAAAGGCACGTCAGCCAATCTGCATCCTCAGGTCTAAGAAGATTGAACAGGGGCAACTGTTGTACCCCAAAATTTTCCCTCCCATATTCTTCAAGATTTGCCAAGTCAAAGCCTCAAAATTCCCCAAAGGTTGCACAGTTCAAGGGCCTCCTAAACAGTCAAAACTAGGGTTTTGGTTCTGACAAAGAAATTGAAGTTTCCAAGGGTCCAATCAAGTCCCACATGCCTACAAACATGGTCAAGCATCATCATACCAAGTTTCAAGACTTACAGCACAAAATTGCACAGTCAAAAACCCTAATTGCACTACAGTCAACTGTAGGGGCAAAATGGTCATTTGACAGTCAAAAGTTCAAATTTTTGGTCAACATCTCATTTTGAAGCCACAAACATCATTTGATCAATGCTTGATCATGATTCTCAAAGTTTGGCTCAAAAATCATCAAGATGCAAAAGTTTCCATATTTGGACAGTTGAAAAAGTCAACTGTAACTTGACCAAGGCATAACTTCCACATGGATTATCATAAAAATTCCATCCAAAGCTCATTTTGAAGAGAAAGACATTTCCTACAACTCCTCTTCATACTTCAAGTCCAAGAAATGCTCTCACAAAAAGTTATTAATTTCAACATTATAGGTCATTTTCAAAAGTCAACAAAAAGGGACTTTAAGTCAAAGGCCATAACTTGAGGTTGGTAAATCAAAATGACATGGGACCAAAGCCATTGGTTAGAGGACTCAAAGACCTTTCCAAAATGTCCAAGAACATGAGCAAAGCTTAAGAATTGAGCAAGTTATGCCTTGTGGAAATTGGGAAATTTTTGGATGTTTTGAAAAGTCAACATTGCTTCAAATGACCTAAAAATGCTAATGGGCCTCTTTTTCTTCCACAATTCATTATCCAAGGCATGTGCACGACCATTTGGCCCAAAGGGAAGTTTTTTATCATTTTTATTTATTTATTTGGATTTTTAATTATTAATAATTCATTTAATTAAATTAAATATGTGGAAAATACTAAACTTAGGTTTTTAAATCTTTTTGTGCATGAAATAGTCTCAAGATTTTGTGTATAATCAGATTTGGAAAGAATCTTGTTAATTGGCCATGATTTGAACTAAGTTTGCATGAAAAAGATTTAAAAACTAATGCATAGAAAATCAAATATCTTATCATCAATTCAAGGATTCTTTGGCTCAATTTCTTAACCCTAATCATTCACATGTATATATGGATGCTAACCCTCGTGCCCATAACCTCTCAGCTGCGCAGAAACTCCATAACCAAAGTTGAATTTTTTGTCAAAAAATTGGAAACTGAAAACTAGGTTTTAGCACGATTCAGAGCAAGAGACCAATTGCAAAAGCTTCCTCGTGCATTACTGAAGCCAACTGAATAATTTTCCAACCCTTACACGCCCAGAATTGGTATAGGGAGTTCAAACTGTATCACTCTTTTTGCATAATCGTGCTTTGCTATTTAGGCCATATCCATGCATTTTTGTTCTTGATTTGTGTTAATTGGATGATTCTGAAACTAACCATGTGATTGAATTGAGTTTTTATGCATTGTATGAAGAATTGCCATGGATGATTATTAGGTTTTTTCAAGTTCTAATTTGGGCGTTTCCAAATACTGTAAAATTAGAGAATCATAATACCATGGTTGAAACCAGCAGGCTTGGACGATTTGGAAACAACCCTCGCGCCTAATTTATGTGGCCGGACGGCCTAATCGCTATTATCAGAAAACGCATATTTTGGGGGGTTCAAAACCCCCGCTAACCATCTCTTATTTTCAGGAAATCAACAAACGATGAAGAAGATGATTATGTGGCCATCAGTGATTGGGTCATTTAAAAATTCGCGCGAAAAAGTCACTAACGCTTTGTTTTATTTTATAATAATTGTTTGTTATTTAATATACAAAGAAGTCAAGTGGAGCAGTTGGCAAGGCACGTTGCTGGTAATCTCTAGGACCTGGGTTCGAGCCCCAGGTCCCCATCCCTTTCCAATATTATTTTTCCACTCACGCTTCTGTGCAGATTCACTATGAGGGAACACCATACATCCATAATCTCAAGCTTGCCACGCGTATAGAAAGATCAATCCAAAGGCGCTGATTGGAAGAACACCATGGACTCTAGTCAAACGTGCCACATGCTTCCTGGAAAGGTCAACCAGGCCAAAGGCTATTGGGCCTGAATTGATTATTTACACCTCCAATTGGGGACAGACCCCCCTAGGTTTGCAAGTTCTTTCATATTTTCTATTTTTTTATTTGATTCAATTATTTCCTTTTAATTAATTTCTTTAATTTAGTTTATTTTTCATAAAAATATAAAAACAATATAAAAATCAGAAAAGACAAAAAATAAGTATTTTTATTTAAATGTTATTTTTTTTGTAAATAAACATCATTAATTGATTTTAGTTTAAATTAGGTTTAATGCAAATATTTTTTAATAAACTTAAAATTGTTAGAATTAGGGTTTTAATTAATTTTTATCCTTTTTCTTTTCTTTTCACCATTATTAATAATTAAATATTTTTTATTTTTTATAAATCAAATTGAATGTAATTAATTAGGTTAATTTAGGTTTAACTTTAATATTTTTTCTTAATAAATAAAAGTTATAGAATTAGGGTTAATTTAATTTTAATTTCATTTAATATTTCTCATAAAAATTCACAACTCCAAAAAACTCAAAAAAATCTTTTCTCTTTTTATTTTCATTTTAATGTTAATTAATTTAATAATTTAATTTAATTTCATTAAAAAGGGTCCAACGCCCTCGTTTCCAATCTTAATTCAATTCGCGTATTTATTTCTTTTTCTTTTAATTTTTTATGTACCTCTCCCAAAGCCGTGTAATATTTATCTTTCGCACTTTAATTCTTTATTTTTTCTGTCAAATCGGGTCCTGGAAATTTTGGCGATGTGGACCCGCGCCTTTGTAATAGTTTAGAACTTTTAATTTCTCGCAATTTTTAACTGTTAAATAAATGCATGCAAGAATGAATGGCCTAAAATAAAAACAAACGCATAGATCACTTTGATATGAACAAGACAAAAATAAATGAATCTGACACACAATTCACACACCACCCCTAGGGTACGCATCACTGTTGCCTTGCCTCGAAAGGTGATCGTCGAGTAGAGGATGTCTTAGTAAGTCCTCATGATCCGGGAACCTGGCATGAGGGTAGCTTCTAAGGTGTCTTCCCATTGCTCCGGTGATCACCATGTCCCGAACATCGAATTGACCCGAACACCTCCAACGGTGGTGCTACCTACCTCTCAATGGTGGGATGGCACTACCTTAAAGGACATTTACACAGAAGAATTCCTTAGGGTAGGTAGACGACTTCAGATACTTGCTCTAAATCTCAAACAAATTCAAAAAATACTTTTCACACCGACACATTTTCAAAAATATTTTGAAAGCAAACTTTCAAACACTCTTGAAGATCGATACAAGAGTCGAACTGGAATTTTCAAAGAAACTTTTTAAAAACCCACATTTGAAAAGCAAACAAACCATTTTTGAAAACACAATGAGCAAGTATCTAAGAGCCCATGGATAACCATGGATAGAAAGGGTGCTAACACCTTCCCTTTCTATAACGTACCTCCCGAACCGAGAGCAATCTCTTAAGGAATTTTTCTGTGCTTTTGTCCTTTCCATTTGGAGAAAATAAAAGACGGTGGCGACTCTTGCTTCCGCGACATTTCGCGAACCAGCGTTAAACAGTCAGTTCCAGATCCACCGATCACAGTGTCATTACTTCTACGTTGCATCAAATGTTGAAATATCCAATTCAATGGAAATCATCACCGTTCATGGAGAAGAAGAGTATATGGTCATCCATCTAAATTCCTTCAGATAGGTGAAACTAGATGGTGAATTTATTAAAACTCCATTCCAGCACTTTGAAGAAGTCCTGCAAGATATGGCATTAACCAAGGTTGTGTCTCAAGTCCCCAAGATTACAAGGCTTCCGCTCAAGATGTCGTCTTTGAAGGATGCCAAGGAAGTGATAGAAGAATGTGGGTGCACTATTTGGGGCAAACTCCCAGATATCCCATACAAATCTGACAAATTCGGTTTGGGTTTCACTTTAGGAGCCCAGAAAGTTGTGCGTCACGCTCGTACTGGAGAACCACTCTTAAAGATCAGCAACCACCAAGTCTGCACCGTGGAGGATGATGAAGATAGCTATAACCTGGAGGACTGGATTTTCCCAACTGTCAGTGGAGGGCTCAGCAACTGGGAGGCTAGAGATTTCATCCCGATCACTTTTATCCCACAGTAATTTGTCTTTAAATTTTGTCGGATCTGTAATATTAAAACAATTCAGACTCTTAAAACCTTGTGTCTTACCCGAGGAACAATGGTCCATTTGTAAGGGTTATTATCTCATTTCCATATGACATCAATAAATCATGGACGTTTTTGCATACAAAATTTGTGCTCGTTGTTTTTCTTTTTAAATTTTCATTTCTTTCAAAGATAGTTATTCTCTTACACACACTCACGCTCACAATGCAGGTCTACATCCATTCGGGACCCCAAGGGTAACGGTTCTGCTATGGCCTTTCGTGACTCTGAAAACCTAATCTACCAAGCCGAAGACAAAGGTGAGGAAGATTGGGAAGTACCAGGAGAACTCGCCGGGTTACTACAACAAGAAGAGAGGACCATTCATCCCCACGAAGAACCAGTGGATACAATTAACCTAGGTACCAAAGAAGACAAAAAAGAAGTCAAGGTGGGTGCCAATCTGGAACCCAGTGTCAAAGAGCGTCTGATTTAGTTGCTACACGAGTATGTTGAGGTCTTTTCCTGGTCGTATGAAGACATGACAGGACTTGATGCAGATATTGTGGTACATCATCTACCAATAAAAGAAGACTGTCCATCGGTAAAACAAAAGGTCAGTCGCATGCGACCAGACATGTCAGAGAAGATTAAGGCGGAAGTCATGAAACAATTCAACACCAGATTCTTGGTCGTCACCTCATATATGCAATGGGTTGCCAATGTTGTTCCCGTTCCTAAAAAGGACGGCAAAGTGAGAATGTGCGTGGACTACAGAGATTTGAATAGGGCAAGCCCTAAAGATGATTTCCCACTTCCCCACATTGATATTCTAGTTGACAATACGGCACAACACAAAGTGTTTTCCTTCATGGACGGCTTCTCAGGCTACAACCAAATTAAAATGGCGCCTGAGGACATGGAGAAAACAACCTTTGTCACACAGTGGGGCACATTCTGCTACAAGGTTATGCCATTCGGACTGAAGAATGCTGGGGCAACCTATCAACGTGCCATGGTAGCTCTATTTCTTGACATGATACATCACGAAATAGAGGTCTATATGGACGACATGATAGCTAGATCTTGGATAATCAAGCTTCTCAAATGCACTTTTGTTTTGATGAAGACAAACAATGATTGACAAAGAAGGCAAAGATTTTTGACTCAGCTAAAAGCATCTGTGAATAAAGTCTTTAGTTCAAGCACTTAACAAAATTTCAAGGTATAATGATAATACTTACTTTGAACTTAAGACATAGATGCTCAATGGTAAAAAGAAATATTTTATATTGTCCAAACCTTTACTCAAGTTTTTATAAGCTAAAAATATTTTTTTTACTTGAGTGCAATCGATTGCTTGCTTCAATTTTTCAAATCTTTTGCTACTGTTTCTAAGTGTAATCGATTTACATGTTTATGCAATCGATTTCACTCAATCAAATTTTTCTACTGACTTCACATGCAATCGATTTACACTCTTGTGAAATCGATTTCACACTCAAAAAATTTGAAATTCTAGTTGTTGAAACCCCATGCAATCGATTGCATGCTGCGCGATTTTGAAAAACAGCAGCTTTGCACATGCCTGTTCATAACACCATTTCATGGAAACCTTTCATTCAATCTTGGCAATTGTTCATGATGCATTTACAGAACTTTATGATGTTTCAAAAAGGTGTTATGAACATATAAATACTCATTTTCAAAATCATTTCAACACCTCTTCCAATTATATTTTCTGAATTTTCAAAAATCAAACTCAAGCTGCTATTCATTTTCATAAGTTTTCTGCACACTTTCACATATTGTTAACCAGAAGACTTTGAGGATTATATATCTTGAGTCATTGTATACTATTATAATTGGAAGAGAAATGAATTCATTGATTAAATCACTCAAAGTGATCATTGCTACTCAAACTCACTCAAATCAAATATTGCTATATACTTGCTTATTTTTCAGGATTGTTGGAAATAAGTTTAAGTGGTTTTTATAAATCTTGTCTTTCCAGGATTGTTGGATACAAGTGAAGTCACTTTGAGAGGATTGTTCTCATTCTTGACATAGTGAAAATCCAGGAGGATTGTTCTTGCTCCAAGAGGATTGTTCTTGGTTTTGAGTAGTTCTTGTTTAAGTTTGCCACAATAAGGAAATCTCTTTCATGTTGAAAGGGGACTGGAGTACTCTCAGACTGTAAGGGGAACCAGGATATATCGCTTGTGTCTCTTTATTTTTATGCACTTTACTCATTCATAAACTCACCATAATCTAGAAAAATAATATCCATCATCACTAAAACCAGAATTTTTTAAAGTACCTAATTCACCCCTCTCTTAGGCGTACTTTGTACTTACAATTGGCATCAGAGCAGGTTATAGGTAACCTGTTCCTAAAAGATCCAGAATGGCTTCTGCAAATCAAAATCTCGTTTTCAGAGATGATGGTAGTAACAACAAGCCTCCTCTATTTTGTGGTGAATATTTTGACTTCTGGAAAATACGCATGAAGGCACATCTAGAAGCACAAGGAGAAGAAATATGGGATGTCGTCGAGAATGGTCCATTTATACCTATAATGGTAATCAATGGTGTTGGCTCATCAAACTTAAAATTGCATGGGACGAAGATGATAAGAAGAAGGTTCTCTATGATAAAAAGGCAATAAACCTTCTTCAAGGTGCACTTAGCATGGATGAATTATTTCGTGTCTCGGCATGCAAAATAGCGAAAGAAATATGGGATACCTTGGTACAAACTCATGAAGGAACTGTTGAAGTTAAAATATCAAGACTAAATACCCTGAGTCAAGAATACGAATTAATTCAAATACAGCCCAAAGAAACCATTCTTGACCTACAAAAGAGATTCGTGCACTTGATAAATCATTTAAGTGCTCTTGGTAAGACTTTGACGAATGATGAACTAAATCTGAAAGTACTTAGGTCCTTAACTAGGGAACGACAACCAAAGGTAACGACAATTTCATAAAAGAAAAGTCTCCTCCATGACGTCTGCAACATTGTTTGGGAAACTTCAAGAATATGAAACGGAACTCGGAAGACTTGAAAAACATGAAAATCAAGAGAATAAATCTAAGAATATTGCTTTAAAGATAGATTTCAAGGAAGTTGAAAAGGAAGACAATCCGGAAGAAGATGAAAATTTCATGCTTCTTGTTAAAAGGCTTGGTAAGTTCTTTGGTAGAAATGACAAATCCTTTTCTCATTCAAAAGGAAAGAAACAATTCAAGAAAAAGGAAGCTTCCACATCAACACGAGAAGTCACATGTTATGAATGTGGTAAGCAAGGTCATATCAAGCCGGATTGTCCAAAACTCTCCAAGAAAGGTGGATATAAAAGCAAAAAGGGATTCAACAAAAAAAAGGCCTATGTTGCATGGGAGGATAATGAAATAAGTTCCTCATTTGATTCTGATAATGATGAAAGTGCAAATCTAGCATTAATGGCCTCACACCATTCCGACGATGAAGACAATAAGGTTAGTAATGAATTTTCTCTTTTTGATAGTGATGCACAAGGTGCTATAGATGAACTATTAAATGAATGCAAAATTCTGTATAAAACTATTTCATCTCAAAAGAAACAAATTTCATCTTTAGAAGAAAAATATGAATCTATGGAAAAATATTTCAGAGAAGAAAGACAAAAATTAAGTGATAAACAAAAATAGAATTTTGTATGTAAAAATTGTGATTCACTCTCTTTCCAAATTGTCCAATTAAAAAGAGTCATTGAAAGATATGAAAAAGGCCAAATTGGATTGGAAGGTGTTCTTAGCCAACAAAGATACTCCAATGATAAAAGTGGACTTTGATATTCAATGTTTTCAAAACCAAGTTCTAATAAAACTATCTTTGTTAAGGCTAGTGATCAATCATCCAAAGAGAAAGTTAACAAATCTAAAATAGTTCATCACTATCCTAAAAAGAAAACATTTCCTAAGAAGAAATCTTATCCTTCTAGATATAGAAGTAACTTTGAACCTACTTGTTTTTATTGTGGTATTAAAGGCCATACACCTAATGTTTGTTATGTTAGAAACTTTAGTATGGCAAGTGAGAATTTTGTGTGGGTAAAGAAAGGCACTAATTATGAAGGACCCAAAGCAACTTGGGTACCTAACAAAGCCTAATTTGTTTTGCAGGTATGTTTGAAAACCACATGCAATCTTTGGTATCTTGATAGTGGTTGTTCAAAGCATATGACGGGAGACATAAACCAATTTTCACATCTAGTTCTAAAGGCCAAGGGTTTTGTCACTTATGAAGACAATAGTACGGGAAGAATTCTTGGAAAAGCCAAAGTTGGTACTCCACCTTTCACATCCACTGAAGACGTTCTTTATGTTGAAGGACTAAAGCACAATCTTCTTAGTATTATCCAACTTTGTGACAAAGGCTTCAAGATCAAGTTCACCAAGGATGAATGCTTGATAGAAGACGAAGTCACACATGAGGTTATACTTAAAGGTAAAAGAATCAATAATATATACATGATTTCCCTTGATGATCCATCTTTGAAGGTAAAATGTCTCATGGCGAACAACGATTATTCATGGCTGTGGAACAAAAGAATTGCTCATATTCACATGGAACACTTAAATAAACTAATCAAGCATGATCTTGTCATTGGGTTGCCTAAGAGAAATTTTGTAAAAGATAGACTTTGTGATTCTTGTCAAAAAGGGAAACAAACAAAATCAACTTTCAAATCTAAGAATTTGGTGTCTACTATAAAGCCACTACAATTGTTACATATGGACTTATTTGGACCATCAAGAATAAGAAGTTTCGGAGGTAATGTATATGCTTTGGTTATTGTTGACGATTTCTCTAGATATAATTGGACATTCTTTTTAGTGCTTAAAAGTGATGCATTCAAGGCGTTCAAGAAGTATGCTAAACAAATTCAAAATGAGAAGTCTCTAACAATTGCCTCCATAAGAAGTGATCATGGAGGAGAATTTCAAAATGCTCTATTTGAAGAATTTTATGGAGAAGATGGTATATCTCACAACTTCTCGGCACCACGGACTCCTCAACAAAATGGAGTGGTAGAAAGAAAGAATAGGTCTCTTGTAGAACTTACAAGAACGATGCTTAGCGATTCAAACCAAAATATTTTTGGGCGGATGCGGTGAGCACAACATGTTTTGTTAGCAATAGAGTTAACATAAGACCGATCTTGAAGAAAACTCCATATGAACTCTTCAAAGGGAGGAAACCAAACATTTCTTTCTTTCACATTTTTGGATGCAAATGCTTTGTCTTAAAAAACGACAAAGATAACCTTGGTATGTTTGATGAAAAATCCGATGAAGGTATTTTTCTTGGCTACTCTCTTTCTAGTAAGGCATATAGAATCTATAAAAAAAGAACTTTAATAATTGAAGAATCAATGCATGTATCTTTTGATGAAACTAACCCCTCCAAGGAGGATAATATTGTTTGTGATGATGATGAAATACTAGAAGGACCTCAAGAAAATACTTCCAAAGATCAACCAATTCAACACGAAGAATCATCCTAACAAGAATCAAATCTCAATGATCTACCAAAAGAATGGAGAACTCATAGATATCATCCTATCGATAAATTAATTGGTGATATAAGTCAAGGTGTGACAACAAGACTAAATCTCAAAGATGCTTGCCTAAACATGGCGTTTGTCTCTCAAATTGAACCTTCCAAAGTTGATGAAGCCTTAGGTGATGACCAATGGATTATCGCTATGCAAGAAGAATTAAATTAATTTGAAAGGAATCAAGTTTGGGAACTTGTCCCTAGGCCAAGCAACAAACACATTATTGGAACAAGATGCGTGTGTAAAAACAAACTTGACAAAAATGGAATAATTGTTCGGAACAAAGCAAGGTTGGTAGCACAAGGCTACAATCAAGAAGAATGAATAGATTTTGAAGAAACTTTCGCTCCGGTTGCAAGGTTAGAAGCTATCCGTCTCTTACTTGCCTATGCTTGCTCATTAAATTTTTAGCTTTTCCAAATGGATGTCAAAAGCGCATTCTTGAATGGATATATCAATGAAGAAGTCTATGTTAAGCAACCCCTGGGGTTCGAAGATTTCAAGAATCCATCTCATGTATTTAAATTGAGAAAACTCTCTATGGATTGAAACAAGCACCAAGGGCATGGTATGATCGATTAAGAAACTTCTTATACGAAAAAGGTTTTGAAAAGGGTAAAATTGACAAGACTTTGTTTATCAAGAAAATCAAAGATGACACTTTGCTAGCTCAAGTCTATGTTGACGATATCATTTTCGGATCTTCAAACCAAGAAATGTGTGAAGAATTTTCAGCAATGATGCAAGGAGAATTTGATATGTCCATGATGGGTAAAATGAATTATTTTCTTGGACTTCAAATCAAACAATTAAAAGATGGCATCTTCATCAATCAATACAAGTATTGCAAGGAACTCTTGAAAATATTTGACATGGATAACTGTAAGGCAATGTCTACACCAATAGGTTTCGGTACATATGTTGATCAAGATGAATCAAGTGTTTCCATCGACATTAGAAAGTATCAAGGTATGATTGGCTCCTTATTATAGTTGACGGCAATCCATCCTGACATAATGTTTAGTGTTTGTCTATGTGCTCGCTTCCAAGAAAATCCAAAGGAATCTCATCTCACGGCGGTGAAAAGGATCATGAAGTATCTCAAAGGGATAACAAATGTCGGATTATGGTATCCTAAAGGTAGTGTTTGCAACTTAGTTGGTTATTCTGACGCGGATTATGCAGGTTGTAAAACTGATAGAAAAAGCACAAGTGGTACTTGTCACATCCTTGGAAATGCATTAGTATCATGGGCCTGCAAGAAACAAGCATGCGTTGCTCTTAGCACGGCCGAAGCAGAATATATTGCAGTGGGTAGTAGTTGCGCTCAAATTTTGTGGCTCAAACAACAACTTCGTGACTATGGACTCGATCTAAGATGCATTCATCTACAGTGCGATAATACAAGTGCAATAAACATTACGAAGAATCCGATCATGCATTCAAGAACCAAACACATAGATATACGACATCATTTCCTTTGTGATCATGTACTTCAAGGAGATGTCGAGGTGACATTTGTAGATACTCATAATCAACTTGCCGATATCTTCACTAAACATTTGGCAAGAGAACTGATTTACAAGATTCGACGGGAACTTGGCATTCTTGATGAACACGACATATAAGGTGCTTTCTATCCTTATTATGATTTTATATATTTGTTTTAACCGTGCTATATGTGAATATATATGTTAAGTGGTGTTTAAGTTTAAGAAAAATATGTTTTTGGTCATTTTTGGTTGATGCAAATCAATTGTACAATAGTGTAAATCAATTGCTCCACTACGCCAAAAGTAAGTTTTAACAGCGCACCTTAGACAGCGCTTTTGTATAAAAGCGTTGCTATAAGTGAATAAAAAAACACGGAAAACGTATAAAATAATTAGTACAAGCACTGCTAAACATATGACCTTAGACAGCGCTTTTAAAAAGCGCTGCTAAAGGATTGCTTTAGAAAGCGCTTTATCATAAGCGCTGGAAAAGGGCCACTTTAGACAACACTTTAAGAAAGCGTTGTCTAAAGTCATAAAAAATAAAAATAAATAATAGAAAAGCGCTTCTAAAGGTCACTATTAGCTAGCGCTTTTCAAAAGCATTGTCTAAGGTCCACTTTAGCCAGCGCTTTTAGAAATCGTTGTCTAAACCCTTATAAGTCAGAATTAAAAAACAGAACATTTTTATTCACAGTATCAGTAGCACACGCAAATAGAAACCCTTTCCCTCGTGAAACCCATTTCTGTCTCCGTCTCAAATCTTCCTCACCGTTCGCCGTCGTACCGTCCTCCACCGTCTCGCTCCGTTTTCCTCCACCCACACCGGCCGGTTCTCAAGGTATGTTCTTTATTGAAAATGTGTTTAACTCCATTGATGTCCAAACTGAGTTATCATCCTTGAAAATGTGTTAATACCCATTGATGTCCAAATGTGTTTATCTCCTATTGATGTCTAAACTGGGTTATATGTATGAATTTTAATTTTTGGATTCTTGGTAGGGCTTGATATTTAACAGTAACATTTTTAGCATTTAGCATTTTTAGCATTTTTTGGATTCTTGGTTCTATGTTTTGGAATATAAAAGATGATATATATGATGGGTTTTTTTATTATTTTAAATGGTTTCTGAATATTATATAGATATATTTATTTTTAGTCCATGTTATTAACTTTAGAAATACATTTCTAGAAATAATTCGTTTAATTCAAACAAAAAGAGAATAATCCGTTTATAGTGTTTTTGTTTACTTGAATAAGTAGGAAAAATGGATAAAAAATGGATGTTTGTCGATCGATTGTCATAAGAGTACGAGAATGGGGTATTGGAATCCGTTAAGTTTGCTGTTGAACACGCCAAAGACCCAAGTCGAATGAAGTGTCCTTGCTTGGGTTGTTGTTATGTGGGCCGGGTTAACGCATATGGATTGAAATCACATTTACTAATGCGTGGAATTGATAGAAGTTATACATGTTGGATATTTCACGGTGAAAAAAGTAACGACAACGTTGAACCGGGGGAGAAAAGTAGTACAGCCTATGCTTCAGAAGACAAGGACACAAATATATATGATTTTGATCGAGTCGAAGAGATTGCAGATTCACTTGAAGAAGATCTTCAAGATTGTCCCAAAATGTTTGAGAGATTGGTAAGCGATGTAGAGAATCCGTTGTATAAAGGGTGCACTAAATTCACAAGACTGTTTGCGGTGTTAAAGTTCTACAACTTAAAGGTGGGCAATGGATGGTCAGATAAAAGTTTCAGAGTTATTATCCTTTATGAGAGATATGCTTCTGGAGGATAATGTTCTTCCTAATCGAACTTATGAGGCCAAAAAAATGTCGTGCTCTATTGGCATGAGCTATGATAAGATACATGCTTGTCCAAACGATTGCGTTTTGTTTCAAAACGAATATGCTTCATTAAATGAGTTCCCTAAATGCGGTTTGTCTCGATATAAGAAAAAATTGTCTCCAGCAAAAGTCTTATGGTATTTTCCTATAATTCCGATATTTAGGCGAATGTTTCATAGTGAAACCGATGCAAGACACCTAACTTGGCATGCAGATGAAAGAATTATTGATGGAAAGTATCGACATCCGGCAGATTCACCACAGTGGTCGAAAATTGATAATGATTATCCTGATTTTGGAGAAGAAGCAAGAAACCTTCGGTTGGCTTTATCTACTAATGGAATGAACCCGCATGGTCTTCAAAGTATCTCACATACCACATGGCATGTGATTATTATGATTTATAACCCACCTCCATGGCTATGTATGAAGCGTAAGTACATGATGTTATCTATGTTAATATCTGGGCCTAAACAACCAGGGAATGACATAGACGTATACTTGACACCTTTGATCGAAGATTTAAAGATTTTGTGGGAGAACGGGGTGGAGGTTTATGATGGATATAGGAAACAAAGTTTCAATTTGAGGGTGATGTTGTTTGGCACAATTAATGATTTTCCAGCATACGGGAATCTATCTGGGTATAGCATTAAAGGTCAACGTGCGTGTCCTGTTTGTGAAGATGGAACCGATACGATGCATTTGGAACTTTATCAGAAGAATATGTTTCTAGGTCATCGTAGATTCTTACATTCTAAACATCACTACCGTGCTTGGAGAAAAGCATTCAATGGAGACACCGAACAACGTAAAGCTCCACCTGCATTGTCAGGTGACCAAATTTTTTAAAAGGTGAAATATGTGTGTACTCAGTTTAGCAAGCCTTTTGTGCATACGGTTGTCAAAGGTGGGTGGAAGAAGAGATCGATTTTTTCTGAATTGCCATATTGGAAGTCTCTGTATGTGTGACATTTTCTCGATGTTATGCATATTGAAAAAAATGTATTTGAAAGTGTTATTGGTACGTTACTCAATATTAAAGGAAAGTCTAAGGATGGCCTTAAAGCAAGGGAGGACATGTTAAAGATGGGAATACGAATTGAACTAGGACCCGTGAAGAAAGGAAGTCGAACATATCTACCACCTCCTGCTTTTACTCTATCTAGAAAGGAGAAAAAGATATTGTGTAAGTTTCTAAGTGAAGTTAAAGTTCCAGAAGGATACTCTTCAGATATTAGAAGACTTGTGTCTATGAAAGACCTCAAGTTAAAGAGTTTAAAGACACATTATTTCCATGTTATAATGGAGCATTTTCTACCAATAGGTATACGTTCTATTTTGCCAGATAAAGTAAGGAGTGCGATAACTAAGTTGTGTTTTTTCTTTAGGTCAATTTGTAGTAAGGTGATTGATCCTGAGATCTTACCAACATTGTAAAAAGAAATTGTTATTACTTTGTGTGAGCTTGAAATGTATTTTCCTCCCTCATTTTTTGACATAATGGTACATCTAGTTATTCATCTTGTGAAAGAGACACAGTTGTGCGGCCCAGCTTATATGAGATGGATGTACCCTGCTGAATGTTATATGAAAGTATTAAAAGGGTACGTGAAAAACCAAAGTCGCCCAGAGGGTTGTATTGTTGAGCGATACATTGTTGAAGAAGCGGTTGAGTTTTGTACTGAATATTTGTCCAAAGTTCAATCCATTGGACTCCCCAAAAGTCATATCTTTGAAAAAAAGGCAGGTAAAAGATTAATTGGAAATAAAATTGTGACAGTATCAAAAGATGAATGGGATCAAGTGCATCTGTATGTTCTGCACAATGACAGTGAGGTTGAGCCATATGTTGAAATGCACAAGGATATACTCTGAGGGTTAAATCATAATAGAAATGAAAATTTGATAGTACGTGAGCACAATCAAAGTTTCATACCGTGGTTTAAGGATCGTATTTTTTCAAAGTTTCACTCAGATCCCGCTTCAATAATAGAGAGGTTGAGATGTTTGGCATATGGTCCAAGTTTGCATGTGTTTTCCTATAGCGCATATGCAATTAATGGATACACATTTTATACCAAAGAACAAGATGATAAAAGTACTATGCAAAATAGTGGTGTCACCGTGCTTGCTGAAGCAATGCACATTTCTAGTATGAAGGACCTAAACCCCAAATATGCAAATCTGTCATATTTTGGACTTATCGAGCATATTTGGGTGTTTGATTATGAGAAGTTTCAGATTCCTATCTTTGGTTGCAAGTGGGTAAGTAGTGGTGGCATACGAATGGATATGTCAGGATTTTTGCAAGTGGATCTTCATCGAGAGGGGTACAAAGATGAGCCTTTTATTCTAGCCTCTCAAGCTAAATAAGTGTTATATGCCACTGACCCGGCGAGTACAAAATGGTCTATAGTGATTTTTTATAACAAAGTAGTTGATGATAACGGTGTAGACCAAGGTGGTATTGATGATGAGAATGAGTCGTGTCTTAGACGAAATGAGTCGTATATTATAAATGATCAAGATGAGAATATTATAGCGAATGAATCATATATCAGAAATGATCATAATGAGGGAATTTGGATAAATCCATCCGTCCGCATTGTTAAGAAGCAAGTAATTCATGTTCCAACCAAGAAAAGAAATAGATGTTAGTGAAAGAGGTAAGATATTAAAATGTTTATGTTTATGTTTGTGTTTACATCTAAGTTTATGTTTATGTTAATTTTTGGCATTGTCATTTTATATATATTTTTTGGGGTATATCCTGATATATACTCGTATTTTCTTTCCATGTGTAGTATCCTCGTCAGCTATTCTTTTGGATCGATTAGAGGTTCCATCCACGGTATGGATTTCTATCTTAGGAATTACATACTATTTCCATATTTTGTGTTTCTCATGAAATGACATATTGTTTTAACTAAATCACATACTATGTTATATTATTATATATGTAGTACTTTGAGGAATTCAATTGTGCACATTACTCAAAAGATCAATTGGATGAACTTATGGACGAATGGTGTCAATTTATTATCGGGTTGACAATTTTAAAAGCTAAGGTATATTGTCTTATTTCCTTTGATGAGAAATTTCGAGTTTTGAGTATAAATTAAATTCGAATTAATAAAGTGCAACGTTAATATATATTATCATGTTATGAATTTCGATCATTTGGTTTTTTTTCCAGGTTTATAGGTACATGTGTAGAAGATAGAGCTAAGATATTCATGTTGTTGTTGTTTCATGAGAATTCTCGTAGATAGAAAGATGTTTAGATGTAAATCCAATTTTGAATATTTTAGGCATTTTAACTTGTAGAATTTTAACTTGTATCATAAACTTTGTGATTGTTGTTGTCTATATCATCAATTTATATATATGTGCAATTTTTATATACGTATATTTTATTGGAATGAAGCTACCGAATATGTAGCATAAAAGATAATTCTGAAAACCTGGATCAAAATATTGGAATAAAGCTACCAAATATGATAAAAATTATGATTAAAATAGATAATTTATTTTAAAAAAATTGTAAACAATAGACAGCGCTTTTGGAGAAAAGCGCTGTAAAAAGTTAAAAAACAAAAAACGCTGCCTAAAGTCTGAAAGCACTGTCTAAAGTGGGGGAATAGACTGCGCTTTCAAAGGAAAGCGCTGTCTAAAGCCTATCTGGAAAAAATTAAAAAGCACTGTCTATTCTAAAAGCGTTGTCTAAAGTGGACATAAGGCAGCGCTTTTACGTTGAAAAAAAGCAATGTCTTTTCTTTTAGCAGCGCTGCTTTAGGCAGCGCTTTAAAGCGCTGTTAAAGGCCAAAAAAAGTGTTGTCTTTTCCTTTTTTTGTAGTAGTGCTCACTGAGTGTTTTTAATTTTTACCTTTCTGTTTCAGTGCAAATCTATTTCACTCTGTGCGTTTTAGTTTTATTTTGCTTCTGTTTTATGTGCAAATCGATTGCATCTGTATGCAAATCGATTGCACCCACTGTAACATGCTTTTATGAAAAAAATATTTGTTTGTCAGAATTCCTCTCTCTCTCATATTCCCAAGCCCATCTCTATTATTGAAAAGCCAATTAAACTTCATTACATATAATACAACCCACTCATTTCTATCTACTCACAAATCATATCCAAACTTCAGCTCATCAAACATCCTTCCCTCAAAAACCTAAAACCTTCAAAACCCTAAAAATACCTTACCCATGGCTTCAAAGCAAAAACGAAAGGTGTCAGCTTCAGAGAAAAGGAAGAAAAAGGTTGGTTCATCCTCTGAGAATCCATTAATTTCATCTCTCACCGAAGAACAAGAAGCAAGATTCACAAAGGATTTTCAAAGAAAGATAGTGTCCAATCCTAAATATGGTATGCTATCATCCTTTCCCCAGGAATGTTTCTCTTTTCAAAATGATTTAACTGCTTATGGACTAGAACCATTAATTTCATCATTTGGTCCATATTATTCGGATCTGGTAAGAGTATTTTTCAGCAATTTAACTCCTCACAAAGGCAAGATGGTGTCATATGTGTTGGATACTCGAATCTCTCTAACCCCTGAGATTGTTGGTGAGATTCTACATATTCCCTACACTGGAAGCTCTTTGTACGACCCTGAAAATGAAGCATGGGATGACTACAGGAAAAAGGAATTTTATTACAGCATTGGGAGATTAAGCGAAGCTGAATTCCGTTCCAAAAGGATTTGTTGTCTAGGCGGAGTGATTCCCTCTAGACACTCATGGAGTGTAGGTAACTTTTATATAGAAAATCGACTATTTCATTATTTTATGGTCTATATTATGTTTCCACGGGCTGGAAACCACTGCACCGTGACGGGCCTGGAAATGCAGTTGATTTATGCAAGAAAAAAAGGTATAAGTGTTAATTTGGCAAGGCTCATAATGGTTTATATGCTGAGAGTTGATGCAAAATTGAAATTTATACCATATGCTTACTTTGTTACATTAATTATGGAAGAATTTGGAGTTGATTTTTCTGGGTTTGAGAAAGTCAATATGGATCCAAATCTGCATAAGATTTCAATCAAGAATGTTGACTCAAGAATGGGTGTTCATTATAATCCGGAAACAAAAACTATAACTTACATTGGTGAAGATGTGGTTGGTGATGAAGGGAACGATCAAGAAGTTGAAGGTGGTGAAGTTGTACCTCCTCCACCTACTGCTCCCTCTGGTCCAAGCAATCAAGATCTTATGGATTTCATGTCTCAACAATTTGCTTCCATGAATACCAATATCAACAACCAATGGAATGCTATCAATGATTCTACTACAACCCGGATTAATGACTTCCGCACAGATGTGAATCAAAAATTCTCTTACCTTTACTCTCATCTTCACATTCCACCATATGAACCAAATAATCCAGCTGCGCCTCCACAACATTACACAGAACCTCCTCTACAACAACAATTTCCAAATAGAGGATCTTGGTTCTATAATAACCGGGACATGAATCAACCATAAAGTTCTGTCAAACTTTATTATGTCTACTATTTTCTGTTATGTCCTTGTTCTATTATTCTACGTCTTGTTTGTTGTTAAATTTCTTTGTAATTGTTAGACTATTTGTGATGCATGATTAATTAAGTTTTCCCTTCAATATTGCTTTATTACTGTCTATTTTTTTCATATTTCCCTTCTTTTTGATAATGTCAAAGGGGGATAAGGATGTGGTACTTTATGCTTGTATATTTCCTTGTCTTAAATTTTTAAGGTACTCTTCAACCAAGATGAACAAATTCAAAGGATTCCAACCTTCTCATACAAAGGGGAAGTTATGCATCTTATGGGGAGAAGCTCTTTCCGGAAATTACAACGCATCAAGCAAGATCGTTTGTCATCATCAAAAAGGGGGAGAATGTAAAAGAAAGCTTCTCAAATGCACTTTTGTTTTGACGAAGACAAACCATGATTGACAAAGAAGGCAAAGATTTTTGACTCAGCTAAAATCATCTGTGAATAAAGTCTTCAGTTCAAGCACTTAGCAAAATTTTAAGGTATAATGATAATACTTACTTTGAACTTAAGACATAGATGCTCAATGGTAAAAAGAAATATTTTATATTGTCCAAACCTTTACTCAAGTTTTTCTAAGATAAAAATAATTTTTTACTTGAGTGCAATCGATTTTCATATTAGTGCAATCGATTGCATGCTTCAATTTTTCAAATCTTTTGCTACTCTTTCTAAGTGTAATCGATTTTCATGTTTATGCAATCCATTGCACTCAATCAATTTTTGCTACTGACTTCACATGCAATCGATTTACACTCTTTTGCAATCGATTTCACACTCAAAACTTTTGAAATTCTAACTGTTGAAACCCCGTGCAATCGATTTACACAAAGGGTGCAATCGATTGCATGTTGTACGATTTTGAAAAACAGCAGCTTTGCACATGCCTGTTCATAACACCATTTCATGGAAACCTTTCACTCAATCTTGGAAATTCTTCATGATTCATTTACAGAACTTTATGATGTTTCAAAAAGGTGCTATGAACATATAAATACTCATTTTCAAAATCATTTCAACACCTCTTCCAATTATATTTTCTGAATTTTCATAAATCAAACTCAAGCTGCTATACATTTTCATACACAAGTTTTCTGCACACTTTCACATATTGTTAACCAGAAAAATTTGAGCGTTATATATCTTGAGTCATTGTATACTATTATAATTGGAAGAGAAGATCAATTCATTGATTAAATCACTCAAAGTGATCATTGCTACTCAAACTCACTCAAATCAAATATTGCTATATACTTTCTTATTTTTCAGGATTGTTGGAAATAAGTTTAAGCTGTATTATAAATCTTGTCTTTCCAGGATTGTTGGATACAAGTGAAGTCACTTTGAGAGGATTTTTCTCATTGTTGACATAGTGAAAATCCAAGAGGATTGTTCTTGGTCCAAGAGGATTGTTCTTGGTTTTGGGTAGTTCTTGTTTAAGTTTGCCACAATAAGGAAATCTCTTTCATGTTGAAAGGGGACTGGAGTACTCTCAGACTGTGAGGGAACCAGGATATATCGCTTGTGTCTCTTTATTTTTCTGCACTTTACTCTTTCATAAACTCACCATAATCCAGAAAAATAATATCCATCATCACTAAAACCAAAATTTTTTAAAGTACCTAATTCACCCCCCCCCCCCCCTTCTTAGGCGCACTTTGTACTTACAGATCTCAAACAGAATAAGAGCATCTTGATCATTTATAGAAACTGTTTGAGAGGCTAAAGAAGTACAAGCTGAGGTTGAACCCAAATAAATGCATATTTGGGGTGAGGTATGGTAAACTCCTAGGCTTTGTCGTCATCAATAAAGGTATTGAAGTGGATCCCGCCAAGGTAAAAGCGATACAAGAGATGCCTGCTCCTCGTACTGAGAAGGAAGTCAGAGAATTCTTGGGACGCTTAAACTACATTGCCAAGTTCATTTCTCACCTGACAGCTACTTGTGAACCAATCTTCAAATTACTGAAGAAAGATCAAGTAGTCAGATGGAATGATGAGTGCCAAACTGCTTTCGACAAGATCAAAGAGTACCTACAAGAACCTCCTGTTTTGATGCCACCAGTCGAGGGAAGACCATTGATCATGTATCTGACTGTTTTGGAAAATTCAATGGGGTGTGGTTTGGGTCAGCATGACGAGTCTGGACAAAAAGAGCATGTTATTTATTACCTGAGAAAAAGTTTACCGACTGTGAATCAAGATATTCACTGCTTGAGAAAACTTGATGCGCTCTGGCATGGACTGCTCGCCGGCTAAGACAGTATATGCTGACCCATACTACCTTGTTGATAGGGGTGTTCAAATCCAAACCAATCCAAATAAAAAACCGAAAACCGATCCAAAAAACCGAAAACCGTAAAAAACTGAAAGTTATTGGATGTGTTTGGATGTTATTTTATGAAAACCGATCGGTTCGGATTAGATTTCAGATGAATTTTTTAAAACCGATCCAAACCAAACTGAACCGCATAAATATATTTTTATACTTATTTACTTTTTATTAGTATGACATGTTATGTGAATTTATTATTAGATGATAATAATTTTTTTAATAATATTTATTTGTTTGGTATAATCTATTTATTTTTATTATTTCAAGCATAATTAATCACTCTCATTTTGTAATATTAACTTTTAATATACTATATGTTATATATTATATCAAATCTATGATTTATTAGTAGTTTTATAATATTAATAAAAATATAATGTGTAATTTGGATATATAAAAACTAATCCAAATTAAACCGCATAGAATTGGATCGGATCAGATTGGATTCTTTTTAATATATCATCCAAAACCAAACCAAACCGCAAGTGAATTAATCTTTAGATCATATGAGTTTTTGCTTTAAAACCGATCCAAACCGAACCGCGAACACCCCTACTTGTTGATATCTAAAATGGATCTAATAAAATACATCTTCGAGAAACCTGCTCTCTCTAGGAGAATAGCGAGATGGCAGATGATCCTGACAGAATATGACATACAGTATACTACCCAGAAAGCAATAAAGGGAGGTGTACTAGTTGATCACCTTGCTCACCAAGCTGTGGAATACTACTAGTCCATGAAGTTCGAATTCCAAGATGAAGACATCAGGATGGTAAACAATTGTGAAGAATTCAGACCATATGACGAACCTGAATAAGGATCCCGATGGACCCTGGTTTTTAATGGGGCGTCCAACGCACTCGACAATGGTATTGGTGATGTACTCATATCTCCTGAAGGATATCATACTCCCTTTACTGCAAGACTCTGCTTCAATTGTATAAATAACATGGCAGAATACGAAGCATGCATTTTTGGTCTCAAAGCTGCCATAGATTTAGGGATCAAATCCTTAAATGTATTCGGAGATTCGGATTTGGTCATCAGCCAGATCAAAGGAGAATGGGACACCAAACACCCTAACCTTATCCCTTACAAAGAACATGTGTTGACATTGATCCCACATTTTGAAAAGATTACCTTCGATTATTTCCCGCGAGAAGAAAATTAGCTAGCAGACGCACTAGCCACAATGTCATCCATGTTTAAACTTAAATGGGATAACGAGGCTCCCCAGATCACCATTGAACGAATGGATGAACCAGCTCATTGTCACGAGATTAATACTGAAGAAGTAGTGGACCAGCCTTGGTTTCACGAAGTCAAGAGGTATCTCGGGGCTCAATAATATCTGGAAGGAGCTTCAATCAATGATAAGAAGTTCTTAAGGAGATTCTATGCTAAATTCTTCCTTAGTAATGACATTCTCCACAAACGCATCCATGACTCTGTTTTTCTCCGTTGCATAGACAAGGTTGAGGCAGAAAAGGTCATGGATGATCTACATGAAGGCACTTTTGGCACCCATTCCAGTGGGCATACGATGGCAAAGAAAATCCTACGGGCAGGCTATTACTAGTCTACCATGGAAGCAGATTGCTATCAACACTCTTGAACCTTCCACAAGTGTCTGATTTATCCTGACAAGGTGCATGTACCTCTGGTTCCTCTGAATGTCTTGATGGCTCCTTGGCCCTTTGTTATGTGGGGCATCGATATGATTGGGGAAATCAAGCCAACAGCCTCTAATGGACACTGCTTCATCTTAGTGGCCATTGACTATTTTACAAAGTGGGTTGAGGCAGCCTCTTTCGCTTCCGTGACCAAGAATGTTGTAGCCGGTTCATTAAACAGAATCTCATCTGCCGATATGGTATCCTGGAGAGGATCATCACAGACAATGGTACGAATCTAAATAATACTATGATCACCTCCTTGTGCGAGCAATTCAAGATCCAGCATCACAATTATTCCCCTTACCGGCCCAAGATGAATGGTGTTGTTGAAGCTGCGAATAAGAACATCAAAAAGATCATACAGAAAATGACAGTCACATACAAAGACTGGCATGAGATGCTACCATTCGCTCTCCACGAGTATCGTACCACAGTACGCACATCAACTGGGGAAACACCTTACTCTCTGGTTTACAGCATGGAGGTTGTATTGCCTATTGAGGTCCAGATCCCCTCTCTGAGAATTATGAAGGATGTCGGACTGAATGAAGACGATTGGATCCAGACTCGACTTGATCAATTAAACTTGATTGATGAGAAAAGTCTTACTGCTGTTTGTCATGGTCAAATGTATCAAAAACAGATGATCAAGGCTTTCAACAAAAAGGTCGGAAGCCAAGTGTATCAAGTCGGGGATTTGGTGATCAAACACATCATACTACCGCAAGGTGATCCCAGGGGAAAATGGACTCCTACCTACGAAGGACCATTTGTAATAAAAAGCATATTCTCTGGTGGAGCAATGATCTTGGCCACCATGGATGGCAACGACCTGCTGCACCCTGTGAACGCAAACATAGTCAAAAGATACTACGCATAAAGAGACCCGCTAGGTTGACACACCTAGGCAAAACAAGGGCATCCCGGTGAACCAAAAAGGTTCGGGAAAAATTAGGGATAAAAATAAAAAAATATGTACGCCCAGCAAGCTGAAAACCCAAAAGGGAAGTTTGGGCAAAAAAGGGTATACGGGTGGACTGAAAATCCGAAAGAGTGGTCCAGGTAAAAGTTAGGGATTTAAAGCGTATGACTATGTCCTGGTGGATCACCTTACGGACAACCTTTGGCTTCTACTGACAAGCTCGACGGTTCTGATCAATTCAATCAACTTTGGACAAGGCAACAAATAGACAAGATGCTCATAGATACGAAGGCTATAGCAGAATGGGAACCCCATGGGATTATTGCACATAGCTATCTTGTCTTTATATCAAATTTTCATTTTTACGACGGCATTCTCTTACTAGAATGTTTGTCTCATTATACAAAAATACTTACTCAAATTTAATACAAAGATATCCCTTTGAAAGTGCAAAACTATCTGTTTTCTTTACTCTTGTGTTTTGTTTACAAAAACGTCCAATGATTTATTTTTGAACATATGCATTTGAACATAATTACTGTTTACAAATAAACAAAATAGAAAGACAATCACTGATGGCTTTGAGAGATAGGGAAATCTCTCCAAGCTATTTCCATAAATCTCCCACAGTATGCAGATTAATCCCCAGCGGAACAAAGCTTCCAGTTATCAATCCCCAGTAGAAGTCGTCCAATTTCTCAGGATTCCCTAACAGAATTTTTCAAGAAGTTTATGGTGTTTCCCTTACAACAGAGTTTATTTCTCTAAAAGGAAATTCATCAACACTTCAACTTCACCACATGAAGACTTACACTTCATATCCTCGACAGCAGTCATGGATTTATTTTCCCCAATCCAACAGCAGTGCAGCAGATTAGCTCACATACGCATACATCGCATCCATATATCATGAACATTGATAACACGAATGCATATATCACAATCTCATTGTACGATACATTTCATACATCATGACATTGCTTACAGCTAATGTTTTACCCTTTTCAGGATAAGATTAGTCAATGGTTATCATCAATAAATTACAAAGGTCAGAGGTTGATACCTAAGACAAGCCAGGACAATTATCTACACGACCAACTGAAGCAATCCAGCACGGGTTCTTTAGATTCACCTTTTGATACAGTTCAGATACGCTCCAGATACGGATGCCATTCTGATACTCATTTAGTTTCAAATTTCAGATACAGTTCAGATACGCTCCAGACACGGATGCCATTCTGATACTCATTCAGATTCAAGATTTCATATACAGTTCAGATACGCTCCAGACATGGATGCCATCCTGATACTCATTCAGATTCAGCTTACAGATAAAGTTCAGATATGCTCTAGACACGGACGCCTTTCTGATACTCATTTAGTTTCAGCTTACAGATACGGTTCAACAATTATTTCTGGATGGCATCTACAATCCCATCTCCAACGAATTTATATCATCTCTCCAAATGGCATCTTTAAGCCCATTCCCTCTACCATTACATCATCGAGTGCAAATTTATGGACACTCTAGTGTCCAATCATCTTCCACCTTTGAGTCACGAATGGCAAAACTAGCCAATCTAACTCTTCAGGCTTAAGAAGGTTGAACAGGGGCAGCTGTTGTACCCCAAAATTTTCCCTCTCACTTATCAAGAATTTTTCTCACAGATCTCCTTTGGCTCAAGACTGCACTAGGTTGATCAGCTCAAGACACCTCCTTAAGCATTGATGACCAAAATTAGGGTTTGAGATTGCACAAGGACATTTGAATTTCCAATGCCCCATATGAATTTCATGGATCATTATGGACCCTCAAGATTACTCATGTCAAGTTTCAAGCTTTGGATCACAATTTTGATCAGTCAATTGAGCAGTTGACCTAAAAATCAGTTGTATTGGGAAAAAAGTCAACTATGGCCAATTTACAGTCAAACTTCATAATTTTTTATCCATGTCAACATTTTAAACTCATATGTATCATTTTATCAAGTTTGGACCACAATTCTTCAAGAAATTTAATCAAATCTTCAAAAGGGCAAAATGGTCAAAATTAGGGTTTTAACTGGAAAGGGCAATTTCTGGATTTTTGACCTAACAAATTGTCAATTGGTTTAAGGCATGATCTCAAGATTTCAATTGCATCATTTTGATCCAAAGCATTGCTCAAGTCTAATGGATTGACAGATGAATTTTCAGTCAACTGCTCAAAAATCAATTGTACATTGAAAAGTCAAACTTTGACTTTTTGGTCAAGATTCAATGTCAAAGATCACAATTCATCAAAACATGTCAAAATATGAAACTTATTCATCAATAAATCCAAAATTCAAAATTTCATTTTGAAAAGTGAAAATTTCTAAACTTACAAATTTTTCTAAGTGTTGGAAATTTCTTATTTTTTAACAACTTTGAGCAAAGTTTTCACCATGATGCAAGATGATTCAAGAGAAACTTACAACATGAAAGTTGTAGATATCCATGAAATATACAACTTTAATTTACACAACTTCTTCCAAAAGTTCTTGGATCTCAAATTATAATTTTAAGAATACATGGTCATGAAACAAAAACACTTAGTGAAATTTTGCCCTAATTTGGTCAGGATTTTGACCTAACTTCATGGAACTTTTTCATATAGTTCCAAGGGGAATTTTCAAAAGTGATTAAAATATGGATTGTAGACCACATTACGAGCTTTCAAAAATATCCAAGAACACCTTGAGATCATTTTTGAGCAGGGAGAATCGAAGAGATGAAGTTAGGGTTTTATCACTTGAATTACAAGTCATTTTTTGATGAACACATGAACCAAATCCATGCTAGGCTGCATAATCTTTGATTTTTAGGCCTCAAACTTGTTTGTAACTCCATAATTAAATGTTTACACAGTTGTTAGGGCTTTGATCCAAGCAATTGAGCTGTTATTCAAGTTGCATTTCCATTAATGGCACAAAGTTAACATTGTCATTCTTGTAAAGCAAACTTTTTGCATAAAGTCCATTGTTGAGCCTCTAACTTGTTCCCTCTGATCACACTCCATCCAGAAAGTCAGAAGCAAGATTGTTTAAATTATAACCACTCTATGAACCAAGTACAAGGCATGGAAACTTATTTTGTCAAAAAAATCACCTGTTGAACTTAAACATGCAAATTTGAATTATGATCAACTAGAGCACCCCAAACTTGTTGCTTATAAATAGAGTCACTATTTGTGAGCTAGAGGACGAGTTTTAGCACCCTGAAACACTCCCAAATTCCCTCTATCCAGAAATTGCACAAAAAACTCCATTGATAAACATTTCTCACCTTAAACTTGTATCTCTCATTTCCCTCGTGCGTTTTCCCTCAAATTCATTCCTAAAGCTTCCTTACATCAAATACAACTCATCCCCATCCTTATTCCAGAACTGTAACACAATTTACCATAACCTCCATAACCAAAAAACAGAGTCTGCAACTTGACTCCTCCAGGCCATTTCAGCTACTCTCAACTCAAGCAAACCATTGCATTAGCTTCCTAAGGACTTGAGGAAGCTAGCCTGATCATCCCCACTGCCTGAAACAAGCTCAAATCCATTTCATGATTTCTAGTTTTGAGGTATTTTTCTTGAACTTTTATCTTCATATTTAAGCATCGTTAGGCTTGCATTTATGAAGATAAAATGTAGACATCATTGCCTTGAAACTATACATGTCCATAGATTTCATTTATATTGATTGAGCTTAGAGAATTTTAGGTTTGAATCTCTGAAAAAAGTTAGGTCAGAATTTGGTACTTTTAGAAATTCTCATTCATCTTTGATTTATAGCTTATGATATTTATATGGTTGGATTCGTATGGAAAAATGAAGCAACTTTCATGTTTGCATCTTTCATTTTTGTTGAGAAATGAGCAAGTTACAGGATCCATGGCTGGAGGTTGAAGATGAAGTCATTTTCAGGACTTGACTTGTGTTATGTATTATTTGTTTTGCATATGTTAACGGATGTATAGCCACCCCAGTGGTAGAAACGTGCGCCTGTAACCTTTGAGACCTGGGTTCGAGCCCCAGTGGTACCCTTTTGGTTTTTTTCACATTTTGACTTTGTTTTTTTTTGCAGCGGTGGGCCAAACAGCTTTGGGCCTGGCTTTTTTGTTATTTCCGACCCCCTGTTTCACTTACACACCCTGGCCCGTTTTTATTTCTTTTTTCTTGTTTTCATTTATTTATTTTCTTAAATATTTTATCTAATATTAAAAAAATCATAAAAAATATAAAAATAGTACATTTATATTTTGACATAGTTTATTTCTTTTTTCTCACAAAAATTATTTTATTTAATCAATACTTTATTTATTTTACTAATTATCTTTGTAAATTTAATTAAAAATAGGTTTTAGTTATTTTCTTTTAAACCATTAAAATATATTATTTTAAAACAAAAAAGGACCAAAAATATTTTATAATACGATAAAATATTTTCAAGACAAAAATACCAACAAAAAAAACTTTTCTTATAAACTTAATTTCTTTTATTTTAACTAATAGATTTAGGGTTTTATTTAAAATCTTTTCTTAGTAAATTTAGGTTTTACTTTTTACTATTTTAATTAATTATTTTTCCCTTTAATTAATTCGGTTAAAGTCAACACCCATTTTCTCTAAAAAATTCAAACAAATATCCATTTTCTTCACATTTTGCATTCTTGTATATTTATTCATTATAGAAAGACTAAAATCAAGCATGAAAAACAATACACTTGCACACAAGCACCCCCTAGGGTAAATCCACTTGGTTGCCTTTACAAAATGGTCATATTACGCATGTGAGGTATCTTAGCAATAATAAGTTAAATATAAGATCATAGTCCCTCGATGACGTTATCTATGTTGCCTTTCAAATTATCTTAGTCCCTAAAAGATAATGCTAAGATACCTTGCAACATTGCTAACCATGGTTATACGATGACCCACGCCCGTCCCGTTTACATCCAAAGATAGGGTTACTTACCAAATTAATGATAAGATGACAATATCAAAGGAAAGAGAAAATGAACATAAAATACTTTTGAGTAGGTAGAATGCTCCTAATTACTTGCTCAATTTCAAAACATCCTTGCTATTTTCAAAACAAACACCTACACTTTCAAAACCTCTTACAAACTTGAAAACATTTTCAAAAGATAAACATCTTTGTATACATTCTTACGAACGAGAATCATTACAAAGTTTGCCTAAACAATGGCCTCTTTACAAAATACTTTCAAAAACCACACAAAGCACAATTTCAAACAAAAGGAAGTGATCTAGCAAGTAACTAAGAGCCCATGGAAAACCATGGATGAAAAGGTTGCTATTACCTTCCCTTTTTATAATCTACCCCTCGAACTCAAGAAATAACTCTCAAAGGTCTTTCCTATACTTTTTCACCTTTCCTTTTGGATAAAAGAATAGTCGATGGCGACTCTTGCTAACCGCAACATTTGCGATCAAACGCAAAACCTTCAAGTCAGTTCTCCCACCGTACCACACTTATTGTACTGGAGGATGCATCCTTCTGAGTCTTACCACTCCTAATTCCACCTTCCACTCTTTCTCCTGTCAAAATCAATTCAGTAAAGCCGGATGAGGAGCTTCCAATTAGGTGGTTAAAAATGGACCAACTAAGGTACCCAAAAACATATCCACTAGCTCCCTATCAGACAAGGGAGGTTAGACTCTTCCTGCTAAGTCTCTCCACTTCTGAGCATAGTCTTTAAAACCCTCTCTTGAACCCATAGACATACTTTGGAGTTGTGTACGGGTGGGAGCAAGGTCTGGATTATACTGATACTGCTTGTAGAAAGCAGCAGCCAGGTCTTCCCAATTACGAATGTTGGTCCTTTCCAGCTAGTAGAACCACTCTAATTGAGTTTCAGATAGACTATCTTGAAAGAAATGGACCCACAAGTCCTTATCAGTAGTGTGGGGGTGGATCTTCCTCACATAAGATCAGAGGTTCATATTGGGACATGAAACGCCATCATATTTTGAGAACACCGACACCTTGAACTTCTGCGAGATGACTACCCCAGACACAAAATCATATGCTGATTCAGTTTTTCCAGGATAGTCTAATCGGCGCAGCGTTGAAATGGTACATGAGTTTAGACAGTGCCAACACCCATACTTTTAATGATTTGGGAGAAGCATTCATTAAACAATACAAGTACAATGTAGACATGGCGCCCGATCGTGACCAGCTTAGGGCCATGGTTCAGAAAGACAGAGAATCGTTCAAAGAGTATGTGCAGAGATGGTGCGAAGTGGCTGCACAAGTGATTCCTCCCATGGAGGAGAAGGAAATGACTAAGATTTTTCTGAAGACGCTAGGTGCTTTCTACTACGAAAGAATGGTAGCAAGTGCCCCACGTGATTTTATAGAGATGGTAGGGATGGGTGTCTGCCTAGAAGAGGAAGTAAGAGAAGGTTGTTTGACAAAGGGTGAAGGATCCGGAGGTATGAAAAAGCTAGCTTATGGGTTTACAAAGAATAAAGAGGGGGATACAAATACTGTCATACAAGATAGGAGAGTGAACTCTCCTAGAAGGAATTATCAGCGTCACCAGCAAGTTGCCTCAGTTACTCATGTTATGAATGTCGCTCTGACTACCCTTGCTTATCAAAGACAGTCCCAGCAGGGGAACCAAGGGAATAATCAGAGAAGGGAGAACTATGACCCTGTTCCCATGAGTTATGCAGAGCTACTACCAGCATTGATTCAGAAGAAGTTGGTCCAGACACGACCACCTCCAGTTGTACCCTCACCATTTCCTTGGTATTACAAAGCAGACCAGACGTGTGCCTTTCATCATGGAGCACCTGGGCATAGTGTTGAAAATTGTTATCCTTTGAGGACTGAAGTGAGAAAGTTGGTGAAGTCCAGAATTATATCTTTCAAATACATGGGACCTAATGTGAAAGGCAATCCTCTACCCAAGCACGGGGGAGTGAATGTTGTGAATATGGTGGCCGGTTGTCCAGGTGACTTCCGGATTTTTGACATTAATCTGGTTAGAGGGGTTTGGTGAAGATGCACGCAGACCTCTGTGAATTCAGTTATTATATGCATGACCACGTCGGTTGTGCTATTTGCAGTATAAACATACAGGGTTGCGAGAAGATAAAGGCTGATTTACAGGAGATGATGGATAAAGGTTTAATCCATATAATCAGGCCTAGGGAAGAATATGAAGAGGAAGTGAATATGGTGTCTGGATGTCTGGGTAAATTAAGAATTTTTTATATGGAGCATTTGAATGAGGATCTCGTGCAGTTGCATGCTACCTTCTACCGTACTGCTGGTCAGGTGGAACACCAATATGGATCTTGCATAGTTTGCTGTCGAGACCCCCGAGGATGTTCTATTGTGAGAGAGCGTATTCAATTGCTGTTAGACAATAGAACTATCAAGATCACAGGTAACAGAGATGATTATCACGAGATTGATATGGTTGAAGTTTGTTTGATGGAAGAAGAGTCAGAGGAAGAGTATGCCTCCGCGGATGAGTATTTCTCTTCAGACGAAGATTTGTTTGTCGGAAATGACCTTTTGAGGGTTGATTGTGTTGAGGAAGTGGTAAACATTGTTGTACCTTGTTTTGGTGCACCCACTCATCTTGAGGTGGAGTACTGTAGCGATAAAAAATGTAGCGGGGTAAATCGGAGATCGAATTATTGATTAATTCGTCTCACAAAAGCAAGAGTCGCCACCGCGCTTTATCATTTCCAAGGGAAAAGGGAAAAGAGAGAAATAAAACCCTAAAGTATGCAATGTAAAATAATACTTTTAAAAGTAATGAAAATACAACTCGTTTTTGAAAAGAGATCTATGGTTCGGGGGTTGGTTATACAGTGGGAAGGTACTAGCACCCAATATATCTATAGTACTCTATAGGAACCTTTTGCAATATCTGTTTATTAAAATGTTCGTTTGATTAAAAAATAAATTGTTTTGGCCGAAAAGGGGTACGGATGGGTTTTTTTGAAGGTACGACGACCTAATATCGAAGTTTTGGCTTAAAAGGTATAAGTTTTGAAAAGATTGAATATTTGAGGAAAAATTGTCCTAAGTTTTAATGAGATGAAGATATTCGCGTGATTGGACTTGAGGACATGAAGTCAACAAATTTAATCATTTTTCTCTTGGACTTAGACGTAAACAGAATAATCAAATAAAGATGAAATAATCAGACAGAAAATTAGATAGATAAGTGATATACAACCATACAATTAAATAACAGACTAAAGGATGTGAACATGCATTTTATATTTTTTATTTAATAGGTATAACGCAAGAGAATTAAGGAAAATAAAATATTTTTTAAGTTTCTATTTTTATATGTTTTTTAATATTAATATAAGTATTATTTTAAGAATTATTAAAGAATTCTAAACTAAATTAAAACTTTAAAAGTTATTAACTTGAAAATAATACTAAAATTTCTAAATTAATCTTAAAGTTAAACTAATAAAGATTGGTCAAATTATTAAAATTTGTTTAATTAAATTTCACCTCTTATTTAATTAAATTACTAATTAACTAAATTAATAAGATTCTAAAAAAACTAAAAGAAGATAAATGAAGAAGGGGTATCAAAATTAAAGGGGGTGGATAGTAAACCACTGCATGGGCTAAAGGGTTTTAAAGGGCCCAAACAAAACAAACAGAAATGGGAGGGGGGGTTCTAGTAGAAATTGTTTGGTTTTTTTAGGTTTTAGGAAATGGGTTAAGCCCAATCATTGAAACAAAATTAGGGTTAAACATTTGTTTTAGTTTGCGTTAGGGTTAGGCCAAAAGGGGACAGAGCGGCGCTCTTTGTTCACGCGTCCTTGATTCGTCTTCTTCGTGCATTCTCCCACCTTCGCCTGAGTTCTCCCTTTCCCAAAGGCCACCGGCGTCCTCAACCTCCTCTTCCCTCCAACGAGAATACCAGGGCGACAGATTCAAGGTAAACTTTTCAATTTTTATTTCGTTAGGGTTTTTATTACTGCATGTTATGATCTTTCACCCATTTGATTCTGACTTCAAATTATTATGGTTATTTGAGGTATTTGAAAGAAAGAGAGGGGGAAATCGTTACCTTTGGAGACGGAGGAAGAAAGGTTGGGGGTGCTGTGGCGGCCAAGACGGCGAGGGAAACGTGAACGAAGCTCCCTGGTACTCTGTATTTGTGTCTTTCTTCTTTTGTTTGGTGATGATGATGAATTGAACCTTTTGTGCAACTTCTTTTCCTCTTCTCTTAGTTGCCTTGAATGTTTGCCTTGAACGTTGCTTCTGTCTACTTCTTGCCTTTTACTTTTGTTCTTCTTCTGCTTCTTTGTAAAACCTTGCCCTTGTATACTTGTGTGACGGTTCTGATATGCTGCTGAATCGTTGCTTTGTATGCTGGACTTATGGCTTTGCTTTTTGTTGCCTTGAGTTTGAAGCAGGTAAGGCCTTGACTATTACAGGTTTTAGGCCTGATGGTTAGGCTGGTATGTTGTTTTAGGTTTTACTGAGCTTGCAGATTTTCTGGTATGATATGCTTGTTGGTTTTGGATCTTTAGGCTGGTTTAATGCTTAGGTGAATTTACTGGTTTTGGGTTTTTTAGGCCATTACAGGTTTTTGAACCAAGGCTTTGGTAAGGCTTGAACATGTTTTATTTAGGATGGTACAGGTTTGGTGATGGTTTATGCTGTTGATCATGGTTTTCATGGCTTAACAGGGTATATTGGTTTTTAGGCCATGGTTTGTATGGTATTGAGACAGTAGGTTCTTGAGGTTTCTACTGGTTTATTGTTTTTGCTGTAGTTTTAGTTGGTATGATATGCTTGAGGTATTTTGAACTCAGTTTTGGTTTTAGGCTCCCAACAGGTTATGAACTCCCTCTTTTTTGAAGGGTTTGTTGTGTTATAACAGTTTGCTGGCTTCCTATTCTTGAGGGCTCAGGTTTTGAATATTTTTACTATATTTCTCTGATACTTCTGCACTCTATACTGTTTATTCAGTTTGCTCTAACCTTTTCTATACTTCCTTTTCTGTACTATGTTACTGCTGTTTTGTTTTCTATCCCTTTTCTGCCTAAGCCAAAACCTGTAAAACCCACACTCTTCTCTCTTCTCTCTCCTTAGTACAGTTGAAACACTAAAATGTTGTATGTACTTTTAAGTTCTGAAAAAGCAAAGCTGGAAAATGATGTAATTAGGAAATATATTTGCTTGCATATTTGGTTTTAAACTGCACATGTTCTCTTTGTCAACTGCATTGTACAGTATGGAGCCTTGTGTTTTTTGGCCTCTTCCCACATGCTGGATAGTTTACGTTGGACTTTGGCTTGCAACTTGCATATGCTGTTATACTATGCATTCTATTTGAAGTATGCAGTTTTGACAAAAAATGAATTTGTGCCTATTGGTTTTTGAAATATGCAGTTTATTTTGAAATATGCAGTTTATAATTAAAATGTGCAATTTTGACAAAAGTGAATTTGTGCATATTTTTAACTTGTGCATTCATATTTGTCAATAAAATTCATCCCTTTTTGTGAACCGGGAGAAATCCCGTGATTTGCAAAGAGGGTAAAAAAACTGATTCCAGCCGTTTGCTTTTAATGATGAACGCTAAATTAATTGTCCGCTTTTAATTATATTTATTTCTGACTTTTCTTTTAATTCTTTGCAGGTAAAATCAAATGAGCAATCAAAGAAGTATTGGATAGAAGATGAAGATTTAGAACTTAGAAAAAATTAAAATAGTTTTTATTTTACTTTAAGCATTTTATGTAATTGTCATTGTAAATACTTTGTACATAATACAGTATTTAAACAACAATTGTAATAATTAGAATAAAGATGAATAAAATTCTATTATTTTACCAGTTAATTCTTTTCTTCTTTCCAATTATTTATTTTATCATTTATAATTCTTTAAATTATATAATAACTGAAAATCAATTTCAATTATTTAAATTTAGAATGATAAATAATTAAATAAACATCATTGATCAATTAACTTCTCTTCAATTATTTACTTCATTATTTATAATTCTTCTAAATTATAATAACTGAAAATAAAATTTCAACTATTTAAACTTAGAATAATAAATAATTAAATAAACATTGTTTGATCAATTAATAAACTTCTCTTCAATTATTTACTTCATTATTTATAATTCTTCTAAATTATAATAATTGAAAATAAAATTTCAACTATTTAAACTTAGAATAATAAATGATTAAATAAACATTTTTTAGCATTGATCAATTAATAAATTTAGCGTTCAAAAATAAACAGCTCTTGACTTGAAAAAGTTATGAATTTTAAATCTGCTTTGAAAATTGATAAAGATAGGTCAAAACACTTGCAATGTAATGATGCAGATGGGAGATGGTATCTTAGGTCAAAATTTGGGGTACAACAAGTACCATAGCAAACTAGTTATTACCCCATTGGTAATTAGTCTTCCAGGTCTTGTTCCCTATAAATCAGATAAGGTTGTGCCTTACAAATATAACGCTACAATCTTAGAAGATGGGGTGGAAATTCCCATCCAGCCAATGCCAGATGTTGGAAATATAGCTGATAATAGCAAGGTGATCCGTAGCGGTCATGTGTTTGCGCCGGTTGTTCGAAGAGATGTTGTTGCTGGAAAGAAAATTGCTGAGAATGATGGGCCTAAGAAGGCTATAGGAGAAACTAGTGGAGCTACATTAGAGAAAGAAGTGGACGATATCTTAAAGATAATTAAGATGAGCGACTACAAAATTGTAGAACAGCTATTGCAGACTCCTTCAAAGATATCCATCCTAGCTTTATTGATGAATTCCTCCGCTCATAGAGAATCACTGATGAGAGTACTAGACCAAGCTTTTGTGGAGAATGACATGTCGTTAGATCAATTCAGCAACGTAATTGGAAACATTACGTCATGTAACAACTTGAGTTTCTGCGATGATGAGTTACCAGATGAAGGGAGGAATCACAACCTGGCCCTCCAAATATCTATGAACTGCAAGAATGACTCGCTATCTAATATGCTAATTGATAACGGATCCGCGCTGAATATTATACCAAGGAGTACCCTCATGAAGTTAAAGTATCAGGGAACACCTATGCGCCCGAGTGGCATTATTGTGAGGGCTTTTGATGGGTCGAGGAAATCTGTCATCGGTGAAGTGGACTTGCCCATCCATATAGGACCACATTTGTTCCTAATAACCTTCCAGGTCATGGACATTATTCCCGCATATAGTTGTTTGCTAGGAAGGCCATGGATACACAAAGCAGGGGCTATCACTTCAACTCTGCATCAGAAGCTAAAATTTGTGCGTGAAGGGAAGGTAGTGATCATAAGTGGGGAGTAGGCGTTGTTGATATCCCATCTATCCTCTTTCAGTATTGTAGAAGCGGATGAGGCTGTTGTTGGAACCCAGTTCCAAGCTCTATCCATTGACAACATAAGGAAGAATGAGAATTCTGTGGTTTCGCTGAAGGACGCGCAACAGGTTGTGCTCAATGGTCATAATGCAGTTTGGGGACGACTTGTGGATCCACCCGTGAACAAAAATAGAGCTGGTTTGGGTTTCTCTTCGAGGAATGGCAAAGGCGAAAGTTTGAAATCAAAGTCTTTTGTGAACAGTTATCATGATGTTTTCCGCAGCAGAGGCTACCTCCATCCGATTGGTTATGGAATTAATGTTGTTGAAGAGGATGAAGCAGAGCAGGAAGTACCGAATTATGTGACGCTTGGAGTCCGAGTTCAGAACTGGGTCACCATTGATGTTCCTTCTTGCATACATGTTTCAAAGTAATTTTTTTTGTTAATCTGTTTCTTTCTTTTGAAAATCTTTCACTCTATCCAAGGTGGAAGTATTAATGTTGTAGGGCTTATCTGTTTACCAAAACTTTTAAGATCATTAATAAAAGTTGTCTTTGCTTCCAAATTATGTCTTTTATTTTCTGCTTTTTCCTGGGAAATGGTAATAAAAATAAAAAACCTTTCAAAATAAATAATAACTGAAAATTAGTCTGCATGATCACTTGTTATACGTGTCAATTTCTAAAAGCAATCATAAATCACATGTGCAGATTAATTAAAAAACTCGTTGAGTACAATGACCCTGCACCCTCTCCCAACTTTGATTGTCCTATGTTTGGGGCTAAAGAAGAAGATTATGATGAGATTCCAAAAGAGGTCTCACGGTTGCTCGAGAACGAGGAAAATACCATTCAGCCATATAAGGAGCCTTTGGAAGTGATTAACTTGGGTTTAGAAGAAGATCTGAAGGAAGTCAAGATTGGAGTATCGTTGCATCCTGATGTAAAGAGCGGGTTGATTGAGATGTTGAAAGAATATGTGGATATTTTTGCTTGGTCTTATCAAGATATGCCTGGTCTAGAGACAGACATTGTCGAGCATCGTTTGCCGTTGAAGCCAGAGTGTCCGCCAGTTAAATAAAAGTTGAGAAGAACCCATCCGGATATGGTAGTAAAGATCAAAGAGGAGGTCCTAAAGAAGATTAATGCTGGTTATCTCGTGACATCAGTATATCCTCAATGGATTGCCAATATTGTCCCAGTACCGAAAAAAGACGGAAAAGTCCACATGTGCGTAGATTACAGAGATCTAAATAAAGCTAGTCCAAAAGATGATTTTCCATTGCCTCACATTGACATGTTAGTGGACAGCACAGCAAAATTCAAAGTATTCTCGTTCATGGATGGATTTTCCGGGTATAATCAAATAAAAATGGCTCCTAAGGACATGGAAAAAACAACGTTTATCACACCCTGGGGAACATTCTGTTACAGAGTGATGCCCTTCGGGTTGAAGAACGCTGGTGCAACATACCAGAGGGCTATGACAACCCTATTCCATGATCTGATGCACAAAGAAATTGAAGTATATGTTGATGATATGATTGCCAAATCCCAAACTAAAGAAGGGCATATAGAAGATTTGTTGAAGTTGTTTCAGCGTTTGAGGATGTGTCGTCTCCGCTTGAATCCAAATAAATGCACCTTCGGAGTTAGATTGGGGAAATTGT
Source organism: Vicia faba (assembly GCA_948472305.1). Lineage (NCBI taxonomy): Eukaryota > Viridiplantae > Streptophyta > Magnoliopsida > Fabales > Fabaceae > Vicia > Vicia faba. Next base: position 996,834,217 of record OX451738.1, read on the forward strand.
TGGGTTTTATTGTTAGCCAGAAAGGAATTGAAGTTGACCCTAACAAAGGCAAAGTGTTGTACCCCAAAATTTGCCCTCCCATATTCTTCAAGATTTGCCAAAAGCATGCTTCAAAATTCCCCAAGGGTTGCACAGTTTAAGGGTCTCCTAAACAGTCAAAAACTAGGGTTTTGGTTCTGACAAAGAAAATGAAGTTTCCAAGGGTCCAATCAAGTCCCACATGCTTATAAACATTGTCAAGTATCCTCATGCCAAGTTTCAAGACTTACAGCACAAAATTGCACAGTCAAAACCCTAATTGCTCAACAGTCAACTGCAGGGGCAAAATGGTCATTTGACAGTCAAAAGTTCAAATTTTTGGTCAACATCTCATTTTGAAGCCACAAACATCATTTGATCAATTCTTGATCATGATTTTCAAGGCATGGCTCAAAAAGTCTCAAGATGCAAAAGTTTCCATATTTGGACAGTTGAAAAAGTCAACTGTAACTTGACCAAGGCATAACTTCCACATGGTTTATCAGAAAAATTCCATCCAAGGCTCATTTTTAATATAAAGACATTTCCTACAACTCCTCTTCACACTTCAAGTCCAATAAATGCTCTCACAAAAAGTTATCAATTTCAACATTATAGGTCATTTTCAAAAGTCAACAAAAAGGGACTTTAAGTCAAAGGCCATAACTTGAGATTGGTAAATCAAAATAACATGGGACCAAAGGCATTGCTTAGAGGACTTCAAGACCTTTCCAAAATGTCCAAGAACATGAGCAAAGCTTAAAAATTGAGCAAGATATGCCTTGTGGAATTTGGGAAATTTTTGGGTATTTTGAAAAGTGAACTTTGCTTCAAATGCCTTAAAATTGCTAATGGGCCACATTTTCTTCCAAGATTCATCATCCAAAGCATGTGCACGACCATTTGGCCCAAAGGGGGTTTATTTCATCATTTTTATTATTTATTTGAATTTTTAATTGCAATTAATTCATTTAATTAATCAAAATATGGAAAAAATACTAAACAAATGTATGTGAATCTTTTTATGCAGTATAATCACTCATGATTCATTCAAGATTCGTGCACAACTCAAATTGGGAAGATTGGCTATGATTGACATCAAAATTACATGGAAAAAGATTGAAAAAAATATGCCATTAAATCCAATATTTGATTCATGATTGCATTGATCTTTTGATTGAAAACTCAACCCTAATTCATTCCATACATAAGCCAGAAGCTAGACCTAAAGCCAAGGACCTCTAAGCTGCGCCCCATCTGAAAAACAACTTTGCACTTTTTCAAGAAAATTCCAAAACTGAAAATACGATTCCAAGGAGTTTCAAGGCAAAATATTGACTCCATTACATTCCTGAAGCATCAGTGAACATTTCTGGATCAAAGCCACTAGTTCTAACGCAAAGAATTGGTAGAAATATGTCTCACTTTTCATGAAAATATGCATATTCGTGTTTCAATTTTTAAGCATCCTCGTTGCATTTTCTTTATTGATTTATGTTAATTGAACCATTCTGAATCTAACCATGACCATCAATTGAGTTTTCGTGCACTATAGGAGAATCCACCATTGGAGCTTTCTAGGTTTTCAGAAACCTTAAAAGAGGGCTTCGTCCATATGGGAAAATTGAACCATAAGAATTATACCATTGAACTCGTGATGTTCCACTGAATCTAAAACGTCTCTCGCGCCTTTTTATATACAGCCAATTTCTATTCGCTATTTTTTGGCACTTCAGATTGTGGGGGTTCAAAACCCCCGCTATTTGATGTTCTTTTTTCAGGTCAAAACGCATGGACGAGGAAGAAGATCAGGTGGCATGATATGGTTGGTCTATTCAAAGAGTGGCACGCGTTTTGCTGATTCATACCACTAACGTTTGTCTTTTCTTATAATAATTATGGTCCATATAATTAACAAAGAAAATCAGCAGCACAATTGGTCAGGCGTTGTATTGGTAAACTCTGGGACCTGGGTTCGATTCCCAGGTCCCCTCCCTTTATTCCATATTATTTTGCTAACCATGTTCCTATGCAGCACTCTCTCCAAGCGTCTACCATACGTTCACAATCCAGGCACGCCACTTGTCCTATAATCCTAATCCAAGGGCCCTGATTGGAAGAGTACCATGGGCATGAGTCAGAGGTGCCACACACCAGCATGAAAAGTCAACCAAAGGCCTCAAATCATTGGGCCTGATTGCTACAACCTAACCTCCAGTTTGGGGACAGAACCCCCCCATTGGTTTGCTTTTTCATTCTTTTTTCATATTTTTCTATTTTATTTGTTTTAATTAGTTTTAATTTAATTCTTTAAATTAATTTATTTTAATAAAATATAAAAATAATATAAAAACCAGAAAAGACAAAAAAACAAAAATACATTTTATTTTAATATCTTTGTAAATAAATTGTATCAATTAATTTAATTTTAAATTCTAGGCTTAATTTTAAACATTTTTCTCAATAAACTTAAAAAATTGTAGAATTAGGGTTTTGATTATTTTTATCCTTTTTCCTTTTTCACTATATTAATTGTTAATTTTTTTTTGTAAATAAAATTGCATTAATTAATTAGGTTAACTTTAGGCTTAATTTTAAACATTTTTTTAATAAATTAAAAATAGCTAGAATTAGGTTTAAATTCCATAATCTTCTCACTAAAATTCCATAAATACCAAAAAACTCCAAAAAATCTTTTCTTTTTATTTTAATTTAATTAAATTGTTAATCGTAATCCAATTTCTTTAAAAGGGTCCAACGCCCTCGCATTCCCGATCTTATTTATTCGCGCATTTATTTCTTTTCTTATAACATTCATGTAATTCTCCCAAAGCCGTGTAAATCAGACATTTATCTTTTTCGCACTCTTTATTTTCAAATCGGGTCCTGGGTTTAATTTGGCGATGTGGACCCGCGCCTTTGTAATAGCGTAGAACTTTTAAATTCCACACTTTTTTAACTGTTAATAAATTTGCATGCAAGAATGAATGTAAAAATAAAAGCAACGCGTAGATCACCCATGACATGAACAAGATAAATGCAAATGAACATGACACACAAATCACACACCACCCCTAGGGTGCGCCTCACTGTTGCCTTGCCCCTCGAAAGGTGATCGTCGAGTAGAGGATGTTTTAGTAAGTCCTCATGATCCGGGAACCTGGCATGAGGGTAGCTTCTAAGGTGTCTTCCTATTGCTCCGGTGATCACCATGTCCCGAACCTTCGAATTGACTCGAACACCTCCAACGGTGATGCTACTTACCTCTCAATGGTGGGATGGCACTACTTTAAAGGACATCTACACAGACGAATTCCTTAGGGTAGATAGACGACTCTAGATACTTTCTCTAATTTCAAAAACAAATCAAAAATACTTTTCACACTGACACCTTTTCAAAAAGCTTTTGAAAGTAACTTTTCAAACACTCTTGAGGACCGATACAAGAGTCGAACTGAAATTTTCAAAGAAACTTTTTAAACCCACAGTTGAAAAGCAAACAAACCTTTTGAAAACACAAATGAGCAAGTACCTAAGAGCCCATGGATAACCATGGATAGAAAGGGTGCTAACACCTTCCCTTTCTATAATCTACCACCCGAACCGAGAGCAATCTCTATAAGGAATTTTTATGTGCTTTTGTCCTTTCCATTTGGAGAAAATAAAAGACGGTGGCGACTCTTACTTCCGCGACATTTCGCGAAACCAGCGTTAAACAGTCAGTTCCAGATCCACCGATCACAGAACTGGCGACTCTGCTGGGGACTAAAATTTAAAGTGAGGTGTACCTTAGGGTAGTTCATAACTGTGTTTTCAATTGTATTGACTTGCTTGCTTTAAATTGTGGGACTGTCTTGGGAGTTCTATGGATCCTAACCCGGATCTGGGGATACCTTCTTAGAAAGTAGCAACAAGGCTGTGAGGGAACTGTGCGGGGTATACCGACATGGTTGAAACAGTCTGCTACGTTGATGTGGCACTTTGGTGTGTACCGGTAACCCTTGAGTTCAGTCAAGGAGAGTACGGGGCCTCCGCGTGGTGTCGTGAAGCATCAACAGACCTTAGGAACCTTAATTGAACTATCTTGGCCTCTTTAGGGTAGTGAGATAACTGACTTAGGTGCAGTCCGAGGTTGGTTAATACTCGATACTACACTCAATTGAGGGTTGCTTTCCTGGAATATTTCGGTCGCCAGTTCAGTGGCTAAATCGAAACGATGAACAATGAAAGCAATCCAATGATATTGGGACCCTTAGAACCCGGTTACTTCTAATAGGACAGGTTGAACCCACCAACTTCAAGAGGGTACTACCTAGACCCCATGCTGGCCTAAACTCTAAGGGCTTGTCTTGTGTGATTTGTGTGCCTTACATGTTTGCCTTTGTAAATATCTGTGGTGTGTTTAATCATAGCATCATAACATCATCCAGCATCATATGCATTGGCTAACCATTTCAGGGGTTCGAATCTTCATCTTTGTTTTTGTTTTGTAGGACATGGAAACTGTTCGCAGAAAGACAATTCAAATCAGCCTTGTAAGGATCCCTCCTCAGCTTAAAGAGCTTATATCCAGGATTCCCGAGAGCTCTTCATTCAGTGAAAGACATGGAAGACTCATCAGCTTGGTCAATACCAGTATTGAGGAGGACATGATAAAGGTCCTGTTTCAGTTCTTTGACCCTCTGCATCACTGTTTCACCTTCTTGGATTATCAGTTGGTACCTACATTGGAGGAGTTCTCCCGGCTTCTGAAGATCCCTATCCTTGATCAACTACCCTACAAAGGTACAGAAAAGGAACCTAAGCTTGAAGAGATTGCTAAAGCCTTACACCTGCAATCATCTGACCTCAAGGGACATTGGGAAGTTAGAAGTGGTATCAAAGGGTTCTTAGCCAAGTTTCTGTTTGAAAAGGCCCATGAATGTTGGAACTCCCTTGACTTACAAGCTTTTGAAGAAGTTGTGGCCCTCCTTGTCTATGGTTTGGTGTTGTTCCCTAACCCAGATCAACTTATAGATATCAGTGCTGTCCAGATCTTCATGTCCAGGAATCTTATACCTACGTTGCTGGGGGACATCCTTCACTCATGTTACACTCGAACCATGAGAAAAAGAGGTGTCCTTATGTGTTGCACTCCTCTCCTGGGAAGGTGGTTTATTTCGCACCTTCCACAATCAGCTTTGAAGAACGAGCGGGGTTTGAGATGGTCACAACGGTTGATGACTCTTACACATGCAGATATACATTGGTGCCCCCGATCCAGAGAGGATGTCATTGTCATTGATCGCTGCGGGGAGTATCCTAATGTTCCTTTACTTGGAATCAGAGGAGGTATTACTTATAACCCGTGCCTGGCTTGGAGACAGTTTGGTTATGCTCGGAGGGATGGTCCTCATGACATGTTAATTCCGGACATAGTTTTTGACTTCGACAATGATGCACAAGGACTTCGCCAAAGATTTATCAGAGCTTGGAGGATGCCAAGTAGGATAGACAGTAAGACACTGGGGCACAGGAACTCCATCCCGTTGGAACCTTATCTCAAGTGGGTACGAGCCCGCTCCCAGAAGTTATTGATGCCATATCCTCATATGCTCCATGTGATCGAAGAGCCAGTCTTGGAAGGAGAGGTGTCCTACACCATTCAACATCCTGACATGCCCACGTCCTGGGAAGAGATGCAGAAGAGCTGGATCCAGCTTAAGGAAGAACGGAATTCTCTTGAGACCAGTCTACATGCTAGTGAAAAGAAGGTCCTGGAGCTCACCCGCCTATTGCATGAGGAGAGGAATCTCAACACCTACATAGCTCCAAAGAGGATGCGTAGTGTCTTTTGGGATTGATTTGCTTTGTATTTTTTGCCCATGAGGCTTTGATGTACTGAACAATTATTTCCTTAATGATAACGTGTGTTCCTTTTTGTCTACAACAAATTTGAACTTTCGAACCCTTGAATGCATTGCATAAACACATATCATTCATCATGTGCATAGCAGGTTGTCTTCTTTTCAGGTTGCTTACTGTTCTTCGCTGTTTATTTCAGCATCATGAATCCTGACTCATCATCAACCGAGATGTCCATCAAGGCTCTTCAGGCGCAGAATGCGCAATTTCAGGAACTAATCATGGGTTTGGCTCAGGGCCAAGAAGAGCTGAAGGCTCTGCTCCTGAAGAAGGAGAAGAAGAAGAAGAAGAGAACTGTTCTTTTTAACTCAGGCCGAAGGTTTGGCAACACTCTGCAGAATGAAGAGGCTGGTTCTTCTATAGGCAAGAGCAGTCCCCAAGGGGGAAAAGGTCCTACTCCGGTAGTCTCTGACAACGAGACTGATTTCGATGAGGAACATTATCCTCCGGCTGAAGACCGGTACAAGCAGTTGGAGGACAGACTGAATGCAATGGAGATCCAACAAGTGCCTGGGCTGGATTTCGGAGACTTGGGTTTGTCTACTGGTGTGATCATTCCTCATAAGTTCAAAGCACCATCTTTCACCAAGTATGACGGGGCGTCTTGTCCCAAGCTACACCTCAGGTCTTATGTGCGGAAGATTCAACCGTACTCAGTGGACAAGAATTTGTGGATCCACTTCTTCCAGGAGAGTCTTTCAGGGACTCATCTCCAATGGTTCTATCAGCTGGATAGGACCAAGGTTCGTAACTGGGAGGAGTTGGCTACTGCTTTTTACAAGCAGTATCAATATAATGCCGACCTTGCCCCTACACGTACCCAACTCCAGGGTATGTCGCTAGGGTCAAGTGAAGGTTTCAAAGAGTATGCACAGAAGTGGAGGGATCTGGCTGGTAGGGTGCAGCCTCTGTTGACTGACCGGGAGTTGGTAGACATGTTCTTGGGGACCCTATCTGGGCCATTTTTCAACCATCTCATTGGTAACTCATCTGCAGGGTTTACTGATCTTATTCTGACTGGAGAGAGAATAGAGGCTGGAATGAAGTCTGGCAAAATTCAGAAGGGTGCATCTGCAAGTTCTGAGAAGAAACCCTTTAAAAAGGAGGCCAGTGCTGTATACGGGTCTAGGAGACAAGAGAAACCTGAGCGCCGCCAATCTGTCAACGCGGTGATGATTGCTAAGCCTGCTGCTGCTCCTCGGCAAACCAATCCTCAAAGGGCTGAAAGACCCAGAAGGGAGTTTACCCGTTTGAGTATGACTCTATCATAAATATTGCCGCAGTTGCTGTCCACCAACTTAGTGACTGTCAGAGAGGCCCCGAAAGTTATGAACACTGCCTCCCCCAAATATAATCCAAATGCCCGCTGTGCTTATCACTCTGATAGCCCGGGGCATTCCACTGATGACTGTTGGGCCTTAAGGAATAAGGTACAAGACCTTATTGACGCAAAGGAGATACAGTTTGAAGCGCCTGAGAGGCCGAATGTGGTGACTGATCCTATGCCCCAGCATGGAGTAAATGCCGTTGATGAAGATGTATACGCTGTTTCTGTGAATGATGTAGCTACTCCCTTAATGACTGTCAAGAGGAACCTACTGCTGGCCGGTTTATTTCCGGGTTGTAGTGAGGGTTGCCTTTTCTGTGATGTTTCCCTCTCTGGTTGTCCTTTGCTGAAGTTGGGCATCCAAAGCCTAATGGACAGCAAAGAGATTCTGTTCAAGAAGACCGTTGTTCAGTTGGTTCCGGTAGAAGAAGTTTCTGTTGTTACAATCTTTAATAATCCAATCAAGGCTCTCCCAAGGAAGCCTGTTCAAATCATGACTGTCGCACCTGTTGTTATTACTGTTCTGGGGCCTCTCCCCTACGAATCTGATAAGGCTGTCCCCTGGCACTATGGGGCAGATGTGTATGTGAATGGAATCAAGCAAGAGTTCAACACTGGCACCAGCATCAGCAATATCACTGGTCCAGCCAAAGTTACCCGCAGTGGCAGGCTCTTCTCGCCTGACATTGCACCACCAGCTATTCGAAGACCTCTTGTTATAACGCCTGCAAGTGTACCTGTCCCCATTTCTGATCAAGTTGTTTCCCCTGCTGCCGAGTCATCTAATGCTCGGGGCAAAGGGATTGAAGACGAGCCTGCCCGGATGGAGGCACCAAAATCTGTGACTGCTGAGGCCTCCCAACAAGAGATGGAGGAAATTCTGAAAATAATCAAGAAGAGTGACTTTAATGTTGTCGAGCAGCTGGGGCATACGCCCTCCAAGATCTCCATGCTCTCCTTGCTCCTGTGCTCAGAGGCCCATGCTAAGGCTTTGATTTCATTTCTCAAGACGGCCCATGTGCCACAGGAGACATCTGCAGTCCAGTTTACTGATTGCGTAGCAAATCTGACAGCGGACAATGGTTTGGGTTTCTCGGATGCTGACCTTACTGCTAAGGGAAGGGACCACAATGATGCCCTGCATGTCTCTATTGAATGCAGGGGCACTACTCTGGCGCACGTGTTGGTGGACACTGGTTCTTCCCTAAATGTGCTACCCAAGAAGGCCTTAGACCGTTTGGATTGTGAAGGCCTGGAGCTGAAACCTAGCAATATTATCGTCAGAGCCTTTGACGGTTCCAAGAGGATGGTTCATGGAGAGGTAGATATTCCTATCCGGGTGGGTTCTCAGGTGTTCGACTCTACTTTCTATGTGATGGATATCCGTCCATCATATTCTTGTCTACTGGGTCGACCTTGGATCCACAAAGCTGGGGCAGTGACCTCTACCTTGCACCAGAAGCTCAAGTACCCCGTCAGAGGGAAGATTGTTACTGTGCAGGGAGAGGAGGAGTATATGGTAAGCCATTTGAATTCCTTCAGGTATATTGAGATGGACGGGGAGTTTATTGAAACCCCCTTTCAGCATTTCGAAGAGGTACCTCCAACATTGGCAGCAGCGGAAACAGTGGTCGAAGAGGATGTTCCTCTGAAGATGGCTTCCTTGAAGGATGCCCGGGCTCTGGTCAAGAAAGGTGAATGTACTAACTGGGGCAGGCTCCCTGATTTTACACAGAAAACTGACAAGTTCGGACTGGGTTTTACTGCAGAGGGTCAGAAGGCTATGCGGAAGGCAAAGACCAGAAGACCTCCTGTACTCATTACCAACACAGGAGTGAATGTTGTTGGGGACGGAGATGAAGTGGGAGAGTCAGAGTTTGAAAGCTGGATCTACCCGACGGCTGATGGCGGATTGACCAATTGGATTGCTAAGGATCATACTCCTGTTACTTTTGTTACGCAGTAATAAACTTCTTTGTTTTGTTATTTGTAATAAACAATTAAAACTCTATGGCCCGGTGTCTTACCCGAGGCACCGTGGCTTCATTTGTGAGGGAAGATAAATTGTCATTTCATATATCATGAATAAAGATCTTGGACGTTTTCTCGCATTTCAAATCTTATGCTCCTTTTCTTTCTTTCCTTTCTTTATATATCGCAAAACAGCTGTATTTACACACACTCACTCATACAGGTTTCAATCCACTTTGGATCTCACTGGTAACGACTCTGCTACTGCCAGTTATGACTTCGAAAATCCGATCAACTTAGCCGAAGACGAAGGTGAAGATGATTGCGAAGTGCCTGGCGAGCTTGCAAGACTGTTACTCCAGGAAGAGAGGGCAATTCAGCCACACGAAGAGCCAGTGGAAACAATAAATCTGGGTACTGATACAGACAGAAAGGAGGTAAAGATTGGTGCCAACCTAAAGCTCAGCGTGAAGCAACGGTTGACTCAGATGCTACATGATTATATGGAGATCTTTGCCTGGTCCTACGAAGACATGCCCGGGTTGGATACCGACATTGTGGTCCATCATTTGCCTACCAAGGAAGATTGTCCTCCGGTTAAGCAAAAGGTCAGCCGTATGCGTCCAGAGATGTCTGAGAAGATTAAAGCCGAGGTTATGAAACAGTTTGATGTCGGGTTCCTTGCAGTGACTTCTTACCCTCAGTGGGTTACTAATGTGGTGTCGGTACCAAAGAAAGATGGAAAGGTCAGAATGTGTGTCGATTACAGGGATCTGAACAGGGCCAGCCCCAAGGATGACTTCCCCCTACCTCACATCGATGTCCTTGTTGACAATACTGCTCAGCACAAAGTGTTCTCTTTCATGGACGGTTTTTCAGGCTATAATCAGATCAAGATGGCTCCTGAAGACATGGAGAAGACTACCTTTGTTACTCAGTGGGGCACCTTCTGCTACAAGGTCATGCCTTTTGGACTGAAAAACGCTGGGGCAACCTACCAACGTGCCATGGTTGCTTTATTTCATGATATGATCCATCATGAGATAGAAGTGTATGTTGACGACATGATCGCAAGGTCCCATACTGAGGAAGAGCACCTAGATCATCTGCAGAAGTTGTTTGACCGTCTGAAATTGTACAAGCTGAGGTTGAACCCGAACAAGTGCACCTTCGGGGTAAGATTTGGAAAGTTGCTAGGCTTCGTCGTAAGTGATAAGGGTATTCAAGTGGACCCTGCCAAGGTTAAAGCTATTCAAGAGATGCCAGTTCCTAAGACAGAGAAGGAAGTCAGAGGCTTTTTAGGACGCCTGAATTACATTGCTCGATTCATCTCACACCTAACTGCTACTTGTGAACCAATCTTCAAGCTGCTGAAGAAAGATCAGGTAGTACGTTGGAATGATGAATGTCAGGCCGCTTTTGACAGAATCAAAGAGTATCTCCAAGAAACACCTATTCTTATGCCATCGATTGAGGGGAGACCTCTGATATTATACCTGACAGTACTTGACAACTCAATGGGGTGTGTGCTGGGGCAGCATGACGAGTCTGGACGAAAAGAGCATGCCATTTATTACCTTAGCAAAAAGTTTACCGACTGTGAGACCCGATAATCACTGCTTGAGAAAACTTGCTGCGCTTTGGTATGGGTTGCTCGCCGGCTGAGACAGTATATGCTGACTCACACTACCTTGTTGATCTCAAAGATGGATCCTATAAAGTACATATTTGAAAAGCCTGCTCTGTCTGGGAGAATAGCAAGATGGCAAATGATCTTGACAGAATACGACATTCAATACACGACTCAGAAAGCCATCAAGGGAAGTGTATTGGCAGACCACTTGGCACATCAGGCAGTAGACGACTATTAGTCAATGAACTTCGAGTTTCCGGACGAGAGCATCATGATAGTGACTGATTGTGAAGTACCTGGACCGGATGAAGGACCTGAGGAAGGATCCCGATGGTCTATGCACTTTGACGGAGCCTCCAATGCTTTGGGTAACGGTATTGGCGCTGTAATCATATCCCCTCAAGGCACTCATACTCCACTCACTGCCCGGCTATGTTTCAACTGCACCAACAATATGGCAGAATATGAGGCATGCATCATGGGTCTCCAAGCAGCGATCGACTTAAGGATCAAGTTTCTGAGTGTCTTCGGAGATTCCGCTCTCGTGATCAATCAGATCAAAGGAGAGTGGGATACGAAACATCCGAATCTTATTCCTTACAGAGAATCTGTGTTGACATTGATCCCTCACTTCACCGAGATAACCTTTGAACACTTCCCGAGAGAGGAGAATCAGCTGGCGGACGCGTTAGCTACAATGTCTTCTATGTTCAAAGTCAAGTGGGATAATGAGGCTCCCCGGATCATCATCTGGAAACTGGACGAACCGGCATACTGTTGTGATCTCGAGACTGAGTTGGTAACTGAGAAGCCTTGGTACCATGAGGTGAAGAGATATTTGGAAGCTCAGGAATACCCTGAAGGTGCGTCTGTCAATGATAAAAAGTTTCTGAGAAGGTTCGCAGCGAAGTTCTTCCTTAGCAACGGCATCCTGTACAAGCGAAACCATGATTCGACCTTACTGCATTGTGTGGATAAGGCAGAAGCAGAAAGGATCATGGAAGAGCTACACGAAGGGACATTCGGGACACATTCCAGTGGACACACTATGGCAAAGAAAATCCTTCGGGCAGGGTATTTCTGGTCCACCATGGAAGCTGACTGCTACCAACATTCCCGGACATGCCATAAATGCCAGATATACGCAGACAAGGTGCATGTTCCTCCAGTTCCTCTAAATGTTCTGACTGCGCCTTGGCCGTTTGCAATGTGGGGCATAGACATGATCGGTGAAATTAAACCTACGGCATCTAACGGGCATCGCTTCATCCTGGTAGCGATTGATTACTTCACGAAGTGGGTTGAAGCAGCTTCCTACGCTACGGTAACCAAGACTGTTGTGGCACGGTTCATTCGGCATAACCTAATCAGTCGATACGGCGTCCCAGAAAGGATCATTACAGACAACGGTACCAATCTGAATAACAAGATGATCACTGAGCTCTGCGAGCAGTTTAAGATACAGCACCACAACTCTTCTCCTTATCGGCCGAAGATGAATGGGGCTGTAGAAGCAGCAAATAAAAATATCAAGAAAATCGTGTAGAAGATGACAGTGACTTATAAAGATTGGCACGAGATGTTACCGTTCACTCTACATGGGTACCGTACCTCAGCCAGGACGTCAATCGGGGCAACTCCCTTTTCCTTGGTCTACAGTATGGAGGCGGTCTTACCGATCGAAGTGCAAATACCCTCTCTCCGGATAATGAAAGATGCAAATCTGAACGAAGATGATTGGATCCAGACGCGACTTGATCAGCTAAATCTTATTGATGAAAAGAGACTCGCTGCTATCTGTCATGGTCAGACGTACCAAAAACGAATGATCAGGGCATTTAACAAAAAGGTCAGACCGCAGGAATATCAATTTGGGGATCTGGTAATCAAGCGAATCATCCTTCCTCAGAGTGATCCAAGGGGAAAATGGACCCCTACGTACGAAGGGCCATTCGTGGTTAAACATGTGTTCTCAGGAGGAGCCATGATTCTAACCAACATGGATGGTGACGACCTTCCTCACCCCGCTAATGCAGACATAGTAAAAAGATACTACGCATGAAAAAGACCCGCTAGGCTGACATGCCTAGGCAAAAATTAGGGCTTCCCGGCGAACCAAAAGGGTTCGGGCAAAATGAAGGGATGAAATGAAAAAATCTGTACACCCGGCAAGTCGAAAACCTGAAAAGGAGGCTTGGGCAAAAAGGGGCATCCCGGTGGACTGAAAACCCGAAAGGGCGGTCCAGGCAAAAGTTAGGGATAAAGCGTAATACTATGTCTCATTGGATCACGCTGCATCCAGAACCCGGTATCTACATCAAGTTCAAACGGCATCGATCAGTCAGCTTCATCTTCAACTAAGGTCATCAAGTGATGAGACGCTCAAAGACATAAAGGCGATAGCAGAGTTGAAACCCAGTGGATCATTCATTTCACACAGCTGTTTTATTTTCTCTTGTACAAATTTGTATAAACTCTTTTGTTCGGCGGCGTTCTCTTACTAGGACGTCAGCCTCCTGTACATAAACGCCTATTTACAGGCAAATTCAAAAATCAATACAAGTATACTTTTCAGTTAAAATTGCCAATTGTTTTTCCTTTTCTGTTTTGTTTTGCGAAGAACGTCCAAGGTTCAATTTGTGATATATGCATTGACAATAATTTGCTAACTCATAAATATTTGCATACGAAACAAAGGATTAATTACAGGTAACATTAGAAGCAGGGGCAATAAAGAGTTGTCTAAGCGATCTAATTGTTCCGTCCACCAAGGTACCAAGGTAGTTTCAGCTAAAGAATACAACCAGTATATCTTAATTCCCCAAAGAGTGAGTCAGCAAGACAGTATACTCACCCCAAGCAAAGTTACAGTCAACCTTAAGAAAATTGGGTATCCTCCAGCAGATCTCAACATTCCCCAGTATACATGCATTCTTAACAAGCATCCCCGGCAGTCTTAGCCTAAAGATTGTTCCCGGCGGTATATCAAACATGCAATGGAGTCACTTCCCCGATACAGTTCAAAACTTCCCCAGGAGAATCCAATCCAGTTTCCCCAGGAAAGTTGGAATCCATCTCCCCAAGCAAGAAGCTTATCCCCAGTAGATTCTGGAAGCTTGTCATCCGCACAGTACGAACGCTCCCCCGGATTTATTCAAAGGTTATTTCCCCACCAGGATATAACTGGGTTATCCTCAGCCAATTGCCATGAAAAGATCGTCCCCGGCAAAGTCTTCCTATCCCCAGTAGGGTTCATCCAATCTTCTAACAGAGCTCAACAATGGTATCCCCAGCGGAGTTATCATCAAACCTCAGCGAATTATCTCTCTCCCCACAGAGTATTGCTTCCCAGCAAGATCGCTAGAGTATCTTTTCTCCCCACAGAGTAATCCATTCGCCAAGCTTATTCCCCAACGGAGTTATCTTCTCCTACCGGTATTCTTGCAACTATCATCCCCAGCGGAAGCAAAAATCTATTCCCCAACATCAGCCCAGGAGTGACTTCCCGGCACCCGTCAAGGATTTATTTTCCTAAGACGAAAACATACATTCATAAACATCACATATATCATTATAGCATGCATATACGCATCATATCTTACAAATCTCATTTATGTTGAGAACATCATTGCTTGATCCATATCATGCATTGCATATGACTGACCTTTACCTTTCAGGAAAGATCCAGTTAAGTTCTCAGCTATATTTCAAGACCTTGACCGGTTCAGTTAAATCGACCCTAAGATTTTCCTGTTTCTTATCCAGTCAAAGGCCTTCTCTGGTTCAGTCAGATCGACCCTAAGATCTCCCTGATTCTTATCCAGTTGAAGATTTCAAGACCTAGACCGGTTCAGTTAAATCGCCCCTAAGATTTTCCTGTTTCTTATCCAGTCAAAGGCCTTCTCTGGTTCAGTCAGATCGACCCTAAGATCTCCCTGTTTCTTATCCAGTTGAAGATTTCAAGACCTAGACCGGTTCAGTTAAATCGACCCTAAGATTTTCCTGTTTCTTATCCAGTCAAAGGCCTTCTCTAGTCCAGTTAAATTGACCCCTAAAAGATTTTCCTGATAAAGAATCAGTTGAAGACACCCAAGATTCTCTCAGCGTTACTGTTGAGGTAGTAATCGTCCAAGGTTCTCTCAGCGTTCCTGTTGAGGTAGTAATCATCCAAGGTTCTCTCAGCGTTCCTGTCGAGGTAGTAATCGTCCCCAGATTCTCTCAGCGTTCCTGTTGAGGTAGTAATCGTCCAAGGTTCTCTCAGCGTTCCTGTTGAGGTAGTAACCATCCCTGGTTCATTCATCACCTTTTGAAGATCCAGATCCAGCTCCTGTAACCAGTCAGGACACATCTATACAAAGAATCTGAAGACCAGCTCCTGTAACGGGTCAGGTAATCCTTTTCTTTTGCCGGTATGCAAGTTCTCGCTAAGGAATCTCTTACGCGATTGACACCCAGATGGCGTCTATAAGCCCATCCACCTTCCATCATCTCTTAGCATGGCATCTATAAGCCCATCATCCTATTCATCAATCTCCAAATGGCATCTGCAAGCCCCTTCCCCACCATCACACTACTATGTGAGCGCAAATTTCTGGGCACTCTAGTGTTCAATCATCTTCCAGCTTCGGATTACGAAAGGCACGTCAGCCAATCTGCATCCTCAGGTCTAAGAAGATTGAACAAGGGCAACTGTTGTACCCCAAAATTTGCCCTCCCATATTCTTCAAGATTTGCCAAAAGCATGCTTCAAAATTCCCCAAGGGTTGCACAGTTTAAGGGTCTCCTAAACAGTCAAAAACTAGGGTTTTGGTTCTGACAAAGAAAATGAAGTTTCCAAGGGTCCAATCAAGTCCCACATGCTTATAAACATTGTCAAGTATCCTCATGCCAAGTTTCAAGACTTACAGCACAAAATTGCACAGTCAAAACCCTAATTGCTCAACAGTCAACTGCAGGGGCAAAATGGTCATTTGACAGTCAAAAGTTCAAATTTTTGGTCAACATATCATTTTGAAGCCACAAACATCATTTGATCAATTCTTGATCATGATTTTCAAGGCATGGCTCAAAAAGTCTCAAGATGCAAAAGTTTCCATATTTGGACAGTTGAAAAAGTCAAATGTAACTTGACCAAGGCATAACTTCCACATGGTTTATCAGAAAAATTCCATCCAAAGCTCATTTTGAATATAAATACATTTCCTACAACTCCTCTTCACACTTCAAGTCCAAGAAATGCTCTCACAAAAAGTTATCTATTTCAACATTATAGGTCATTTTCAAAAGTCAACAAAAAGGGACTTTAAGTCAAAGGCCATAACTTGAGATTGGTAAATCAAAATGACATGGGACCAAAGGCATTGGTTAGAGGACTTCAAGACCTTTCCAAAATGTCCAAGAACATGAGCAAAGCTTAATAATTGAGCAAGATATGCCTTGTGGAAGTTGGGAAATTTTTGGGTATTTTGAAAAGTCAACTTTGCTTCAAATGCCTTAAAATTGCTAATGGGCCACATTTTCTTCCAAGATTCATCATCCAAAGCATGTGCACGACCATTTGGCCAAAAGGGGGTTTATTTCATCATTTTTATTATTTATTTGAATTTTTAATTGCAATTAATTCATTTAATTAATCAAAATATGGAAAAAATACTAAACAAATGTATGTGAATCTTTTTATGCAGTATAATCACTCATGATTCACTCAAGATTCGTGCACAACTCAAATTGGGAAGATTGGCTATGATTGACATCAAAATCACATGGAAAAAGATTGAAAAAAATATGCCATTAAATCCAATATTTGATTCATGATTGCATTGATCTTTTGATTGAAAACTCAACCCTAATTCATTCCATACATAAGCCAGAAGCTAGACCTAAAGCCAAGGACCTCTAAGCTGCGCCCCATCTGAAAAACAACTTTGCACTTTTTCAAGAAAATTCCAAAACTGAAAATACGATTCCAAGGAGTTTCAAGGCAAAATATTGACTCCATTACATTCCTGAAGCATCAGTGAACATTTCTGGATCAAAGCCACTAGTTCTAACGCAAAGAATTGGTAGAAATATGTCTCACTTTTCATGAAAATATGCATATTCGTGTTTCAATTTTTAAGCATCCTCATTGCATTTTCTTTATTGATTTATGTTAATTGAACCATTCTGAATCTAACCATGACCATCAATTGAGTTTTCGTGCACTATAGGAGAATCCACCATTGGAGCTTTCTAGGTTTTCAGAAACCTTAAAAGAGGGCTTCGTCCATATGGGAAAATTGAACCATAAGAATTATACCATTGAACTCGTGATGTTCCACTGAATCTAAAACGTCTCTCGCGCCTTTTTTATATACAGCCAATTTCTATTCGCTATTTTTTGGCACTTCAGATTGTGGGGGTTCAAAACCCCCGCTATTTGATGTTCTTTTTTCAGGTCAAAACGCATGGACGAGGAAGAAGATCAGGTGGCATGATATGGTTGGTCTATTCAAAGAGTGGCGCGCGTTTTGCTGATTCAGACCACTAACGTTTGTCTTTTCTTATAATAATTATGGTCCATATAATTAACAAAGAAAATCAGCAGCACAATTGGTCAGGCGTTGTATTGGTAAACTCTGGGACCTGGGTTCGATTCCCAGGTCCCCTCCCTTTATTCCATATTATTTTGCTAACCATGTTCCTATGCAGCACTCTCTCCAAGCGTCTACCATACGTTCACAATCCAGGCACGCCACTTGTCCTATAATCCTAATCCAAGGGCCCTGATTGGAAGAGTACCATGGGCATGAGTCAGAGGTGCCACACACCAGCATGAAAAGTCAACCAAAGGCCTCAAATCATTGGGCCTGATTGCTACAACCTAACCTCCAGTTTGGGGACAGAACCCCCCCATTGGTTTGCTTTTTCATTCTTTTTTCATATTTTTCTATTTTATTTGTTTTAATTAGTTTTAATTTAATTCTTTAAATTAATTTATTTTCATAAAATATAAAAATAATATAAAAACCAGAAAAGACAAAAAAAACAAAAATACATTTTATTTTAATATCTTTATAAATAAATTGTATCAATTAATTTAATTTTAAATTCTAGGCTTAATTTTAAACATTTTTCTCAATAAACTTAAAAAATTGTAGAATTAGGGTTTTGATTATTTTTATCCTTTTGCCTTTTTCACTATATTAATTGTTAATTATTTTTTTTTGTAAATAAAATTGCATTAATTAATTAGGTTAACTTTAGGCTTAATTTTAAACATTTTTTTAATAAATTAAAAATAGCTAGAATTAGGTTTAAATTCCATAATCTTCTCACTAAAATTCCATAAATACCAAAAAACTCCAAAAAATCTTTTCTTTTTATTTTAATTTAATTAAATTGTTAATCGTAATCCAATTTCTTTAAAAGGGTCCAACGCCCTCGCATTCCCGATCTTATTTATTCGCGCATTTATTTCTTTTCTTATAACATTCATGTAATTCTCCCAAAGCCGTGTAAATTAGACATTTATCTTTTTTGCACTCTTTATTTTCAAATCGGGTCCTGGGTTTAATTTGGCGATGTGGACCCGCGCCTTTGTAATAGCGTAGAACTTTTAAATTCCACACTTTTTTAACTGTTAATAAATTTGCATGCAAGAATGAATGTCAAAATAAAAGCAACGCGTAGATCACCCATGACATGAACAAGGTAAATGCAAATGAACATGACACACAAATCACACACCACCCCTAGGGTGCGCCTCACTGTTGCCTTGCCCCTCGAAAGGTGATCGTCGAGTAGAGGATGTTTTAGTAAGTCCTCATGATCCGGGAACCTGGCATGAGGGTAGCTTCTAAGGTGTCTTCCTATTGCTCCGGTGATCACCATGTCCCGAACCTTCGAATTGACCCGAACACCTCCAACGGTGATGCTACTTACCTCTCAATGGTGGGATGGCACTACTTTAAAGGACATCTACACAGACGAATTCCTTAGGGTAGGTAGACGAATCTAGATACTTGCTCTAATTTCAAAAACAAATCAAAAATACTTTTCACACCGACACCTTTTCAAAAAGCTTTCGAAAGCAACTTTTCAAACACTCTTGAGGACCGATACAAGAGTCGAACTGAAATTTTCAAAGAAACTTTTTAAACCCACGGTTGAAAAGCAAACAAACCTTTTGAAAACACAAATGAGCAAGTATTTAAGAGCCCATGGATAACCATGGATAGAAAGGGTGCTAACACCTTCCCTTTCTATAATCTACCTCCCGAACCGAGAGCAATCTCTATAAGGAATTTTTTTGTGCTTTTGTCCTTTCCATTTGGAGAAAATAAAAGACGGTGGCGACTCTTGCTTCCGCGACATTTCGTGAAACCAGCATTAAACAGTCAGTTCCAGATCCACCGATCACACAAAGCAATTCAAGAAATGCCAGCACCAAGAACTGAAAAGCAAGTCAGGGGTTTCCTCGGGCGTTTGAATTATATCTCCAGATTTATTTCCCACATGACTGCAACGTGTGAACCGATCTTTAAGTTGTTAAAGAAAGATCAAGGTTGTGTATGGACGGATGACTTCCAAAGGGCATTTGAAAGTATTAAAGAGTATCTTCTTGAACCTCCTATCTTGCTCCCTCCCGTAGAAGGAAGATCGTTGATTATGTATCTAACAGTGTTAGATAAATCCATGGGTTGTATTCTGGGACAACAGGATGAAACAGGAAAGAAAGAGTTCGCCATTTATTATCTTAGCAAAAAGTTCACTGATTGTGAGTCGCGGTATTCTATGCTAGAAAAAACATGTTATGCTTTGTCCTGGGCGGCAAAGCGTGTGCGGCAATATATGTTGAATCATACCACTTGGTTGATCTCCAAAATGGATCCAATAAAGTATATTTTTGAGAAGCCTGCTCTTATTGGGAGAATTTCCCACTGGCAGATGTTGTTATCTGAATATGATATCGAGTATCGCACTCAAAAGGCTTTTAAAAGTAGTGTTTTGGCAGATTACCTTGCCCACCAGCCGATGGAAGATCATCAGTCTGCAGAATATGAAGTCCGCGATGAGGATTTGATGTTCCTAAAAGTGAAAGATTGTGATGAACCATTGCCTGAGGAGGGCCCCGACCCTGAATCTCGTTGGAGTATGATATTTGATAGAGTTGTGAATGCTTATGGTAAAGGAATTGGTGCTATAATTGTCACTCCTCATGGATCGCACATTCCTTTTACTGCAAGGTTGACATTTGATTGCACTAATAATATGGAAGAATACGAGGCTTGCATCATGGGTCTCGAGGAAGCTATTGATCTCAGAATCAAGAATCTAGATGTGTATGGTGATTCAGCATTGGTAATAAATCAGATTAAAGGAGAATGGGACACTCGTCACCCTGGCTTGATCCCTTACAAAGATTATGCTACACGATTACTACCCTTCTTCAATAAAGTTGAATTCCATCACATTCCTAGAGATGAAAATCAAATGGCAGATGCTCTAACAACTCTGGCTTCCATGTACCAAATAAATTCTTGGAATGATATACCCCAAATTACAGTTCGACGGCTGGATAGGCCCGCTCATGTGTTTGCGATAGAGGAGGTAGCAGATGAAAAACCCTGGTTTTATGATATCAAGCATTTTCTTCAGACTCGGGAATATCCGATTGGTGCGTCAAGGAAAGATAGAAAGACACTGAGAAGATTGGCAGGCAGTTTCTTCCTCAGTGAAAATGTGTTATACAAGAGAAATTATGACATGGTCCTACTCAGATGCGTGGATAGACACGAAGCATACATGTTGATGCATGATATCTATGAAGGTTCATTTGGCACTCATGCTAATGTACATTCGATGGCTAAAAGGATGCTAAGGGTAGGTTATTATTGGTTGACAATGGAATCTGATTGTTACAAATTTGCAAAGAAGTGCCATAAATTCAGATTTATGCAGATAAGATCCATGTGCCTCCGACACTTCTTAATGTGATTTCCTCCCCGTGGCCTTTCTCTATGTGGGGTATTGACATGATCGGGTTGATAGAACCAAAAGCTTCGAATGGACACCGTTTCATCTTGGTAGCAATTGACTACTTTACCAAATGGGTAGAAGCTGCTTCATATGCCAATGTTACCAAACAGGTGGTTATGCGTTTCATCAAAAACAATCTTATATGTCGGTATGGTGTGCCAAGCAGAATCATCACTGACAATGGCTCGAATTTTAACAACAAGATGATGACAGAACTGTGCAAAGAATTCAAGATTATTCATCACAATTCATCTCCATACATGCCAAAGATGAATGGGGTTGTTGAAGCTGCTAATAATAATATCAAGAGAATTATCCAGAAAATGGTTGTCACTTATAAGGATTGGCATGAAATGCTCCCTTTTGATTTGCATGGATATCGAACATATGTTCATACTTCAACAGGAGCGACCCTGTTCTCCCTAGTATATGGAATGGAAGTTGTACTCCCTGTCGAGGTAGAGATTCCTTCGTTGCGTGTGATAATGGAAACCAAGTTGACAGAGGCTGAATGGGTCCAGAACAGGTTTGACCAATTGAATTTGATTGAAGAGAAGAGGATGACAGCTTTATGTCATGGGCAGTTATATCAGAAAAGAATGGAAAGTTCTCAGGAATCCTTGAGGCTAGATCCTTGAGTTGTGGAGGAATTCTTACAAGGTTGATTTGGATAGTTTTCCTGCTGAGTGAATCCATATTCTACAAAACAAAGAACAAAGATGAACCTCCAAAATCCTTGAAATGGTTAGTGGATGCATATGATGTTTATGATGTCCATGATGTTATGTACAAGTATGCATATACAAGCAAAGCAAACAAGTTCTTAGTTTAGGCTTGCATGGGGTTTTATAGGTAAGTACCCTCTTGAAGTTCAGTTGGCTCAACCTGTCCTAATAATAGTAACTGGGTTCTAGGGAGCTCAATATCACTGGATTGTTTCCTTGGTCATTGTTTCAGCTCAAGCCTCTTTTAATGGTGACCAAAATATCCCAAGAAACCAACCCTCAATGAGTGTAGTATCGAGTATCTACCAACTTCTAACTGCACCAAATCCAGTCATCTCACTACATCCTAAAGGCCAAGTTGGTCAAGTAAAGGGTTCTAGAAGTTCATTAGTGCTTCATGACATCACTCAGTGGCCTCGTATTCTCTTTGATTAACTCAAAGGCTACCGGTGCCCACAAATATGTCACACTAACATAGCTATTGCTTAGACCATGTCGGTATACCTCGCACAGTTTCCACAATGTATTGCTATTTACCTATAATGTTTCCCAAATCCGGGTGGAGGATTCAAACCCAAACAAAGAACCATAATGTAAAGCAAACAAGTCAAACAATGTAAGCAAATAAATATGATATAAACCCTAAGGTAACCCCACTTTTATAATTTCCCCAGCAGAGTCGCCAGTTCTGTGATGCAGTGGGAGAACTGACTTGAGGTTTTTGCGTTTTATCACAAATTTTGCGGTTACCAAGAGTCTCCACCGACTTTTATTTTATCCAAAAGGAAAGGTGAAAAAGCACAGGAAAGACCTTTGAGATTGTTTCTTGAGTTCGGGGGGTAGATTATGAAAAGGGAAGGTATTAGAACCATTTTCATCCATGGTTTTCCATGGGCTCTTAGTTACTTGCTTAGATCACTTGCTTTTGTTTGTTTGAAATTATGTTTGGTGTGGTTTTGAAATTATTTTGTAAAAGAGGCCATTCGTTTAGGCAATCTTTGTAATGATTCTCATTCGTAAGAATGTATACAAAGATGTTTGTCTTTTGAAAATGTTTTCAATGATTGTAAGATGTTTTTGAAATGTGTGTGTGTTTGTTTTGAAAATAGCAAGGATTGTTGTTTGAAATGGAGCAAGTAACTAGAAGTCATCTACCTACTCAAATGTCTTTCCTATGTATTTTCTATTCCTTTGACATTGTTGTCTTACCATTGATTTGGTAAGAAACCCTATCTTTGGATATTTACGGGACGGGCATGGGTCATCGTATAACCATGATTAGCAATGTTTGCAAAGTATCTTAGTATTTTGAGGGACCAAGATCATTTTGTAAGGCAACTTTTGAATAGCGTCATCGAGGGACTATGATCTTTATATTTGTTTTGTTTCGGCCAAGATACTTCGCATGCGTAACATGGTCATTTTGTTTTAGGTAACCAAGTGGAAAAACCCTAAGGGTGTTTGTGTGCAAGTGTATCATTTTCATGCTTTGATTTTGTCTTGTATTTAGGGTTTTCTATTTTGCTTTGTTTTGTTCTTGTCATACAAACCCTAATTACTAATCATGGCATATAAAGCGATAAATTGTGTAATGTAAATATTTCTAAGCTATTACAACAATTTATGGGAGGGGGGAATACAAATTTGAATGGGGATTTGCAAAAAATATAAACCTAAATAAATTATTACAACCAAATCGAATTTATACGAATTAGAATAAATACAATATAATATTAAAAGAAAATGCAATGCAATGTACATGTAAAAAGATTTTTGTGTCTTGTTTTTTGTGTAAAAGAAAATTTAATCTAAACTTAAAAATATAAGGTAAAGAAAATAATTTTTAAAAGGGGTTTAACCCTAATTATTATCTAAGATAAAATAAAATTTTTATATGTATTATTTTGTATATTTTCTTGTATAAAAATAATAAATAATATTGTAATACAATATAAAATTTTATATGTGCAAAAATAAGCATTTATAGGTATGAAATGAAAAATAAATTAAACTAAATATATTTACTCATATTTATAAGTTTATTAAGAAAATAAATGATATCATAGTAAAATAAAATGTATTTTTATGTGAGAAATAATAAAATAAAATAAAATAAAAGTGTAATATTATTAATTTATATTTTTGGGATTTTTATATATTAGAGAAAATATTTAAAATATTAAATGTGAAAATAAAACAAATATATATATATATATATATATATATATATATATATATATATATATATATATATATATATATATATATATATATATATATATATATATATATATATATATATATATATATATATATATATATATATATATATATATATATATATATATATATATATATATATATATATATATATATATATATATATATATATATATATATAAATAAAAATGCAAAGAGTTAGCAAGGGGGGGTGATATAGTAGAATTGATGGTAAGATGCTAGCAAAAACTCCTGGCCCAACAGACCAAGCCCAACCTACAAAAAATATGAAAATGGAAAAGAAAAAGAGTGAAAAATACAAAAGTAGCACGCCCAGGTTCGAACCCAGGACATGGGTATCACCAGCGCGCTACTTTGCCACTGGGGTGGCTATACTTCCATTATATTTAGTGAAACAAAAATAACATATTCTGAAACAAGTCCTTGCCCTGTTTCATCTTCTTCCTCAAGCTTTGGCCGGACACCCTGTAACTCTCTCATACTTCCATAAAAATGAAAATTCATAACATGAAAATTATAGTGCTTGAACTCACGATTCCAACCATATAAGTTATGTGAACTATTAATCAAAGAATAAAGAGAATTTTAAAAGCCCTAAATCTTGACCTAATATTTTCAGAAATTTCAAGTTCCAAATTCTCTCAGCACAAGTAAAATCAATGCAAGATAATGGTATTTACAACTTCGTTTCGATGAGGACTACATTTTTTATTCACAAATCGTGGCCTATGGTTGCCTGTACAAAGAGATAGAGTTTGAGATTTTACCTCCTTCAGTTGGAATCGTGAATGGAACTGGGGTGAGTTTGAGGGAGGCCTGATGCTTGCTTGAGCTTCCTTGAACTTCCCTGGATGTATCCCAACCCTTGCCTTGCTCTGAAAGTAGCTGGAACTCCTTGGACAAGTCAAAGTGCAAGCTCTGAAGTCAACAATGGCAGATGGTGGAGGAGTGATTACAGAACAGGGATGATGGCCTGGACTGACTAGGTATCAAGTATGTAAGGTGTTTGAATGATCCAAACTCAAAACGCACGAGCCAAATGGGAGATGGATGTGCTTATGCCAAGTCTGCAGTTTTGGACAGATTTTTGGTGTTTTGCTGGTTGGGAGAGTTTTGGGTCCTTGCTAAATGTGTTTAGTGTTGCATAATGTTTGTATATTAGTATGGAAATGGTCTTAGGTCAGCTCCCCAACAGATCTGCAAGCCCTAGCCTTTTTGCAACTTTCCTTGCATTTGAAGTAAAGTGAAGTGACTAAACTTGCCATGCTTGTACTTGCTCCCTTAGGGTTGGTATTAGTTTGTACAACTTACTTGAGACCTGTGAGACTTGTATGCACCTAGGGGACAGGTCCAAAGCTCAAAATTGTAAAGTTTGCAAAAGTTGCTCTTTTTCAAAATGGCAATGGAACCTTTTTGCCATAAATGGAATTACAAGTTGGATAAAGGTTCAAAAGGATGGATCAAAGCTTTGTCAACTGAGTAAGAATTTAATTAAGGAGTGTGGAACAATTTTAGGACCTATACAGCATGAATTAGCCAGCATGGGATTGATTTGCAACTTTGTTCTTCATGAAATGGCTTGGACAAAAAGTGAGAAATTGCCAACTTCATCTCTTCGATTCTCCCTACTCAAAAATGATCTTAAGGAGTTCTTGGAAATTTTCGAAAGCTTGCAATGTTCTCTATAATTCATATTTGAAATGAATGTTGAGATACCTCTTGGAACTAGGTGAAAAGTTGCCATGAAGTTGGGTCCAAAACCTGCCTAAATTAGGGCAAAATTTTACTAAGTTAACAAGTTCATGACCATGTATTCACAAATTTATATCTTCAGATCCAAGCATCTTTAGGGAAAAGTGTGTGAAGAAAAGTTGTATATTTCATGGAGGTCTATAACTTTCATGTTGGGAACTTTCCTTGAATCATTATGCATCATGGTGAAAAAGTGGTGTAAAGTTGAGAAAAAATAAGAAAATTTTCTACACTTAGAAAATTTCTAAGTTAGAAAATTTTCAAATTCAAAATCCTAATTTTCAAATTTGGTTTTCTTGATGAACAAGTTTCACATTTGGAAATGTTTTGATGAATTATGACCATTGGTACATGATTTTGACCAAAAAGTCAAAGTTTGACTTTTTAGTGTACAGTTGACTTTTGATTAGTTGACTGCAAATTTCAGTTGTCAATCCAATGAATTTGAGATGTTTTGAGCCATGTAATTAAGTCAAGATGATGCCATTGGATCCTTGAAATCATTCTTGAACTCCATTGGTCATTTGCTAGGTTAAAAATCAGAAATTGCCCTTCCTCAGTCAAAACCCTTGACCATTTTGCCCTTTTGATGATTTGCTCAAATTTCTTGGGGAATTGTGATCCAAACTTGACCAAATGATACATGTGAGCTTAAAATGTTGATGTTAATAAAAAATTATGAAGTTTGACTGTAAATTGGCCATGGTTGACTTTTTCCCCAATACAGTTGATTTTTAGGTCAATTTTCCAATTGACTGATCAAAAATGTGGTTCAACGCTTGAATCTTGTCATGAGTGATCTTAGGGATCCATAATGATGTTTGAAAGTCACGTGAAGCATTGATAGTCCAAAAATCCTTGTGCAAACTCAAACCCTAATTTTGGGTTATCAGTGCAAGATGAGATGTCCTGAGCTGACCAAACCCTAATCTTGTCTTGAGTCAAAGACATCTTGTGAGAGAAGTCTAGATAAATGAGAGGGAAAATTTTGGGGTAAAACAGGTGGCTTAGGCAAAAAGGAGCGTCTCGGTAGGCCGAAAACCCGAAAGGGCGGTCTAGGCAAAAATTAAAGACATAAACAAAATAAATTTCTCGCTAAGTTGAAAACCCGTAAGGGCAGCTTAGGCAAAAGTTAGGGATTTTTCTTGGCAAGTAATTATGTCAGACAAGACTTGATCGTTGAAGCAACAATCTTCTCGGATCCTCACCATACTTCAACAAAAGTTGCTGCTCAGGAGTTCAAAAGTTGTTAGGGGGGATAATGGTCATTGTATCTCAATGTATCTTTTCCATTATGTATTACCATTTCCCAAACTTTGTAATCATCCATGGAGTCTCGCCATTCACAGACTATCATTCTATTAATGAAATTCTAGCTTTTTCCCAAATTCTTTGTGTTCTTATTTTTTATTTAGCTTGCAAAGACTTCATTTATTACTGATAATAACTGTTAAAGCAAAAAGATTAAAAAAAGCAAAATTTACTTCTCAAAAAAAAAAATAAGAGATCTTTACAATTCAATTTGCTTTGGGATTTGTGATGAAACAATGACAACAAGAATGGTGATCTCAATAATGAACAAACTCCGGTTGTTTTAAGAAGATTTACTCCATTCATGAAGGTTTTCTCAAGACATTTTACTGGTATGCGCAATCTTTGTGTGTTTCTCAGATAGTTAAAGACGATATCAGTGGGTACAAAGTACAGTATTGGGTTTGTGATCCCATTATCCCCAGTCAAGTATATATTCGCTTTTTGGGTTTGCATGGTCAGAAGCCTCCGTCCCAGATTCCCCAGCAAAGTCGTCCCTCGTATAATGAAAGGTTTTATTCCCTCGGTATGCTGAGACGTCGCTCTTTTTGCTATATTGGCATTAATGTTGACTTTTTGATTTCTCGGGAAAGTTATCCCAGGGCATATCTTGTTAGAATGAGTGTTCGTGATGAAAATTTTCAATTCACAGTTTTCTTCAGGGAGGTGGGCTTGAATCCCCCAGTGAGGTTTGGTTGTTTCGGCGCCAGTCTGCTTTATTTGAGGCTGGTCTTGCAATCTCCAGTAGGCGTGTTTCTTTTGGAAAACTGCTTCTCCGATGAAACCGGAAGAAGGGTGTTCTATCCCGGTATTTGTTTGATTTGGCTACATCTGGATTATGTTTCTCCTCAGTGAAGTTAAGGCAGACAATGGGTTTGGTTTCCGCAGTTTCTTTTACCTTTCTTGGATTGATCTTTCTGGTTGATGTTCAGCCCAATGTTGTTAGTACCTGAGGCGGTTTTGTTTGTTTGCACTGATCATGTATCCTTTTACCAGCATATGCATGATATCACTCATACATTCATACATACATCATGCATTGCTAAAAATCATCGTTCATTGACATTGTGTTCTGATCTTCCTGCAGTGCTTTTTGCTTAGTTGAATTTGGTTTTCCCTCTTGAGTTTATTTCTCAAAGGATGTATCTTCATTGGCCGTCTTGCTCCAGTGTATTTCTGAATTGGATTTTTGGTTGCATGACAATATTATTTACTTTGGATTTCTGAGAACTTTGAGTTTTGGTTTGTGCATTTATTTTGCACGGGAAAACTTTATCTCCTCAGCAGGAATATCATGGCATTTCCCCGGGAAGTCATATTTATATCCCCAGAAAGTCATTTCTCTTTGCAATCCCCCTTGACAATGAGTGGAAGTCTCTTTATTTGAGACAGCTTACATATTATCCTAGGCAAAACACCAGAATCTTGGGGAAACTTGATATATTTTCTCTTTCTACATTCAGTGAACGTTGGTAGTACATCGGAAGTGAACGTCGGTGTTTGTTATCTTTTTGCTATCTTCAGTGAACGTTGATAGTTCATCATCAGTGAACGGCGGTGATATGGTATTTTTTTCTTTTTGCTATCTTCAGTGAACATTGGTAGTACATTGGTAGTGAACGTCGGTGTTTGTTATATTTTTGCTATCTTCAGTGAACGTTGGTAGTACATCGGCAGTGAACATCGGTGTTTGTTATCTTTTTGCTATCTTCAGTGAACATTGATAGTTCATCGTCAGTGAACGGCAGTGATATGGTATATTTTCTCTTTCTACCTTCAGTGAATGTTGGTAGTACATCGGCAGTGAACGTCGGTGTTTGTTATCTTTTTTCTATCTTTAGTGAATGTTGATAGTTCATCGTCAGTGAACGGCGGTGATATGGTATATTTTCTCTTTCTACCTTTAGTGAATGTTGGTAGTACATCGGCAGTGAACGTCGTTGTTTGTTATTGTTTTGCTATCTTCAGTGAACGTTGATAGTTCATCGTTAGTGAACAGCGATGATATGGTATATTTTCTCTTTCTACCTTCAGTGAACGTTGGTAGTACATCGGCAGTGAACGTCGGTGTTTGTTATCTTTTTTCTATCTTCAGTGAATGTTTATAGTTCATCGTCAGTGAACGGCGGTGATATGATATATTCCCTCTTTCTACCTTTAGTGAACGTTGGTATACATTGGCAGTGAACGTCGATGCTTGGTATCCTCCTCTCTGATTCTATTCTTGTGGTTCACCAGTGATTTATTTTCCTGGTGGGGTTGCTCCTTTGTTTCCTCATTTTTGTTGCATCCCCAATGTTAATTTGTGTCTCTTTGGTTCTGCTCATATGCATTCATATGTATAAGCATTTGCATGGCATCTTAGGGCCAAAAATAGGGTTTGTTTTGTATTTAAGTATCTTCGATCACGTCGACACGAAGATTTTTAACCTTCATATCTCCGGATAGAAGAAACTTAAATAAGGGCAGCTGTTGTACCCCAATTTCCCCCCTAAGATCCCTTCATCATACCATATTATTTCAATCACAACAAGATCACATTAGGGCTTTTGGTTTTTCTACCTATCTTTAGCTTTGCTCTTTGAGGAGTTACCAAACACCTTAACTCATTTTATTTTGTGATCATGGATATTTTGCTTTGATTTTCTCTCTAATTAACAAAATATAATATTGGTTTGTCTTACTTGTTAATAATGTAGGTAAAGGCAATGAGGTCTAGCAAGTTGCATCATGGATTCATGAGTTTATTTCCATGCCCTAGTCAATAGCTTGAGAAATTCAAACCTCACCATTGAAGTTGTTTTGGAAGAATTAGTATGGAAGTGGTTTTGGTGGCCATGAATCCTCATCATCATCCTCAACAATTTCTATTCATAAAGGAAGAATATTGGCACAAAAACTTTGTTCAAACTTGGCAAAGTTCCACAAAGCATTCTCTTGATTTAGAGGCTAGGGTTTTGGACTTCAAAGGAGCATATCTTGCTCATCTTTTGGTATTTTTGAGTGATTCCAAAAACATACTTCTCTTTAAAGAGTTACCAACAAATCACTTCAAAAGTTCCAAGGAGTTTTCATGTGGAAGGAACTTGGTGAAGAAGAAAGATTACAAGGCATCCAGATGAATCCCCAATTTTCCATATGTGACTTCAAATGGTCATAACTTGGTCAATTTTTATCACCTTTGGTCCATTCTTTTTTCATGATGATCCTAAAGATGTGTACTTTATGCCTTCTTTTATGTGCAAAGTGATAAAATGGATTGAAGTTTCCTTAAGAATGCAAAATATTATAGGTCATTTCATGATTTTTGGCCAACTTCAACAAGTCATAACTTGCTCCATTTTTAGAAATTTTGAGTGGTTCAAATTGCAAAATGTCATTCCAGGGGTCTAATTCATTCCATATTTTTTGGTCAAGAGCAAATTCTAAGTGGAAGGCCATGTTTGGATGTAAAAGATTATAGGTTATTTTAAAGAAGAATTTGAAATATTTCTAAGTATGGAAAGTCAACTATTTTCATTCAACTTTGACTCCATGTAACTTTAAGCTCAAGCTTCCATTTGATTCCATTCTTTTTCCATTGCAAATCTTGTAACCTCATCTTTCCAAAGCATCAAGAATTTTTCCCTAAGACCCCTTGAGGAGAAAATTCCATTGGATTGAACTTGGTAAATTGGAACTGAAGTTTCTCCATAAGTCAGAGTTTGAAATTCATGTTTTGGCCTCTAAACATCAAATTAGCACGCGTTTGTGATCGAAAAATGTTTAAACAAGTTGCCAAAATGGATTAGAGCCTTGAAATGCAAGGATTGGATGAGTTTTGATGCAAATCAGATCACACTTTGCTCGTGCATCAGGTTCACATGTTTTCCCTCCAAACTTCATCATTTCACACGCTTGAACACTCCATTTGATTCCCTATAAATAGAGGGTCATCCCCCATTCTATTCCCAAGCCTTTTTCAATCCAATTTTTCCATCAATTCACCTTCCTTGATCTTCCCTGAATCTAACCATATAATTACATTCAAGAATCGTGCCCTATATTGCTCCATAGAAGTCCAGTTTCAGAGCTCTGCAACTCAACTTCAATAGGTAGATTCCTTCATCAATTCTTCAAAACTCTGATATCATTGTGTTGCTCTCATTACCCTGGTTCTAGTCGCAACACTTACAGTTCACTGGAAACATGTTTTGACCATGAATTTTCAAATCCCTTTTCAAAACTTTCTTTCCAAATTGCTTGAGTTACAATTTATATAAATTTGGCGCGAGGATGTGGTTGTCTTCGTCTTGAAGAGACGAAGAGAATGGCATAGGTCTGAGCTTCTGATTTTGCAGTTTGAGAGACCTGCAATTTGTGATGGTTGGAGGTTGAAGATGACCAACGTGTCATCTTCTAACCAATGAAGGCGTGCCATTTGTTATTTTCAAATTCTGATTTTATTAATGATTTTGTACATTATTCATTAAAGACCATAATATGCACAGCGTGCCAGATCCCTTGGATTTGATTACTAACTTGTTTTGACTCTCATCCAATGGTCCACATCTTTTTCTTTTATTTTCTTTTTCTGACTTTTATATTTTAATTGTTTTAAATTTCAAAAAATCATAGAAAAATCATTTTTAGTCCAAAAAATCTGAAAAAATTATGAAAAATATTTTTCATTATTCTCTTTCTGATTTTTATTTTTTCACAATTTAATTTTGTGTTTTGGTATTTTTTATGAATTTTTCACTTATTTGATTTGTTTAGAATGTTTAAAAATACTTTTACAGATTTTTAAATTATGAAAAAATTATGGAATGATTCAATGATATTGTGACAAATATTGGTGACCTTATTTTATTTTTGTTTCTGACTTTATTATTTTTTTACTATTTTTGTTTATTTTACTCATTTATTTTAATTTTTAAAAATAGTTTCTGACTTTTAAAAATTTCCAAAAATTTTATAAAATCACTTGGCCTCTTTTCTGATTTTTCTATGGTCTTATTTTTCATTTCTTGATTAATTTGAATATAATTGCTATTTTCCTCATTATTTTCCTTTTTTTAAAAAAACATTTTCTTATCTTTTAATGTATATATTAATTATATTATTATTTTGTATTTATTTTCTGGCTGTCTTGGGTTGATTTTTTTATCATGGCTTTATTAACATCATTGGATCCATGGTGTTGAGTTTAAGTCCACAAAAAATGGATGAATGATTTTAATAATAGTTTGTATTAAATTCTTAATTCAAAAGTGGTTTATTCATCTTTTTGCCCTAATCCCCTTCATATTATCCCCTTCTTATTGCACTAAATGTTGTTGGAGCATGATCTTTATATCATGCCTCAAAACAAATGGTGCATAGATTTCTATTGACTGGTCTCAAAATAGGTGCGACTTCTATATAAGTCCACTTACGATTGCTTAACATAGCGCTAAATTTTGTCCCGGTTTGAATAAATGATCATTCGTGGCCCAAACTTATGATTGTAAGCCCAAGTATGTTAATTTGATCTCTTTGATCCAATAACCTTGAGATTCATTGTGTGGAGGCTTTGGTTCTACCAATCCTCTAATGGATCTATAACACCTTTGGTCAACGCGGATCACTTAAACATCGTTGATCATTAAATGGTACTTGTGAGAATTCCAAATGGATGATATACTTGACAAAAAGCAAATGCAACTTGTTGTGTGGAGGCTTTGGCTCTACCAATCCTCTAATGAGTTCCAAATGTAAGTTTCAAGATAGTCATCCAACTAACCACTAATTATTGACTTGTTTATCTTTTGCTTTTATTCTTTTTTATGCTTTATGTACTATTTATTTTTTAGCATTTTTCATTTCATGCCATTTTCATCTTTGCTCATTTGAGCATTTATTTTCTTGTCATTTTTACTTTGCTCACTTGAGCTTTTTCTTTTCCTTTCTCAAGATACTTAATAATTAATTTAAACCCTAAAAAACTCTTAATGGTACTTGGACTATTTGGTTACTATCCTTGGCATTATGGAGCATGGGACTTTTTCTTGGACTTAGGATTAGAAACCTTGGCCTATCTTAGAGACCTTGTGATCTTATCTGATTATTTTGTCTGGAACTCTTGAGGTTTACCTCAAGACATTGGGTTGCTTGTTTGTTTTTGTGTGCAGGTTTTCGTGATTACATCCTTTGTTTGTAATCTGGAATTCACCTGTATACAGTCGTTACTCTGACCAATTTTTTGTGAAGACTTAATACATTTGAAGAGGTCTAGTATCTTTGCTTGCTTGATTTCAATCCAAAGAATGGGAATTCTATATTGACTCATAATGTCAAGTATTGGCTTCTTGTTGGTTAGATGATTCTTCTCCTTAGCTTTTACCTTATGCTTTAGGATAGTCTCTTCTTCTCCTCCCATCTTCTTTAATTTCAAAAATATTCTCCCTCCTTTTGAAAACTCTTCTTGTTTTGAAACTTAAACCACTTTCATAATAAACTTGGACTTAGGTCCATGCATTTCAAAATCTTTTCATAGATAAACTCTAATCAATTTAATAATACCTTGACATTTTTTGTGAGAAGACTAAAAGTCAATTAATCTCATTTCAAACCATTTTGCCACTTTGGCTTTTATCTTTAAAACTTATCTCAAAAGGTTAGACTCTTGTCAATCCTTGTACTGATGCAAACAACTATACTTCTATAATATGTAGTGAAGAGAGATATTTTCCACTTGGGTGTTGAGTGAAGCATTGTTGATTTTAAAATCCAAGCCATATCCTCCACTTTGAGATGATGCAAATTCTCCTTTCTCATGATTGTGGGTAGTAAGTATGTTTTCCACACGGACAATGACAATGATGTATGATCTCTTAAAATTAACCAACACACTTTGTATTTCAAATTTTTAAAAGAGGAACTATGTGTACCCTGATCCCCTATTGCATGAAAGGTGGTACGTAGGCACTAAAGGTTCGCAACTGCGGCGGGTGCAAAAATCATAAAAATATATTTCTTCTCTCACCTCCACCATCCATTTTATATATAATACATTTTTATAGCCAAAATATACAGATTTTACAAAGAGGTTCCTGCGGAGTACCGTATATGTTTAGGGTGCTAATACCTTCCCTTTGTATAACCAACCCCCTTACCTTGAATCTTTCCCCCTTTTTGGGTTATTCGCTCTTTTCCCATTCCTTTGGAAACAATAAAGCGCAGTGGCGATTTTTATTGTTGATTTGTATAAAGTCTAGTCAATCCAATGGCTTAGTCTTGAACATTTCTACCGCTACAATTTGTTCAATAATCTTCTGAAAAAACCTCATTCTTCATCTGTTCTCTGCAAGAGATGTCATCATTCATGCATCCTTATCTTCATTCCCTATAACTTCCTCTACAATCCCTCTTTCACCATTAACCACATCCTTAACTTTTCTCTGCAACCTTCTGTGACTTGCTTCAATTGTCAACTTCCTGAATTAACTCTTCAACATAGTCTCATCATCTTCACTTTTCCTGCTTCTTCGCATCAAGCAACTCTACAAATCTCGCACGCACAACTTCAACATCAATAATAAATCATGAACAGGAGTGATCCAGAAACCGCAGAAACACAATCCAAATGATGTAGAAGAAGAAGAATAGAGTGAAGGATTTACCTGAGTTATCTATGAACTTCTCATGGTAGCAACACCGCCGAAGACACGTTGGACAGACTCTGGTCGGTACGCCTCGTATCTTTACTCCTTCGTATCAAGTTTATTGTTGTATCTTGCATTTCAGCTCGTTGAATCTTGAATTCGAAAACGCGGCATTTGTTTGCGTGAGATTGCTTCAATTCCGATTTGCCTTCTGTTGAGTCTATTTTGATCGTAAGCGCTTAAGGGTAGACTTGATACAAACAAGGAGGAGGTGAAATAGATAAGGTGGAGGCCGTATGTTTTACGGCGGTGTGAGGCGGCGAGATTGATACCCGCAGTGGACTGAAGTGAAGAAGAAGGGTGCTAGGGTTGCAATTTTGGGAAAATATGAAGTATTGGAATTGGGTTGGTGATGGACCGGATTATATGGCCCAATGGTATTTTTGGTAGTTTCTGGGTTGGTGAACAAAAATGGCTAATGGGCTCATGCGGATTGGGCTTAGTATTAATTCAGTCACTTGCAGTATCACACACCCGTATTCCAATTTCACCTCCTGACTCTTCTAACTTTGTATATTTATTTTATTTTAGTTTTATTCTATATTTTTTTTCTTTCAATTGATAATAAAAACAGTACAAAAATAGTAGAATATTTTATAATTTTAGGTTTTCTCTTTAGAATTTTATTAGAGTTTTCTATTATTTTGTGTTTAATAATCATTTTCTTTGTCATTTTTTAGCTATGATTTTGTGATAGAATATTGATGTAACTTTCGCAATGGGGAATGCTTGGAGATTAATTTTTCGATCGCTTGTGTGAAGCAGCTTCTGTAGAGTTTTCTTATCACTTGTGTGGATTTGAAGAGGCAACGGACCTTCTCCGTTCGGTATCATCGCAATCTTATTTTATTCCTCATTTTCGCACATTATTGCTTTCTAGAACCATGAGAAGTAGGAAATAAAGAGTGTGCGCTCGAAGTTGTTGTTTAAAGACCTGTAGCAGGCATTCCGCACTTCATTTTCTATATGTGTTGTGCTTGTGTTTGTTTCTTTGGTTGTTGATCGATGAGTCACTCAATTTAGGAATTGAGATCACGACTTTGCTCTCAGTGCATGCTCCCTATGGTATTTTACCGCTTTCCTTTATTTCTTGTTGATCGATGACTCACTCAATTTAGAAATTGAGATCACAACTTCGCTCTCATTGCATGTTCCCTATAGGATAGTTTTGTTAGACTTTCTTTGGCATGATAACCTAGATAGGATATCTCTAGGTTTGATCTCTTGAGCTTATTAGCTTGTTTGCTTTATCCTTGTACATGCCATGTTCCCTTGGGATGCGCTTGCTCCATTTGGATGCGAGTTAGACCTTAGGTTGTAAACCATGCATGCTAGCATTAGGTAGAAATTTCCCCTTTCATCCTTGATGTAGGGCTACCATTGTTTGATAACATTAGGTTAGAAATAGGCTAGTCTCCCTTAGATTCTTTTCTTCCCCCTTTTGCATATGCATCCTAAAACTAAAACTTATTTTCTTAGCAAAACATAAAACATGCTAATCATACTTAAACCCTTTTTCAAAGTAACAAAATACAAACCAACCCAAACCTTTTTGTGTGTCCAAGAACCTTTTCTCTAAAACCCTTTTCAGGTAAGGACATGATTAATTTACTTCTGTGCCAATGCGTAAGTCTCTAAAGGTCGATATGCGGCAAAAGGCGGAATTAACATCGTCCATAAAAAACACAAAACAAACAAAAATATGTGAGCCAAACTACGGTAGCTCTGATTCCTCAAAAAGGATACGTAGGAATTGGGTAGGGCCCAAGTGAGTACAACTTTATTTTCCCTATATTCTTTTCTCCTTTCTTTTGCATGCATTCTCCCTTTTAGCAGTAGTGAACAGTAAGCATAGTTTAAACACACCCATAAGATAGATAACAAGAGTGGATGTTGTAGAGTACTATGGGCGCGTGGGGTGTTAATACCTTCCCCTCGCGTAATAGACTCCCTTACCCAATCTCTCGGTCGCAAGACTGTGACTTCTTCCTTCTTAGGTTTTTTCGATGTTTACCTTTCCCTAAATGTGGGATAAAAGACGTTCGATGGCAACTTCATTGTTTAGTGATTTTCAGTGGTTGTTTCACTTGAACCCACTTTGATTGGAAGATCAACCTCTCCATGCACCGTTCTCTTTGAACCATCAAAAGCTCTTACCACAATGTCACTGGGTGTTGTACCCCAAAATTTTCCCTCCCATATTCTCCAAGAAATTGCCAAGTCAAACTGCAAAATTCCCCAAGGGTTGCATAGTCAAAGATCTCCGATACAGTCAAAACTAGGGTTTGTGTGCTGATCAAGAAAATGAAGTTTTCAAAGGTCCAATCAAGTCTCACATGCTTACAAATATGGTCAAGCATCCTCATATCAAGTTTCAAGGCATTCAGCACAAAATTGCACAGTCAAAAACCCTAAATTGCACTACAGTCAACTGTAGGGGCAAAATGGTCATTTGGCAGTCAAAAGTTCAAATTTTTGGTCAACATATCATTTTGAAGCCACAAACATCATTTGATCAATACTTGATCATGATTCTCAAAATTTGGCTCAGAAATCATCAAGATGCAAAAGTTTCCTTATTTGGACAGCTGAAAAAGTCAACTGAAATTGACCAGGGCATAACTTTCACATGGATTATCAGAAAAATTCCATCCAAAGCTCATTTTGAAGAGAAAGACATTTCCTACAACTCATCTTCATACTTCAAGTCCAAGAAATGCTCTCACAAAAAGTTATCAATTTCAACATTATAGGTCATTTTCAAAAGTCAACAAAAAGGGACTTTAAGTCAAAAACCATAACTTGAGATTGGTAAATCAAAATGACATGGGACCAAAGACATTTGTTAGAGGACTCAAAGACCTTTCCAAAATGTCCAATAACATGAGAAAAGCTTTAAAATTGAGCAAGTTATGCCTTGTGGAAGTTGGGAAATTTTTGGATATTTTGAAAAGTCAACATTGATTCAAATGACCTAAAAATGCTAATGGGCCCATTTTTCTTCCACAATTCATCATTCCAAGCATGTGCACGACCACTTGGCCCAAAGGGAAGTATTTTCTCATTTTTTATTTATTTATTTGAATTTTTATTTATATTAATTCATTTAAATCATTTAAATATATGAAAAATATTTAACTTAAGCAAACCAATCTTTTTATACATGTTTTATGCTCAATAATTCGTGCATATGCAAATGTGGAAAGATTTGGAGTGATTTGATCTTAATTGATACAAAAACATGTGAAAAATATTTGGAAAATAAAGCTAGAAAATCAAATCTCCAAAACAATGAATGCAATGGATTTGATTGAGTTTTTTGACCTAATGCTCTCACTACATATGCTTGATCACAACCCTAATAAGGACAGACACAAAGCTGCGCAAGAAAGCTCTTCACAAACTTGAAAAAATTGTCAAAAAAGTCAATTCTGAAAACATCATTCCAGGACGATTCAAGACCTAATTCTTGTTTCAATAGCTTCCTCAAGGTTCCCTGAACGTATTCCAATCAGAAACCACCATCAAAACGCAAAGAATTGGTATACAGCATTCAAGAAACCTCATGAAAAATCCATTATCGTGTTTCAATATTTACGTACATTCATAGCATTTTGATTATAGATTCATGTTCCTTGTGAAGTTTTGAAGCTAACCATATGCCTTAATTTGATTATTATGTTGTATACACGATTGTGCCATGTTTGATTTCTAGGGTTTGCAGGACCTCAAAATTGGGGTTTCTTATTTAACGAAAAATTAGCCTTCAAGAATGCCATGGTTGTAATCAGCAGGCTTGAACGATCACAAATCACCCATCGCGCCTAATTTATTGACCCTCTAAGACCTATTCGCTATATTCTCAAAACTGACTTTAAACAACGCGTAAAAAAACCGTTGCCTCATGTTTTGTATTTCAGGGATGGTGAAGACGATGACTTCGTGGCACACACTGATTGGCTTGTTTAAAATTCGCGCGCGTTTCCAAGGCCACTGACCATTTTCTTTTATAATATTTAGTTGTTATATTAATATACAGATGAACAGCGTGCTTCAGTGGCAAACGTGTTGATTGGCAAGGTATGTGACCTGGGTTCGAACCCCAGGTCTTATATATTTCCATATTATTTTTCATTAACAAATCCCATGCGCTTCAAGGCTGCAGACGTACCATATGTCTTCAAATATCTCACATCCACGTGCACACTGAGATCAAGTCAAGGGCATAGATTGAAAGCACACCATAAACTCAGGTCAACATTGTTACACGCTAGTGGGAAAGTCAAACGGACCTGAAGCTTGTTGGGCCAGAATTCTTGGATCAAAACCTCCTATTTGGGGACTACCCCCCCCCCCCCTGGTTTGCAATTCTTTATATTTTTCCTTGTTGTTTTTATTTTCAATTATTTTTTATTTCTCTTAATTATTATTTATTCAGTTAATTAGTTATTTTTTTCATAAATATAAAAAATGCCTAAAAAATCAGAAAAGATAAAAAACATAATAAATATTTTATTTTAATATTTTCTTGTAAATAAATGCATGTAAATTAATTATCTTAAATTAGGGTTTTTAATTTTAAGTCTTTTAATAACAAAAATACAAAAAATGTAGAAATAGGATTAATAATTTTATTCCTTTTAATTTTTCTTTTTCACAATAATATTATTCATTTTATTTATTTTCATATTTAAATTTGCATGTAAAAATTAGGGTTTCATCTAGTTTAAAAACTTCAATATTTTTCTTAAATACATTAAAAAATAATTAGAATTAGGTTTAACATTTTATTTTAATTTTAATTAATTCTTTTTTTCTATTAAATCTTAAAATACATAAAAATACCAAAAAAACAAAAACAATTTCTTTTCTTAAATTAATTAATTCATGTAATTTTAATATTTTGCAAAAGGGTCCAACGCCCTCGATTCGTTTAATTCTCATTAATTCGCGTATTTATTTTATTGCTTAAATAATTATGTATCTCTCCCGAAGCCTTGTAAATACTAATCTTCTCGCACTTTTAATTCTTTAATTGCTTTATTTATTTTTCTGTCAAATCGGGTCCTGGTTAATTTTGGCGATGTGGACCCGCGCCATTTGTAATAGCTTTAGATTTACTTTTCCTCGCAACTTTTAACTGTTAAACCAAGCATGCAAGAATGAATGTCCAAATAAAATCAAGCGTAGAACACCAATAACATGACAAGATAAATGCAAATGAAAACGACACACGAATCGCACACACCACCCCTAGGGTACGCCTCACTGTTGCCTTGCCTCGAAAGGTGATCGTCGAGTAGAGGATGTCTTAGTAAGTCCTCATGATCTGGGAACCTGGCATGAGGGTAGCTTCTAAGGTGTCTTCCTATTGCTCTGGTGATCACCATGTCCCGAACCTCGAATTGACCCGAACACCTCCAACGGTGGTGCTACCTACCTCTCAATGGTGGGATGGCACTACTTTAAAGGACATTTACACAGACGAATTCCTTAGGGTAGGTAGACAACTCTAGATACTTGCTCTAATTTCAAAACAAATCAAAAAATACTTTTCACACCGACACCTTTTCAAAAGCTTTCGAAAGCAATTTTTCAAACACTCTTGAGGACTGATACAAGAGTCGAACTGAAATTTTCAAAGAAACTTTTTTAAACCCACATTGAAAAGCAAATAAACCCTTTTTGAAAACACAATGAGCAAGTATCTAAGAGCCCATGGATAACCATGGATAGAAAGGGTGCTAATACCTTCCCTTTCTATAATCTACCTCCCGAACCGAGAGCAATCTCTATAAGGAATTTTTCTGTGCTTTTGTCCTTTCCATTTGGAGAAAATAAAAGACGGTGGCGACTCTTGCTTCCGCGACATTTCGCGAACCAGCGTTAAACAGTCAGTTCCAGATCCACCGATCACAGAACTGGCAACTCTGCTGGGGACTAAACTTATAAAGTGAGGTGTACCTTAGGGTTAGTTCACTTGTGTTTTAAATTGTATTGATTTGCCTGCTTTACTATTGTGGGTTGCATGGGAGTTACATAGATCCTAACCCGGATCTGGGGATACCCTGTTTAGGTAGCATAAGCTGTGAGGGACCTGTCCGGCATAGACCGACACAGGTGAAGCAGTGGCTACGTTGGTGTGGCACCTTGGTCTGTACCGATATCCCTTGTGTTGCAACGAGGAGAATATGGGTCTTCTAAGGAGTCATTAAGCACCAACAACCTTAGAACCTTAATTGACACAACTTGGCCTTTAGAATTGTAGCAGTATGCTACGCCCATTGAGGCTAAACTCTCGTGATGGTTCTGGCTGCAAGAAAAGATTACGATGCTGGAGTTATGACCGAATGAGGGTAGTCAATGATATTGGGATCCTCTAAGAACCCGGTTACTTTTGATTAGGACAGGTATGAACCAACAAACTGAAAGAGGGTTGTACCTAGACCTCATGCTGGCCTAAACTTTAGGGGCTTGCCTTGTGTGACTTGTGTGCCTTACCATGTTTGTCTTTGTATCTATATGTGATGTGCTTTATCATAACATCATAGCATCATGAGCATTGCATGCATCCTGCATAAGGACTGACCATTTCAAAGACAAGAGGGTTTCATCTTTACTCTGTTTTGTAGGACATTATGATGCCTGTGCGAAGGAATACTATCCGGTTCAACTTTGTTCGTTCACCTGAGTTGCTTGATGAGTTGGTTAGCAGAATTCCAAACACCACTTCCTTCATTCAGAGGCATGGTTCCCTTCTCAGTTTAGTCACTGCAAAGCGGGATCAGCAGTTGATGAGTGTTCTGACCCAGTTCTATGACCCTCTGTACCAGTGCTTCACCTTTCAAGACTTCCAGCTGGTCCCTACCCTGGAAGAGTTCTCTGATTTGCTTGGTATCCCTATCTTGGATCAGACTCCCTTTACTGGTTGGGAAAAGACCCTCAGGCTTGAGGATGTGGCTGCAGCTCTTCCTTTGACCCATCAAGAGGTGACAGACAACTGGGTAACTAGAAGCGGAGTTAAGGGTTTCTTGGCCAAGTTTCTGATTGGTAAAGCTAACAATTTCTGGAATGACCTGGACTTTAGGGCATATGAAGACATCTTGGCTCTCCTAATCTATGGGTTAGTCCTGTTTCCTAATCCTGACAACTTCATCAATGTCACTGCCATAAGGATCTTTATGTCTCAGAATCCTGTGCCCACTCTCTTGGGTGACATCTTGCAACAACTTCATGCCCGTACTACCCGAAGACGAGGAACCCTATGGTGTTGTATCCCTTTGTTGGTGAGGTGGTTTATTTCGCACCTCCCTAAGTTCGTACTGAAGAATCAAGAAGGAAGAGGTTAGGCTCATAGGTTAATGTCTCTCACCGATAAAGACATCATTTGGACTTGCAGAGGTTTGGATGAGATAGCTTTTATTGATCGATGCGGGGAGTATCCTAATGTTCCTCTGATTGGTACTCAAGGAGGGATCTCTTACAATCCATGTCTAGCACTCCGTCAGTTTGGGAGAGCAAGAAGAGCAGGCCCCCATGAGATGTTGGTGCCTCACATCAGTTTCGAGTTTCAGGTGGATAGTGAC
Organism: Vicia faba; assembly: GCA_948472305.1. Classification (NCBI taxonomy): domain Eukaryota; kingdom Viridiplantae; phylum Streptophyta; class Magnoliopsida; order Fabales; family Fabaceae; genus Vicia; species Vicia faba. Next base: position 996,876,390 of record OX451738.1, read on the forward strand.
GAGCTGCGTCGTAGGTTCATCAAGGCTTGGGACAAAGTTCATAAAGCTGACCCACAGGAGTTAGGGCCAAAGACTTCTTTACCTATGGAAGCCTACTACAAATGGGTCCGCATCCGTGCTCAGAAGTCAGGTATGCCGTATGAAGCTGTCAGACCCGTCATTCTTGAGTGTCCTGATAAAGATGGTGTTCCTCCAACTGTCCTTCCTCCTCAGATACCTACTGATTATGAGACATTGAAGAGATCTTGGTCGCAATTGCGAGAAGAGCGGGATTCTTACCGGGAAAAGTTCAACGAGCAGGAATTAAAGATCCAGAAGTTGACAAAACAGTTGGAGAATGAGAGGGCTCTGAATGCCTACATCCATACTGAGAAGAGGAGACCATGGGATCAATAAGGAGCTCCAGATGTGCTTTTACAGTTGTATTTCCTTTTCAGTATTTCCTTTCATGTAACGCCTAAGGGCAACCTGTTGAATAATTTCAGTTGCAAAGTTGAATCTAATGAAGTGTGTTCCTTTTTGTTTACAAAGTTGACTCCCGATTGTATTTGAAAACATAAATCATACGCATTTCATACATCATGGGCATAGCAGGTTTTTCCTCTTTTCAGGTTGCTTACAGTTCTTCGCTGTTTATTTCAGCATCATGGATCCCGCCTCTTCATCAACTGAGACTTCCATCAAGGCTCTTCAGGCGCAGAATGCGCAGTTTCAAGAACTAATCAAGGGTCTGGCTCAAGGCCAAGAAGAACTGAAGGCTATGCTCCTGAAGAAGGAGAAGAAGAAGAAGAGAAGGACTGTTCTGTTCAACTCGGGCCGAAGGTTTAACAATACTCTGCAACAGGAAGAGGCTGGTTCTTCTGTTGACAAGAATTCTCCTCAGGCAGAAGCAAGGGTTCCTAGTCCGGTAGTCTCCGACAACGAGACAGATTTTGATGAAGAGCAGTACCCTCCTGCAGACGATAAATACAAGCAACTGGAGGATAGGTTGAAAGCTATGGAAATTCAACAGGTACCTGGGCTGGATTTCGGAGATCTGGGTTTGTCAACTGGTGTGATCATCCCTCATAAGTTCAAAGCACCATCCTTCTCTAAGTATGACGGGGCGTCTTGTCCCAAGCTGCATCTAAGGTCCTATGTTCGGAAAATTCAGCCATACTCTGCGGATAAGAATTTATGGATCCACTTCTTCCAGGAGAGTCTTTCAGGGACTCATCTCGAATGGTTCTATCAGCTGGATGGGACCAAGGTTCGTAACTGGGAGGAGTTGGCTACTGCTTTCTACAAGCAGTATCAATATAATGCCGACCTTGCCCCCACACGTACCCAACTTCAGGGTATGTCGTTAGGTGCAAGCGAAGGTTTTAAGGAGTACGCTCAGAAGTGGAGAGACCTGGCTGGCAGGGTACAGCCACCATTGACTGATCGGGAGTTGGTAGACATGTTCTTGGGGACCCTATCTGGGCCGTTTTTCAACCATCTCATTGGGAATTCTTCTGCTGGGTACACTGATTTGATCTTGACTGGAGAGAGGATTGAAGCTGGGTTAAAGTCTGGAAAAATTCCGAAGGGTGCATCATCTAGTTCTGAGAAGAAACCCTTCAAGAAGGAGTCTAGTGCCGTATATGGTTCCAGGAAATCAGAGAGACATGAGCACCGCCAATCTGTCAGTGCGGTAATAATTGCTAAGCCTGTTGCCGCTCCTCGGCCAACTAATCCTCAAAAGGTTGAAAGACCCCGGAGAGAATTCACTCGCTTAAGCATGACCCTATCGCAGATCCTGCCACAGTTGCTATCCACCAATTTAGTGACTGTCAGGGAGGCGCCGAAGTTTCCAAATACTGCATCCCCCAAGTACAACCCGAATGCTCGTTGTGCCTACCATTCAGATAGCCCGGGGCATTCTACTGATGACTGTTGGGCGTTAAAGAATAAGGTGCAAGACCTTATCGACGCAAAGGAGATACAGTTCGAAGCGCCTGCGAAGCCGAATGTAGTTACTGCTCCTATGCCTCAGCATGGGGTAAATGCTGTAGATGAAGATGTTTATGCCATTTCTGTGGATGATCTAGCCACTCCTCTGAAGACTGTCAAAAAGAACCTGCTGCTGGCCGGTTTATTTTCGGGTTGCAGTGAGGGTTGCCTGTTCTGTGCTGTGTCCCTATCTGGTTGTTCCTTGTTAAAATTAGGCATCCAAAGCCTAATGGATAGCAAGGAGATTCTGTTTAAGAAGTCTGATGTTCATTTGGTTCCGATGGAAGAAGTTTCTGTGGTGACTATCTTCAATAATCCAATCCCGGCTCTCCCGAAGAAGCCCGTTCAAATCATGACCGTTGCACCTGTTATTATCACTGTTCCAGGGCCCCTGCCCTATGTATCTGATAAAGCTGTCCCTTGGCACTATGGGGCAGACGTATATGTAAATGGGATTAAACAAGAGTTCAACGCTGGCGCCAGCATTTGTGACATCACTGGCCCAGCCAAGGTTACCCGCAGTGGCAGGCTCTTCTCGCCTGACATTGCACCGCCTGCTGCCCGAAGACCGCTCCTGATAACTCCTACAAATATACCTGTTCCTGCTGCTGATCCAATTGTTTCTCCTGCTGCCGAGTCATCCAATGCCCGGGGCAAAGGAGTTGAGGTTGAGCCTGCCCAGATGGAGGCACCTGTACCCATAACCGCTGAGGCCTCCCAACAAGAGATGGAGGAGATTCTAAAAATTATAAAGAAGAGTGACTTCAATGTTGTGGAACAGCTGGGGCATACGCCCTCTAAAATCTCCATGCTCTCTTTATTGCTGTGCTCCGAGGCCCATGCCAAGGCCTTAATCTCATTCCTCAAGACGGCCCATGTGCCACATGAGACATCTGCAGTCCAGTTCACTGATTGCGTAGCAAATCTGACGGCAGACAATGGCTTGGGTTTCTCAGATGCTGACTTGACCGCAAAGGGAAGAGACCATAATGATGCTCTGCATGTCTCTATTGAATGCAGGGGCACTACCTTGGCACATGTGTTGGTGGATACTGGTTCATCTTTGAATGTGTTACCCAAGAAGGCTTTGGACCGTCTAGATTGTGAAGGCCTGGAATTAAAACCCAGCAATATCATCGTCAGGGCCTTTGATGGTTCAAAGAGGATGGTTCATGGAGAGGTTGACATTCCGATTCGTGTGGGCTCTCAGGTGTTCGACTCCACTTTTTATGTGATGGATATCCGTCCATCTTACTCTTGTCTATTGGGTCGACCTTGGATACACAAGGCTGGGGCAGTGACCTCTACCTTGCATCAGAAGCTGAAGTACCCCGTCAGAGGGAAGATCGTCACTGTGCAGGGAGAGGAGGAATATATGGTGAGCCACCTGAACTCCTTCAGGTACATTGAGATGGATGGGGAGTTTATTGAAACCCCCTTTCAGCATTTCGAGGAGGTGCTTCCAATTACAGCAGCGTCAGAAACAGCAGAAGAATTTATTCCTTTGAAGATGGCTTCCCTAAAGGATGCCCGGGCTATGGTTCAGAAGAGTGAAAATGCCAACTGGGGCAGACTTCCAGACTTTACTCAGAAGACTGATAAATTTGGGCTGGGATTTACCACAGAAGGTCAGAAAGCTATGAGGAAAGCGAAGATCGGAAGACCTCCTGTATTCATTACAAGTTCAGGAGTGAATGCGGTTGGGGAAGACAACGAAGTGGATGAAGCGGAATTTAATAGCTGGATCTATCCGACGACCGAAGGCGGATTGAACAACTGGATTGCTAAGGACCATACCCCTGTTACCTTTGTGACACAGTAATAAATTTCTTTGTTTCGTTATTTTGTAATAAACAATGATAAACTCTATGGCCCGGTGTCTTACCCGAGGCACCGTGGTTCTATTTGTGAGGGCATACAAACTGTCATTTCATATATCATGAATGAAAATCTTGGACGTATTTTTCGCATTGCAAATATTGTGCTCCTTTTCTGTCTTTCTTTTCCTTTACATAATTTTCAAAACAGTTGTATTTACACACACACTCACTCATACAGGTTTCAATCCACTCTGGATCTCACTGATAACAACTCTGCTACTGCCAATTATGACTTCGAAAATCCGATCAACTTAGTCGAAGACGAAGGTGAAGATGATTGCGAAGTGCCTGGCGAGCTTGCAAGACTGTTGCTTCAGGAAGAGAGGGCGATTCAACCCCATGAAGAGCCAGTGGAAACAATAAACTTGGGTACTGAGGCAGACAGAAAAGAGGTAAAGATTGGTGCCAACCTAGAGCTCAGCGTGAAGCAACGGTTGACTAAAATGCTGCATGATTATATGGAGATATTTGCCTGGTCCTACGAAGACATGCCAGGGTTGGATACCGACATTGTGGTCCATCACTTGCCAACTAAGGAAGACTGCCCTCCAGTTAAGCAAAAGGTCCGTCGGATGCGTCCAGAGATGTCCGAGAAGATTAAGGCCGAGGTTATGAAACAGTTTGATGCTGGGTTCCTTGCAGTGACTTCTTACCCTCAGTGGGTTGCTAACGTGGTGCCGGTACCTAAGAAGGACGGTAAGGTCAGAACGTGTGTCGATTACAGGGATCTGAACAGGGCCAGCCCCAACGATGACTTCCCCTTACCTCACATTGATGTCCTTGTTGATAATACAGCTCAGCACAAAGTATTCTCTTTCATGGATGGCTTTTCAGGTTACAATCAGATTAAGATGGCACCTGAAGACATGGAAAAAACTACATTTGTTACTCAGTGGGGCACCTTCTGTTACAAGGTCATGCCATTCGGGTTGAAGAACGCTGGGGCAACCTACCAACGTGCCATGGTTGCCTTATTTCATGACATGATCCATCACGAGATAGAGGTGTATGTGGACGACATGATCGCGAGGTCCCAGACTGAGGAAGAGCATCTAGATCATCTGCAGAAGTTGTTTGACCGGTTGAAACTGTACAAGATAAGATTGAACCCGAACAAGTGCACCTTCGGGGTAAGATCTGGGAAGTTGCTAGGCTTCGTGGTCAGTGACAAGGGAACTCAAGTGGACCCTGCCAAGGTCAAAGCTATTCAAGAGATGCCAGTTCCCAAGACAGAGAAGGAAGTCAGAGGCTTTTTAGGACGCCTGAATTATATTGCTCGCTTCATCTCACATCTGACTGCTACTTGTGAGCCAATCTTCAAGCTGCTGAAGAAAGATCAGGTAGTACATTGGAACGATGAATGTCAGGCTGCTTTTGACAGAATCAAAGAGTATCTCCAAGAACCACCTATCCTTATGCCACCGGTTGAAGGGAGACCTCTGATACTATACCTGACAGTGCTCGACAATTCAATGGGGTGTGTGCTGGGGCAGCATGACGAGTCTGGCCGAAAAGAGCATGCTATTTATTACCTTAGCAAAAAGTTTACCGACTGTGAGACCCGATACTCACTGCTTGAGAAAACTTGCTGCGCTTTGGTATGGGCTGCTCGCCGGCTGAGACAGTATATGCTGACTCACACTACCTTGTTGATCTCAAAGATGGATCCTATAAAGTACATATTCGAAAAACCTGCTCTGTCTGGGAGAATTGCAAGATGGCAAATGATCTTGACGGAATACGACATTCAGTACACGACCCAGAAAGCCATCAAGGGAAGTGTATTGGCAGACCACTTAGCTCATCAAGCTGTAGATGACTACCAGTCCATGAACTTTGAGTTTCCGGATGAGAGCATCATGATTGTCACTGATTGTGAAGTACCTGGACCGGATGAAGGACCTGAACCAGGATCCCGATGGTCTATGCACTTTGACAGAGCCTCCAATGCTTTGGGTAACGGTATCGGCGCCATTATCATATCACCTCAAGGTACTCATACTCCACTCACTGCCCGGCTGTGTTTCAACTGTACCAACAACATGGCGGAGTATGAGGCGTGTATCATGGGTCTTCAAGCTGCGATCGACCTAAGGATCAAATTTCTAAGTGTCTTCGGAGATTCCGCTCTTGTGATCAATCAGGTCAAAGGAGAGTGGGATACGAAACATCCAAACTTGATTCCTTACAGAGAATGTGTGTTGACCCTGATCCCCCACTTCACAGAGATAACCTTTGAACACTTTCCAAGAGAAGAGAATCAGTTGGCGGACGCGTTAGCTACAATGTCTTCTATGTTCAAAGTTAAATGGGATAATGAGGCTCCCCGAATCATCATCTGGAAACTGGACGAACCGGCATACTGTTGTGATCTCGAGACTGAATTGGTGACTGAGAAGCCTTGGTACCATGAGGTGAAGAGATATCTGGAAGCTCAGGAATACCCTGAAGGTGCCTCTATCAACGATAAGAAGTTCCTGAGAAGGTTCGCAGCAAAGTTCTTCCTCAGCAACGGCATCTTGTACAAACGAAACCATGATTCAACCTTACTGCGTTGTGTGGATAAGACTGAAGCAGAGAGAATCATGGAAGAGCTACATGAAGGGACCTTTGGTACACATTCCAGTGGGCACACTATGGCTAAGAAAATCCTACGGGCAGGATATTACTGGTCCACAATGGAAGCTGATTGTTACCAACATTCCAGGACATGCCATAAATGTCAGATCTATGCAGACAAAGTGCATGTTCCTCCGGTTCCCCTGAATGTTCTGACTGCGCCGTGGCCGTTTGCAATGTGGGGTATAGACATGATCGGTGAGATTAAACCTACGGCATCTAATGGGCATCGCTTCATCTTAGTGGCGATTGATTATTTTACGAAGTGGGTCGAGGCAGCATCCTATGCTACGGTAACCAAGACTGTTGTAGCACGGTTCATTCGGCACAACCTGATATGTCGGTACAGCGTCCCTGAGAGGATTATTACAGACAACGGTACCAATCTGAACAATAAGATGATCGCTGAGCTCTGCGAACAGTTCAAGATACAGCACCACAATTCTTCTCCTTACAGACCGAAGATGAATGGGGCTGTAGAAGCAGCGAATAAGAACATCAAGAAAATCGTGCAGAAGATGACAGTGACTTACAAAGATTGGCACGAGATGTTACCGTTCGCTCTACATGGGTACCGTACCTCAGCTAGGACGTCAACCGGGGCAACTCCTTTTTCCTTGGTTTATGGTATGGAGGCAGTCTTACCGATCGAAGTGCAGATACCCTCTCTCCGGATAATGAAGGATGCAAATCTGAACGAAGATGATTGGATCCAGACACGACTTGATCAGCTCAACCTCATTGATGAAAAGAGACTTGCTGCTATCTGCCATGGTCAGACGTATCAGAAACGGATGATCAGGGCATTTAACAAAAAGGTCAGACCACAGGAATATCGAGTTGGGGATCTGGTAATCAAGAGAATCATCCTTCCTCAGAGTGATCCAAGGGGCAAATGGACCCCTACGTACGAAGGGCCATTTGTGGTTAAACATGTGTTCTCAGGAGGAGCAATGATATTAACCAATATGGATGGTGACGACCTTCCTCACCCCGCCAATGCAGACATAGTAAAAAAATACTACGCATGAAAAAAGACCCGCTAGGCTGACATGCCTAGGCAAAAATTAGGGCTTCCTGTCGAACCAAAAGGGTTCGGGCAAAATGAAGGGATGAAATGAAAAAATCTGTACACCCGGCAAGTCGAAAACCTGAAAAGGCGGCTTGGACAAAAATGGGTATCCCGGTGGACTGAAAACCCGAAAGGGCAGTCCAGGAAAAAATTAGGGATAAAGCGTAATACTATGTCTCATTGATCACTTTGCATCCAGAATCCGGTATCTACATCAAGTTCAGACGACATCGATCAGTCAGCTTCACCTTCAACCAAGGTCATCAAGTGATGAGACGCTCGGAGTTATAAAGGCAATAGCAGGGTTGAAACCCAGTGGATCACTCATATTTCACACAGCTGTTTTATTTTCTTTTATATCAAACTTGTATAAACTCTTTTGCTCGGCGGAGTTCTCTTACTAGGACGTCAGCCTCTTGTATACAAAACGCATATTCACAGGCCATTCAAAAATCAATACAAATATATTTTCAGTTAAACGTGCCAAGTGTTTTTCTTTTTCTGTTTTGTTTTGCGAAGAACGTCCAAGGTTCAATTTGTGATATATGCATCGACAATAGTTTGCTAACTCATAAATATTTGCATACGAAACAAAGGGATTAATTACAGGTGACACTAGAAACAGGGGCAATAAAGAGTTGTCTGAGCAGTCTAATTGTTCTATCCTCCAAAGTACCAAGGTAGGTTCAGCTAAAGAACATGACCAGTACATCTTAAATTCCCCAGAGAGTCAGCAGTCAGTGCATTCTTTTCCAAGAATCATCAAATCTTAAGGAAATTGAGTATCCTCCAGTAGATCTCAATACTTCCCCAGCAGCATACATATATTCTTAACAAGCATCCCCGGCAGTCTTGCTCTAAGGATTGTTCCCCGGCGACATATCGACATTCAAAGGAATCACTCCCCCGCAGTTCCAAAACCCCCCAGAAGAGTCCAATCCAGTTTTCCCAAGAAAGTTGGAATTCATATCCCCAAACAGTAAGCTTATCCCCAGTAAATTCTGAAAGCTTATCCTTCGCAGAGCACGAACGCGTCGCCCGACTTTATTTAAAGAGTTATTTCCTTAACAGGATATAACTGGGTTATCCTCAGCCAAAAGCCACGGAAAGAGCGTCGTCGACAAAGTCTTCCTATCCCCAGCAAACTATTATCAACACTCAGCAAGGCATCCCTCTTCCCACAGAGTATTGATTCCCAGCATGGTCGCTAGAGTATCTTTTCTCCCTGCAGAATCCTCCATTTGCCAAGTTTATTCCGCAACGGAGTCATCCTCTCCTACCGGTATTCTTGCAACTATCATCCCCAGCGGAAGCGAAAGCTATTCTTCAACATCAGCCCAGGATATGACTTCCCGGCACCCGTCAAGGATTCACTTTCCTAGACAAAAACATACATAAAACATCACATACACCATTATAACATGCATAGACACATCATATCATACAAGTCTCATTTATATTGAGAACATCATTGCTTGATCCATATCATGCATTGCATATGACTGACCTTTACCTTTCAGGAAAGATCCAGTTAAATTCTTAGCTATATTCCAAGACCTAGCCTGGTTCAGTTAAATCGACCCTAAGATTTTCCTGATGCTTATCCAGTCAAAGGCCTTCTCTGGTTCAGTCAGATCGACCCTAAGATCTCCCTGATGCTTATCCAGTTGAAGATATTCCAAGACCTTGTCCGATTCAGTTAAATCAACCTTAAGATTTTCCTGATGCTTATCCAGTCAAAGGCCTTCTCTGGTTCAGTCAGATCGACCCTAAGATCTCCCTGATGCTTATCCAGTTGAAGATATTCCAAGACCTTGTCCGGTTCAGTTAAATCGACCCTAAGATTTTCCTGATGCTTATCCAGTCAAAGGCCTTCTCTGGTTCAGTCAGATCGACCCTAAGATCTCCCTGATTCTTATCCAGTTGAAGATATTTCAAGACCTTGTCCGGTTCAGTTAAATCGACCCTAATATTTTCCTGATTCTTATCCAGTCAAAGGCCTCCTCTGGTTCAGTCAGATCGACCCTAAGATCTCCCTGATTCTTATCCCAGTAGAAGACACCCAAGATTCTCTCAACATTCCTGTTGGGGTAGTAATCGTCCAAGGTTCTCTTACCATTCATGCTAAGGCAGTAACCATCCCTGGTTCATTCATCGCCGTTTGAAGCTCCAGACTCAGCTCCTGTAACCAGTCAGGACACATCTATACCAAGCATCTGAAAACCAGCTCCTGCAACATGTCAGGTACTCATTTGTTCTTTTACAGGTATGCAGGTTCTCGCCAAGGAATCTCTTACGCGATCAGCATCCAGATGGCATCTATAAGCCCATCATCCTATCCAGCAACCTCTAAATGGCATCTATAAGCCCACTCCCACCACACTGCCACTATGTGAGCGCAAATTTCTGGGCACTCTAGTGTCCAATCATCTTCTACCCTCGGATTACGAAAGGCACGTCAGCCAATCTGCATCCTCAGTTCTAAGAAGATTGAACAGGGGCAACTGTTGTACCCCAAAATTTGCCCTCCCATATTCTCCAAGAAATTGCCAAGTCAAACTGCAAAATTCCCCAAGGGTTGCATAGTCAAAGATCTCCCATACAGTCAAAACTAGGGTTTGTGTGCTGATCAAGAAAATGAAGTTTTCAAAGGTCCAATCAAGTCTCACGTGCTTACAAATATGGTCAAGCATCCTCATATCAAGTTTCAAGGCATTCAGCACAAAATTGCACAGTCAAAAACCCTAAATTGCACTACAGTCAACTGTAGGGGCAAAATGGTCATTTGGCAGTCAAAAGTTCAAATTTTTGGTCAACATATCATTTTGAAGCCACAAACATCATTTGATCAATACTTGATCATGATTCTCAAAATTTGGCTCAGAAATCATCAAGATGCAAAAGTTTCCTTATTTGGACAGCTGAAAAAGTCAACTGAAATTGACCAGGGCATAACTTTCACATGGATTATCAGAAAAATTCCATCCAAAGCTCATTTTGAAGAGAAAGCATTTCCTACAACTCATCTTCATACTTCAAGTCCAAGAAATGCTCTCACAAAAAGTTATCAATTTCAACATTATAGGTCATTTTCAAAAGTCAACAAAAAGGGACTTTAAGTCAAAAACCATAACTTGAGATTGGTAAATCAAAATGACATGGGACCAAAGACATTTGTTAGAGGACTCAAAGACCTTTCCAAAATGTCCAATAACATGAGAAAAGCTTTAAAATTGAGCAAGTTATGCCTTGTGGAAGTTGGGAAATTTTTGGATATTTTGAAAAGTCAACATTGATTCAAATGACCTAAAAATGCTAATGGGCCCATTTTTCTTCCACAATTCATCATTCCAAGCATGTGCACGACCACTTGGCCCAAAGGGAAGTATTTTCTCATTTTTTATTTATTTATTTGAATTTTTATTTATATTAATTCATTTAAATCATTTAAATATATGAAAAATATTTAACTTAAGCAAACCAATCTTTTTATACATGTTTTATGCTCAATAATTCGTGCATATGCAAATGTGGAAAGATTTGGAGTGATTTGATCTTAATTGATACAAAAACATGTGAAAAATATTTGGAAAATAAAGCTAGAAAATCAAATCTCCAAAACAATGAATGCAATGGATTTGATTGAGTTTTTTGACCTAATGCTCTCACTACATATGCTTGATCACAACCCTAATAAGGACAGACACAAAGCTGCGCAAGAAAGCTCTTCACAAACTTGAAAAAATTGTCAAAAAAGTCAATTCTGAAAACATCATTCCAGGACGATTCAAGACCTAATTCTTGTTTCAATAGCTTCCTCAAGGTTCCCTGAACGTATTCCAATCAGAAACCACCATCAAAACGCAAAGAATTGGTATACAGCATTCAAGAAACCTCATGAAAAATCCATTATCGTGTTTCAATATTTACGTACATTCATAGCATTTTGATTATAGATTCATGTTCCTTGTGAAGTTTTGAAGCTAACCATATGCCTTAATTTGATTATTATGTTGTATACACGATTGTGCCATGTTTGATTTCTAGGGTTTGCAGGACCTCAAAATTGGGGTTTCTTATTTAACGAAAAATTAGCCTTCAAGAATGCCATGGTTGTAATCAGCAGGCTTGAACGATCACAAATCACCCATCGCGCCTAATTTATTGACCCTCTAAGACCTATTCGCTATTTTCTCAAAACTGACTTTAAACAACGCGTAAAAAAAACCGTTGCCTCATGTTTTGTATTTCAGGGATGGTGAAGACGATGACTTCGTGGCACACACTGATTGGCTTGTTTAAAATTCGCGCGCGTTTCCAAGGCCACTGACCATTTTCTTTTATAATATTTAGTTGTTATATTAATATACAGATGAACAGCGTGCTTCAGTGGCAAACGTGTTGATTGGCAAGGTATGTGACCTGGGTTCGAACCCCAGGTCTTATATATTTCCATATTATTTTTCATTAACAAATCCCATGCGCTTCAAGGCTGCAGACGTACCATATGTCTTCAAATATCTCACATCCACATGCACACTGAGATCAAGTCAAGGGCATAGATTGAAAGCACACCATAAACTCAGGTCAACATTGTTACACGCTAGTGGGAAAGTCAAACGGACCTGAAGCTTGTTGGGCCAGAATTCTTGGATCAAAACCTCCTATTTGGGGACTACCCCCCCCCCCCCCCTGGTTTGCAATTCTTTATATTTTTCCTTGTTGTTTTTATTTTCAATTATTTTTTATTTCTCTTAATTATTATTTATTCAGTTAATTAGTTATTTTTTTCATAAATATAAAAAATGCCTAAAAAATCAGAAAAGATAAAAAACATAATAAATATTTTATTTTAATATTTTCTTGTAAATAAATGCATGTAAATTAATTAGCTTAAATTAGGGTTTTTAATTTTAAGTCTTTTAATAACAAAAATACAAAAAATGTAGAAATAGGATTAATAATTTTATTCCTTTTAATTTTTCTTTTTCACAATAATATTATTCATTTTATTTATTTTCATATTTAAATTTGCATGTAAAAATTAGGGTTTCATCTAGTTTAAAAACTTCAATATTTTTCTTAAATACATTAAAAAATAATTAGAATTAGGTTTAACATTTTATTTTAATTTTAATTAATTCCTTTTTTCTATTAAATCTTAAAATACATAAAAATACCAAAAAAACAAAAAAAAATTCTTTTCTTAAATTAATTAATTCATGTAATTTTAATATTTTGCAAAAGGGTCCAACGCCCTCGATTCGTTTAATTCTCATTAATTCGCGTATTTATTTTATTGCTTAAATAATTATGTATCTCTCCCGAAGCCTTGTAAATACTAATCTTCTCGCACTTTTAATTCTTTAATTGCTTTATTTATTTTTGTCAAATCGGGTCCTGGTTAATTTTGGCGATGTGGACCCGCGCCATTTGTAATAGCTTTAGATTTACTTTTCCTCGCAACTTTTAACTGTTAAACCAAGCATGCAAGAATGAATGTCCAAATAAAATCAAGCGTAGAACACCAATAACATGACAAGATAAATGCAAATGAAAACGACACACGAATCGCACACACCACCCCTAGGGTACGCCTCACTGTTGCCTTGCCTCGAAAGGTGATCGTCGAGTAGAGGATGTCTTAGTAAGTCCTCATGATCTGGGAACCTGGCATGAGGGTAGCTTCTAAGGTGTCTTCCTATTGCTCTGGTGATCACCATGTCCCAAACCTCGAATTGACCCGAACACCTCCAACGGTGGTGCTACCTACCTCTCAATGGTGGGATGGCACTACTTTAAAGGACATTTACACAGACGAATTCCTTAGGGTAGGTAGACAACTTTAGATACTTGCTCTAATTTCAAAACAAATCAAAAAATACTTTTCACACCGACACCTTTTCAAAAGCTTTCGAAAGCAATTTTTCAAACACTCTTGAGGACTGATACAAGAGTCGAACTGAAATTTTCAAAGAAACTTTTTTAAACCCACATTGAAAAGCAAATAAACCCTTTTTGAAAACACAATGAGCAAGTATCTAAGAGCCCATGGATAACCATGGATAGAAAGGGTGCTAATACCTTCCCTTTCTATAATCTACCTCCCGAACCGAGAGCAATCTCTTTAAGGAATTTTTCTGTGCTTTTGTCCTTTCCATTTGGAGAAAATAAAAGACGGTGGCGACTCTTGCTTACCGCGACATTTCACGAACCAGCGTTAAACAGTCAGTTCCAGATCCACCGATCACACTGGGTTTTAGCATAATCCATTCACAGTCAAGTTTGTCTAAAGCAGCTTTTAACAATACATTCAATGAGGAATCTGTGTCTACTAATACATGGGATAAGGTAGTGCCCCTACACTCAATAGAGACATGCAGAGCCTTATTATGATTCCTTCCCACATGAGTTAAATCAACATCAGAAAAGCCTAGTCTATTATCAGTTGTTAGGCTAGCAACATAATTTTCAAACTGATCAGCAGAGATTCCTATGGTACATGAGCAAATTTCAGGAACTTTACCAAAGCCCAAGCATAGGCTTCAGAGCATAACAACAGAGATAGCATAGATATTTTGGAGGGAGTATGCCCCAACTGTTCAACAATCTTATAGTCACTCTTTCAAATAATTTTCAGTACTTCCTCCATCTCTTTCTTGGAGGTATCTTCAGCAATAACATCTTTTGGTGCCCTAGTATGGGCAGGCTCAATCATCTATTCCTTGCCTCGAGTCTTAGTAGTTGACTTAGTAGCAGGGATACAAACTGGTGTGGTGACGGCCTTTGAAGAGATCTCTGGAGAGAAGACCCTTCCACTTTTGGTAACTTTACTAGTCCGAGCAATATTGCTAACATCGGGATCAATAACTTCAGTATTTTCACTTTCAACGGCCAATGGTTCTTGCTTGACACAATGGTAGTAAACATCAGCTCTATAATTCCAAGGGATAGCCTTGTCAGAGGAGTATGGAATTGGCCCAGGCCCGATAATAATCAGAGGAGCAACCCTAGGTTCGGAAGTAATCTTCATAGGACCCTTAGAAGTGATCCTAATAGAAGTACCGGAAATTGCAGGTGTCTCTTCAAGCTTCAGGTCTTGAGACATAATCTCCACGGAAGGAGTCTTTTCAAATAGAATCACACGATCATCCATCAGACATTGAATACCTTCCTTCAGCAGTGCATAACCATTGGATTGGAACACACAGTAGTAACACCTTTCAATGCAACTCGGAAATAGACCGGCTTACAACAGCTTCTCCTTAACAATCATTAGAGGAGTAGTCAAGTCATTCACAGTAGAAACATAAGAAACATCATCAATAGCATTAATGCCCTTGTCATGTTTAGGCATAGGAGAGGTAATCACATTAGGAATCTCAGGAGGATCAAATTCAATCTCCTTAGCGTTAATCATGTCTTGGATCTTATTCTTCAGAGCCCAACAATTGTTAGTGTCATGTCTGAGACTGTTGGAGTGATATGCACACCTTGCATTAGGATTGTAACTGGTAGAAGAAGTGTTGGGATTCTGAGGAGGATCCTTCAATGTAATCATCTCTGCCTTCAACATGTGTTGCAATGCCCGAGAGAATGGCATGTTAACTTTGGTGAACTGTCTCCTAGGTGAGATATGTCTACACTGGTTACTCTATTGTTGTTGTTGCACTGGCGTAGGATTAGAGATCAGAACTGCCCCCACAGATTGTTGCGCTCACTCTTACTACGACCCTTCTGGTCATACACAACATTATATTCTTTCTTTTTGTTATAATAATTCTTCATAGTATTTGAAGATGTAGCCACCTGAATCTTACCATTTCTGATTTGATTCTCAATACATTCTCCTGTCAAAATCAGCTCAGTGAAACCAGTTGAAGAAATTCCAAGTAGGTGATTATAGAAAGGACCTACTAGCATGCTCATGAACATGTCAACCAATTCCCTATCAGCCAAAGGAGGTTGTACTTTGTCTGCAAGATCTCTCCATTTTTGTGTGTACTCTTTAAAACCTTCTTCAGAACCCAAGGACATACTTTATAGTTGCATGCGGGTTGGTGTAAAATCAGAATTGTATTGATACTATTTATAGAAAGTTGCAGCCAAATATTTCCAAGTATGAATATTGGTACCTTCAAGTTGATAATATCATTCTAATTGTTTTCCAGACAGACTCTCTTGAAATAAATGCAACCATAATTTCTTGTCAACAGTGTGGGTTGAATTTCCCGAACATATGATCTCGAATGTAACTTCGGGAAAGAAACATTGTCATACTTGGCAAAGGTAGGAGTTTTGAACTTAGGAGGACTGACGACTCCTGAGACTAAACCCAATTCTTCAAAGTTCAATTCGGACACCTTCTAGATCTCCATAGCTTTCAAATGTTCTTCTAACAGCTTGTATTTCTCATCAGCAGGGGGATATTGTTCATGCAGATAATCTTTTTCCTCTTCCTCAAAACATTTGTCAGAACTATGGTTTCCATTTTCCTCAGCTTTAATACTCTTACCATCTTTATCGTGGTTGTCATCTTTATTCAATGGGATATCAAAATCTAGGGCTCGCTTGATCGGGCCTCTGAACCTTCTACCCATGTTAAGAATGCCAACTGGTTTCTTTGTCTTCTTCTTCTCTTTGGAGATGAGCGCCTTCAGTTCTTCTTGCCCCTTGTCTAAGTTGAGGAACATCTGTTGGAACTGAGAATTCTGAGTCTGGATATCTTTGATTGTTTGTTCAAGAGCCATCTTTTCTACTTAAATAAAAAGCAACAAGATGAGAAAACCTTTCTTAGAAACCTGTTATGTAATGATATGTATGATATGTAGATGCATATGCAATGTTTTCAAGGATCTCATGGGATTAAAAATTTTGAAATATGAATCTGGTTGCATCTTTGTCTGAAGAACTTTGAGTCTTCATCTTTGAATGTCCTTTTATAAGAATCAAGCTCACCATATCAAGTGGGTCCTAGCCTCTGACTTAAGAGAATGTATTTTGATCTTAACGGCATCTGGCTAGAGGAAAATAAATCCTCTTGCCCCTTGCTAGAAATCAGGCTTGTGATAATCCTGCACCAAATGTCCCTAAGATCCTTGAAATGGTTAATAAAAATGCCATGTCATGATGATATGATTTTATGATGTCATGTTTAAACAAGTATCAAACACAAACAAATCACACAAGAGCCTTAGGTTTAAAGGCTTGCATGAGGTCCATATGTAAGTACCCTTCTCTATTGAAGTTAAGTTGGCTCAACCTGTCCTAAAAATAGTAATCGGGTTCTAGGAATCTCATATCACCAATATTTCTTGCAAGCCTTATTTTAGCATGGCAATTGGCTTGCCACCAAAACATTTCGAAAGTCGATTCTCAATAAGCGTAGTTTTGAGTATCAACCAACCTTGGACTGCACCAAAGCTGGCTATCTCACTACCTTCTAATGGCCGAGATGGGTCAATTAAGGTTCTAAAAGTCAGTTAGTGTTTAATGTCATCACACGGAAGCCTAATGTTATCCTTGACTTACTCAAGGAACATCAGTGCAAACCAATGTGTCACACTAACGTAGCCATAATATTGTCCATATCGGTCTATGTTGTACAACCTTTATGATCTATTACTACTTACCTAAGGCATCCCTAGATTCGGATGTAGGATCTAACAAGAAATTAAACCCAATCAAAACCCTTAAAATAAAGCAAGCAACAAAAACAATTAAAATAAATAAAGTGATATAACCCTAAGGTAACCCCTCTTTTTTAAGTACTCCCTAGCAGAGTCGCCAGCTCTGTAATACGATGGAAGAACTGACTTTTTGGTTTTATCCAAATATGCGGATAGCTAGAGTCTCCACCGACTTTTCTTTTATCCAATATTTAGGAAATGTGAAAAGAACAAGAAAGACCTTTGATAGATTTTGAGTTCGGGGGTGTAAGATATGAAAAGGGAAGGTGTTAGCACCCTTTCCATCTGTAGTTATATACGTGCTCTTAATTACTTAGCTCACTTTTAAAAATCTTTCTTTGTGTGATTTGTTTGAAAATATTTTGAAATGCCAATGTAAGGCAGACTTTGTAATGATTCTTGTATCAGTCCTCAAGAATGTATACAAAGTGTTTTTAAAAATATTAGTTTGAAAGTGTGATGTGAGAAAATGTTTTGAGAAAAGTTGTGAGAAAGCATTTAAGAGTTATTACCCACTAAAGGTCGTTCTTATTCTTTTCCCTCTCCTTTAAAGATAGTACTATTCGTACCATTAGTTGGTAGGTAGCCCTATCTATTGGATGTGAAGGGACAGGCGCAGGGTCATCATATGGTCATCGAAGGCAACACGTAGAGACACTTTAGCAATTGTATCAGAGGGACTAGATCATTTTTTGTAGGAAACATCGAAGAGTCATCGAGGGACTATGATCTTTATTCAAGGGTCTTTTGCTAAAGTATCCCTACTTTCGAGGGACATAACCATTTTTTCGAAGGCAACGGAGAGAGTTTACCTTAGAGGTGTGAGTGTAAAAAGTGTGTTCAGTTCAGTTATATTTATCGTGAATTAGGGTTTTCTACTGATCAATTTTAATCTTGTCATACAAACCCTAGTTACTAGCAGTTGAATAAAATATAAGAGAAGAAGGTAAAGTGCGGAATTTAAACCTAAGCTATTACATGGCTTCGGAGCAATTACATAATTGTAAAAATGTGGGAAATAAAACATACGCTATTACATACTCGGAGCAGTTACAAAATATGAAAAATGCGAGAAAAGTAAACATAAGCTATTTACATTTGATGAAGCTTCCTATACACTTGATCTAGGAAAATTAAATAGAAAACAAGAAAAATAGAAAATAGAAAAGAAAATGTTTTTCTGATTTTTGTATGGAAAATGATTTTAAATGATAGTAATAGTTAAAATGTAAAATTCTAATTAATTTTAGTATTTGATAAAAGGGATTAATTAATTAATAAAATTAAATATTTAATGAAAAACTTTAAACCTAATTGGTTAGTAAAAGAGGATTAGGTTACTTTGATTAATTAAAGAAGATTAGGGTTAGGGAAAGAAAAATCAATGCAATAAGATAAAAAACCATGCTCTCATAGCCTTTCAATTTCTTTCTTGCCACTGCGCCAGACATTTGTTGGTGTTGGAAAACAAGCGCTGCACAATATATTGTAAACCTGTATGAATTGGAAAATAACACAAAAACATTGCAAAAGTTAGAGATCGAACCCACACTGTGATACGATGGAAGAACTGACTTGGGTGTTTTGCATTTTATTGCAAATGTTGCGGTTAGCAAGAGTCGCCACCGACTTTTCTTTTATCCAAAGGGAAAGGCTGAAAAGAACATGAAAGACCTTTGAGATTATTTCTTGAGTTCGGGGGGTAGATTATGAAAAGGGAAGGTATTAGCACCCTTTTCATCCATAGTTATCTATGGACTCTTAGTTGCTTTCTAGATCACTTGCTTTTGTTTGAAAATGTGCTTTGTGTGGTTTTTGAAAGTATTTTGAAAAAGGTGCCTTCGTTTAGGAAAAATTTGTAATAGTTCTCGTTCGTAAGAACGTATACAAAGTGTTGGGCTTTTGAAAATATTTCATGTTTGGAAAATGTTTTGAAAGTGTTTTTTGAAAGTGTTGGTGTTTGTTTTGAAAATAAGCAAGGATGTTTGATTTGAAAATGAGTAAGCAACTAGGAACAATCTACCTAATCAAAAGTCTTTGTTCATTTCTTCCTTCCTTTGATATTGTTATCTTACCATTGATTGGTAAGAAGCCTTATCTTTGGATGTAAAGGGACGATCGGGGGTCATCGTATAGCCATGATAGCAATGTTGTGAGATATCTTAGCATTTTCTCTTTGAGGGACTAAGATCATTTTCAAAGGCAACATTTGATAGCGTCATCGATGGACTATGATCTTGTATTTTTTATTTGTTTTGCTAAGACATCCCACATGAATAACATGGCCATTTTTGTAAGGCAACAAAGTGGAATTACCCTAAGGTTGTAAGTGTGAAAGTGTTTTTGATTTACATATATTGTTTTGTCTTGAATTAGGGTTTGCTACTTGTTGGTTTTATCTTTCCATACAAACCCTAATTTACTAGAATTTATATAAAGCGATAAATTGTGGAAAGTAAAATTACTAAGCTATTACATCATTAGGGGAGGGGGTATACAAATTTACTAATGGAGATTTGCAAGAAAATTAAACCTAATTATCTATTACAACCATATTGAATATTGTACAAGAATTGAAAATAAAATGCAAGAATATAAATGGACAAAGAAATGATTTTTGTTTGGTTTTTTATGAAAGGGTTTGGTCTAATTAAAGAAAATGATTAATTAAAATAAACAAAATTAAATCTAAACTAGTTAAGAAAGAAATTAAGTTAAAACATTTTTTAGGGTTTTATATATGGAAAGTTTTATGTTAATAAAAATAATATGAAATTTATTAACTAAAAGAAAACTAAATTGTAAGTTAATTTTAATTAAAAAAGAAAATAAAATAATAATTAAACCTAAGTCTAAATATTAATTATATAAGAAAATAAATTAATTTGTTAAGAAAATGTTTTTAGTCTTTTTTGTTTTATAAAGAAAAATAAAATGTATAAGTGTAAATAATAAATAAAAATATTTTTATATTTTTTAATAATAAATAATAATAATTATTATTATTATTATTATTATTATAATAGTAGTAAAAAAATGATAAAATAAAACTGAAATAAAATAAAATAAAATAAAATAAGAAAAGAAATAAATGAAAATGAAATAAATAAAAAGTTGGGTCCGGGGTGCAAAAGTAGGCAGGGGGTTAGAAGTCAGCAAAACAATAAAGCCCACTGTGGGAGGCCTAGGCGCCTGTGTTTGTAAACAAAAAAGAATGAAAATGTGAAAAATAGAACCAAAAGGTAGCGCTGGGTGTTGAACCCATGACCTCCAATACACACGCGCGCTACCTTTGCCACTAGGGTGGTTGTACATCTGTTAACATTGGTGAAATAATAATCATATAACACAAATCAAGTCTTGAGAGTAACTTCATCTTCAACCTGTAGCCTGATCATCTGTAACTTCACCATTTCTCAATAAAAATTAAATATGCAAACATGAAAGTTGCTCCATTTTTCCATACGAATTCAACCATATAAATATCATAAGCTATAAATCAAAGATGAATGAGAATTTTTGAAAGTACCAAATTCTGACCTAATTATTTTCAGAGATTCAAACCTAAAATTCTATAAGCTCAAGCAATATAAATGAAATCTATGGACATGTACAGCTTCAGGGCAATGATATCTACATTTTATCTTCACAAATGCAAGTCTAATAATACCTAAATGAAAAGATAGAAGTTCATAAAGTATACCTCAAAATTGGAAATCGTGAAATGAGTTTGAGCTTCTTTCAAGGAGTAGTGATGATCAGGTTAACTTCCTCAAGTTCCCAGGAAGCAAATGCAATAATTAGCTTGAGCAATGGATGGCTGGAATGGCTTGGAGAAGTCAATGTGCAGACTCTGTTTTTTGGTTATGGAAGTTGATGTAAATGGTGTTACAGTTCTGGAATAATGATGGGGATGAGTTGTATTTGATGTAAGGAAGCTTTAGGAAGTGAAAAGCCAAGAAACGCATGAGGGAAATAGGAGTTGCAAGTTCAAAGTCAGAAGTTGTACAACAATGGTGTTTTTGAACAATTTCTGGCTTGAGGGAGTTTGGGAGTATTTCAGGGTGTTAATGCTTGTGTATTAGCTCACAAATAGTGCCTCTATTTATAAGCAACAAGTTTGGATACTTGTTGTTGATCAAAACTCAAAAACAAATGTTTAAGCTCAACATGTGATTTTTGAGAAATCCAAGTTTCAAAGTCTTGTGTACTTGCTAATGTAGAGTGGTTATGCTTTAAACAAACTTGTTTCTGACTTTGTAGATGGAGTATCAGAGGGAACAAGTTAGAGGCTCAAGAATTGACTTTGTGCATAAACTTGCTTTTCAAGAATGGCATTCTTCACTTTCTTCCCAAAATGGCAATTTGAATTGGATAAAGCTTAAACCACTTGGATTATAGCTCAAAAGTTTGTGTAATCCATTAATGATGGATAGATACACAAGTTATAAGGCCTGTAAAGCAAGATTATTCAGCCTAACATTGAAATTGAATTATGTGCTCATCAAGAAATGACTTGTAATTCAAGAATGAAACTCTAACTTCTTGCCTTCGATTCTCTTTGCTCAAGTATGATCTCAATGAGTTCTTGGACATTTTGGAAATATTGTAACATCCTATACAATCTCTATGTTGGAAAGTTTTGAAAATTCATCTTGGAACTATGTGAAAAATTTCCATGAAGTTAGGTCAAAATCCTGTCTAAACTAGGGCAAAATTTCACTAAGTTTTCAAGTTTCATGAACATGTCTTCTTAAAATAATAACTTGAAATACATGCATTTCTAGAAAAAGTTGTGTTCTACAATGTTTTAGATCTCATTGAGATCTACAAGTTTCATGTTGGAAGTTTCCTTTGAATCATCTTGCATCATGGTGTAAATTTGGCTCAAAGTTATGAAAAAATATGAATTTTCCAACACTTAGAAAAATTTCTAAGTTTAGGAATTTTGACTTTTCAAAATGAAATCTTGACTTTTTGATTTCTTGATGAACAAGTTTCATATTTTTACATGCTTTGATGAATTGTGATCTTTGAAACTTGATTTCGACCAAAAAGTCAATGTTTGACTTTTCAGTGTATAGTTGATTTTCATCAGTTGACTGAAATTCATCTGTCAATCAATTGATCTTGAGAAATGTTTTCAGCCATGCCATTAGGTCAAAAGTTAAACATTTTAATCCTTGAGATCATGTCTCAAACCAAAAAGTCATTTGCTAGGTCAAAAATCAGAAATTGCTCCTTCTCAGTCAAAACCCTAATTTTGACTATTTTGCACTTTTGATGATCTGATCAAATTTATTGAGGAATTGTTATCCAAACTTAACCAATTAACATATATGAGTTCATTATGTTGATATGGATCAAAAATTATGAAGTTTGACTGTAAATTGACCACAGTTGACTTTTTCCCCAATATAGTTGATTTTAGGTCATATGATTAATTGACTGAGCAAAAATGTGATCCAAGACTTGAAACTTGACATGAGCAATCTTAAGGGTCCAAAATGATCCTTGAAAGTCATATGGGGCATTAAAAGTTCATTTATCCTTGTGCAAACTCAAACCCTAATTTTCAGTTATCAGTGCTTGAGGAGGTGTCTTGAGCTGGTCAACCCTTGTGCAGTCTTGAACTAAAGGAGGTCTTGTGAGAGATTACTTGATGAAACTAGAGGGAAAATTTTGGGGTACAACAGCTGCCCCTGTTCAATCTTCTTAAACTTGAAGAGTTAGATTGGCGGATCCGCCATTCGTGACTTGAAGGTGGAAGATAATTGAACACTAGAGTGCCCAGAAATTTGCACTCAAAGATGTATTGTGAATGGGCTTATAGATTCCATTTGGAGGAATGATGGTAAAGACTGGAGGAAGTATCAGCACAAATCGTTGGTCGATTTATGCTAAAACTTGATGTTTTACCTGTGGGTAAAAGGGTTAGTCAAATGCAGATGTATGCATGATGTTCACAAGATGAATGATATCATGCTAAATGCATTTTGTATGTACATGCTATGATGTATGAATGTGAGATGCATGTTTTTGTCTGGGAAAATAAATCCATGACTACTGCTGAGGAATTTTGGGAAGCTGAATCCCGGATTGCTGTTGGGGATGAAGAGTATACATATCTTCAAACTTGTTGAAAGGATGCTTCTGCTGAGGAATATATCTTGAATGTCGGCTGTTATCTGGTCAGATCCAGGCTTTACAACTTCCTGATGATAAGGAAGTCAACTTCTATCTGGTCGGATCCAAGATTGACGGTTACTTACTGGGGAAGGATAAATTAACTATTATCTGGTCGGATCCAGGCTTTGCAGAAAATTTCTTAGGGAGAGTGAATTTAGGTTGTCATCTGGCTGGATTCCAGCTTCACAACAACTTGTTAAGGATAAGGAAGTTATCTGTTATCTGGTCGGACTCCAGGCTTTGCAGTAACTTGCTAGAAAGGATGAAGTTGAACTGATATTTGGTCGGGTCTAAGCTTCAGAGTAACTTGAAGTGGTAACTACTATCTGGTCAGGTCCAGGCTTCATAATTTTTGAAGAGTTATACTATTATCTGGTCGGGTCCAGGCTTCATAGTGTCTTACTGGGAATTGTAGCTAGTTGTTATCTGGTCAGACTCCAGGCTTCATAAAAACTTGCTTGAAAACTGATATCTGGTCGGATTCAGGCTTCACAGATTTTGAGGTGGATGAAGTTAGTTGCTATTTGTTCGGGTCCAGGCTTCACAATAAACTTATCTGAAGAGATAAGGTTGAACTGATATCTGGTCGGGTCCAGGCTTTACAGTAACTTGCTTGGAAATTAGTTTTTATCTGGTCAAGTTCCAGGTTTCACAACAAACTTTTGAGGGGAATTGTTCTCTGGTCGGATCCAGGATTTACAATAACTTACTTGAAAAGATGAAGTTGAAAACTGATATCTGGTCGGATCTAGGCTTCACAGTAACTTATTGGGGTAGAGGAAAACTCTATTAGGGAAAATAAGTTAAACCTTGGTCTGGTTGAGTCCAGGTTCTTCTATATCTTTGGAGAATTAAACTATTATATGGTCGGGTCCAGGTTTCATAGTATTCTGAAAGTAGTACTATTATCTAGTCGGGTCCAGGCTCTATAGTGAATTGAAAGTTATATTATCATCTGGTCGAGTCCAGGCTTCATAGTATCCTTTGGAGATAGTAAAGGTTTTGTTGATGACTTTATTGGGGATTAGGGGTTGTGACCCTTTGATTTGTAATAGTATGAAAGGAAAACTCAAGCTGGAGAGTGTAGACTCAGCCGGGGAGGACAGACTCAGCTTGGGGAGGATATACTCAGCTTGGGAGGATATACTCGTCTGGGGATAACAGGCTCAGCTGGGGAAGATAGACTATGTCAGGGGAATACAAACTCGGTTGGGGAGTTATGCTACTCATTGTTTGTTGGGGAAATAAACCTTGTTGGGGAAATAAACCCTATTGATGAGTACTCGATGAACTATTGATAAGGTGAGTTCTTTGAGGAAGAGATCCACAAGGCTTCTACTTGTAGGATCAACTTAGCTAGGGAGAGAGCTTCCAAGAGACTGAGACTCTGGCTGGAGATTAACCTGTGCAAAGAAACTTTGTGGGTAACTCTGTTGAGGAAGGTTTATTGTAGTCGTCTTTGTGGGGATAATACTAATGAAATAACTCTGTTGGGATATTCCAATATACATTAAAGATATGTTTGTTTCTTCTTAGTAGGTCACATGTGCCAAATAGTTTTAATTATGTTCATATGCATATGTTCGTTCAATTTTAGTCATTGGACAAGTTTGCATTCAAAACAAAAACAGAAAGTTTGCACTTCAAAGTATATTTGTATTGATATTTTTCCTATGCATAGGAGTTTTTTGTACAAAGAGACGGAGATCCTAGTAAGAGGAAATCGTCAAAAGGAAAACAAAGATTGAAAACAAAAACAAATAGCCATGTGAAATGATCTTATTGCATTCCAACTCTACTATTGCTCAATGTCTTCGAATGCCCCTTGCCGTTGACAGAAGTTGATTGGATTGATTTTGGACCGTTTGAGCTCGGACCTTGGTGATAAATTTGACTGTGGTGATTCCACGTGACATAGTCGTACGCTTTCAATCCTTAACTTTTGCCTGGACCGTCCTTTCGGGTTTTCAGCCCACCAGGATACCCATTTTTTCCCAAGTCTCATTTTCGGGTTTTCAACTTGTCGGGTGTACAATCTTTTGCATATATCCCTAATTTTTCCCCAAACCTTTTGGTTTTCTGTGATGCCCTTATTTTGCCTAGGTGTGTCAACCTAGCGGGTCCTTTATGCATAATATTTTTTAACTATGTACGCGTTTATAGGATGTGGGAAGTCTTCACCATCCATGGTAGTCAGCGGCATGGCACCGCCAGAGAACACTCTCTTGACAACAAATGGCCCTTCATAGGTGGGAGTCCATTTTCCTCTGGGGTCGCCTTGTGGAAGAATAATGTGCTTTATCACCAAGTCGCCTGCTTGATATGCTCGAGGCTTGATCTTTTTGTTGAAAGCCTTGATCATCCATTTTTGGTACATCTGACCATGACAAACAGCAGCCAGTCGATCAAGTTTAGTTGATCCAATCTTGTCTGAATCCACTCGTCTTCGCCTAATCCTGCCTCATTCATAATCCTTAGTGAGGGAATCTAAACTTCCACTGGCAAAATAGCTTTCATTCCATAGACTAAGGAAAAGGGAGTTGCCTCAGTTGACGTTCTAGTTGACGTGCGGTAGCCATGTAGAGCAAATAGTAACATCTCATGCCAATCCTTATAGGTCACTACCATCTTCTGCACAATCTTCTTGATGTTTTTGTTGGCTGCTTCGACTATATCATTCATTTTAGGTCTATATGGAGAAGAATTATGATGCTTGATCTTGAATTGAGTGCAAAGATCAGTAATTATAGCATTGTTGAGGTTTTCCCATTGTTGATGATGATCCTTTGGGGGATACCATAGCGGCAGATGAGGTTGTGTTTCGTGAATCTAGCTACCACATTCTTTGTGACTGAGGAAAATGAGGCGGCTTCGACCCATTTGGTGAAATAATCAATAGCGACCAAAATGAAGCGGTGTCCATTGGAAGTAGTGGGCTTGATTTCCCCAATCATGTCAATGCCCCACATTGCAAATGGCCAAGGAGCGGTCATGACGTTCAGAGAGATAGGAGGCACATGGACCATGTCAGCATAGATTTGGAATTTGTGACAAGTCCTAGAGTGTTGATGGAAATTAGCCTCCATTGTTGACAAATAGTATCCAGCTCTTAAGATTTTCTTGGCCATCGTATGTCTGCTTGAGTGAGTCCCAAAGAGACCATCGTGCATGTCTTCTATAATTTCCTCTGCCTCCTTCTTGTCCACACATCGGAGTAGAGTAGAGTCATGGTTACGTTTGTACAATATTTCGTTGCTTAGGAAGAATTTGGCTGAAAATCTTCGTAAGAACTTTCTTTCATTGATGGATGCTCCCTCGGGATACTCTTGTGCTTCAAGATATCTCATCACCTCATGGTACCATGGCTTTTCCGTGTCAGTGTCAAGCTCATAGCAGTGTGCAGGTTCGTCAAATCTTTCAATTATAATCATAAGGGCTTCGTTGTCCCATTTAACCTTGAACATTGGAGACATGGTTGCCAAGGCATCAGCCAACTTATTTTCTTCCCTAGAGAAGTGCTCAAAGGTGATCTCTTTGAAGTAGGGAATCAGGGATAGCACAAGTTCCTTGTAAGGGATGAGATTAGGGTGCTTAGTGTCCCAATCTCCTTTTACTTGGATAATCACTAGAGCGGAATCCCCAAGCACATTCAAATGTTTGATCCTCAAATTAATGGCAGCTTTCAGACCCAAGATGCACGCTTCATACTCAGCCATATTGTTCGTGCCATCGAAGCATAGTCTGGCAGTGAATGGAGTGTAGAAACCTTCAGGGGAGATGATCACAACACCAATTCTGTTACCCAAGGCGTTGGAAGCCTCGTCGAAGACCATAGTCCATCGGGATCCTTGTTCAGGTCAGTCATATGGTCCAGGTTTCGCACAGTCGGTCACCAGCATGATGTTCTCATCTGGGAAGTCAAAGTTCATAGACTGATAACATCAACAGCTTGATGGTCTAAATGATCTACTAGTACGCTCCCTTTTATGGCCTTTTGTGTTGTGTATTGAATGTTGCGCTCAGTCAAGATCATTTGCCATCTTGTTATCCGTCCAGAAAGAGCAGGTTTCTCGAAGATGTACTTGATTGGGTCCATCTTAGAAATCAACAGAGTGGTATGAGTCAACATATACTGTCTTAGCCGGTGAGCAGCCCATGCCAGAGCGCAACAAGTTTTCTCGAGTAGTGAATATCTGGTTTCACAGTCGGTAAACTTTTTGCTCAGGTAATAAATAGCATGCTCTTTTCAGCCAGACTCGTCATGTTGGCCCAAAACACACCCCATAGAGTTCTCTAGTACTGTCAAGTACATGATCAAGGGTCTTCCTTCAACTGGAGGCATAAGAATAGGAGGCTCTTGTAGATATTCTTTTATTTTGTTGAAGGAAGCTTGGCATTCATCATTCCATCTGACTACTTGATCTTTCTTCAATAGTTTGAATATTGGTTCACAAGTAGCAGTCAAGTGAGATATGAAGCGGGCGATGTAATTGAGACGACCCAAGAATCCTCTAACTTCCTTTTCAGAATGGGGGACTGGAATTTCTTGGATTTCCTTTACCTTGGAAGGATCAACTTCAATTCCTTTATTACTGACAACAAAACCTAGAAGTTTTCCAGATCATACTCTGAATGTGCACTTGTTAGGGTTTAACCTCAACTTGTACTTTTTCAAATTCTCGGATAGTTTGTATAACTGATCGAGATGTTCTTCTTCGGTTTGTGATATGGCAATCATATCATCCAAATAGACCTTTATTTCATGATGAATCATGTCATGAAACAAAGCTACCATAGCTCTTTGATATGTTGCCCCTGCATTCTTCAATCTGAACGGCATGACCTTGTAGCAAAAGGTGCCCCATTGCATAACGAAAGTAGTCTTCTCCATGTGTTCGAGAGCCATCCTTATCTGATTATAGCCAGAGAAATCGTCCATGAAAGAAAAGACTTTATGCTGAGTAGTATTATTGACTAAGACGTCAATGTGTGGTAGAGGGAAGTCATCCTTGGGGCTTGCCTTATTCAGATCCCTATAGTCTACGCACATGCGAACTTTTATGTCTTTCTTTGGAACTTGCACCACATTGGCAACCCATTGGGGATAAGATGTCACTGCTAGGAAACCTGCGTCAAATTGTTTCATCACTTCATCTTTTATCTTTTTAGACATGTCAGGCCTCATGCGACGAACCTTTTGTTTGACAAGAGGACAATCTTCTTTTTTCGGAAGACGATGAACTACGATATCGGTATCCAACCCTGGAATATCTTCATAAGACCAAGCAAATACTTCCATATAATCATGCCACATTTGAACCAACTTGCTCTTGACACTGCTTTCTAGGTTAGCGCCGATCTTGACTTCTTTCTTATCTGTCTCGGTACCCAGATTGATGACTTTAACTGACTCTTCATGCAACTGAATAGCTTTTTCCTCGTGTAATAGAAGTCTGGCTAGTTCTCTCGGTGTTTCACAATCTTCCTCGCCTTCGTCTTCGGCTTGGTTAATTGGACGTTCGAAGTCATAGTCGGCAATAGTAGAGTCATTGGCAATAAGATCCATAGTGGATGAAGACCTGCAAGAGTGTGCGTGTGTGTGTGTGTGTGCATGTAAGATACATGTCTATTTGGAAAAATGTATTTGAAGAAAAGAAAGACAATAAACACAAAGATTTGAATGCAAAATAGTCCAATGATTTGTATTAAATGATCATATGATTAGATGAACATAAATAAAACCCATGACAAATGGACCAAAGTGCCCTGGGCCGGGCACATGGCTTAAAAGTCATTGTTAAATATTATAGACAAAATGTTCTTGAATTAATAAACAGCAATAAACAAGTAGATTACTCCTCAATGAAGGAGATGGGCACGAAGTCCTTTGCATGCCAATTTTTCAGCTCCGTTGTAGTAGGATACACCCAATCTTCAAATGCAACTTCTTCATCAGAATCACCCACAGCATTAACTTCATTGACACCCTTGTCATGTTTCGGCATAGGCGCGTGTTTACAGTGATTTCTAGTAAACAACCGCTAGTCTTCCAATTTATTGATTATTATTGCTTACTTGCAGGATCGACTAGATTGATCCTAGGACACATGTGTCATAACTCATTTCTATGTTCATACCCATTATCTTGATGAATTTATATTGTATGTTAGTGTCGAATGTGAGATTCTTTAAGAAATATCTCTGAGATTGTCTATGGAAATAAACTGACTGAATGTATAAAGGAAAGGCTTCGAATTAGACTTAAGATTTAATACCTGAATGTAAAGATAAGGAGTTTTTGAGAATATAATAGTTTCTGGAAATATGAAGTGTTTGAACAAAAAGATAAAGTAAAAGTGAAGTTTCTAAAGAGATAAATGTGTTTGAAAGCGGGTAAAACAAGGAAATAAAAGGAAATCGAAAGATTTAAGAGCAAAAGTACTGTAAAAGTGAAAGAAATATAAAAAGACTTGTATTGAAATTATAAAGAATCATGATGTTCAATACGTACATTTTGTCTTCTAACTCGTTTCCCTTAAGTCACGGTAATTTGAGTGTTTGAGATTTTTTAGTACACGAAATGAACAGACCTAGTTCTAACATAAAAACACCTATTTATAGTATCCTGACCCTAACGGTCCTACTCTAAAATCATGCCACGTTCGAAGCATGCAGGCTCCTTATGTTTCTGACTTCCACGTGTCTTCTAAGAATGGCGCTCTTATTTGAAATTCGAACCCTGCGCCAGCAAAGTATTTCGCTAGTTTTCTTCGATTTCGAATTAAACCATTTGCCTGGACCGTTTCCAATTCTGGAACATTTGCACAAAGGAACTCTTTATATTTTAAACACTAAAAATCCCAAATCAAAATCCATCATCTATCACTGGAAATCGAAGAGTCCTTTAGAACAATGGTTCTATATTTCCCACCAATATTCATCATTGATATCAACCTCCTTATATGCTTATTCGAAATATTTTCTTGATATCCAATTAATCTTTATTCGAAATTGCCAGCTAACAGCGCGGTGATTACATTCAGAGTTGGAGGAGGATCAAATTCAACGGTCTTGTTATCAATCAAATCCTGAATTTTATTCTTCAAGGCCCAGCATTGGTCAGTATCATGTCCGGGGCTACTTGAGTGGTAAGCACATTTAGCGTTCGGATTATACTTTGGTGAAGAGGTATCAGGGTTGGCAGGAGGATCGCGCAATGTCACCAAATTAGCCTTGAGCAAGTGTTGTAAGGCTTGAGATAATGACATGCCTAGCCTCGTAAATTATCTTCTTGGAGTTTCAAAATGTTGATGATTAGCAGATGGTCTTGGAGTAGGAGTTAGATTGGAGATTCGGACAGGATTAACAGACAGATGATCATTCTTCTTGGTACGGGCCCTTGCCCCGTACACAGTATTGATTTCCTTCTTTACAGCAAAAGGTTTCTTTACAGGATTTAAAGTGGAGGAAGATGCCATGGGAATCTTTCCGCTTTTGATACCGCTTTCAACTCTTTCACCGGTTAAGATTAGCTCAGTGAAACCAAAAGAGGAACAGCCAACCAATAGATTAAATAATGGACCAGATAAAGTGCCCATAAACATGTCAATGTGCTCTCTATCAATAAAAGGTGGTTGAACCCTACTAGCAAGGTCTCTCCACTTTTGTGCATATTCTTTGAATCCTTCATCCTTCCCCATTGTCATATCTTGCAACTGAACTCTTGTCGGAACCAAGTCGGTGTTATACTGGTACTGATGGTAGAAGGCGGTAGCTAAGTATTGATGCGAGAACCATCCAACTCGTAGAACCACTCTAGTTGTGTTCTGGCCAAGCTCTCTTGAAAAAAGTGAACCCAGAGTTTTTTATCAGCGGTGTGCAGTTGTATCTTGCGCACATAAGATTTCAGGTGAAGTTTTGGAAAGAAACTCCATCGTACTTTGCAAAGACTGGTATTTTGAATTTGTGGGGAATGACAACCCCAGAGATCAAACCTAAATCATCAAAATCTAAACTGGGGACGGCTTGGATTTCGATGGCCTTCAATCTGTCTTCTAACTGCTTGTATTTGACATTGGCGGGTGGATACTGCTCGTTAAAATAATCATCAGCAGACGATTAATCATTAATACAGTCAGCCTGGGTACTCTTAACCTCACCAATCTGATTCTCGTCTTCTTCAGATGAGTCTTCCACTACCAGGATCTGACAAATCGACTCTTTGAACCTTCTGCCCATGTTGACTAGGGCTCTCTTTTTGGGTTTCTTCTTTACTTCCAACAATGCCATCATATCTTGATTCCCCTTGTCTAGGGCCAGTAGACTCTCTTGGAATTGAGAGTTTTGTGCCTGAAGATCCTTCACAATTTTCTCTAGATCCATCTTGCTGAAATAAATAGCAGAAAGATAAGGAAACCTGTTATGTGAAAACATGTCATGTTATGATGCATGGAAGATGTATATGCAAATGATTTCAAGGATTTATGAAATTTAAATTTGTATAGACAAAATAATGAAAAAACGTCAATTTTCATTAATTAGTTCAAAATGAATATGTCATGCCTCTTGGGCTTACAAGATAACTCTTTAAGATAAAAAGACTGAACGCATCCTCTTCAGCGCAAGGTAGGCGTTCACACTTTGCTCTTCTTGTAGATGCTTTGTAAGGTCCAAGACCCTCTTCTCGCTAGTGTAGAATTGAGCTCCAAAAGTATCTCTTTCTTCTTTTAACTAAATCCAACCTTTTTGCAAGTCTTCGAGAGAAGTTGGCATGTCTAGATGGAGGACAGTGTAGGGGATATCTCCTTTAACCACAGGTTCCATAATAACTGGTAAGATAGAGGGATAAGGCATCACAAGTTTCTGAGCACGAGCTCGTACCCACCTAAGATAAGGCTCGAGGGGAATGGAATTCTTGTGTCCTAGCGTCTTACTATCAACTTTTCTTACTATCCTCTAAGCTCGGATAAACCTTTGACGGTAACTTTGATCGTCGCTCTCGTAGTCGAATACCACTCCTTGGATTAGAATCTCATGAGGACCATCCCTTCGAGTGTAACCAAACTGTCGTAAGGCTAAGCAAGGGTTATAGGTGATACCTCCCCTAATTCCAAGCAAAGGGACATTAGGGAATTCCCCATAATGGTCGATGATAGTAACGTTCTCCAAGGATCGAGAACACCTGAACATCTGAATGTCTGAGCGTCATCAACCTATGGGACCATCTTAAACCTTGCTCGTTCTTCAATACAGACCGGGGAAGATGTGAAATAAACCATCTTGCCAAAAGAAAAGTGCAACACATGAGGATCCCTCTCTTCCTCATAGTGCGAGAATGAAAAGAATGTAGGATATCTCCTAACAAAGTAGGCACTGGATTGCGAGACATGAAGATTTTGACAGCATTCACATCTATGAGTTGGTCAGGATTTGGAAACAGAACCATCCCATAGATGAGAAGGGCCAAGATTTCTTCAAAAGCTTGTAAGTCCAAAAAGTTCCAACAATCTTGAGCTTTCTCGAACAAGAAATTGGCTAAGAAACCTTTGACACCACTCCTTGTTTCCCAATTAGTTGTGACATCAGATTGTTGCAAGTGTAGTGCTTGGGCAATCTCTTCAGGTTTTGGATCTCTTTCCGTACCGTTGAAGGGTAGTTGATTGAGAATGGGAATCCTCAAGAGTTAAGAGAATTCTTCCAAAGTTGGTACAAGCTGATAATCAGGAAAAGTGAAGCAATAGTGTAGAGGATCAAAGATTTGGAAAAGCACCTTCATCATATCTTCATCAGTGTTAGAGGTAACCAAGTTTAGGAGGCGACCGTGTCTTTCGGTGAATGGAGAATTCTCAGGAACCCTTGATTCTAACTCTTTGAGTTGAGGAGGAATCCTTACGAGATTGACTTGGATAGTATTTCTGTAGATAGAAGCCATGTCCTACAAAACAAAACAAAGATAAATCCTAAAAATCCTTGAAATGGTTAGTGGGTATGAGTATGATGTTATGATGTTTATGATGTCATGTACAAGTAAGTATATACAAACAAGGCAAACAAGTCCTTAGGTTTAGGCTTGCATGGAGTCTCATAGGTAAGTGCCCTCTTGAAGTTTAGTTGGCTTAACCTGTCCTAGAAATAGTAACTGGGTTCTAAGGGATCTCAATATCACTGATCTATCTTCTCGGGCATTGTTTCAGCTCATGCCTCTTTCATAACGACCAAAATATCCCGAAAAGCCAAATCTCAATGAGTGTAGTATCGAGTATCAACTAACTTCGGACTGCACCAAAGCCGGTTATCTCATTATGTTCTAATGGCCAAGTTGGTCAAATAAAGATTCTAAAAGTCAGTTAGTGCTTCATAACACCACTCAGTAGCCCCGTATTCTCCTTGACTACTCAAGGGATACCGGTAACCATAAATGTGTCACACTAGCGTAGCTATTGCTTAGACCATGTCGGTATACCCTACATAGTTTCCACAATGTATTTCTACTTACCTATAAGGTATTTCAAATTCGGGTAGAGGATCAAAACAAGCCCAAACAAGGAACCAAAATGTAAAGCAAACAAATTAAACAATGAAAGCAATTAAAGATGATCTAGTCCTAAGGTAACCCCACTTTTAAGTTTTTCCCCAGCAGAGTCACCAGTTCTATGATACAGTGGGAGAACTGACTTGGGAGTTTTGCGTTTTATCGTAAATTTTACGATTAGAAAGAGTCGCCATCGACTTTTCTTTTATCCAAAGGGAGAGGCTAAAAAGAACAGGAAAGACCTTTGAGATTATTTCTTGAGTTCGGGGGGTAGATTATGAAAAGGGAAGGTAATAGCATCCTTTTCATCCATAGTTATCTATGGGCTCTTAGTTGCTTGCTAGATCACTTGTTTTTGTTTGAAAATGTGCTTTGTGTGGTTTTTGAAAGTATTTTGAAAAAAGCACCTTCGTTTAGGAAAACTTTGTAATAGTTTTTTGTTCGTAAGAACGTATACAAAGTGTTGGGCTTTTGAAAATATTTCATGTTTGGAAAATGTTTTGAAAGTGTTTTTTGAAAGTGTTGGTGTTTGTTTTTAAAATAAGCAAGGATGTTTGATTTGAAAATGAGCAAGCAACTAGGAACAATCTACCTACTTAAAAGTATTTGTTCATTTCTTCCTTCCTTTGATATTGCTACCTTACCATTGATTGGTAAGAAGCCTTATCTTTGGATGTAAAGGGACGGGTGTGGGTCATCGTATAGCCATGATAGCAATGTTGTGAGATATCTTAGAATTTTCTCTTTGAGGGACTAAGATCATTTTGAAAGGCAACATTTGATAGTTTCGTCGAGGGACTATGATCTTGTATTTTTTATTTGTTTTGCTAAGACATCCCACATGCATAACATGGCCATTTTTGTAAGGCAACAAAGTGGAATTACCCTAAGGGTGTAAGTGTGCAAGTATTTTTTATTTACATATATTGTTTTGTTTTGAATTAGGGTTTGCTACTTGTTGGTTTTATCTTTCCATACAAACCCTAATTTACTAGCATTTATATAAAGCGATAAATTGCGGAAAGTAAAATTACTAAGCTATACAAATTTACAAATGGGGATTTGCAACAAAATTAAACCTACTTATCTATTACAACCATATTGAATATTGTACAAGAATTGAAAATAAAATGCAAGAATATAAATGGACAAAGAAATGATTTTTGTTTGGTTTTTTAAGAAAGAGTTTGGTCTAATCAAAGAAAATGATTAATTAAAATAAACAAAATTAAATCTAAACTAGTTAAGAAAGAAATTAAGTTAAAACATTTTTTAGGGTTTTTTATATGGAAAGTTTTAAGTTAATAAAAATAATATGAAATTAATTAACTAAAAGAAAACTAAATTCTAAGTTAATTTTATTTAAAAAATAAAATAGAATAATAATTAAACCTAAGTCTAAATATTAATTATTTAAGAAAATAAATTAATTTGTTAAGAAAATGTTTTTAGTCTTTTTTGTTTTATAAAGAAAAATAAAATGTATAAGTGTAAATAATAAATAAAAATATTTTTATATTTTTTAATATTAAAAAAAAAATAATAATAGTAATAAAAAATAATAAAATAAAATAAAATAAGAAAAGAAATAAATGAAAACGAAATAAATAAAAAGTTGGGCCAGGGGTGCAAAAGTAGGCAGGGGGTCAGAAGCTAGCAAAAACAATAAAGCCCATTGTGGGAGGCCCAGGCGCTTGTGTTTGTAAACAAAAAAGAATGAAAATATAAAAAAATAGAACCAAAAGGTAGCGCTGGGTATTGAATCCATGACCTCCAATACACACGCGCGTTACCTTTGCCACTAGGGTGGCTATACATTCGTTAACATTGAAGAAATAATAAACATATAACACAAATCAAGTATTGAATGTAACTTCATCTTCAACCTCCAGCCTGAACATTTGTAACTTCACCATTTCTCAACAAAAATTAAATATGCAAACATGAAAGTTGCTCAATTTTTTCCATACGAATTCATCCATATAAATATCATAAGTAATAAATCAAAGATGAATGAGAATTTTTGGAAGTTCCAAATTCTGACCTAATTATTTTCAGAGATTCAAACCAAAAATTCTCTAAGCTCAAGCAATATAAATGAAATCTATGGACATGTACAACTCCAATGCAATGATATCTACATTTTATCTTCACAAATGCAAGCCTAACAATGCCTAAATGAAAAGATAGAAGTTCATAAAATATATCTCAAAACTGGAAATCGTGAAATGAGTTTGAGCTACTTTCAAGGAGTTTTGATGATCAGGTTAGCTTCTTCAAGTTCCCAGGAAGCTAATGCAATGATTAGCTTGAGTAATGGATGGCTGGAATGGCTTGGAGAAGTCAATGTACAGACTCTGTTTTTTGGTTATGGAAGTTGATGTAAATGGTGTTACAGTTTTGGAATAAGGATGGGGATGAGTTGTATTTAATGTAAGGAAGCTTTAGGAAGTGAAAAGCCAAGAAATTCACGAGGTAAATAGGAGTTGCAAGTTCAAAGTCAGAAACTGTGCAACAATGGTGTTTTTGAACAATTTCTGGCTTGAGGGAGTTTGGGAGTATTTCAGGGTGTTAATGCTCGTGTCTTATCTCACAAATAGTGCTTCTATTTATAAGCAACAAGTTTGGAGACTTGTTGTTGATCAAAATTCAAAAACAAATGTTTAAGCTCAACATGTGATTTTTGAGAAATCCAAGTTTCAAAGTCTTATTTACTTGTTAATGTAGAGTGGTTATGCTTTAAACAAACTTGTTTCTGACTTTGTAGATGGAGTGTGATCAGACGGAATAAATTATAGGCTCAAGAATTGAATTTGTGCATAAAGCTTGCTTTTCAAGAATGGCATTCTTCACTTTCTTCCCAAAATGGCAATTTGAATTGGATAAAGCTTAAACCACTTGGATTATAGCTCAAAAGTTTGTGCAATCCATTAATTATGGATAGATACACTAGTTAGAAGGCCTGAAAAGTAAGATTATAGAGCCTAACATTGAAATTGAATTATGTGTTCATCAAGAAATGACTTGTAATTCAACAATGAAACCCTAACTTCTTGCCTTTGATTCTCCTTGCTCAAGTATGATCTCAATGAGTTCTTGGACATTTTGGAAAGATTGTAACATAATATACAACCTCTATGTTGAACATTTTTAAAGATTCATCTTGGAACTGAATGAAAAATTGCCATGAAGTTAGGTCAAAATCCTGCCTAAACTAGGGCAAAATTTCACTAAGTTTTCAAGTTTCATGAACATGTCTTCTTAAAATCATAACATGAAATCCATGCATTTCTAGAAAAATTTGTGTTCTACAATTTTTTAGATATCATTGAAATCTACAACTTTCATGTTGGAAGTTTCCTTTGAATCATCTTGCATCATGGTGTAAATTTGGCTCAAAGTTATGAAACAAATATGAATTTTCCAACACTTAGAAAATTTTCTAAGTTTAGGAATTTTGACTTTTCAAAATGAAATCTTGACTTTTTAATTTCTTAATGAAAAAGTTTCATATTTTGACATACTTTGATGAATTATGATCTTTGAAACTTGATTTTCACCAAAAAGTCAAAGTTTGACTTTTCAGTGTACAGTTGACTGAAATTCATCTGTCAATCAATTGATCTTGAGAAATGTTTTGAGTCATGCCATTAGGTAAAAAATGAAAAATTTGAATCCTTGAGATCATGTCTCAAACTAACAAGTCATTTGCTAGGTCAAAAATCATAAATTGCTCCTTCTCAATCAAAACCCTAATTTTGACCATTTTACCCTTTTGATGATCTGATCAAATTTATTGAGGAATTGTTATCCAAACTTGACCAATTAACATATATTAGTTCATTATGTTGATATGGATCAAAAATTATGAAGTTTGACTGTAAATTGACCACAATTGACTTTTTCCCCAATACAGTTGATTTTAGGTCATCTGATCAATTGACTGAGCAAAAATGTGATCCAAGACTTGAAACTTGACATGAGCAATATTGAGGGTCCAAAATGATCCATGAAAGTCATATGGGGCATTAAAAGTCTCCTTGTGCAAACTCAAAAACTAATTTTCAATTATTAGTGCTTTAGGAGGTGTCTTGAGCTGATCAACCCTTGTGCAGTCTTGAACTAAAGGAGATCTTGTGAGAGATTACTTGATGAAATGAGAGGGTAAATTTTGGGGTACAAAACACGCCCTTAGTCATCAAAGCCTTAGCACACACATGTCTTTCCACTGGGGTGACTGTTTCATCTAGTACCATAACACAAACGATTGAATATAATATGAAAACAAATGGATGAACCGGAGAAGCGTCGGAGCCCTAGCTCTGGTCGTCTTCTCCGGTGAGCCTCTTTTTGAACCTGTAAAATAAACGCGTGTTAATGAACAAGGAGGACCCTACCCCTCTAAATTGACCTTTGAGAATCCATTGGTGGCCTTAGTTTTGGCTAAATCGTCTTGCATAATGAGATATGAATAAAATTAGGTAAATCGGTCCAAACATGGTGCTAAGTTATCCATGCATTATGGGACTCATGAAAGGGGTCAAACATGCATTGCTTGATCTCAGGAACACGTTAGAATGGTTAGTTCACATCAAAACACTATGAAAATTAAAATACAATTTTGAAAAAAAAACAAGAAACTGTTGATGCATGGATGCATGTTTCAAGCCTCTTTGATCATCAAGAACGATCAAGTCTTGCCCTATAGCACCTCAAGAGTCGAATTGGATGGTTGTTTTGCTTTGAGAAGGGATGGGAATAGGATTGCAAGTTTTCCCTAATTTTGACAGAACTTGATATTTTTTTTAATAGGGTTCTTGAGGCAAGTTTTTCGTGTCCTTCTTGTCTGAAGATGAAGTGTATTTATAGGGAAAGATTACCTTAAAGGAATGGGATTGGATACTTTGTAGAATAACCTTTGATTTTGTTTGAAAATAATATTATAATGAGACAAAACATGAAGATTTTTTTGGCAATAGCTCCACACGGTTTACAGCATATCTTTGGGCTTCCAAAACATTTGAAACAAAATCCTTTTAAGCCTTGCACCTCCACTTAATATTTAATTGATTTGATTTTGAATTTAAATAAATAAAATCAAAATAAATGAATTAAAAAATTAAAAGGGTGTATGAATAGATTTAGAGGTCCATTATAAGGTCAAGTACACGTTTGGACTCTAAGAGAAAAGCTCATTAGCCCAAAAATTCAAGTTTGCTCAATTTGGGTTTCATGCATTTTCTCAAAATTGCCAAACTTGCACCACTCATAACTCACTTAATTTTTGTCATATGAAGATGATCTTGGACTTTTTAGAAACCTCATGATGTCCCCTACAATATCTATGTTTGTCATGTTTCCAATTGAAGATATTATCTTGATGTAAATTGCTTTGACAAAAAGTGTCTTTTTGTTGACTTTTTTAAAATGGCCTATAATGTTTTGGCCCATATCTCTCAAATGAAGCATTTTTAGACTTGAGATTAGAGAGACAAAATTGTAGATAATTGTATTTAATTCAATATTATATTTGGTTGAGAATTTTATGATGAAGTATGTGAAATTTATGCTTGGTCAAAGTTCAATTGACTTCTCCTTAAGAAAAAAAATCCTAATTTAGCAACTTTTGACATCTGATGGATCTTGAGTTTTCTTGATGAATCATGATCAAGCCTTGATCAAATGATAAATGTGACTTCAAAATATTGATGTTGACCAAAAATCTTGAAGTTTGACTGTAAATTGGTCAAAGTTGACTTTTTGCCCAATACAACTGATTTTCAATCATCTGACTAATTGACTAAGCAAACTTGTGATGCAAGGCTTGAAACTTGTCATGATGGTACCTTGAAGCATATGAGGAATCATGGAATTCACTTGCGGCATTAGAAGCTCAATTCTCTTTGAGTAGAGGAGAGTTTGTCTAATCAACTTTTGAGTAGTCTTGAGCAATTGAAAACCCTAGGAGCATGAGGAGGTATCTTTGAAAAATGGGAGGGAAAATTTTGGGGTACAACATCATGTCTTTGACATTTGTCACATTTTTTTATGTGCTCATTCGCGTCTTGCTACATGGTTGTTGACCGACCATGTTTGGTCGACCTAAGAGCTGTCTCATGGGTTGGTCTGTCCGTACGACAAATGTGTGTGCCAGGAAGTAATATGTGAGTCTCCTCGCCGCATTTATGAGGGATAAGGCTACCTTTTCAATTTGTTGATATTTTACATTGGGGCCTTGTAACGCTTTGCTAGTAAAGTATATTGGTTTTTGCCCGTCTGGTGTCTCACGGACGAGAGTCGCACTTACAGCCTCGGTGGAGATGGACAGACAAAGGAACAAAGTTTCCCCGCTCTCTCGTTGTGATAATACAGGTGGTTGTGAAAGGGCTCATTTGAGGTGGAGGAGGGCTTTCTCTCACTCCTTATTCCACTTGAACACTGCCTATTTACGCAAGAGTTTGAAGAATGGGAGTGCATGTTGTGCGGACTTCGCCATAAAGTGGGATAGCGAGGTGAGCATGTCGTTCAATACTTTTATGGATTTTTTAGAGTTAAGAGTGGAGAGCTCAGAGAATGTCTTGCATTTTTCACGGTTGGCTTCAATTCCCCATTTGGTTAAATAGAAACCGAGGAGTTTTCCCGCCTTGACTCCGAAGGTGCACTTCTCTGGGTTAAACCGCATCATGCATCGTCTTTCTTGGTCAAAAAATATTTTCAGGTGGGCAACATAGTCGGTTTTCTCTTGGGACTTGATGATCATGTCATCCATGTATACTTCGAGCATGTCCCCGATCTCATCGTATAAGACTTTGTTCATCATCTGTTGGTATGTCGCCCCTGCGTTTTTTAGGCTGAAAGGCATTATGTTGTAGTGGTAATTTCCCGACCCGGTCATGAAGGTAGTGCAATGTTTGTCGCTCAACTCCATGGGGATTTTGATTATAGCCCGAGTAAGCATCCATAAATGATATAATTTTATAGGCGGCCGAGTTGTTGACCAGCATGTCTATGTTAGGTAAAGGAAATGCATCTTTGGAACATGCCCGGTTAAGATCAGTATAGTCAACACACATATGCCATTTTCCGTTATTTTTCTTTACAAGTAAAAAATTGGAGAGCCAGGTTAAATACCGGGCCTCAGAAATAAAATTTACCTCTATGAGGACTTTTACAACTTTTTCACCAGCCTCCGCTTTTTCGAGAGACTTCTTACGCCTATGTTGTACTACTGCCCTAGAGGATGGATCTACAGCAAGTTGGTGACAGGCGACCTCAGGGTCGAGTTCAGGCATCTCTGTAACGCTCCATGCGAATGGATCAACATTTTCCCTCAGGAAGGCTCGGAGCTACTTCCTCGCCAAGTCGGGGAGTCCAGCGCTGATCTTCACGCCTTTTCTCGGGTCTTTGCCGAGGGGGATGGACTCGAAGTCTCCGTCGGGGATGGGTCAGAGAGGATCTTATTCGCCATTGGGGCCTCGACTTCATCTTTGTCAAAGTGGGTGCAAGGTCAATGGAGTCGACCTTTGGTGGAGCTTCTTGTTCTTCAACTCAAGCAGGTTTGTCCGGCGAGGTAGTTGTTGTTGTCGAGGTGGTTACTCTTTTAGTAGGTCATGCCCTAGTGTCGACCATATTTTCCCTTTGGAAGCCGCATTGAAACATCTCCTGGCAGCTGAGATATCTTAATGGATGGTGGTGACGAGGTCCCTCTTGGTGTATAACTTCATCTTTAAATGCACCGTGGAGGGTACGACGGCCATCTCGGACAGTGTTGGTCTCCCCAGGATGCAGCTGTAGAGGGATGGGCAATCGATCACCAAAAATCACACTTTGACTTATCGGGATACAGTTTCTTCCCTGAATGTTACAAAAAGATCAACGTAGCACCATGGCTTAGAGGTAGAACCGTTAAATCGTTGCATGCCAAACCCCACGTATGGTGACAGATGAGTATCGTCGAGCTGCAGGGTGCAGAATATGTGGGTGTACATGACATCAACGGAGCTCCCCTCGTCGACTAGGATGCGATGTACATCAAAGTTGGTCATCTTTTCCCTCACCAGTAGAGGAATGTTGGAGTTAAGGGCTCTATCGGGGAACTCCTCGAGGTAAAAGGTGATCGGCTCAGATTTTCCCTTGAATCTTTCAAGGGTTACAGTCTGGATCAACGATATATCCACCAGTGCATTGAGTTTTCTCTTTGTTAAATTCATTGATATGTGAATGAATCCCCTGCCAAATATGACCATGGCGGATGGGAACTTCTCCCATATGATGTGGGTGAACAAGGGCTTGTCATCTTCAAGACTGTCGGGAATGTGGAAGTCCTCGGGCCTTGAG
This sequence comes from Vicia faba, assembly GCA_948472305.1. NCBI lineage: Eukaryota > Viridiplantae > Streptophyta > Magnoliopsida > Fabales > Fabaceae > Vicia > Vicia faba. The sequence goes on from OX451738.1 coordinate 996,918,681, forward strand.
ACGCATAAGGCTACCTGGAGGGGACTAGAGTCATTGGATAGTCGGACATCCTCCCCAATTTCTTTAACCTCGTAGGTGTCCCAGCGAGGGGCATCGTTCCTCTTATAATGCCTGAGTCTCCCTGCCTTGATGAGAGTCTCGATGGCATCCTTCAGGTGGACGCAGTCTTCGGTCAAGTAACCATGGCTCTGGTGGTACTTACAATACTTTTTTCTGTCGGCCCCGGGCTTTGTAGAGGTGGGTCAAGAACACCTGACCCCTCCGTCCTTGAACTCAGCATTGGAGCACTCTACAAGGATACGCTCGCGGGAAGCGGTCAGCAGGGTGTATTCGGTGAACCGCCGGACTGGTCCTCTGTGCTCGCGGGGGTCGCGAGGTTTCGCCTCCCTTCTTTTCTCCCCTACTCGTTGAGAAGAGCCCACGTCATTGTTCCGCGGGACATTAGTTGATCCGTGGTTCCTCGAATCGCAGGCGTCGTTGGCGGCCTCTTTTTCCTCGTAGTCCATGTAGGCCTGAGCTTTTTTGAGGAGTGCATCAAAAGACCTGGGTAGTTCTCAGGAGGATTCCCCTCTCGAGTAAGTATCTCTTCATGTGATCGGTGCAGGGGACCTGAATTGCCTCGCGGTTGAATCGGTCAATGTATTCTTTGAGGGTCTTATCGCTCCTCTGGATGATTGCCTCGAGGGCAGCCTCAATCTTCGAGTGCTGACGAGATTAAGTGAAGTTGCTAATGAATTGGTTCTTTAGATTCCTCTACGAGATGATCAACCTAGGGGGTAGCCTCTTATACAAGTCCATGGTCGTTTTTCTCAGCGTCATGGGGAACTATCTGCATTTAAGTGGGCCCCCGATGTTGTGATGGTGAAGCATGGCTTCGAAGCCGTTAGTGTGGTCGACAGGGTCAGCAATACCTTCGTATTCCTTCAGAAGGGGAGTGTTGTACCCCAAAATTTTCCCTCTCATTTTCTTCAATACATTCTTCTAGGGTTCTCAAATGCTCAAGGATGCTCAAGAGTTGATCAGACAAATTCTCCTCCTAAGCAATGGGCCCGCAACTAGGGTTTGGTGTTTCTCAAGGAATTTTGGGTTTCAAAGGTCTCAAGTGATTTCCATGATTCTTCGTATGTCTTAAAGGATGCTCATATCAAGTTTCAAGCCTTGCATCACAAGTTTGCTCAATTAATAGCTCAGATGATTGAAAGTCAATTGTATTAGGTAAAAAGTCAATTATAGTCAACATATAGTCAAACTTCAAGATTTTTAGTCAACATCAACATTTTGGAGTGATATTAATAATTTGATCAAGGGTTGACCATGACTTCTCAAGGAAAGTCCTCAAATCATCAAAAGTCTAAAAGTGTCAAATTAGGGTTTCCTTAGGAAAAGTCAATTGAACTTTGACTGGGCATAACTTTCACATACTTCATCAACTTTTCCCCAACCAAAGCTCATTTTGAAGGAAATTCAATTCTCTACAACTTTTTATTTTTCTCAAGTCCAAAAAGTGCTTCTTTTGAGAGATATGAGCCAATACATTACAGGTCATTTCAAAAGTCAACAAAAAGACACTTTTTGTCAAGGCAACTTACATCAAGATAAAGTCTCCAAAATGCAAAAATGATCAAAAAATAAATTGAAGGAGACATATTGAGATTTCCAAAAAGTCAAAGATCATCTTCAAAAGATTAAAATTGAGATAGTTATGACCAATGCAAGTTGGGAAGTTTTGAGAAAATGCATAAAGTGCAAAGTGAGCAAAATTGGAATTTTGAACTAGTGGGCCTAACTTTTGATGTTCAAACATGTTCATAAGGTGTTAGAGGAACCCTAAATCCATTCACATATTTTTTGTAATTTTTATTTTTTTATGTGAATTTTTATTCATTTAAATGCAAATAAAATCAAGTAAAATATGAGATAATGGTATAAGGACTTGGGCTTTTTATTTCCATCATCTAGAGGCCCAATACAACTCACGCCAGCCTATTATTAACATGCCAAAATCGTGAAAACATGTTGGGAACAAGAATCTTCAAGTTTGGAATGTTTTTAAAATAATTTTGGAAAGATTTCAATGTGCTTTTTTGCAATGAATTGTGACATAATAGTACAATATTATTGTCCTGTTCTTGTTCAATTTCATTCCTCTATAAATACATTTAATACTCAAGCACAAAGACACACAAAAAAAAAGTTGCTTCAAGAACCACTTCAAATATCTCAAAATTCTCAAGAAAAAGGGCAAATTTGTATCACACAATCCAGCCACTCTCAAGCCAAATATAGTGTCCAAACTTCTTCCTGAAGTCCCCAGGAACACATCCAGCCCAAGAACCCGAAGATTTGGTACCTAGAACTCGTGCTTTAAACTCCACTGGTTTGCATTTTTTTTCTTTGAATTCAATCTTAAATTCCATGCATTACTAATGTGTTTGATAATCTCAAATGTATTCAGGATATGATTTAGGACGAGTTTGACGTATCACATGTAAGCTTTGATGCATGAATCTCTATATGCCATTTTTAAGGCATAGAAATATGTTTGCTTCAGATCTCTTTTTACAGGCACATTCAAGAGGAAAAAAAACCCACCATCGGATTCGTTTCCAACTTTTCAATTTTCTTGTTTTTATTATTTTTGCTTTTTCTTAATTAATTTAATTACTTTTTAATTAAAATCAAAAGATCAGAAAATATCAGAAAAAAATCATTAAAAATTAGATTTAGATTTTTTTAAATTAATTTAATTTTGGGTTAAATGCACTTTATCCCCTGCAATAGTAGCGACTTTTGATTTACCCCCTTTTAAAAATAAAAAATTCGACACTTTTGTTGACTGTGTAATTAAATGTCACCTTGGCTTTTTTTAATATTTTTTAATATTTTATTTAATTGTATAAAATCTTTGTATTGTTAAAAAATATGTATTAATTGGGTTTCAAACTCTTGTCCCTCTTGCAAGCCATGCACCCAACCACTAGACTTTGTGTTTCAATTTATATATTACTCACTTTAACATATCCAAATAACAACATTCAATAACCAAATAAACCTATGCACTTTTGCATAAACATAATCAACAACAAAACCATTCAACAAGTAGTAAATCAGGAAGCAGAGGGAAGATATCAGGAAGTTTTACAGCTCATATAACTAACTGAAACCTCTCATCCTCACCATTCATTTCCATGTAACTAACTTCTGCTCCAAGAGTTGAGATGACTTCAATTTGTATCAAATTTTCAGCTCTATGTAACAGAGATCAGATTCCTCATTCAATCAAGAGAGTGACTCTACAACAAAAAAAATCAGAAATCAGGATTCTCTGGCTCTCTGAAAATAGAATACATTCACAGATAAATTCAAAGAAACTAAAAGAATAAATCTTCAAGAACAGAAACTCACCAGGATCTCTCTCTGGAAATCGAATTGAATCCTCTTCTTCTTTCTCCAATCTTCACCTCTGCTTCCAATAACCGCAACTACACTTCATCATCTTCGACACTACTTCAACATAATTTTCAACATTCTGATTTTGTTGTTTCAATCAACATCAATAACAAAAGCCACAATTTCAATCGCATCAAAACAATGTCACCACACCGATTCGTAACGCTGCAACCTCCATCATATCATCCACGAAGCAAGATCGGTGATCACTCAAGTCAAAGTGGAGTCACGAATTGGAGATGTTAAGCATATAAGTGGAACCATGACTGACGCGTAGAGAGGTTAAAGTCGAAGTCGGAGAGAAGATCACAATTGGAATCACTGTCGCTGTGTGTTGACCGAAGAAGCACCGTCGGGTCTGTTTTGAAGACGAAGAAGAAGGTGGAGGTTTGAAGGGACGAGGCCGAAGAGAGGTTTGACGATGGAGATAGGTGGTTCTAGGCGGTGTGTTTGATGGCAGCGGCGATGTTTAAAGAGTGGAGATGAGAGGGAAAGAACGGTGCTTCAAAAGTAGATGAAGAGTCCCATTTTTCAACCCTAAGAAAAAACGCAGTCATTTTTTATAGACACATCCTTTATTTTCCCATTGTTATGTATCTTGCGTGCCTGTTCAAGCAAATCCATGATCTTTTAGCAGGCCATTGTTTTCTAGCCGTGTTACTCAGTGTAAGCCAACACTGAATAACACCTCATCCTTATCCTCTTGTTCACCGGTAAAACCGGCTTGTGAATGTTTAAGATTTAGTTTGTGTTTATTATAAAATTAAAGTTATTTTCTTTCTTTCCTCTATCATATGCTATAGCAGCCACAATGCAATTCGTCACACTTCCATAGTAGTTAGGATATTAGTTGTTCTTCACCAAGATGGTTTAATTATGTTCAATGATTTTGTTGTTGATTATGTTTATGTAAAAGTGTAGGGGTTTATTTGATTATTAAATGTTTTTATTTGGATATGTTAAAGTGAGTAATATAAAAACTGAAACACATAGTCTAGTGGTTGGGTGCATGACTTGTAAGTAGAGGGACAAGGGTTTTGAAACCCAGCTAATGCATATTTTTTAACAATGCAAAGATTTTATACAATTAAATAAAATATTTAAAAATGTCAAGGTAGGCATTTAATTACACAAAGATTTTATACAATTAAATAAAATATTTAAAAATGTCAAGGTAGGCATTTAATTACACAAAGATTTTATACAATTAAATAAAATATTTAAAAATGTCAAGGTAGGCATTTAATTACACAGTCGGAAAGAGTGTCACAGGCTACGTCTAAAACCCAAAGGGAATCTTGGCTGTAAGGCATTTAATTATTTGTTAAGGGGAAAATAATTTTTTTTTGAACGGGAAGTAAATCAAAAGTCGCTCCTATTGCAGGGGGTAAAGTGCATTTAACCCTTTAATTTTTTACCAACAAAAAATGTTTTAATTAAATTAAATTTTTTTTTATTTCACAGTTAATTTGTAAATTACTTAGAATTAGAGTTAATTATTGTTATTATCACTTTAATTATTTTTCATAAATAAAAATATCAAAAAATATTTTCCTAACAAGAAATTTTCTTTAGGTTTTAAATACCTTCTTCTAATTTCTTTTCTCTTTGCTATTTAAATTCTAGAAAACAAATGTATAGGTCGCACAGTTGATTTTGTAATAGCTTAGTTTACTTTCTCGCATTTTTCCTTATTATGTAACTGCTCATGAGATGTAATAGCCTAGATTTATTTCCCTGCAATTTACTTTCTGCACCTATATATATATATATATATATATATATATATATATATATATATATATATATATATATATATATATATATATATATATATATATATATATATATATATATATATATATATATATATATATATATATATATATATATATATATATATATATATATATATATAGTAATTAGGCATGTATGGCAAGATCTAAAACGAAACGCTAGATAACCCTAATAAAAGATAAAAGTTAACTGAAATCAAAACATTTTTTACACATGCACCTCTAGGGTGATCCCACTCGTTGCCTCGGATAAAAAATAGTCATGTCCCTCGAATGTGAGACGCTTTAGCAAAAGACCCTCTATTAAAAGATTGTAGTCCCTCGATGACCCATCAATGCTGCCTTGGTAAACGATCTTAGTCCCTTACGATAAATTGCTACAGTGTCCTACAAGTTACCTTTATGACTGTACGATGACCCGCGCCTGTCCCTCAAACATCCAATGATAGGACTTCCTACTAACTAATGGTAGGATAGCATTATCTAAAGGAGGAGGAAAAAAATAAAGACTTTTGAGTAGGTAGATAGTTCTTAATCGCTTGCTCACAAACTAAAACAATTTTCATACCTCACACTTTCAAAACAACTACTTTCAAAACGCTCTATAAACACTCTTGAGGGATGATACAAAGGTTATTATAAAGCAGACTTCCTTACATTGGTATCTTCAAAACATTTTTATACACGACACTTTTTCAACAAATATTTTCAAAATAAACATTTTGTATGCATTCTCAACGATACGAGAATCATTACAGAATTACCGCACTTAGGCATTTTCAAAATATTTTCAAACACATACACGAAGGCATTTTCAAACAAAAGTGAACTAGCAATTCAGAGCCCGTAGATAACTACGGATGAAAAGGGTGCTAACACCTTCCCTTTTCATAACCTACCCCCCGAACTCAGAATAATCTCAAAGGTCTTTCCTGTTCTTTTCACCCTTTTCTTTATTGGATAAAAGAAAAGTCGGTGGCGATTCTTGTTATTCGCAACATATGCAATAAAATGCAAAACAAGTCAGTTCTCCAACCGTATTATAGGTAGGCTTCTCCATCCCCTTAGGAATAGGGGCCTCCATGATGGCCGGGGACAAAAGACCGCGGGGTTCGTCTTAGTCACTTCTTTCTGGGGAGCAAGATGGGCACCGGTAGTAGCGGCGGTCTTTGTGTCGATCTTGGTCCTCGGTCCACTTAAAAGCTTCCTCTTTGCGCTGGAGTTTGAAAAAAGGTAAGGCGGGTTGAGCGGATTTCGCGATGAAACGGGAGAGTGAGACGAGCATACCATTTAGGACTTGTATGGATTTTTTTGAAGTAGGTGTAGGGAGGACAGAGAACGCCTGACACTTGTCGGGGTTGGCTTTGATTCCTTGTTCTGTTAGGTAAAAATTGAAGAACTTGCCCGCCTTAACCTCGAAGGTGCATTTATAGGGGTTGAACCTCATTCTACATTGCCTTGCTTGGGAAAAGACTTTTCTGAGATGAGCGGCATGGTCAGTGTCTACTCGAGATTTGACAATCATGTTGTCCATGTATACCTCGAGCATATCTCTGATCTCGTTGCGGAAGACTTTGTTCATCATCCGCTGGTATGTTGCTCCTGCATTTTTCAGACTGAAGGGCATTATGTTGTAGTAATAATTGCCCGAGCTGGTCATGAAAGGAGTGTAGTGTTTGTCGCTCATTGCCATTTGGATTTGGTTATAGCCCGAATAGGCATCCATGAAAGATAAAATTTTATAGTCGGCCGAGTTGTCGACCAGCATATCAATATTAGGTAAAGGAAATGCATCTTTGGGGAATGCCCGACTAAGATCGTTATAGTCAACACACATACGCCAGTTTCCATTATTCTTTTTAACGAGTACAATGTTTGATAACCAGGTTGAATACCGGGTTTCAGAAATAAAATTTTCCTCTAGGAGGTCTTTTACAGCTTTTTCAGCAGCCTCCGTTTTCTCGGGGGACTGCCTATGCCTACGTTGTACTACTTCCCTAGTGGCTGGATCAATGGCGAGTTGATGAAAAGCAACCTCGGGGTCGAGACCGGGCATCTCCATGGCGCTCCACACGAAAAGATATGTATTCTCCCTCAAGCAGGATTTGATCCGCTTCCTCGCCAGGTCAGGGAGTCCGGTGCCGATCTTCACCCCTCTATTCAGGTTTTCACCGAGAGGGACGAGCTCGAAGTCCCCATCCAGAATTGGTCGGAGGAGCTCCTACTCGCTGTTGGAAGATTTGTCTTGGTCGAAGCGGGTGTCCAATGAGATCGAGTCGACCTTTGGAGAAGCCCTATGCACTTCTTCCTTGATGGGTTATGGCTCTGGTCGCGCTGTTGCAGCTTTCTTGGCGTGCCGTGCCCCGGTGTCGACTATGTTGTGTCCCTTGGCATCCGCATTGAAGCATCTTCGGGAATCTGCTAGGTCTCCCTGGATGGTGGCGACGCGTGCCCTCATTGTGTAGAACTTCATCTTCAGATGGATAGCGAAGGGCACCACGGTCAACTCTGCCAGTGTCGGCCTCCCAAGGATGTAGTTGTAGAGGGAGGGACAGTCGATAACCAAGAAACACACCTTGACTTGCTTGGTAGCAGTGTCTTCGCCGAAGGTGACCATTAGCTCCATGTACCCCCATGGCTTAGAGGTCGAGCCATTAAATCCCTGCAGGTCGGATCCCACGTATGGTGAGAGGTGTGAGTCGTCGAGTTGCAGGGTTCTGAAAAGCTGGTTATACATCACGTCGAAATAACTTCCCTCGTCGACCAGGATGCGATGAACATCAATGTTAGCCATTCTCTCCCTGATCAGGAGAGGGGTGGCTGAATTGGGGGGCCCTCCGGGCAATTCCTCGAAGTAAAAGGTGATCGGCTCCAATCTGCCCTTAATTCTCTCGAAGGTCACCATTTGCGATGGGTCGCATCGAACAACTCGTCCAACTTCCTCTTCGCTGAATTTATAGTTATGTCATTAAACCCTCACCATTTATGACCATGGCAGAGGGGAAACCTTCCCACATGCTGTGCATGGACAGAGGCTATTCCATGTGTTCGGGGATGTAGAAGTCCTCCGGTCTCGTAACGGAGAATGCGGTCTGGATGGGAACCGACTCGTCAGATGGTCGGGCATCCTCCTCTATCTCCCTTGTTTCGCGGGCATCTCGAAGGGGGGCGTCACCGCGCCGATATTGCCCAAGTCTTCCCCCTTTTATGAGGGTCTCAATAGCATCTTTGAGATGGACACAATCTTCAGTCAAGTGTCCATGGATTTGGTGGTATTGGAAGTATTTGCTCCGATTTGCCCCGGGTTTAGCAAGAGCGGGGCGAGGACGCTTGACGTTGCCGTCCTTGAAATCTGTGTTTGTACATTCCGCCAAAATGCGCTCGCGGGAAGCCGTTAGCGGAGTGTACTCAGTAAACCTCCCTGAGGGTCCTCTTTGCTCACGAGGGTCTCGGGATTTGTCATCCCTTCTCTTCTCGCTAGTTCGTCGAGGAGGGTCGGAGTCTTGTCGTAGATTACTAGTTGATCCACGATTCCTGGGGTCCCGGGCTCTATTGGCCGTTTCCCTCTTTTCGTAGTCCATGTATGCTCTGGGTTTCTCGAGGAGGGCATCAAATGTCCGAGGCGGTTCGATGCCTACGGCCTTTCTGAATTCCGTGCCCGGGAGGAGTCCCCTTTCGAGCAGGTATCTCTTCATGTGATCGGTGCAGGGGACTTGGATGGCCTCCCGATTGAACCGATCAATAAATTCCCCCAGGGTCTCGTCGTGTCTCTGGACGATATCCTCGAGGGTTGCTTCGGTATATGGGTGTCATCGTGAAGCAGTGAACGAACTGAAGAATTGGTTATTTAAATTTTGCTAGGAGGTAATTGACCCTAGGGCGAGACTCTTGTACCAGTCCATCGCAGCTTTCCTCAAAGTCGTGGGGAACAACCGACATTTGATTGGTCCCCCGACATTATGGTAATGCAGCATTGTCTTGAACCCATCTATGTGGTCGATCGGGTCGGCAATGTCGTCGTACTCTTTAAGATGGGGAGGCTTCTCCATCCCCTGGGGGATGGGTTCCTCCATGATGGCTTGTGACAAGGGACCGTGGGGGTCGTCTTCGTTACTCCTATCTGGCGAGCGAGAGGGAGATCTGTTGTGGTGGTTGTGGCGTCCCTGGTCGCGCGGAGCGTTCCTTAGGCGGTATGGTCGTTCGTTATTTCTCCTGCTGTCTCCAAGGGGTATTTGTTCCTGATGCGAGGGGACATGATGGTGTCTCCCCGTGTCAACGGGCTAGTCCCTCTCCAATGCGGGGCATCGCCCGATTGGTCGGGGAGAAGGACTTCGAGAGACGTCTCGCCTACATCTCTGCGGGGGAGATTGGGGATGTTCCTCTACTTGGCGAGGAGGAGGAGACTGGGGCCTCCTGTGTCTTCTGGGGGCTCTCCAAGCATCTTCGAGCGCCCTGAATCTCTCTCCTTGAGAGAAAATCAGGTAATTCGTCTGATTTATCACCGTGAATAGTGCCCTGGTCGTGGCGCCTGCTCCGGCGGGAATGAGGACCTCATGGAACTGGTTGGTCTGATAGTTCTGAGGAGGTGGCCGATCGTCTTCAAGTCGGCGAGATAGTGATGATGACGAAGCAGTTGCTCTGTCTCTATATTCTGAAGGCCCGAGCATATTAACGGTGGGGGCCGTGTTGTGGCGAGCAGTACCAGCATTGTCGATGTCGGTATTATCGACGATGTTGTTGTTGGCGTCGATGATACGGACATTCAAGTTGTTTTCTATTGTTTGATCAACCATGATAGTCAAAAGGGTGATTTAGGTTTAGTCTTGAGTAAATGGAAGACGGGGAAGCAAGTTTCCCACAGAAGGCACCACTGATCGTACCTGACCAGAATGAACCGTCACAGCTAGCTCGAGCAGAAGTTGAGAGTAAGGTGGGGGGGGGGGGGGGGGTACCTGCAAGACACTCTGATGCCAAAGTGAGTTTGGGAATGAGCAAGCAAGTGTGAGTTTAGAAAGTGTTGAATACCTGACCCTCTCGAAAGAGAGGGTATTTATAGCCCCCAGCGTTGGGCCAAGGTCTCTTTATTGGGCTGGTCAAGCAGGCCCAATATAGAGACTGTCAGGTCATACGTGAGTAGTGGGGACCCGCACGTGGTCTCCTACCTGGATGACGTCCTCCGCAAGGTCAGGAGGATATGGATGCGATCTTTCTAGGACCACGAAGACTCTGTAATATCCGGAGAAGTTGGTAATCATCCCTACGAGGAGGGTGCTCGGGAGGAGCACCTGCTCGTCATGGGTGATCCCTGCCATACGCGAGGTCGATAGGGGACCAATCTTGGTCGACGAGCTAATTGAGGTGTCCTCGAAGTCTTCATGGTCGGAGGTGACCGTTCTCAGTCTACTCGGGGCGTTGTCCCCGCATGGTGAGGTTGTATCCTCGTGGGGAAAAGATGGTAGTTGCCCGCCGTCTTTGAGGATAGAATCGACCAGTGGTGCAGATTGAACGATTTGGATTGGACCTCACTGGGAGTTGGGCCAAGGACAAACCCAACCCAGAACAATTATTGTCAATTTAGTTTAGAAAAATCCCTCTCTCTATTTTTTCATAAAAAGTTGTTGATTTACAAATATCTTACACTAATACAGAAATATAAATGTTGTCGTTTTCGAAAATTATATTTAATACGAATATTTATATATATTTAACTCAACTAAGAGATATCGCTTGAATTATCCCACTCAACTCTCTTTTATTAAAAGATTGATATGACTGGAGATAAAAAAAAAGTAATTATATGATAAATTTATCAATGAAGACTATATTACTTTTATATATATTTATTTTTAAATTTATTGATTTTTTTTACTAAAGGTTTATTAATACTATAATAGAAAATTTATATTTCCAAAAAAAAATTAAATATTGTATTTTTGTAAAAAAATATTATTAGTGTAGGTTAAATTTTACAAAATATCTTATTTTAAATGCCAAAGAAAAAGTAGAAAAATTTATATAATAAAAAAAATCCAATGAATATAATATATTTGTGCAGAAACATCTAACGGTAAAGACGAGAGGGTTCGAATTTCAAACTTAAGACACTTATTCAACTTTAAGTTTTACAAAAGAAATTATATTACACGAAAAAACTAATCATATATTTTGTTTTTATTACATTTATTACTCAAAATAATTTGATATTTAAATACTCTCTCCGTTTTTAAATATAAGTAATATTAAAAAATCTACACTAAATTTTAACAGTTAAAAAGATCAAACAAATAGTCATTCAAAAAATATATATATATATTTGACTAATATTAAAAAATAAATTTGACTAAAATTTGACGTTGATATATATAAATACAGTGTTACTTACTTTTACCATTTTCGTTTCCATTGCAATACCCAAAACAAAATATTAATAGAAACTCACTTATATTCTCTTTCAAAGTTAAAAAAATTCAAATAAAATATTTTTAACTTTATTCAAGATGGAAATTTCAGTCTAAAAATAAAAAATATTCAAAGATGGACCTTTAAATAATATATTAACTCATAATCCTCTCTCTATATATATCGACCATATGTTTGTGTTTTCTCAACAACTAGCCTATCTCATCATATCATGGAGAGTCTAACATTCCAAAATTCTTATGTAATTTTCTTTGTGTGCATAGTTTTTTCTACGTCGCTTGTTTTTGTCTAAGAAAATAAACATTTCTCATTATTATTATTATTATTATTATTATTACTATTATTATTATTATTTTTTTTTTTATTATTATTATTAACTATATTTTTCATGCAGATTATTTGTGTGATCTCTGTAGCTGTGATATTGGGATCACTAGCAGAATGCAGAGTGCAAACTTCTAAATTGGCCAGCTTTGATTACCCAGCCATTAATTGCAGAAAACACAGTGCAGTTTTGACAGATTTTGGTGCAGTTGGTGATGGCAAAACCTCTAACACCAAGGCTTTTAATTCAGCAATATCAAAACTTAGCCAATATTCAAATGATGGTGGTGCACAACTCATTGTTCCACCAGGTAAATGGTTAACAGGAAGCTTCAATCTCACAAGCCATTTCACTCTTTTTCTCCAAAAAGACGCTGTCATTCTCGCATCTCAGGTATGTATATACTTATATTCTTGCATATCAAAGTTTTATAATCAATGAAAGAGTTATTTAATTTTCATGATATACATAGGATGAATCCGAATGGCCTCAACTTCCTATATTACCTTCTTATGGAAGAGGAAGAGATGCACCTAAAGGAAGATATAGTAGTCTCATTTTCGGAACAAACCTCACCGATGTTATAATAACCGGTAACTATTTACACCGTTATTAAAGATTGTAAAGTTTATGTTAAAATATGGAAGTAACTCTTCAATTTAACCTATTTGAATTTTTTCATAAGGTAACAATGGAACAATTGATGGACAAGGATCTTCTTGGTGGAAAAAGTTCAAGTCAGGTGAATTGAAACTTACTAGGCCATACATGATTGAACTCATGTACTCTGATCAAATACAGATCTCACATCTCACTTTGATTAACTCTCCAACTTGGTTTGTCCATCCAATTTATAGCAGGTTTGATGAAACACCATTTTTCAATTTTTCATAACGTTAAGGCGTTATATTATTTCATTATTGTAATCAATCCCTCTATTTTTTCATCAGTAACATAATTGTAAATGGACTCACCATTCTTGCACCAGTGGATTCTCCAAACACAGATGGAATAAATCCAGGTAATATATTATATGCATAATTTCACCAACTTTTGATGACAAATAGAGCATGACGAAATGATAATTTTTCTTAACAGATTCGTCAACGAACGTTAGGATTGAAGACAACTACATTGTATCTGGTGACGATTGTATCGCGATAAAAAGTGGATGGGATGAGTACGGAATCAAAGTCGGAAAGCCATCTCAACACATTATCATAAGAAGGTTAACATGTATATCGCCCGATAGTGCTATGATTGCGTTAGGGAGTGAAATGTCTGGCGGAATCCAAGATGTAAGAGCTGAAGACATAACTGCTATTACAACAGAATCAGCTGTTAGAATCAAATCCGCTATCGGTAGAGGCGCATTTGTGAAGGACATTTTTGTTAAAGGAATGAATTTGAACACAATGAAATATGTGTTTTGGATGACAGGGACTTATGGAGACCACCCTGATAAAGGTTTTGATCCACGGGCACTGCCGAAAGTTAGTGGAATAAATTATAGAGATGTTACTGCTAAGAATGTGACATTTGCAGGTAAACTAGAAGGAATTTCTAATGACCCTTTTACTGGAATATGTGTTTCTAATGTGACTATTGAGATGAGTGAACAAAGGTCAAAGAAGAAACTTCCATGGAATTGTACTGATGTTGCTGGAGTTTCAAGCAATGTGAGTCCTCAACCTTGTGAATTGCTTCCAGTGAAGAAAGATAAATTGGATTGTGCTTATCCAACTGACAAATTGCCCATTGAAAATGTTCAGTTCAAGTCTTGTTCCTTTAAGAGTAGTGCCTTTTAATAATAATATGGACGATGTATTTAAACTTTTACACTATTATATAGTGTCATTGTTATTACGAAAGAAAAGGTTGTTTTCTTTCATAAGGATATGTTTGCTAGTAAATGTTTTAAAAGGAACTAATAATATAAATAATATTTATCTATTTATAACTGTTGGATCTTAAGCACACAGTCTAAAAAAATAACATTATTTTTTACATAATTAATAACTGTTTAATCTCAATTCAGAAATCGGATTAGCCCGTCAATTATGAATAGTCGACAATCAATCATGGCTAGAAAAAGTATTAACACCTTATTTTCTAATAAATATTGTTAAAACACTCTCTTTTTATTTATTCGTTCATGATTTTAAAAGTTTCAATAAAATTAAAATCAAAATCAAAATTTAACAAACTTGATAATTATAAGTTTTTGTAAAATAATTTTAATTTATAATATATGAACATAAGTGTTTTCTATTTAATCATGGTATTTATAATATTAAAAAACTATATATTTACGAAAGATAATATTAGACCTTTAAATTTCAAAATCTTAATTAAAATACTCTTTGGTCAACTATTGAAAATAATAATAATAATTAAGTGTGGAGGTACAATAATAATAATAATAATAATAATAATAATAATAATAATAATAATAATAATAATAATTATTATTATTATTATTATTATTATTATTATTATTATTATTATTATTATTATTATTATTATTATTATTATTATTATTATTATTATTATTATTATTATTATTATTATTATTATTATTATTATTATTATTACTATTATTATTATTATTATTTTGAAATCAAGAATATATGGATAATGAATTAAAAAACAATTATAAACAAGGTGATCCTTAATATCGAACCCACCAAAACACCTGAGCAAGATAAAAGGTCCTAAGAGCTAAGGCATCAAAAGATAAACAATGTGATGTCTTAACTTAGGTTTAGTCCAAAAACCTATTTACAATGACATGAACAATATAATATCCTATATTACTATTATTATGTGTATTGTTAAAACAATGTGAATTTCTATACCTAACTCTCATAAACTGTCTCACTAAAAGCACATTTGAGGAACTCTGCTCTCCATCCTTTTACTTTACAACCATTTATGATCCAATTTAATTCCTCTTATCAACCACCTGGGGTGTGAGTAGTTTGAAGCCATAGCATGAAGCCAAATTTTCTTCATTTCATCACAAATCAAATAGCGAATGTTTTAAAGTTTCTTGTTGATCACAAAAATATCAATTGTTATTCATAATTATGTCAAACCTCTTAAGTCTTTACTTTGTAGCCAACCTATCTTGGCATGCCATCAGAGAACAAAAATGTATCTAGGTCTAGCCATGTTGTCATACATCAATTTCCTCCACACGACATATTGTTTAGGGTCTTTTAAATGGAAGTACATATCTCTAGTATGATAAGTGGAAGCTTGATGAAGCCTATTCCACAGTTGTTGATTATGCAGGTAGCTTTTCTGTTTAAGGATAGCTTTCAATATCCAAGAACAAGACTTTTTAATTGGAACAATCATGATGTTATCACTTTTTAAATAATAGAAGTGCACACATTTAATCTACAAACTCTATCTCTCTTGCCACTAAGGTCCATAGCAGTTTTATCAAGCAGGCTTGGATCTGATCCTTAATAGAAATAATGTGTAGGCCATCCCAATTCTTAGGAGCACAGATGCTATGCCAAGCAACATGGAATTTTCTACTAATAGTATCACCACCAACCCAGAGAAAAGATCTATAGAAAGCATAAATTTTCTGAATGATTTTCTTAAGCAGCGAGATGCATTGCTTCCAATAATTTGTGACAACAAACAAACCACTCTTAATCAGCTGCACTTTCCCAGTAAAGCTAAGAAGCATAAAATTCCAATGTCTAATCCTAGCAACAATCTTATCAACTAGTATAAGACAATGATGGATAGATATTTTCTTACTATTGAGAGGCACACTAAGATATCTGAATGGGAGAGGGCCTTCTTTGAACATATTTACCTTTTAAATCTCCTACTTGGTTTGCGTGTCTATATTGCCAAAATAAACATTGTATTTTGAAGGGTTGATAGCTAGGCCTGTAGACTTGGAGAGTTCCTCAAAAGCTTCCATGAATAAGCTTATGCACTTTGTGTCTCCCCTTACAAACAGAATGAGGTCATCAACAAAACTCAGGTGGGTGATATTCAAGTTTTCACATTTAGATTGATAATTAAAATCAGGAGTGAACTTCAATCTTTGCATAATCCTATTGAGATACTCCATAATAATAACAAAGAGTAAGGGAGATAGGGGATCCCCTGCCTGAGATCTCTTTTAGCTTTGACGATTCTTGTATACTCCCTATTGATTCTAAACCTGTAGGATATTGTAGAGATATATAACATTGAAGATTAAGAAAACACAAGAAATGAGGGGTTTGAATTGGATTTCAAGATTAAAACTTTTTTTGATACCCATGAAAACAATCAAAGAATTAAGAATAAAAATAATTAACACAATATTTTTATCCTAGATCGCTATTAACGAAGCTCCTGATGAATGCTTGATTCACATAAATTATCACATCATTTCATGACATTTAGCTTACTTAATTAACAAGATTATAACATACAAACCTCAACTGTTGACTAAAAATGTTATTGTGCAAAGTTTACTTGGTTTGGTTGTCTTTTGTGCATGTTTTAGCCATTAAAGAAAATAACCAGAAAACAGATACTTCGCTAAGAGAAAGTTGCAGCGAACAATTTGCTTAGTGAACTTCTAGCAAATGAAGTCAGAAGCAAATCACCCAGTTTCTCCAGCAGTGAGGAGCAGCGAAGCAACTTTTCTTAGTGAATTGAGCCTTCGCTTAGCGAAACAAGACGGTCTAAAGAAGATATTTTGAAAAGACCTCGGGCTGAAGAAATCAACTTCACTAAGCGAGCCTCACCTCGCTTAGCGAACTTTGGCGGTTTCAGAAGACAAGTTGATTTGAAAACTTAACATAGAAGAAAAGACTTCGCTTAGCAAAGTATAGTTCGCTTAGCAAACTCAGGCGGCCAGAACTACTATAAAAGGGACAGAACTCAGTTCAGTTTGGAGATTCTAGTTTTTATCACTTGTAATAACATAATACATCATTTGTAATAGCAGTAGAATAGGTGTAGAGGAGATTGTAAGGAGAAGGAGTTGGATTCGTATCAAGAGTCGGGAAATCATCGTTGATGTTGTTTCAACTCAATTCTCCACTTGTGCTTCAAGCTACCATGAGTAGCTAAATCCCTTTCTTGTTGGGATTGATCGTAGTTCATCGAAACAATATGTATTTTCTTTAATCATGGCGTTATATGTAATTTATGTTTGAATGATTATCGTTGTTATCTTTGTTTTACCGTTTATTTCATGGATTGAATTGATATTGACAAATATGATTCTAATCTCGATCTAAGATAACAATTATTAAACTCTAAATGCTAGACATAGATTTAAGTTTAATATTCACTAAAAGTATTGAATCTTAATGCTACCGTATTGTTTAATAGGCTAAGGAATCGTCGATTAAACTATAAGGTAGAAATCACATCAAAGTTTAGACTTGAGCTTTGTTTGTGTGTGATACATGATGATAATGAAACATTCTTAAAACATGTATAACTGATTTCTGATATGCATATTGAATCGGCGAACAAACACCGATTTCCAACAAGTATATTCCTCCGAATTTAATCTTTCGTTATTTTAGACATTTACTTTTAGTTACTTATAAACCAAACAAATCTTGAAACTTATGCTTAGAATAATATAAACTATTGAACGGTTTTGATATCGCTCTAATCTCTGCGGATACCATAAAATAATATTTTCATTTGATTTTACTCAACATCAGCCGATAAAACAATACTTTCATTTGATTTTATTCAATATCAGTTATTTCCAGTCCACCCGCCAAAGTGATTTGGCTTTCTCATAAGGAATTAATCCACTATAACCAAAATTGATTACAACCACAAAGACCTACTGTCAATGTCTTCTTGAGAATTGTAACTATACTGAAGTCTCTCAAGGAATAACAAATCAAAAGTTGAGATACAAAAGATGTGTTTACAAAGTTGCTTCTATAAAGCTGATTACACAAAATGAAATACAATGATTAACACAAAAGTGTTTAAGATCAAGTGTATGAACAAAAGTTCCTTTCTTAATGTTTCTTGTTTCTCAGAGTTCCAACATTTTTGTTCAAGAGTTCAAAATTATTCAAAAGTTTTGTCGTTTTTCCATTCTTCCAAGGCTTCTTTATATAGGAAAATAAAGATATGTTGAAGGGCGAAGATGGAATTCCATAAATTTCATATAAGTTCTTGCATAGGCGTGTAAGAATGGTACAATAGCACAATTCACATCCCATGAAATCAGGGTAGTGGAGAGAATATTTGATCTTGTACTGACTAATATTTTCTCACGTAAAACCTTTTTGATCTTATCTTATAATCTTCAGAGGCTTCAGAATGTGTGATGATGAAGCATGCTTATAAGGACCAAAACAGTGTATCAGAGTCTATAGAATCTTGTCTTCAGAACTTTGATTTTGAGTCTTCATAACTTGTTCTTTAAAACTACAAAATGGTGGAGTGCAGAATCTTCAGAGTTTGAAAATCTTTAGAAGTTACTTTATCAAAGTCAGAATCATAAGCCATTTGAATGAGCATTCATTAAGAAGCATTAACAAAGAACATTCCGAACTTGATTTTTCTTTGTAAATGACACTTGATACCTCTTTAGAGTCAGAGTGTGTTGAGTTCAGAAACTGATGACTACAGTCACTTTTCAGAGAGTTAGAACCGGTTGAAATTCAAACACTAGACAAAATCATTAGGGTACAAAATTGTTCTCTAAAAAACAATATATTATTATCATCAAAACTAAAAGTCAGATGTATAACCAGATCTTGTTCTTACGATCTCTTCTTTTTGATGATCACAAAACCATGTATTTTGATGAACAATTTTTAAAATCATATAAAATTGGAGGAAGCAAATTGTAATTTAACCTATAAATTAGTATAATTTTATAAAAAGAATATAGATTTATAATTATCAATTTACTGGAATTGTGATTTAAATTGAAACTTTAATAATTAGAATGAAAAAATAATGAGAAAGATTGTTTTCAAAAAATATCTAGAAAATAAATTGTTATCATATATTAAAAAAGAAACTAAATTATATCAATTAAAAATAGACATTTCATTTACATCTAATTATATATCTTTTATTTCAATAACACACATGCATACAAATAAAGATATATTTTTTATTTATCTACGAATTTTTCTCTCCTAATACTATGGTTGTTACGGGGTTGAAAGAAATACCACCTAATATAAAATTATCTTGAGAAATTATAAGATTTGATAATAAAATATCTCTTTGTGTATTCCCTGTTTATTTGTTTATTAGTTTTGATTTCTGACTAATAACTAAACCGTTTTGTTTGATTTTATATATTTTGTGAATATTACATTATGATTGTGAATTCTTGCGTATTATCAAATAAAATTGAGGAAATTTTGTTTCTACGACGAATGTATTACGAACTCTTTTGCATCATGTTAATTAAATTAAAATATTTTATTTATTAAAATTTTTGAAATCTTTTATATATAAAATAGTAATACATAGAAATTAAATATTACAAAATTAAAATTATATTTTGTATGTAAGGCTCAATTTTAGATTTTCCTCTAAATAGATTTTTTTTGTAACCCTGTCATTTTTATAATGTTTTCTTTTTTTATAAACTCTATCATTTTTGTAATGTTTCCTTTTTTATTTATTTAAAAAGGTTTCATTAAAAATTATAATTATCAATAATTTATTTATATTAAAATTATAAATTAAATATAATTTTAGATTATATAAGTTATTTATGTTTTATTTTTTTTAATGTAAAGTACATATTAAAACATATCAAAAGTTGAAATATATTTAAATTTAAAATTAAATATTAAGTTGGATTCTGATTATACAGATAACAAATGTTTTTTTGTAAATGATAAAATAATTTTAAAAATCATTATCTCTAATAAAAAACAATTAAAAAATCTATGTTTTTTTCTTCATTAAGGATGTGTTTGGTTTAAGAATTCGAAAGACATGTTTAAGAATAAGTTATTCAGAAATAGAAAAAAAAAAAGTATGATTGTCAGATATTTTTAAGAAAATGTGTTTAACATATTATTTGATATTCTTAGAAAAATTAGTATTTATATTTTTTAATTAAAAAAATCATGTAAAATTTCATGGGAATAAATATTCTCACCTTTTTACATAGAAATTATTGAAATTATAGAAGTTATTAGAAGATATTTTATTTCTTAAAATCTTTATATTTAAGAATAAATTTTCTTCAAACTCTTAACAAATATCAATATAACTATTTTCTAAAAATTATTTATGGAAATTTAATTTTTAAACTTGAAACAAACACCTCCTAAAAAAATAATAAAAAAATGAATACAAGGACTTTTGTCTGCCAAGCTATCTACTATTAAATATATCTACAAATATATTTAACAAGTAATAAAATTTGTTTTGTTAGGGGCCTATAATTGTTTTATGAAAAGTTTTTATGAGGCCAAAGAAAAAGACTTAGCCTGCCTTTAACAATTTTATATACTAAGGTGTTTAAGAAAAATAAGAAGAAGAAAAGATGAAAGAAAAGAAATATTAAAAAGAAAAGCTAAAGGCAAAAGAAAAACAATACTAGAATACATAATACTAGAATACAATGATGATAAAAATTTAGAGCCATTTTTTACTCTTACCATATATAATATATATTTTCACATGATTTTGCATGTGAGTCATATTTAATATATGATGAATGAAGTAGATAGGTATTATTTGCATATAATTGTAGAGTTGTACATGTAGTTGATGTTGTTATTTGTTTTTTAAATGTTGTTACTTGTGAATAAAATGCATGTCTCCAAAAATCATATTTAATTTATGAGAATGAAAAAAATTATTTGATTTAATTTATCTAATATTAAAATTTAATTTTTTAACTTAGAAATAAATTATATTAATTGTATTTTTTATCTTTTCTTTAACTAATACCATTCAATTTTAAGTTTTCTAAAATTTGATGTTACTTGTTAACTTTGAGAAATATATGGACAAAAATTGTATTTAAGGATAAATGTTTTTATTGATTAATATCCCTAAGAATTTTATTAGACTCTTAAAGATTACTAAGTGAAATATCGCATATTTGATATTGTGTTCTTGCAATTGGATGTTTTTTAAAGCTAAATAAATAGAATTTTGCGACTTCAAATCTGCGCACTTGCAATCAAATGTTTTTACCCCTATTAAGTGACTTAGATTAACATGACAATTATGTTGAACTTCAGCTAATTAAAAAAGGATTATATTGACATATGTGTTAGTGAGTATGTTTCAAATGCATACGTAATTGAGTAGGTAAAGAAAAATCATTCGGGCAATACTCGAGTTTGATTTTTGATGGAAACAAAATTTGATCAATGAATCATCTCTCTAAACTACGAAACTAATTTAGTTGATTCATTATGTGAATCAGAATTGATTGGTTAAATCCAAAATATAATACATTATTTTGTATTAAATTAAATTTTGACTATAGTATCTATCATCTATTATAATATATTAAGTTTGAATCGCACATTCTGAGACGAACACTTCAACTCTTTTTATGCCACATTATTCATTTTTATAAGGCATCTCTCAAAATTCATCTTCACTTTCAAAAGTCTAAAACACATTTTTAATCAGTATTAAAGATCACGACTTCAAATTCAGACAAATGCAAAAATACAATAATCTAATATCTAATTATTAACTTTGATTATCTAAAAAAATATTTTCCAATATACAACTAATCTTTGCATATATATTATTTTCATAGATATATTCCTCTAACTTTCAAAAATAAAAGAGATGCACATATCGAATTTTTTTTGGAATAACCATGTATTAAAAAAAATTCGCAAATAACCATATTTCGGAAAAAATTACGCCAATAACCATGTTTCAGATGACTCCCTAAAGGAGGAGCCATCTCACTTGGCGCCTCCACTAAGCATAATGCCCTAGGCGCCATCTCACTTGGCGCCTCCTCTCTCTTTTAGCCAAGTGAGATGGCGCATGCATTTTAAAAGTGAGAGGAGGCGCCATCTCACTTGGCTCCTAGGGTAAAATGTAGTTTTTATAAATAATTCGTCTGTTTCTCCGTCATTTCTCACACTTTCTCGCATTGCTTTCTTATTTTTTACTCTTTTATTTGCGTCATGACATGGCCCATGATTTTTATCAGAGATGGTTACGTTATCTTCTCCGCCACGAAACCTCTGATAAAAATGAAATTCTGGCACATTCACTCCATGGAGCGTCTGAAGCGGGAGTTGATGCGATGGCTAGATGGAGACATCGTGGAGGTGGGAAAAATTAGAAGGATCCAGCAAAGACGAACAACAACATCACTTGCGACAGGAAGACCTAATGTTTGGTTGGAGGAAGTCAAAACAGATAGCAACGTAATGTTGATGATGCATGGGTCAGATGAAATTGTTTTAACAGTTGTAATTTTGTAGACGGATTATCGTATTTTTTTTCTTGTTCGGGCAAATTTTATTGTAACAAATACTGTTAACGAAAAACCCTAATGTTTACAACATAATAAAGGAAAGATTTTATGTAATACAATTTTTATGTGGTTGAGGCAGTAGCCCGATTCGGACAATTTTTGCGATTGTGTCCGACCTGACGATATAAACCACACTTTCTTTCCAGCTTGTCAAGGGAGTCCATTTCGGTTGTGATGCACTTACTTTTGGGACAACCCTTTTTATTCCTTCGCATTTGGTCATTGTGCCATACTATTTCGCCGTCGTATGCAGGCCAATAATCTGGTTTTGCTACCAAAGGGAAGCTATTATTGTAAACGTTGAGCAACGTTTCAGATTTGTAAATGTGTGACAGAAGTTGTAGCGCGTCTTGATGAGTATAGGCACACGCGGCAATGACATGAGAGTAAGGCATACGAAAGGCTTGAAACTTGCCACAATCGCACCAACGAGAAGGTAGTACAACCATATATTCTTGTCTTGGCAGACCCTCGTTGTGGTCGATTATCTCTTTGACAATGAAGTTGTGGTTGTGTTGGTCAAACTGTATAACCATATGGGTGTTGGCTTTAGCACTTTGGCACTTTCTGCGTTAACGGGTCGGTTCAACAACCCAATTCTCTGTGTGAAGAATTGTTGGGCAGAGATATGGTTGAAGGTGGTGGTGCGAGAGGTCAGGGTATACTACTAACTAAGCTAAAAAATCATTATGCGACTCTGGAATTAAATGAAAATTCCTCCGAGCTAGCCAAGGTAATAAAAACTAGAACTTATATAATGATACTATTTGGAACCTTTTTATTTCCCGAAAGTACGGGAAATAGTGTAAATTTTATGTATTTAAATTTACTTAGAGACTTCGAAAAAACTAGAAAGTATAGTTGGGGTTTTGCTGTTTTAGCCCACCTATACAGTTCCTTGTGTAAAAATGCAATCAAGGAAAAATGTACATTTTATGGCTGCGCTTTTTTACTTCAAGCTTGGGGTTGGTGGAGGATGGAGTCCCTAAACCCCGTCAACAACAACACATTCGTTTTCCCGTACGCAACAAAAAAAGTCATCAAGTTATATCATTTATTACCATTCATCTCTTCACCAAATATATGATAAAAATAAAATATTTTTCATTTCCTTTAGGTATTGCGTGAGGGGTATGGATTACAGCAAGAATCCAAGATTCAATGCCGCACTATACCGCAATCTATTGGATCACCTTGGCCCGGATGATGTACGTCGTACCTTTCAACTTTTCTACTTTTAAATTATTCATATATTACGTTTTCATTAACCTGATTTAATTTTATCTGCAGTTTGTCTGGAGACCATATTTGGGTTTGAGCTATGAACCAAACCCCGAGGATGCAGCAATTTGGAGCGCCAAGACTGCAATCATACGGTTCAATATTGTGGAGATGCACCACAGCGACTGTGTGAAGATACAGTTTGGAATGCATCAAGAGATACCCAGCGATCCAACTTGTTTGTCCTCGTGGCATCTCAAAAGGGTCGACGCCTAATGGGGTCTTACCAACTGGAAAGACTTTGCCCCAGAATGGTGTAAGATGTGGAAGAGGCGTCACCGACATGTCTTGCAATTCCCAGTTTTCCTCAATCATGGTAATATGCGACACACGGATCAGTATTTATCTTGGTACAGATCGATTAGTACCCCTGAAATGCACGTGTCTCATCCAAGGTATTTGGTTGACCCACAAACACAATGGGCACAACCCTCATTTCCCCAACAACAAACCCAACACACATCAACCTCCCACCAACCCCCCAAACAAAACAGAACCACAAACACCCAACCACAGTCACCACCACAATACAATTACACCCACATGTCCCACAACCAACCACAATCACCACCTCAGTACCAATACCCCCATATGCCTCACACCCAACTGCAATTTCAATCACAATACCAACACACCCGCATACCCCACACACAATTTCAGTCTTATGCATATCCCAATATGGGCCCCTCAACATCCAACCTTAGCCCTGATCTGGGAATGTCGGAAGATTATGAACCAACCGACCCAACTTACCATCAACCACAATATCACCAAACCACTCAACATCCTCAATACCAAACACCCCAAGATCCATTTCCTTTCTACCCTCCGTACTCAGACGACCAGTGCTACAGACCAACTATGGAACCCTACCCACCGCCAACACGACCAAACTTTGAGGGTATGGGTAACCGACTGTACCAAAGCGGATCTTCTAGATATGGAGATCTGACTGATTTCATGGATCCAGAACGCATTGACTTCGTTGGGACATCGACCCTGCCATAGCAGGAAACGCGATGAAACCCAGCACGGGAAAGGCGAGGACGGGGATGCGGAACCGGGGGTCATTATCGGGTTCCGGGGGACCACTGATTAATCTGTTTTTTTTACGTAATACTTATGTGTGTAATCATATTTTGAAAATAAAAAGTCAATTTTGTTGATCCTATATCGAATACGTAACGCACCACATTGGAAAAAAAATGCGAAAGTTGCCCTAGAAAATGCACTAAGGCGCCAACTCACTTGACTTAGGGCAAGCCCTAAGCACCTAGGCGCCAAGTGAGATGGCGCCTCCACTTAAAAAGTAGGTGTAGGCGCCAGGTGAGATGGCTCCTCCTTTGGGGAGTGTGATACGGTGGGAGAACCGACTTGGGATTTTGCGTTTGTGTTTGCAAATGTTTCGGTTTAGCAAGAGTCGCCACCGACTTTTTATTTTATCCTAAGGAAAGGTCAAAAAGTACAGAAAAGACCTTTGAGATGTTTTCTTGGGTTCGGGGAGTAGATTATAGAAAGGGAAGGTATTAGCACCCTTTCTATCCATGGTTATCCATGGGCTCTTAGTTACTTGCTTTAGATCACTTGCTTTGCTTTCCAATTGTTTGAAATGGTGCTCTTCAATTGTTTGAAATGGTGCTTTGTGTGTGATTTGGAAAAATGTTTTGAAAAGAGGCCATCGTTCTGGCAACCTTTGTAATGATTCTTGTTTGAATGTATACAAAGGTGTTTTTGTCTTTTGAAAGTTTTCAATGTTTGAAAGTAGGGTTTTGAAATTGTGTTGTGAAGTGTGTTTTAAAAATAGCAAGGATGTTTTTTGCAAGCTTTTGATCAAGTAACTAAGATCTATCTACCCTATTTTACTCAAAGATCTTTCTTGTGTTTTAACCCTTTTAACGGTGTTGTTTCACCATTGTATTTGGTGAACAACCTTGTGTTAGGATGTTAAACGGGACAGGCGCGGGTCATCATATAGACCATGATAACAATAGTGTCAAGTATTTTTGGCAATTTTCTTGAGGGACTTGAACATTTTTGTTTAGGCAACTCAGATAACGTCATCGAGGGACTATGATCTTTGTTTTGTTTTTGTTTTGCCAAAGTATTTGACATGCATACCATGACCCATTTTTCAAGGCAACAAGTGGATTGAAACCCTAGGGGTGCAAGTGTGCATTGTGTTTGTTTTTCATGCATTTTTTTTCTTTGATTAGGTCAAACTATTTGTTGATTTGATTTTGCATACAAACCCTAAGTCTAATCATGGCATAATTGGAAGCATTTAAAGGTGCGAGAATTTAAATTCTACACTATTACAACATGATATAGGGAGGGGGGTACAAATTTGAATTGGGGATTATTTTGCAAGAAATATAAAACCCTAATTACTATTACATCCAAATTGAATTTGCAAGGCATAATATTTAAATGTACAATATTTAAATAAATACAATAAATTAATATTAAATAAAATGTATTATGCGGAAAAAAAATTTATTTGCTCATGTATGCAAAAAGTATTTTTTATGTAAAGAAATGTAAAGAAATAAATAAAAAGTTAATTTTATTTGTTTTTAGGGTTTTGCCCTAATTCTCTTTAAAGAAAATAAAAATTGTATTATTTATGTACAAAATATATTAATATGTACAAAAATGAGAGTATATCATAAAAAAAAAATTTTTAGTATAAATAATAACAAAAATAAAAATGTATTATTTTGTGTTTTTTTTTCTAATTATTTAATAAAATATAGTATATATATATATATATATATATATATATATATATATATATATATATATATATATATATATATATATATATATATATATATATATATATATATATATATATATATATATATATATATATATATATATATATATATATATATATATATATATATATATATATATATATATATATATATATATATATATATATATATATATATATATATATATATATATATATATATATATATATATATATATATACTATATTTTATTAAATGTGTGAAAAATAAAATAAATTATTTACAAAAATGTATATATTTCAAGAAAATATTTTCAAATGTGAATAAAAATAATAAATGAAAATAAAAGTTTTTTTTTACATTATTTTTAATTTAAACAAAAATAATATAAAGTATTTAAACATTTTAATGTTTGAAATAATTGAAATAAATACCAAATAAATATAAAAATTTATAAAAATATTTTTTTGATATTTTTTATGTTAGAAAATAAAATATCAAAGTCAGAAATGAAATAAAAATACAAAAATGATAAATATACAAGAAATGGGCCAGGGGGTGTGAAACTAAAAGATGGGGTGTGAAAAGCAGGACCAAGTCAGCCCAGCTCAATAACTTCATCTTCTTCCTCTGTTCAAACACTAAAACGCGCGTTCTGTGTACAAACTGAAGATGTGAAAAACACAAGAAGGGGGGGTTGAATTGTAAAACTTAAATCAAAAGCTTAATCAACACGGTATTTTTATCCTGGTTCGTTTGATCTCAAACTACTCCAGCCCACCCGTCAAGGTGATTTCGCCTCTCTCCAACGAGGTCTTAATCCACTATATTCAACTGAATACAACAACCACTTTAACACATGTTAAAGCCTTCTTGAGTATAATCAAAGACCGGTTTATCTCAAGGAAATTCTCTTACAGATAATTGACCAAAAGTGTGTTTGATGTTTTCTAATAAAACTATATATCACAACTGTGATAATACACAATATTAAGCTTAGAATGAAATTGGATTTGCTAGAGCGATAAAGTAAGCGTGGTTGGAAAGCTTAGCTATTTGTATGTGTGCGTGCGCGTAGATGATTAGCTTAGGCGTATATGCGTGAAGATTATTAGTCTTTTCTTTTCTCACACTGACTTGTTTATATAGCATGGGAAGAGATACATTGTTGTCCATAAAGCCATTTCAATGCTAATAACGTTCTTTCCTTTTTGAAAAGATCTTGTCTTGGATAAAGCCATTGGTAATTAATCTGTCTTGAATGCATAGTAACGCTTCAGAGTGTTCTGCTAATGATAATCAGAGTGTTCTTTCCTTTATGCTGACTCTTCTGAGTGCTGATGACTTGGTTAGGATCTTGATCAGAGTCAGAGTATTTTATGCGCAAATTTTGGTCATCAGGCTTCAGCGTATAGCACATGTTGTTTGATCTTCTGATGCTGACATATCTTCTGATGCTAATGTTGGTACTGATCTTCTGATGCTGATTCCATCAGAGTTTCTGTAAACACAAAACATAATTTTAAGTAGCATATATGTCTTATATATAAATCTTACAATTTATTTATTCTTGTATTTTGTTATCATCAAAACTCTAATTGAGGGTTGTAGAGTCAAACTATGTTCTAACAATCTCCCCCTTTTTGATGATGACAAAAACCAGATTTTTTCAATTAAAATCAAGAATAAAAGGTATCAGAGATTAAAGATAAAGAATAAAAGGTATCAGAGATAAACAAATAAAGAATAAAAGGTATCAGAGATAAACAAATAAAGAATAAAAGGTATCAGAGATAAGAAGATAAGGAATAAAAGGTATCAGAGCAACGAAGAGAAAAACTCCCCCTGAGTTGATTACTTCCCTTTAATTCCATGAGGCTTTGAGCATCAGAACTTTACTTTATCAGGTTCATCAGATTCTTCAGAGTTTTGTACCTGTAAGCTTTTCAGAAGAGAAGAAAATTAAATAGATCAGAATGTTTGAGACTTATGTCTCAGTAATCCGTTATTGAAAAATATCATTCTACCTGTAAGCTTTTCAGAAGAGAAGAAAATTAAATAGATCAGAATGTTTGAGACTTATGTCTCAGTAATCCGTTATTGAAAAATATCATTCTTTCTCCCCCTTTTTTGTCAGTTATCAAAAAGGACAAATAATCAGAGTTAAAAAATGATCAGAGCTAAAAAGCGTTTATATTAAAAACAGAAGCAATGATAAGTTCAGAACATGTAAAAATATTACAGATAAACAAGTTATAAAAACAACAAGGAAATTCTAAGAAGGAGGAGGAAGTCGTGTGAACAGAGCTTCCAACATGCTCTTGATTTGGGTGCTAGTTTCCTGTTGCTGAGATAACATGTTCGCTATTGCATCAATTTTGGTGTCCTGCTTATCCATTCTTTCATTCATCAGCATATCAGATCTTTTCAAGTCCTCCAGAGTCTGCCTGTCAAGAGAGGAAGCTTGAGGATCTTCAGAAACAAAATGCTTCTCAGAGCTTTCATCAATATCTTCTTCTTGACCCATGTCTTCAGCTTGAATTATCTGTTCTTCCGCAGGTTGAACTTTGGATGCTGGACGTTGTTCAGACCAATGAGCAATGTCCAGATGGAGAACTTCTTCCTTAAGCAGCTTGCTCAGAACTGGACCTTCAATTTCTTTCAGCAGATTGTTGAAGTTCTATTGAGCTTGTCCGTTACTCTGGTCTTGCAACTTAAAGGTTTCAGAGCATACCCATCTTCTGAATTTTTTCCAGAGGCAGTCTGATACAGCAGGGTCAACCAGTTCCAGACTTGCTTGTTTCAGAGAAGTGATCCACTTTTGTACTTCTGTTTCAAAGTTCAATATGCTGGAACCAACATCTGGATGTTTCGGTTTAGGGATGACTGTTTTGCGGTTGATGGCAGCAAGACGTTCAAAGACTGTTAAATCAATGACAGTTTTGCTGTGGTCTTCTGAATTGCCTTTTGGTGAGGGAGTGGGAGAGTCAGGAATTATTATTGGACTTGATGGGGAATTTGGTGGAGTTATTTCTGGTGAAGAGGGAAGTTGAGGAATATTCACAGTGGTACCACAAGGCAATTGAATGGCCAAAGGTTGTGGTTCAGGGGATTCAGAGGGTTGAGCCTCAGAGGTTTGAGTCTCAGGTTGTGGAGATTGTTCAGGTTGAGGAGAGGGTGGATTAATTTCTGGTTGAGGAGATGAAGGTTGTGGGATTTCTGGTTCTGGTGAGAGTGGAATTTCTGGTATTGGTAAGAGGGGAATTTCTGGTTGTGCTTCTGGATTTTCTATTTCGGGAGCAGAAGTGTGTTGGTCTATATCAGAAAGAACTTGTGCAAGTTCTTGTTCTGGTATGGCTTCAGTATTTGGATTTTATGGTTGGGAGCGAGATCTTCTGAGGGTTAATGATTCAGAAGGGTCAAAATCATCAAAAGTTTGAGGTGTTGGGTTTACAGATGGAGTTGGAATTTGAATTGGAATAGATGTTGATACAGCAGTTGAATCTAAAACAGTTACAGAAGAAGGATTACCTCTCTTCTTGGGAGTCTATTGAGATGATCCTTCTGCAGCAGCTTTTCTTTTCTTTGTCTTCTTCAGAACAACCTCTGGAGCCTTCTGCTGAAGATCTTGAATATTCAGATTTGGTGTTGTACCATCAGCTTTGCAAGCATCCAGATATCTCAAAATGATTTCTGGTTTAGATTCAATCTCTGAGAACAGAGGGAAGTTGTCCAGAGGGACTCTTCTGTTGGATATTTCAGCAAAAGGAGTGACGCTGGGCTCCTTCTTGATGTTCTCTATCAACTTCATTTTCTTCAGATTTTTGGCATTCAGCTGCTTGCCAACAGTAGGTTCCAGAGTGCTGATTTCTTGGGCCTCTGTCAGATGATCAATCAGCCTATTCTCTGTAAGAATATCTGATATCAGTCTTCCCAAGGGTATCCAATCCCTTTTTGTTCGCTCCTCTTCTCTTGTTTCTTTGACACTTGTTCTGAGATGGTTGAATAGAAGATGAGCCAGATTTATCTTGACCTTCTGAGAGATGAAATAGATCAGAAACTGCTGATCAATATTAATGTAATCAGGAGAGCTGGTAGGCTTCCTGTGGTTGAAACAGCCCAGAATGATCTTGGCCAAAATTCTGTGCTTGTCCTTCAAATCCCTTATCTTGCTGGAGGGAAGCCCCAGAGTAAAGATTTCCCTTGCAATTAGGGCAACATCAGCACACCTTTCTGCCATATCAATGCAACGAACACCACCACCATTGTAGCCTATCAAACGTGCAATAAGGTCTTCAGTAATAACAATCTTCTTCCCCATGATGTAAGATGTAACTTGATGATTTGAAGAAGAAGCGTGAATCCAAAATTCCTTTACCAGAATAGGAAATGTTGGACCCACCAGCCTGTCAAAATACTTTTCCCAACCTTGAGCTTTAACCTCTTCAGATAGATCAAACTCATTTTCCTTAAGACTGTTGAAATCCACTATTAATTCTGACAGAACTTCAAGATTCTTGATTGGAGTTAGAAGCGTTCTGAAGGGTACTTCATATTATTCAGATGAAACAGTTTTCTGGGAACCTGAAGAAGGAATGCTGGAAGAAGCCATGTTCACACGAGGTTTTTGTGAAAAAGATTGAAAGGGTTTCTTGAGAAAGAAGAACACTGAAAACAGAAATATTCAGAGAAAATGAAAGTGAAGGTAAAACGTGTAAATGGTGTGAAGTGTGTTTAAATAGATTTCTAAAAAGGTTTTGAAAACATAAACGTTAAGAGAGAGAAATTAATAATGATTATTAACATTTAATGATAGCTGATTTTAGGGGATTCAGAAAGATATTTGGAACGGTTACCCATGACATGTGTCTTAATGCACCCAATCAGCGCTTTTGCCTTTTCAGAAACGTGAACGCGTGTTTAGCCTCAGAAAATGGCTGATAACTGGATGACACTTGTTTGCTTGAGTGAACAGCACATTTCCATCCTTGAAATGAAGCGCTCAGATCTTCATGGATAGATTCTGATACAATCTGCACTTCTAAAATTCTGAAGGAAGATTGATCAGTAGTTCACAAAAAATAAACAAAGTTCTGAAGGTTAATATATAAAATTAAAACAATTTCATTCTGGGCAGAGCTTCATGCTGAGATGTTTCAGAATGAAGTTGAACCTATCTTCAGAAAGAGGTTTTGTAAAAATATCAGCCCATTGATGGTCTGTGTTAATAAATTTTAAATTTTAAATCCCTTTCTGAATATAGTCCCTAATAAAATAATGTTTTATTTCTATATGCTTAGCCCTAGAATGCAAAATAGGATTCTTACTAAGACAAATAGCAGAAGTATTGTCACAGAGGATAGGAATGTTACTCTCAAATATCTGGAAGTCCTCAAGTTGACTTTTCATCCAGAGCATTTGTGTGTTGCATCCAGCTGCTGCTATGTATTCAGCTTCTGCTGTTGATAGAGCAATTGTGGATTGTCTTTTGCTGGACCATGAGATCAGATTTTCTCCCAGAAACTGGCAGCTTCCAGAAGTGCTTTTACGCTCTACTCTGTCTCCAGCAAAATCAGCATCACAATATCCTACTAAGCTGTAATCACTTGATTTTCTATAAAACAGACCCAGATTAGTAGTACCTTTCAGATACTTGAAAATTCGCTTAACTGCTGTTAAGTGAGATTCTCTAGGATCTGATTGGAATCTAGCACAAATGCATACACTGAATAAAATGTCAGGCCTTGAAGTCGTCAGATAGAGAAGAGAACCAATCATACCTCTGTAGACCTTCTGTTCTACCTTTTTACTTACCTCTTCTCTTTCCAGAATGCACGTGGGATGCATGGGAATCTTTGATGGCTTACATTCTGAGAGATCAAATTTCTTCATAAGTTCTCTGACATATTTTCTCTGATGAATGTAAGTTCCTTCTGGGGTTTGATTAATCTGAATGCCCAGAAAGAATTTCAGTTCCTCCATTAGGCTCATCTCAAATTTTGCCTGCATACACTTAGCAAACTTTCTTCCCAGAGAAGGTTTAGTAGAACCAAATATGATGTCATCAACATAAATCTGACATACTAAAATGTCATTCTTAACTGTCTTACAGAATAAGGTTGTGTCCAATTTCCCTCTGGT
This sequence comes from Vicia faba, assembly GCA_948472305.1. Lineage (NCBI taxonomy): Eukaryota > Viridiplantae > Streptophyta > Magnoliopsida > Fabales > Fabaceae > Vicia > Vicia faba. The sequence goes on from OX451738.1 coordinate 996,951,354, forward strand.
GAATTCCTTTTCTAACAGGAAGTTACTTAGTCTTTCATACCAAGCTCTGGGAGCTTGTTTCAGACCATAGAGTGACTTCTTTAGTTTGAAAACATATTCTGGATTTTTGGAACTTTCAAAACCAGGGGGTTGGTGCACATATACCTCTTCTTCTATATAGCCATTTAAGAATGCACTCTTAACATCCATCTGATACAGAGTGATGCCTTTATTAACAGCAAATGAAATTAAGAGTCTGATAGATTCTAACCTGGCGACTGGAGCAAAGGTTTATGTATAGTCTATCCCCTCTTGCTGACTATAACCTTGTGCTACCAATCGTGCTTTGTTTCTGATGACTTCACCTTGTTCATTCAGTTTGTTTCTGAACACCTATTTTGTTCCAATGACGTTAAATCCTTTTGGTTTGGGAACTAGATCCCATACGTCATTTCTTGTGAATTGATTTAGCTCCTCTTGCATTGCTAGAATCCAGTCATTGTCCAGAAGTGCTTCATCAATTGTTGATGGTTCAATTAGAGAAACAAGTCCCATGAGGGATTCTTCAGAGTTTCTGAAGCTAACTCTTGTTCTGATTGGATCTTCCTTTCTTCCTAAGATTGTTTCTTCTGGGTGATCCATGCTGCTTCTGGATGGTCTTTTCTGAAGTTGATCAACAGAAGGTGCTGGATTACTTGCAGTGCCTCTTGCTGATGTTGAGCGAGTGTCTCTGTTAAGAGCTCCTGATGACTTCTCTTCAGTACCTGTGAATTCAACTTCCATACCTGCAAGTAATTCATTCTGCTTTGACTTTTGAGAGTCAAGCTTATCATCAAAACGAACACTGATTGATTCTTCCACAATCTGTGTTTCTGTATTGTATACTCTGTACCCTCTTGAGCGTTCAGAGTATCCTAACATAATACACTTTTGTGCTTTAGAGTCTGTGATCGGTGGAAATAGAACTGACTGTTTTTTAAGCTGGTTTCGCAAAATGTCGCGGTAAGTAAGAGTCGCAACCGTCTTTTATGTTCTCCAACATGGAAAGGACAAAAGCACAGCAAAATTCCTTATTGAGAATGTTTCTCGGTTCGGGAGGTAGATTTATAGAAAGGGAAGGTGTTAGCACCCTTTCTATCCATGGTTATCCATGGGCTCTTAGGTACTTGCTCTTATGTTTTCAAAAATTGTTTGCTTTTCAAGTGTGTGTGGGTTTTGAAAAAGTTCGTTTGGAAAACTTCTAAGTAACTCTTGTATCAGTCCTCAAGAGTGTATGAAGTGTTTTTGTTTGAAAACTTTTTGAAAGTGTGGGGTGCGAAAAGTTGTTTTTGTTTTGTTTTGAAAAGAGCAAGTACCCATGATTCATCTACCTACCCTAAGGAATTAAGCTGTGTAAGAGTCTTTTAGATAGTGCTATCCCACTATTGAGAAGTAGGTAGCACCATCGTTGGAGGTGTTCGGGTCAATTCGATGATTAGGGACAATGTGGTCATCGAAGCAATAGTAGGACACCTTAGAAGTAACCCTAATGTCTTAGATCCTTTTATCCGAGGCAACCGTTTCGAGGCAACTGGATTTTTGGACAGAAGGGCGACCTCTAAGACACCCTATACTTGATGACCACTTTCGAGGCAACCAGTGAGGCGTACCCTAGAAGTGGCATGTGCTTTGTGTATTGTTTTCAGTTAATTGTTTTTGTACATGTTATTTGTGAGCTACGGATTGGTTTTATTTTTCATACATTCTTTCACGCATTTTTTAGCAGTTAGGAGTGCGGAAAATAAATTGCGGAAAAATAAATTCTAACTATTACAAGGCGCGGGTCTATACATCGCCAAAAAACAAAGACCCGTTTTGGTAAATAAGTACGAGAAATTAAATAAAGCGGTAAAATTCCTATTTAACTATTACATATCTGGAGACAGTTACATAAATAATCAAAATAAATAAATGCGCGCGAGAATTAAATCGGGAACGTCCTAAGGGTTTTGACCCTTTTAAGAAAAGAATTGAATTTTTTTGTCTTTTTTTTTTGTAATTAATGAAATTAAAACCAATAATTAAACTAATTAATTAATTAATTAAAAAAATAAAAGTTTTTTTGTGTTTTTATGTTTTTTATGAAAATAAAATAAAAAGAATTAAAATGTCAAAAGAAAAGCCTAAGTCTAAGTTGATTTTATTTATTATAAAAAAAAGGTTAACATTAAACTAATTAAACTAATTGACTTGTTAGAATTTATTTACAAAAATAACATGAAATTAATAATAATAATAATAATGTTAGTTCTTTTTTTTTTTTTATAAAAAATATTAATTATGTTAATAGTTAATAAAAGGGAAAAAAAATAAATAAGACAAATAAAATATAAAATGACAAAATAAAATTGCAAACCCAAGCGGGGGTTTTGAGCCAGAATTGAGGGTTTGTTTAGCATTGCTGTGGCCCATTAAGCACAAAGTCACGTTGACTCCTGGAATCATGTGCGTATGGTTGACTGAAAAGCATGGTGCTCATCATTTCCTGGCCACTGGATTGTCGTTTGTAGACACTTGGCATACTGAAGCGTCAGGGCACATGGTGTACCACCTTTATAAACCTGCACAGGAATACATTGAGAAAAAATGGAAACAAGGAAATTGGGGGACCTGGGAATACTTACATTGCTTGATAATGGACCTTAGGACGTGGTAAGGGTTGCTTTAGCTTCAGGGTATGGCAAAGAAGAGAGTCACGTTCTCCTTTTGGCCTGAAAATGCTTGCAATACTCCTTTTGATCTCACACTTTTTTTTGACACTTTTTGGATTTTGCTCTGGCCGTTTGTGCACACTCTTGGTCGTGAATGAGGCTTGTCACACTTGCATATGTAGTAATGAATGAGAATAAGTCACATTATGAGCCAATGATCCATTGCAATTAAGTTTTTGGATTTTGCTTAATCACCATTAAAGATCATTCCAAGTTTGTTCAAATTTTGAATTTTTATGCATAAAATGGCCCTAGCACGAAATTGGTAGGTTGTTCATGACACATAAAAGTCATTCAAATCAAAAGATGTTATTTAATTAATTTTTTTGATTTTATTTGAATTTTATGGATTTAAAATGAATTAAATCAAATAAAATCAAATAAAAATAGAAAAATTAATGTTTAATCTTGAAATTGATCATGGGACACGTGGGTGGCATGACAAGGCTGAATCAAGTGGAAAAAGTGGGCCCTTTTGTCAAAAATTGAAGTTTCAAGGATAGTTGACTTTTGCCATTTCACAAAAATTTCCCAACTTCTCCAATGCATATCTCGCTCAATTTTGATCATATGAACATGTTCTTGGACATTTTGGAAAGGTCTTGAAGTCCTATAACCAATGTCTTTGGTCCCATGTCATTTTGATTTACCAATATCAAGTTATGGTCTTTGACTTAAAATGCCTTTTTGTTGACTTTTGAAAATGACCTATAATGTTGAAATTGATAACTTTTTGTGAGAGCATTTCTTGGACTTGAAGTGTGAATATGAGTTGTAGGAAATGTCATCCCCTTCAAAATGAGCATTGGATGGGATTTTTCTGATGAACCATGAAAAAGTTATGCCTTGGTCAAGTTACAGTTGACTTTTCAACTGTCCAAAAATGGAAACTTTTGCATCTTGATGATTTTTGAGCCATTCTTGTGGAATCATGATCAAGACTTGATCAAATGATGATTGTAGCTTCAAAATAAGATGTTGACGGAATTTTTTGACTTTTGACTGCCAAATGACCATTTTACCCCTACAGTTGATTGTGAAGCAATTAGGGCTTTTGACTGTGCAACTTGACCTTGTGAGCCTTGAAACTTGGCATGTAGATGCTTAACAATGTTTATAGGCATGTGGGACTTTATTGGACCCTTGAAAACCTCAACTTCCTTGCAGGAACCAAAACCCTAATTTTGACTGGCTTAGGAGGATGGTTGATTGTGCAACCCTTGAGTAGACTTGAGCAAATTGAGATGATGCTTGTCAAAACTTTGAAGAATATGGGAGGGAGAATTTTAGGGTACAACAGTTGCCCCTGTTCAATCTTCTTAGACCTGAGGATGTAGATTGGCTTGTGTGCCTTTCGTGATCCGAAGGTGGAAGATGATTGAACACTAGAGTGCCCAGAAATTTGCACTCGCTTAATAGAATATCAGCAATGTGATGGCGGGAATGGGCTTACAGATGCCATTTGGAAAGGTGGTGGATAGGAGGATGGGCTTATAGATGCCATCTGGAGATGTGACAGAACCTTGTCGGGAATGGGCTTATAGATGCCATTTGGAAAGATGGTGGATAGGAGGATGGGCTTATAGATGCCATCTGGAGATGTGACAGAACCTTGTCGGGAATGGGCTTATAGATGCCATTTGGAGACTGTTGATAGGTGGATGGGCTTATAGATGCCATCTGGAGGTGGTCTGTTAAACTATAATTTTTGTAAGTTGAAAGAGGGAACCTGTGTAGGGTTGCCTGATGATGAGCTCGTGTAAAGCTGCATCTTGGAAAGAAGGACACCTGTGTAGGGTTACTTTAATGACGAGTCCGTGTAAAACCGCATCTAGAGCTGAGAAGGAAACTTGTGTAGGGTTTACTGATGACGAGTCCGTGTAAAACTACGTCTGGAGTTTGAGAAAGGAACCTGTGTGGGGTTACCTTGATGATGAGCCCGTGTAAAACTGCATCCTGGAAGAAGTAAAACCTGGGTAGGGTTTCTGATGACGAGTCCGTGTAAAACTGCATCTAGAGCTGAGAAGGAAACCTGTGTAGGGTTTACTGATGACGAGTCCGTGTAAAACTACGTCTGGAGTTTGAGAAGGGAACCTGTGTGGGGTTACCTTGATGATGAGCCCGTGTAAAACTGCATCCTGGAAGAAGTAAAACCTGGGTAGGGTTTCTGATGACGAGTCCGTGTAAAACTGCATCTTTGGGAAGAGAGAACCTGTGTAAGGTTTCTTTGACGACGAGCCCGTGTAAAACTACGTCTGGAGAGAGAGAACCTGTATAGGGTTTCTTCGGGATAAGTTCGTGTAAAACTTCTGGATGAACCGGGATAAGGTCATCTTGAGATAAGTCCGTGTAAGACTTCTGGAGGAACCGGGGTAAGGTTACTGCTGGATAAGTTCGTGTAAAACTTCTGGATGAACCGGGGTAAGGTCATCTTGAGATAAGTCTGTGTAAGACTTCTGGAGGAACCGGGGTAAGGTTACTGCAGGATAAGTTCGTGTAAAACTTCTGGATGAACCGGGGTAAGGTCATCTTGAGATAAGTCCGTGTAAGACTTCTAGAGGAACCGGGGTAAGGTTACTGCAGGATAAGTTCGTGTAAAACTTCTTGATGAACCGGGGTAAGGTCATCTTGAGATAAGTCCGTGTAAGACTTCTGGAGGAACCGGGGTAAGGTTACTGCAGGATAAGTTTGTGTAAAACTTCTGGATGAACCGGGGTAAGGTCATCTTGAGATAAGTCCGTGTAAGACTTCGTCTTGAAAATTGAGAGGGAACCGGTGTAGGGTTGCCTGATGATGAGTTTGTGTAAAACTACATCTGAGGTTGAGGAGGAACCGGTGTAGGGTTGCCTGTTGATGAGCCTGTGTAAGACTTCTTCTGAAAGAAAAGGAACCGGTGTAGGGTTACTTTGATGATAAGTCCGTGTAATATTTCGTCTGAAAATTGAGAAGGAACCGGTGTAGGGTTGCCTAATGATGAGTTCGTGTAAAACTACATCTGAGGTTGAGGAGGAACCGGTGTAGGGTTGCCTGTTGATGAGCCTGTGTAAGACTTCTTCTGAAAGAAAAGGAACCGGTGTAGGGTTACTTTGATGATAAGTCCGTGTAAGACTTCGTCTGAAAATTAAGAAGGAACCGGTGTAGGGTTGCCTGATGATGAGTTCGTGTAAAACTACATCTGAGGTTGAGGAGGAACCGGTGTAGGGTTGCCTGTTGATGAGCCTGTGTAAGACTTCTTCTGAAAGAAAAGGAACCGGTGTAGGGTTACTTTGATGATAAGTCTGTGTAAGACTTCGTCTGAAAATTGAGAAGGAACCGGTGTAGGGTTGCCTGATGATGAGTTCGTGTAAAACTACATCCGAGGTTGAGAAGGAACCGGTGTAGGGTTGCCTGTTGATGAGCCCTTGTAAGACTTCTTCTAAAAGAAAAGGAACCGGTGTAGGGTTGCCTGAGGATGATCAAGTAGATAATTGTCCTGTTTGGTTTCGGATATTAACCCACGATCAATCGTCCACAGAATTTTCCTGGCTTGTTACCGGTGTTGATCTGGAACTGTAAAGGTAGATGGTAATCATCTTTTGATTGAATTTTTTCTGAAAAGGCAAAGTATTAGTCGTATGCAATGTCATGATGCATGAACTGCATGATTTTAAGATGTTCTAAAAAATCAATGAGATTTGTGCTGTATGATGCGTATGCATGCTATAATGTATGAAGATGTGATGTTTATGAATGTATTCTCGTCTGGGAAAATAAATCCTTGACGAATGCCGAGAGTTTGTCGAATTCTGGGCTGATGTTGAAGAGTAGAGTTCTTCGTTTCCGCTGGGGATGATGATTGCAAGAACAAACTGGTAGGAGAAGATGACTCTGTTGGGGAATAATCCTGGTGAAGATATTACTCTGAGGGGAATCTACTCTGTGGGAAGAGATACTTCGCTGAGGTTTTGATGATAACTCCACTGGGGATTCCGTTGATATGTTTTGTTGAGGATTCTGATAAACTCCGCTGGGGGTAGGAAGAGCTTCGCCGAGGACGATCTTTTCGTGGTAATTAGTTGAGGATAACCCAGTTATAAGTTCTGGTGGGGAATAACTTTGAATAAAGTCGGGGAGAAGCGTTCGTACTCTGTCGGTGATAAGCTTCCAGAATCTACTGGGGATGAGCTCCCAGAATCTACTGGGGAGATTGATTCAACTCTCCTGGGGAGACTTTTGAACTGTACTGGGGAATGGCTCCACTGGGGTGTCTGGTATTCCGTCGGGGAATAATCTTATATTAAGACGGCCAGGGATGCTTGCTTAGGAACATCTGTATACTCTGCTAGGGAATATTGAGATTTTTCTGGGGATACCCAACTTCCTTAATGCGGACTGTAGACTAACTCTGCTTGGGGAGAGTGTTGCTAACTTGCTAGGGATATTGTGCCTTTTCAGGGCTGATGGGAGACCAACTCTGCTCGGGGGAGAGTATTGTTGAATCTGGTCTTACTCCCGGGGAGTGGAGGCTTCTTGGTTATGCTCTTCAGCCGAACCTACCTGGGTATCTTGGTTGACAAAGCAACTAGATCGCTTGGACAACTCATCATTGCCCCTGTTTCTGATGTGGGAGAAGAAGATACCTTGTGGAGGTGCTTGATAACTGCCGATTGACAAATCTTCTTCTGGTAGGCAAGTGATGAGATGACGGGACATAGTCGTACGCTTTTGATCCCTAACTTTTGCCTGGACCGCCCTTTTGGGTTTTCAGTCCATCGAGATACCCATTTTTGCCCTAGCCGCCTTTTCAGGTTTTCGACTTGCCGGGTGTACAGATTTTTTTTCATTTCATCCCTTATTTTTGCCTAGGTGTGTCAACCTAGCGGGTCTTTGCTTATGCGTAGTGTTTTTTTCGACTATGTCCGTGCTCTCAGGATGCCGGGAGTTGTCACTGTCAGTAGTGCAGTGTTACCATGCCACCAGAAGATCTTCGTTTGATCGTCCAATGCCCCAAGTGATCCAGATGGAGATTTGCCCCTAGCTGGTTGGCCTTTTGAGAGATTCTCAGAATCTTGACTTAACTGCCCCAGATGATGGACAACGATCATGCCCTGCCCCTTGGTTGGGAGTGCTTTTGTTCACTAGATATTCTTCGTGCGAATTTCTCTGTTGTTGAACAAATAGTCATATGCAAACAATATTATTTTAAGAATGCAAAGCGTATGTCTGTCTCGAAGTTTTTTTGCAAATGTATTTTTCAGTAAAAACAAGTGAATTTTGTAAACTGTGATGTCAACTCGTTATTTTACCGCAAGCCTTAAGGAGTCAGGATACCTTTTGTAACAGTATGCTTTCAAACTAACCCATGCTTCAGCTAGGACTTTTAAGGGTTATAATGTGGCCTGGTTCACGGTTTAAGAAACAAAGGGAAAAGGCTCAAATTTATCTGTACCCACCCGCTCTTCGTGATGTTCTTCAAACCTAAACTCAGTTGATCGTGCGTCAGACCTTGTTTGAGTCTTTGCTATGATGTTCCGGTGATGGTTCAAATGTTGAAAATTTATTTTGAATAGGCAGTCATTTCCTTTTGTGTTGAGGGTTTGTAGGACCTCTTTCTTTTTTGATTTCGTTATCCCTATTTTTGCCTGAACTGTTTCTTTTGTGATTACAGTCAGCGGGATGCCCTAGTTTTGTAAGTCTCCTTCATAGGTTTTGACTTATTGGGCTTTAGTTTCTGAAAGATAATGACTGCATGTCTTTATGATTATTCAAAACCATCATCATCTTTTGTTTTGTATGGACTTCTTTGGTGCCGTTCATTGTGCACCTGGATCAGACTGAGAGAACTACCCTGCCCCAGGTTATGATTAAGGGTTTTAATTTTCGAAAAGAAAACTCTTACTTCTTTGGCTCAAAGGGGTTGACGAGGGATTATCATCCTTATAACTCCAGTGTTTAGGAATTGAAACAATGCTTGTACCTCATCAGCGGGGTCTGTTCGAAGGCATACTGTAGATTGTGGTATCGTTTTTGTCATCCTCCCTCAAGAGGCCTAGAATTATTAACCGAGCGTTGATCATCACAAAAAAATATGAAAGCAATTTGCAATATAGTGAATACGAAATAATTACTTCAAAACAGACATGTGTAATGCATTAATGAAATAACATCGTTTGATATGAATACAATGTTTTGAACAATCAAAGAAAAATACAACTTGAACATTCGAATGAACAAAAAAATTTCCAATCCTAGCCATATTTTGGCAAGGGAGCAGTGGTCACATCGGGAGTCTCTGGAGAGTCGAACTGGACTTCCTTTGCGTCGATCAGATCCTGAACCTTGTTTTTAAAAGTCCAACAATCATCTGTAGCGTGTCCCGGGCTGTCAGAATGATAGGCGCAGCGAACGTCGGGGTTATACCTTGAAAGTGCCCTGTTGGGATTCTTAGGAGGGTCCCTTAGAGTTACCAACTTGGTTTCCAGCAGCTGTGGCAATATCTGGGACAAGGTCATGCCGAGGGGAGTGAATTTCCTTTTAGGTCTCTCTTCCCTTTGTTGGTTGCGATGTTATGGAGCACCGGCCGGTTTTGAAATAACCACCGCATTGACAGCTTGGCGGTGTTCAGCACTGGATTCTTTCTTGAATGGCTTCTTCTCATTGTTCGAGGAGTCACCCTTTGGTATCTTCCCAGACTTGATACCGGCTTCTATTCTTTCCCCAGTCAAGATCAGATCTGTGAATCCGGCAGAAGAATTCCCAATCAGATGGTTGAAGAACGGCCCAGACAGGGTCCCCAAGAACATGTCAACGAGTTCCCGGTCAGTCAGAGGTGGTTGCACCCTTCCAGCAAGGTCTCTCCACCTTTGCGCGTACTCCTTAAAACCTTCACCCGTCCCCAGTGACATACCCTGGAGTTGGGTACGCGTAGGAGCGAGGTCGGCATTATACTGATACTGCTTATAAAAAGTAGTTGCCAAGTCCTCCCAGTTACGAATACTGGTTCCATCCAGCTGATAGAACCATTCGAGCTAAGTCCCTGAAAGACTTTCCTGGAAGAAATGGATCCATAGGTTCTTGTCTGCCGTGTAGGGCTGGATCTTCCTTGCGTATGAACGGAGGTGCAGCTTAGGACAGGAAGCCCCGTCGTACTTTACAAAGGCAGGTGCCTTGAACTTGTGAGGGATCACCACCCCAGAAGATAAACCTAGGTCCCCAAAGTCCAACCCAGGCACACGTTGAATCTCCATAGCGTTTAACCGGTCCTCCAGCTGTTTGTACTTGTCCCCAGCAGGTGGGTACTGTTCATCATTGAAATTCGTCTCGGTGTCGGAGACCATGGGACTAGGAACCTCTCTCCCTTGGTGACTGCCTTCCCCCACAGATGGAGTAGTCCTCTCAGCTTCATTCTGCAGTGCATTCCCAGATCTGCGTCTAGGGTTGAACAAAACAGTCCTCTTCTTCTTTTTTTTCAAAAGCAAAGTCTTCAATTCCTGTTGTCCTTGTGCTAAGCTCATGACCAGCTCCTAGAACTGGGCGTTCTGGGCCTGGAGGGCCTTGATAGCTTGTCCATTGGATGATTCAGGATTCATGATGACTGCTGAAATAAACAACGAAGAAGGTAAGTGACCTGTAAACAGAGTACCTGTAATGCAATGATATGTATGTATGCATGCGATGTTTTCAAGGATCTCGCGGGGTAAACAGAGAAACTTGTTAGAATTTGAATTTGGGTAGCTTGATTGAAGGAACTTCATGTTGTTGAGAGTCCTTCTTCAAGAGTCAAGGCTCACCATATCGAGTGGGTCATAGCCCCTGACTCAAGTCATTAACCAGGCTAGAGGAAAATAAATCCCCTTTTCCCTTTGCTAGATATTTGGTTCATCGTGACCTGCATCACAAGCCCTTGAGATCCTTGAAATGGTTTAGTCCTTATGCAGGATGTATGCAATGGTATGATGGTATGATGTTATTCTATGCATGGAGTGATGTAAGTAAACCCTGTTATGAGTCCAGGTTAAGGACTGTAAACAAACCCTGCAAGAAACTCATGTGTTAGATAACAAGCATGCAAGTAGTCAAGTTTGAAAGCACACAAGTCACACAAGACATCCCTTAGAGTTTAGGCCAGCATGAAGTTTGGGGTACTACCCTCTTTCAGTTGGTGGGCTCAAAACCTGTCCTATCAAACGTAACCGGGTTCTAGAGGATCCCAATATCACTGACTACCCTCAATCGGTTATAACTCCAGGGTCGCAATCTTTTCTTGCGGCCAGAACCATCGCGAGAGTTTAGCCTCAATGGGTGTAGCATAATGCTACTGTTCTATGGCCAAGTTGGGTCACATTAGGGTTCTAAGGTCGGTTGGTGCTTAATGACTCCTCAGAAGACCCATATTCTCCTCGTTGCAACACAAGGGATATCGGTACAGACCAAGGTGCCACACCAACGTAGCCACTGCTTCACCCGTGTCGGTCTACGCCGGACAGGTCCCTCACAGCTTATGCTACCTAAAAGGGTATCCCCAGATCCGGGTTAGGATCTATGAAACTCCGATGCAAAGCCCACAAATATAAAGCAATCAAAGCAAAGCAATTGAAAACATAAGTATGATCTAATCCTAAGGTACACCTCACTTTTAGCATCCCCAGCAGAGTCGCCAGTTCTATGATCGGTGGAAATAGAACTGACTGTTTTTTAAGCTGGTTTCGCGAAATGTCGCGGTAAGCAAGAGTCGCCACCGTCTTTTATGTTCTTCAACATGGAAAGGACAAAAGCACAACAAAATTCCTTATTGAGAATGTTTCTCGGTTCGGGAGGTAGATTTATAGAAAGGGAAGGTGTTAGCACCCTTTCTATCCATGGTTATCCATGGGCTCTTAGGTACTTTCTCTTATGTTTTCAAAAATTGTTTGTTTTTCAAGTGTGTGTGGGTTTTGAAAAAGTTCGTTTGGAAAACTTCTAAGTAACTCTTGTATCAGTCCTCAAGAGTGTATGAAGTGTTTTTGTTTGAAAACTTTTTGAAAGTGTGGGGTGCGAAAAGTTGTTTTTGTTTTGTTTTGAAAAGAGCAAGTACCCATGATTCATCTACCTACCCTAAGGAATTAAGCTGTGTAAGAGTCTTTTAGATAGTGCTATCCCACTATTGAGAAGTAGGTAGCACCATCGTTGGAGGTGTTCGGGTCAATTCGATGATTAGGGACAATGTGGTCACCGAAGCAATAGTAGGACACCTTAGAAGTAACCCTAATGTCTTAGATCCTTTTATCCGAGGCAACCGTTTCGAGGCAACTGGATCTTTTGGACAGAAGGGCGACCTCTAAGACACCCTATACTTGATGACCACTTTCGAGGCAACCAGTGAGGCGTACCCTAGAAGTGGCATGTGCTTTGCGTGTTGTTTTCAGTTAATTGTTTTTGTACATGTTATTTGTGAGCTACGGATTGGTTTTATTTTTCATACATTCTTTCATGCATTTTTTAGCAGTTAGGAGTGCGGAAAATAAATTGCGGAAAAATAAATTCTAACTATTACAAGGCGCGGGTCTATACATCGCCAAAAAACAAAGACCCGTTTTGGTAAATAAGTACGAGAAATTAAATAAAGCGGTAAAATTCCTATTTAACTATTACATATCTGGAGACAGTTACATAAATAATCAAAATAAATAAATGCGTGCGAGAATTAAATCGGAAACGTCCTAAGGGTTTTGACCCTTTTAAGAAAAGAATTGAATTTTTTTGTCTTTTTTTTTGTAATTAATGAAATTATAACCAATAATTAAACTAATTAATTAATTAATTAAAAAAATAAAAGTTTTTTTTGTGTTTTTATGTTTTTTATGAAAATAAAATAAAAAGAATTAAAATGTCAAAAGAAAAGCCTAAGTCTAAGTTGATTTTATTTATTATAAAAAAAAGGTTAACATCATCATCTTTATGATTATTTAAAACCATCATCATCTTTTGTTTTGTAAGGACTTCTTTGGTGTCGTTCATTGTGCATCTGGATCATACTGAGAGAACTACGCTGCCCCAGGTTATGATTAAGGGTTTTAATTTTCGAAAAGAAAACTCCTACTTCTTTGGCTCAAAGGGGTTGACGAGGGATTATCATCCTTATAACTCCAGTATTTAGGAATTGAAACAATGCATGTACCTCATCAGCGGGGTCTGTTCGAAGGCATACTGTAGATTGTGGTATCGTTTTCGTCATCCTCCCTCAAGAGGCCTAGAATTATTAACTGAGCGTTGATCATCACACAAAAATATGAAAGCAATTTGCAATATAGTGAATACGAAATAATTACTTCAAAACAGACATGTGTAATGCATTAATGAAATAACATCGTTTGATATGAATACAATGTTTTGAACAATCAAAGAAAAATACAACTTGAACATTCGAATGAACAAAAAAATTTCCAATCCTAGCCATATTTTGGCAAGGGAGCAGTGGTCACATCGGGAGTCTCTGGAGAGTCGAACTGGACTTCCTTTGCGTTGATCAGATCCTGAACCTTGTTTTTCAAAGTCCAACAATCATCTGTAGTGTGTCCCAGGCTATCAGAATGATAGGCGCAACGAACGTCGGGGTTATACCTTGAAGGTGTCCTGTTGGGATTCTTAGGAGGGTCCCTTAGAGTTACCAACTTGGTTTCCAGTAGCTGTGGCAATATTTGGGACAAGGTCATGCCGAGGGGAGTGAATTGCCTTTTAGGTCTCTCTTCCCTTTGTTAGTTGCGATGTTGAGGAGCACCAGCCGGTTTTAAAATAACCACCGCGTTGACAGCTTGGCGGTGTTCAGCACTGGATTATTTCTTGAATGGCTTCTTCTCATTCTTCGAGGAGTCATGCTTTGGTATCTTCCCAGACTTGATACCGGCTTCTATTCTTTCCCCAATCAAGATCAGATCTGTGAATCCGGCAGAAGAATTCCCAATCAGATGGTTGAAGAACGGCCCAGACAGGGTCCCCAAGAACATGTCAACGAGTTCCCGGTCAGTCAGAGGTGGTTGCACCCTTCCAGCAAGGTCTCTCCACCTTTGCGCGTACTCCTTAAAACCTTCACCCGTCCTCAGTGACATACCCTGGAGTTGGGTACGCGTAGGAGCGAGGTCGGCATTATACTGATACTGCTTATAAAAAGCAGTTGCCAAGTCCTCCCAGTTACGAATACTGGTTCCATCCAGCTGATAGAACCATTCGAGCTGAGTCCCTGAAAGACTTTCCTGGAAGAAATGGATCCATAGGTTCTTGTCTGTCGTGTAGGGCTGGATCTTCCTTGCGTATGAACAGAGGTGCAGCTTAGGACATGAAGCCCCGTCATACTTTACAAAGGCAGGTGCCTTGAACTTGTGAGGGATCACCACCCCCAGAAGATAAACCTAGGTCCCCAAAGTCCAACCCAGGCACACGTTGAATCTCCATAGCGTTTAACCGGTCCTCCAGCTGTTTGTACCTGTCCTCAGCAGGAGGGTACTGTTCATCATTGAAATCCGTCTCGGTGTCGGAGACCATGGGACTAGGAACCTCTCTCCCTTGGTGACTGCCTTCCCCCATAGATGGAGTAGTCCTCTCAGCTTCATTCTGCAGTGCATTCCCAGATCTGCGTCTAGGGTTGAACAAAACAATCCTCTTCTTCTTTTTTTTTCAAAAGCAAAGTCTTCAATTCCTGTTGTCCTTGTGCTAAGCTCATGACCAGCTCCTGGAACTGGGCGTTCTGGGCCTGGAGGGCCTTGATAGCTTGTCCATTGGATGATTCAGGATTCATGATGACTGCTGAAATAAACAGCGAAGAAGGTAAGTGACCTATAAACAGAGTACCTGTAATGCAATGATATGTATGTATGCATGCGATGTTTTCAAGGATCTCGCGGGGTAAACAAAGAAACTTGTTAGAATTTGAATTTGGGTAGCTTGATTGAAGGAACTTCATGTTGCTGAGAGTCCTTCTTCAAGAGTCAAGGCTCACCATATCGAGTGGGTCATAGCCCCTGACTCAAGTCATTAACCTGGCTAGAGGAAAATAAATCCCCTTTGCCCTTTGCTAGATATTTGGTTCATCATGACTTGCATCACAAGCCCTTGAGATCCTTGAAATAGGTTAGTCCTTATGCAGGATGTATGCAATGGTATGATGGTATGATGTTGTGCTATGCGTGGAGTGATGTAAGTAAACCCTGTTATGAGTCCATGTTAAGGACTGTAAACAAATCCTGTAAGAAACTCATGTGTTAGATAACAAGCATGCAAGTAGTCATGTTTGAAAGCATACAAGTCACACAAGATAACCCTTAGAGTTTAGGCCAGCATGAAGTTTGGGGTACTACCCTCTTTCAGTTGGTGGGCTCAAAACCTGTCCTATCAAACGTAATCGGGTCCTAGAGGATCCCAATATCACTGACTACCCTCAATCGGTCATAACTCCAGCGTCACAATCTTTTCTTGCGGCCAGAACCATCGCGAGAGTTTAGCCTCAATGGGTGTAGCATACTGCTACTGTTCTATGGCTAAGTTGGGTCACATTAGGGTTCTAAGGTCGGTTGGTGCTTAATGACTCCTCAGAAGACCCATATTCTCCTTGTTGCAACACAAGGGATATCGGTACAGACCAAGGTGCCACACCAACGTAGCCACTGCTTCACCCGTGTCGGTCTATGCCGGACAGGTCCCTCACAGCTTATGCTACCTAAAAGGGTATCTCCAGATCCGGGTTAGGATCTATGAAACTCCGATGCAAAGCCCACAAATATAAAGCAATCAAAGCAAAGGAATTGAAAACATAAGTATGATCTAATCCTAAGGTACACCTCGCTTTTAGCATCCCCAGCAGGGTCGCCAGTTCTATGATCGGTGGAAATAGAACTGACTGTTTTTTAAGCTGGTTTCACGAAATGTCGCGGTAAGCAAGAGTCGCCACCGTCTTTTATGTTCTCCAACATGGAAAGGACAAAAGCACAACAAAATTCCTTATTGAGAATGTTTCTCGGTTCGGGAGGTAGATTTATAGAAAGGGAAGGTGTTAGCACCCTTTCTATCCATGGTTATCCATGGGATCTTAGGTACTTGCTCTTATGTTTTCAAAAATTGTTTGTTTTTCAAGTGTGTCTGGGTTTTGAAAAAGTTCGTTTGGAAAACTTCTAAGTAACTCTTGTATCAGTCCTCAAGAGTGTATGAAGTGTTTTTGTTTGAAAACTTTTTGAAAGTGTGGGGTGCGAAAAGTTGTTTTTGTTTTGTTTTGGAAAGAGAAAGTACCCATGATTCATCTACCTACCCTAAGGAATTAAGCTGTGTAAGAGTCTTTTAGATAGTGCTATCCCACTATTGAGAAGTAGGTAGCACCATCGTTGGAGGTGTTCGGGTCAATTCGATGATTAGGGACAATGTGGTCATCGAAGCAATAGTAGGAGACCTTAGAAGTAACCCTAATGTCTTAGATCCTTTTATCCGAGGCAACCGTTTCGAGGCAACTGGATCTTTTGGACAGAAGGGCGACCTCTAAGACACCCTATACTTGATGACCACTTTCGAGGCAACCAGTGAGGCGTACCCTAGAAGTGGCATGTGCTTTGTGTGTTGTTTTTAGTTAATTGTTTTTGTACATGTTATTTGTGAGCTACGGATTGGTTTTATTTTTCATACATTCTTTCATGCATTTTTTAGCAGTTAGAAGTGCGGAAAATAAATTGCGGAAAAATAAATTCTAACTATTACAAGGCGCGGGTCTATACATCGCCAAAAAGCAAAGACCCGTTTTGGTAAATAAGTACGAGAAATTAAATAAAGCGGTAAAATTCCTATTTAACTATTACATATCTGGAGACAGTTACACAAATAATCAAAATAAATAAATGCGCGCGAGAATTAAATCGGGAACGTCCTAAGGGTTTTGACCCTTTTAAGAAAAGAATTGAATTTTTTTGTCTTTTTTTTGTAATTAATGAAATTAAAACCAATAATTAAACTAATTAATTAATTAATTAAAAAAATAAAAGTTTTTTTGTGTTTTTATGAAAATAAAATAAAAAGAATTAAAATGTCAAAAGAAAAGCCTAAGTCTAAGTTGATTTTATTTATTATAAAAAAAAGGTTAACATTAAACTAATTAAACTAATTGACTTGTTAGAATTTATTTACAAAAATAACATGAAATTAATAATAATAATAATGTTAGTTCTTTTTTTATTTATTTTTTTATAAAAAATATTAATTATGTTAATAGTTAATAAAAGGGAAAAAAATAAATAAGACAAATAAAATATAAAATGACAAAATAAAATTGCAAACCCAAGGGGGGGGGGGGGGGGGGGGGGGTTGGGCCAGAATTGAGGGTTTGTTTAGCATTGTTGTGGCCCATTAAGCACAAAGTCACGTTGACTCCTGGAATCATGTGCGTATGGTTGACTGAAAAGCATGGTGCTCATCATTTCCTGGCCACTGGATTGTTGTTTGTAGACACTTGGCATACTGAAGCGTCAGAGCACATGGTGTACCACCTTTATAAATCTGCACAGGAATACATTGAGAAAAAATGGAAACAAGGAAATTGGGGGACCTGGGAATACTTACAGTGCTTGATAATGGACCTTAGGACGTGGTAAGGGTTGCTTTAGCTTCAGGGTATGGCAAAGAAGAGAGTCACGTTCTCCTTTTGGCCTGAAAATGCTTGCAATACTCCTTTTGATCTCACACTTTTTTTTGACACTTTTTGGATTTTGCTCTGGCCGTTTGTGCACACTCTTGGTCGTGAATGAGGCTTGTCACACTTGCATATGTAGTAATGAATGAGAATAAGTCACATTATGAGCCAATGATCCATTGCAATTAAATTTTTAGATTTTGCTTAATCACCATTAAAGATCATTCCAAGTTTGTTCAAATTTTGAATTTTTATGCATAAAATGGCCCTAGCACGAAATTGATAGGTTGTTCATGACACATAAAAGTCATTCAAATCAAAAGATGTTATTTAATTAATTTTTTTGATTTTATTTGAATTTTATGGATTTAAAATGAATTAAATCAAATAAAATTAAATAAAAATAGAAAAATTAATGTTTAATCTTGAAATTGATCATGGGACACGTGGGTGGCATGACAAGGCTGAATCAAGTGGAAAAAGTGGGCCCTTTTGTCAAAAATTGAAGTTTCAAGGATAGTTGACTTTTGCCATTTCACAAAAATTTCCCAACTTCTCCAATGCATATCTCGCTCAATTTTGATTATATGAACATGTTCTTGGACATTTTGGAAAAGTCTTGAAGTCCTCTAACCAATGTCTTTGGTCCCATGTCATTTTGATTTACCAATCTCAAGTTATGGTCTTTGACTTAAAATGCCTTTTTGTTGACTTTTGAAAATGACCTATAATGTTGAAATTGATAACTTTTTGTGAGAGCATTGCTTGGACTTGAAGTGTGAATATGAGTTGTAGGAAATGTCATCCCCTTCAAAATGAGCATTGGATGGGATTTTTCTGATGAACCATGAAAAAGTTATGCCTTGGTCAAGTTACAGTTGACTTTTCAGCTGTCCAAAAATGGAAACTTTTGCATCTTGATGATTTTTGAGCCATTCTTGTGGAATCATGATCAAGACTTGATAAAATGATGATTGTGGCTTCAAAATAAGATGTTGACAAAAAATTTTGACTTTTGACTGCCAAATGACCATTTTACCCCTACAGTTGATTGTGAAGCAATTAGGGCTTTTGACTGTGCAACTTGACCTTGTGAGCCTTGAAACTTGGCATGTAGATGCTTGACAATGTTTATAGGCATGTGGGACTTGATTGGACCCTTGAAAACCTCAACTTCCTTGCAGGAACCAAAACCCTAATTTTGACTGGCTTAGGGGGATGGTTGAGTGTGCAACCCTTGAGTAGACTTGAGTAAATTGAGATGATGCTTGTCAAAACTTTGAAGAATATGGGGGGGGGGGGGGAATTTTGGGGTACCACAGAGTCAAACTTGTTCAAATAATTTTTAGTATTCAAAATAAAGCAAGTACATCCAAATGGATGAAAATATGAAATGTTGGGCTTTCTGTTCTTCCACAATTCATATGGAGTCTTTTCCAGAATAGGTCTTATGGAGATTCTATTATGAATGTAACATGTTGTGTTTATTGCCTCTGCCCAGAAGATCTTAGCAACGTTAGTCTCGTTTATCATGGTTCTGGCCATTTCTTGCAATGTTCTGTTCTTTCGTTCTACAACTCCATTTTGCTGGGGAGTTCTAGGACAAGAGAAATCATGCAGAATGCCTTTGTCATTAAAGAATGACTCAAAATCTTTGTTTTCAAATTCTCCACCATGATCACTTCTGACTTTGACGATTCTAAGATCCTTTTCATTCTGAACTTGGTTGCAGAAGGTGACAAATATAGAGTGTGACTCGTCCTTGTGTCTTAAGAACTTTACCCATGTCCATCTGCTATAGTCATCTACGATTACTAATCCATACTTCTTACCACTGACTGAAGCAGTTTTAACTGGTCCAAATAAGTCAATGTGCAGAAGTTCTAATGGCTTAGAGGTGGAAACAACGTTTTTAGATTTGAAAGCTGGTTTTGCAAACTTGCCTTTCTGACATGCTTCACACAGAGCATCTGAATTGAACTTCAGGTTAGGAAGTCCTCTGACCAGATTGAGTTTGTTAATCTGAGATATTCTTCTCATACTAACATGTCCCAATCTTTTGTGCCAGATCCATTGCTCGTTGTTAATAGACAGAAGACACTTTACATTCTGACTTTTCAGTTCATAAAGTTTCATTTTATAAATGTTGTTTCTCCTCTTTCCATTAAATAGGATAGTCCCATCTTTCTGACTAACAGCTTTGCATGAATTTTGATTAAAGATTATATCATAACCGTTATCACTTAATTGACTTATGGATAACAGATTATGCATTAATCCATCTACTAATAACACATTACTTATAGAGGGAAGATTTCCATTACCTACCGTTCTAGAGCCAATGATATTTCCTCTCTGATTGCCTCCAAAGCCTACGTGGCCTCCAGGCTTAAGTTCCAGGCTTTTGAACATATGCCTTCTTCCCGTCATGTGTCTTGAGCAGCCAGAGTCCAGGTACCATGACTGGTGTTTCTGCTTTGCTGCTAAAGATATCTGCCACATGTATTATTTTATCCTTAGGTACCCATATTTTCTTGGGTCCTGATTTGTTAGTTTTACCAAAACTCTGGTTGAATTTTGGTTTGACAGAAAATTACTACTAGTATATTTGATGTCGTGTGTGTGCCCATATATAAAGTGTGAATTAAGTGGAGTACGTTTTATAACTAAATCCATGGCATTTTTTGGTGTAGGTACCTTACCTTGGTATCCTATTCCTTTTTTGTCATTTCTGCTAACTCCATAGATCATTGAAGCCATTTTGCTTCTATCTATGTTTTTAGCTAGAAACTTCTGAAAGCTGTGATCATACTCCTTGATGATCTCATCAGCACTGCTGGGAGTTTCAGGGATTGTTTCCTTCTGAGAGTTTTGCAATAGATTTTCTAATTTTGAAATTTTATCTTTTAACTCAGAATTCTCCAATTTGAGACTCTCAGTCTTATCAGAGTCAGAAGCAAGATTCCTTTTCAGGTTTCTGAATTTGACTCTGATCTGCTGATATCTTTCTAGAATTTCATTAAGGCTTTCAGCTAGTTCAACCTTAGTAAAGTTTATAGCAAAGTCAGGAAATACCTCTTATGTATCTGATTCAGAGTCTGACTCAGAAGCTTCACTGTCTTCTGTTATGTTTGCCATGAGAGCTATGTTTTCTCTTTCATCATCTGATTCTGAGTCAGCTTCAGATGTGTCAGAATCATCCCATGTAGCCATGAGACTTTTCTTCTTTTCCTTGCCAAACTTCTTTTTGGGATTTTCCTTCTGAAGCTTTGGGCAATCACTTTCGTAGTTTCCTTGCTCGTTACATTCATAGCAGATGATGTCTTTTTTGTTTGGCTTTCTGCTTCCTGAAGAGCCTTCAGATCTTCTGTGTCCAGAGGAGGATTCTGACCTTCTGTATCTGGAGAAGGATTCATTCTGATTCTCTGACCTTCTGGGATTCCTGAACTTCCTTTGCCTCTGCTTCCATAATTGGTTCACCCTTCTGGAAAGGAGAGATAGTTCATCTTCTTCTGATGAGGACCCATCAGAGGTTTCTTCTACAGCCTGCAAAACTTTGGAGTCAGATTTTCTGTTAGATTTTAAAGCTAATGGCTTGCCTTGCTTTTGAGGTTCATCTGCTTCTAGCTCTATCTCGTGACTTCTGAGGGAGCTGACAAGTTCCTCCAGAGAGATTTTGTTGAGATCCTTAGCTAGCTTAAGCGCTGTGACCATTGGCCTCCACTATTTTGGCAAGCTTCTGATGATCTTCTTAACGTGATCAGCAGTAGAATACCCTTTGTCAAGAACTTTGAGACCAGCAACCAGAATTTGAAATCTTGAGAACATAGTCTCTATTGATTCACTATCTTCCATCTTGAATGCCTCATACTTCTGAATGAGAGCAAGAGCTTTGGTTTCTTTGACCTGAATGTTGCCTTCATGCGTCATTCTCATAGAGTCAAACATATTCTTTGCAGTGTCTCTGTTTGATATCTTTTCATATTCAGAATAAGAGATGGCGCTGAGAAGAATTGTTCTGGCCTTGTGATGATTTCTGAAATCACGCTTTTGTTGATCAGACATTGCTTTCCTGTCAATCTTCTGACCACTTCCATCCACTGGGTGCGTGTATCCATCAGTCACCATATCCCACATATCAGCATCATGGGCCAGAAAGAAGCTTTCAATTCTGTCTTTCCAGTAGTCAAAGTTCTCTCCATCAAAGACTGGAGGTTTGCCACTGAATTTGTCTCTTTCTTCATTGTTGTCATTGCTGATGTTTTGATGTGGTCCTGCCATTGTGTTTTTATGACGCTAGATCTTGTACTGACACGGTTAAGTGTTATAAGCTCAGAACCAGGCGCTCTGATACCAATTGAAGATGTGAAAAACACAAGAAGGGGGGTTGAATTGTAAAACTTAAAGTAAAAGCTTAATAAACACGGTATTTTTATCCTGGTTCGTTTGATCTCAAACTACTCCAGTCCACCCGTCAAGGTGATTTCGCATCTCTCCAACGAGGTCTTAATCCACTATATTCAACTGAATACAACAACCACTTTAACACCTGTTAAAGCCTTCTTGAGTATAACCACAGACCGGTTTATCTCAAGGAAATTCTCTTACAGATAATTGACCAAAAGTGTGTTTGATGTTTTCTAATAAAACTATATATCACAACTGTGATAATACACAATATTAAGCTTAGAATGAAATTGGATTTGCTAGAGCGATAGAGTAAGCGTGGTTGGAAAGCTTAGCTATTTGTATGTGTGTGTGCGCGTAGATGATTAGCTTAGGCGTATATGCGTGAAGATTATTAGCCTTTTCTTTTCTCACACTGACTTGTTTATATAGCATGGGAAGAGATACGTTGTTGTCCATAAAGCCATTTCAATGCTAATAACGTTCTTTCCTTTTTGAGAAGATCTTGTCTTGGATAAAGCCGTTGGTAATTAATCTGTCTTGAATGCATAGTAACGCTTCAGAGTGTTCTGCTAATGATAATCAGAGTGTTCTTTCCTTTATGCTGACGCTTCTGAGTGCTGATGACTTGGTTAGGATCTTGATCAGAGTCAGAGTATTTTATGCGCAGATTCTGGTCATCAGGCTTCAACGTATATCACATGTTATTTGATCTTCTGATGCTGACATATCTTCTGATGCTAATGTTGATACTGATCTTCTGATGTTGATTCCATCAGAGTTTCTGTAAACACAAAACATAATTTTAAGTATCATATATGTCTTATATATAAATCTTACAATTTATTTATTCTTGTATTTTGTTATCATCAAAACTCTAATTGAGGGTTGTAGAATCAAACTATGTTCTAACACAAACTGCTATCTCCTGATTTTGTGCTTTTTTGACAAAACTCATAACATGAAACTTGTAGAGCATTAAACAACGAATCTAACCATATAAAAAACTTGAGATAACTCTGAAAGACCAGAGAGAATTTCTCTGGCCCTAATTTCTAACCTAGTTTTTCCAGAAAGTTCATGGATGAAATTCTCCTAGCACGATTAATATAAATGAAAATTGAGCACATGTATGGTTTCAGGGCTATGAATACAACATCTTTCATTCACAAACCTAAGTCTAACTATTCCTAAATAGAGAGATAGAATTTCATGAAATATCTGTTTCAGTTGAGTTCGAGCTGGACAATGTAGCAACTTCCAATGGTGCTTGAGGTTCTTTTGAGCTTGCCTGATATCCACTGAGGCTTTCACAATGCTTAGTTTGTTTTGAAGTGGCCTGAAACGTGCTACAGAACTCAACCTACAAAGCTTTCAAACAAAAATGGAAATGTGTGTTAATGGAGTTATAACAACTTGTGAATGGTCTGGATAGCTCAGGTATGTTGATTGGAATGTGTTTGAAGTAGATTTGGACAAAACGCACGAGGGAATTTGATGGTGGCTTGCAAAATGCAAAACTGGTCCTGTTTTGCAAGAAAATGGGGCTTTAGAGTATGAGGGTGCTTTAGGAGTGAAAGGCTCGTGCTTCTGACTTGTTAGGGTATGAGAAACTTGTTTGAAGTGTTTGTGTAAGTTGATCTTTTCTGTCTTTCAAGTTCTAAGCATTTGGCAAGTTTTCTTGTTTTTGAAGCAAGAAAGTGGAAGTGAGGTTACAGGCTTGTACATGCCATCTTATCGCCCTGCATACAATCCTCTTGGACCCTCTAATTAGTGGATTTGTTTAGCTTCAAGATATTTGGCTATATGCTCAAGGATTAGTGGTTTGACATAAAGCAACATTTTGCAAAAATGGCAATGTGCCTTTTACCATTTAGGGATTAAACTTGTGTACAATCCTCTAATGTCCAAAACAAAACCTTAGACCAATAGAGTTGCATTTAATTGTTGAGTACAAATTGGTTTAGAGGCCTGTAATTATGTACAAAGCTACCTTGGTCAGATTTGCAACTTGGTATGAACATGTATTGGCCATGGTTATAAAGTGAGTTTTTGCCAACTTCAAGCATTCGATTCTCCCTAACCACAAAGGTGTTTGAGGAGTTCTTGGACAATTTAGAAAGCTTGCAACATGTACTATAATCCATATTTGAAATGAAACTTTAAACTCCAAGTGAAACTATGTGAAAAATGGCCAAGAAGGTGGGTCAAAATCATGCCTAAACTAGGGCAAAATTTCTCTAAGTTAAAAGTTTTAGGTACCCTTGTTCCAAAAATCATAACTTGAGATCCAAGCTTCTTTTGAGAAAACTTTGTGAATCGAAGTTGTAGAGTTTGTGATGGACTACAAGTTTCATGTTGTAAGTTTTGTTTGAATCCATTTTCATCTTGGTTAAAATGTGGGGTAAAGTTAGTAAAAAATAAGAAAATTTCATAACTTAGAAAATTTCTAAGTTATGAAATTTTTCCATTTTAAACCCTAATTTGCATTTTTGGGTTTCTTGATGAACAAGTTTCATAATTTGACATGTCTTGATGAAAAATGACCCTTGGCACTTGATTTTGACCAAAAAGTCAAAGTTTGACTTTTCAGTATACAGTCAAATTTTGATCAGTTGACTGAAAAATTCATCTGTCAATCTTATGCATTTGAGATCTTTTGAACTTGTTGAGTGGGTCAAGACAATGTCATTGAGTCCTTGTGTCCATGGTTGAACTTGATTTGCCATTGGCTAGGTCAAACAGTCAAAAATCGCCCTTGTACAATCAAAACCCTAAAAATGACCATTTTGCCCTTTTGGTGATCTGATCAAATTTCTTGTGGAATTGTGATCCAAAATTGATCAAATGGTTCATATGAGTTCATTATGTTGATGTGGGTCAAATTTCATGAGGTTTGACTGTCAATTGGCCACAGTTGACTTTTTCCCCAATACAGTTGGTTTCTAGGTCAACTGTCCAATTGACTGGGCAAAAATTTGAATCAAGGCTTAAAACTTGGTATGGACAAACTTGTGAGTCCAACATGAGGCATGAAAGTCATCTTGGGAATTATAGGTCAAAACATCCATGTGCAAACTCAAACCCTAGTTTAGGTCAACAGTGCAAGGAGGTGTCTTGAGCAGAGCAAACCCTAACTTAATCTTGAATTCCAAGAGTCTTGTGATGAGAAATGTTGATGAAATGAGAGGGAAAATTTTGGGGTACAATAGTTTCCCCTGTTCAATCTTCTTGAACCTTAAGAGTTAGATTGGCAAGTTTGCCTTTCGCGACTCGAAGGTAAAAAAGGATTGGACACTAGAGTGCAGTTATAGACTTCACTTATAATAACAGTTACCATTCTAGTATTGGAATGGCACCTTTTAAAGCATTGTATGGTCGAAGATGTAGAACTCCATTATGTTGACATGAATCTGGTGAGAGTGTAGTGCTTGGACCTGAACTTGTTCGTGAGACTGCTGAGAAGGTGAAGTTGATTCGAGAAAAGACGAAAGCTTCACAAAATAGACAGAAGAGTTATCATGACAAGCAAAGGAAGGATTTAGAGTTTCAAGCTGGTGATCATGTGTTTTTGAGAGTTACACATGTGACTGGTGTTGGGCGAGCATTGAAGTCTAAGAAGCTCACTTCTCGTTTTATTGGACCGTATCAGATTTCGGAGAGAGTGGGAAATGTTGCTTATAGAGTGGCTTTACCGCCTAATCTTGCGAATTTGCATGATGTGTTTCATGTGTCGCAACTTCGAAAGTATATTTCAGATCCATCTCATGTGATTCATATGGAAGATGTGCAAGTACAGGATAATCTTACGGTGGAGACGATGCCTGTACGGATCGTGGATCGTGAAATGAAGACTCTGAGGGGAAAAGAGATTGCCTTGGTTAAATTGGTTTGGCTAGGAGCTGTAGGAGAAAGCATGACATGGGAGTTGGAGAGCAAGATGAGAGACTCATATCCTGAATTGTTTGATTGAGGTAAATTTTCGA
Source organism: Vicia faba (assembly GCA_948472305.1). Classification (NCBI taxonomy): domain Eukaryota; kingdom Viridiplantae; phylum Streptophyta; class Magnoliopsida; order Fabales; family Fabaceae; genus Vicia; species Vicia faba. Next base: position 996,977,093 of record OX451738.1, read on the forward strand.
GGACGAAAATATTCTAAGTGGGGGAGAGTTGTAACACCCGTAATTTAATTTATTATTTAATTAAATTATTTCTGGAATATTTGTGAAGATATGTTATTATCAAATTGGATTTATTTTATTAAGTGGAGAAATAATAATATTAGAGGTATAATATTATTATGTGGTGAAATAATATTAGAAATGTAATATTATTTTGAGATGGGCTTAATTTGAGATAGTGGATGTAATAAGGGGGTGTAAGTTTGGATCCCACTAAGGAATAATAGAATATTAGGTTATTTTATTATTTGTGAGAAGGTAGAGAAGAAAGAAGTAGTAGAGGAAATAAGGATTTGAGAAGAACGTGAAGCTGCTGGAAAAAGTGGAAAACGGCAAGAACGAAGATTCAACCCGGAAATTATAGAGCGACCTTCAATCCAAGGTAAGGGTGGGGTTCTGACTTTATAATTGGGTTCATGATGTTTGATATATGGGGTTAGAGGTAATTGCTGTTTGTTCTTGAATTGGACGTATTATGAATGATGTATGGTGAATATTGATGAATTCTTGATGGATAGTGATGTTATTATGTTGTGTAATCGATGTAGTAATGTAGGATAATGTTAGGTGATGATTTATCATGATTATAATAAGGTTTGTAAGGTTAAGAATATGATTCCCGTAGTGAAAATATAGAGAAAACTCGCAGAAATTATGCAGACTGTAGCAGGATGTGTCGACCCCAAACTGAATGTGTCGATACATGAAGGCTGTAAGACTCAGGATGAGTCGACACGAAGAGGGCTTGCGTCGATGCATGGAAGTTACAAGACTCAGGATGAGTCGATTGGTGAGAAGCATGTGTCGATACATGCTGTGTTTGAGACCAGGATGAGTCGATCCATAAGGAGGATGTGTCGACTCATGATGTACAGATGAAGTAGTACGTGTAGATCCATAGGGTTTTGCGTCGACCCATGTTGTAAAGGAGAAGCAGGATGAGTCGATCCATAGGGTTTTGTGTCGACCTAAAAGGTCGAATTGTTGACAGAATCGATTTTTAATTGTTGTAACTTGAGTTTTAGGACGCTGTTTGAGATGTCATTCGAAGCGTTGATTTACTAACGCGATGAACTTTATCCTAGTGTTTACCTTGGGTTTTGGTAAACAACCGCTGATCCTCCAAATGGTTACTTATTTGGTTACTCGCAGGATCGATCAGATTGATCCTAGGACATAGGTTGATTTTGAAGTTTGATTAAATTGGATAAGGCTTTAAATAAAAAGGTTTCAAGTAAATTGCATGAAGGAAAGATTTGGTAAAATAAACAAGGCTTAAAGTAAAGGGTTTCGACAGGAAATGTAAAGAGAAAAGCAAGTAAAATTCTGGAAAAGTAAATGACTTTAATTGATAAAATTGGTGTTTCACACATACATTTCTCAACAATTCTTTCTCACACGCTGGGTACTCGAATCTATATGAGTGACTTTGTATATATTTGTGAACACACGCGAGAAACTACATGTCTACTCCTATTTATACTAAAACATCCCAAGTAACCGTCGGGCAGTTACACTGCTTCGAGATCAATCCACTTGGCACGTTCTCCATGCTCGACGCTCCAGATCCTTGCACGTTTGCACGTGGTAACTGCTGGAAACCGTTTTCCCTCCAAACGCTTGAATTTCAAACTGCTCCACTCTGGACCATCGAACACTTTCGTCAAGAGACATCTTCGACGAAAAACTCCTTCGACGTCGAAGGCGACCAGCCTTCTCCCTTTGAAGAAATCTTCTAAGTACTTTGCCATCCTTCGACGGGCATTTCGACAGACTTAACCAGTCGAAGACATCCTTCAGCTTTAATGGCTGACATCAATCAAAACAAAGGTGTCGAATTTAGGAGCCAACAAATTGCCCCCCAAGAATGCCTTATTTCGACTCTGGAAGAAAAAGGCATTCTTTGAAACGCCATTCGACACCTGTCTTTCCACGCTTAGTCACAAATTAACTTGTGCACTTTTTGTTGCTTTTTACCAACTATTGGAAATCCCAAGAAAACCATCATTGATTTGATCCTAGGACGTCACTTTCAGTACGGCGTGCAGTACCAAACGTCATTTCAGAATTTGTCATTATGACAATTCCCAAAAACGAGGACGCACGCTGCGTCCCTCTATTTCTGCAGAAACGGCCAAAACAACAGGAGGCTGCCACGCGTCCCACTAACTCCTGCAGCATTAAATGGCATTTAATGTCCTCGTTATTGGGGATTTTTCCCACTACTATAAATAGTAGTAAGTACCCCATTGTGGGACTTTTTACGCCATCTAGCTTTCAAACTTCCCTGTTTTCATACAAGTTTGCTATCTTTGCAGAAACTCTTCCTCTTTCACTTCATCTCCAACCTCACTTCAAACTCAACACCAAACCATGGCCTCTGGTTCTACTGCTCCCAGTGCTAACGCACCAACTGAACACGTTCAACCCAAGGTTTTCGTCACTGCCCCAGTAGTAAACTCTACAGGCAAACGAAGGGTTCCTGAACCTTCTGACATCGCCGTTCGCGATGCTTACTCGCGCCACTTGATGATCCCGGTTGGATACTCCAACCAGATCTTTGCAATGTCTGGCCCCATGAATCCAAGTATCTCTGAAGCTCTGAAGATCAAGAGCTATTTCCCAATAGTCGAGAAACTCAAACCAGTCGCATGCGCCAAGAAAGACGCAGAAGACAATGAAGACCCTGCACGCGAAAAAATCGACCTCCGCTTCTTCAACAGAGGTGTTAGGGTCTTCAGGTCTTGCCCTAATCTTACCTCCGATTATGTTGCTTGGCTAACAAAGTTGGAGAAGCACCAAACTTCGATCTGGAAGGATATGGGAATCTTCGACCTAGTGATGCTGTCGAAGACGGGTTTGAACTACTCCTCGGAGATGCTGATAGCTTCACTGTTGTTCTGGGACTACTCCCATTTTACTTTTCATCTTCCATGTGGGATGCTAACCCCCACACTCTTCGATGTGGCAGCTATTACTGGCCTTCGACCCACCGGGGATTACTTCGATCGGAGGAGATGTCGGAGGACCAAATTGGCTTCTCTGAGACCAAACCAACATACACCACTTTCATCAACCATTATCACGACAGGTCGACAGATGCTGTGTCGGATGTCGAACACATAGCGTTTCTAGCCTTATGGCTAACTCGCTTTGTGTTTTGCTCGAAGTCTCTACAGGTGACCAAAAAGATGGTCACTCTTGCTACTCAACTGCATCACCGCCAAAACATCTGTTTGGCAGAACTGATTCTGGCCAGCCTCTATGATTCGATCAGCAATGGGGCAACTCTTCTGAAACATATCGAGGACAGGGCCAGTTTGCTACTCGCTGGGCCTTTTTGGCTACTCCAACTGTGGCTCAATGCCACTTTCGAATCTTTCTTGCCCAAGAAGGTTCAGATAAATGAACAGGCTCCAGCGATAGCGAATAGACGCATCGAAGGAATCAGGCTGGCTCTGCTGACACCTACGGACGATGGACTGGAGTTTCAACAAACCTTCACCAACTTCGTTCTAATGTTTGCTCGAAGGAAGGAGTTTGTTTCAACTATGGCTCCATTTGCTCAACGGCGGGTGGGGCCAGCATGGTTCACTAGGCCACATCCAAAGGCGTCGAGTGGTCCCAATGTCGATGAGCATACAATACTTTGGGAGGCGTTCCTTACACCAAGGATCATGCCTCTTCGATTCAAGAGCTCAAAGACTCATTTGAGTCTGATTGCCTATCAACCAAACCTGGTATCTCGCCAGTTTGGTATTATCCAAACCCTACCTTCTCCGATTTTTCAAAGAGAGAAGTCAATGTTGTACTTCTCCAATGATTATACAGAAGAAGCTGCCATCAAGCATATCGGAAGATATGCTGGTCGAACAATCCTCTCGCTGTTTGACTACCAGCTCAATTTCCTTTGCTCACCATCCTTCGAGGAGTGGTGGAAAAGCTATTATGCTGAGTACTTCTTCGACGAGAAGGACTTCATGGATGAGTTGCAGAAGTCTTTTGTCCTTGTGTTGGACAAAATAAAGAAATGTAAGTTCATTCTCTCACATTACTTTTTGTCTTTCTCTTCGACTGCTAGCCTGTTAACTTTTTCATTTGCTTTCAGTTGTTCGAAAGCCTGTAGCCAAGAAGGCTACAGAGGGCCAACAGGGAGGAGGCCCTTCAACAAAACCTCCACCGCCGGCGAAGACTACAGCGCCGGCGAAGACCACAGGCAACCAACAGGGGGAAGGCTCTTCGAAGAGGCCTTCTATATCGGTAACCAGACTTTCTTCATTTTTCTCCTGGCTTTCGATTTTGATTTTCGATGTAATTATTAAATCGAATTCCCATTGGTTTTCTAGGCACCTTCGCCCAAGAAACGGCCAGGACTGGTGGTCGAATCTGGGAGTGATGAAGAAAGTGATTCCCCTCCTGCCCCCTTAAAAAGGCGAAAGTTGACGAAGGATGCTTCTGTTCCTGCTCCTGTTCCTGAAGGTCGAACTGTCAGAATAAAGGTTGCTGTGAGAAAGCCTAGGCCACCTCCAGTGATCATCGAGGAGCCAACTGAGGAGGAACTAAACATTCTTCTTAACAAGCCTGTCGAAAGTGACAATTCCAGCCCTGGGGCTGAAGTTAATCCACAGGTAATCTCTTAGACCCTTTTATAATTTAGGTATAGATACCCATATTCGATTGTGTCTCTTTCGATCTCTGAAGATTTGTCTTCTTTCCTTCTTCAGGACACTACTGAAAGTTCTCCGCCAAGGACTTCAGAAACGCTGGAATCTGCTGAACTTAGCAGGCCTCAGGAAAAAGGCTTGGGCAATGACGAAGCCCATACTGAGAATGAGGCCAATGCTGAAACAGTAGAACAACCAGCGGAGGAGCCTCAAACGGAGGAACCACAGCCAGAAGCGGTTCAGGTGGTGGATCTGTCAGAAGAGAATCATGAAGAAAGGGACCAGGGCAATGCTGGCGAAGAAAATCAAAATGCTGCCGACGAAGAGAACCAAGGTGGCACTGGCGAAGGACACCAGGGTGACGCTAGCGAAGAACATCAAGATGACGCTGGCGAGGGGCCCCAGGGTGATGCTAGCGAAGAACCACAAGTCGACGCTGGTACTGCCCCAGTCCGAGTCGAAGAGCAACCAGTCGAGGCACCTAACACTCAAGAACCTCAAACCCAAGATAATACTATTGCAAGGGTTACCTCCTCGAAGCACAGGTCAAAAGAGGACTTGGAACTCTTGAAACAAACTGACCCTGTTAGCTACCTCAATGCCATCATCGAGAGTAAGAGTTCGTCTGACGCTAGTCAGGAAATTCCTACCCTGTCGGGGAAGTCTACTGAAACTTCTCCCCTTGATGATGCTTTGGCGAAGGTTAAGGCCCAGTTCTTCAAGAGGGACTTGATGAAGGCTTTAGAGGGGGACCCCACTGCTCCATCATGCTTGAAAGAGGTCTTGAATGCTGTCGACTTTGAAGCTGTAGCCCCAGAAGTCTCAGACTTGATCATGGAGTTACACTCTATGATTGATCAAGTCTCAGCAGATTACAGGCGCCAAAGGGGGTTTAACAGTCAGCTTGAGGTGTTGTATGGCAAAAGCTCATCTGCGTGGACTGCTGTCTCAGATTCGACTTCTCGAATTGCTGAGTTGTCGAAACGAAAAGCGTCTGCACAGGAAAGAGTCGATGCCATTGATCGAGAGAATGTTTCCTTCCGGGCACAAATCGCAGAAATAGAGGCGAAGATAAACGCCAACACTGTACTCAAGGAGGAACTTCTTTCGACCATCTCAGACACTGAGAGCCAGACTGAGATCAAACAAGGCCTGGAATTCGCTGAGAGGGCCCAAAGCCTCGACACTCAAATTGCCAAACTAGTGCAGGAAAACTCCTGGTGCAAGAAGAGGTTGGAGCTGCAGCAAGCCAAGTATCTTCGACTCAGGAACTCTCTTACCTTTTGATTGATTCTCTTTGTAACCATATTCTGTAATCGTTATTCGACAACAATTGCCATCTTGGCTGAAATTTATAAAATTTCTATTTTGGCATTTTTATGGTTAATTTAGACTTGTTCTTTTATTATTTTATTTTTATCTCTTGAAGTATAGGTTTGTATTTTTTCAAATATTTACCATTTACTCTCAAGAGCCTTTTATCTCCACCTAACTCCTCGACTTCATAGGCTCCACCAGAAAAAGTTTGGATAACTCTGAAGGGTCCTTCCCATTTGGGTGACCATTTCCCCATGCTTCGATCCCTTCGATCCATGGGAAGAATTACCTTCCAAACTAGTTCTTCAGGCAAAAATACCTTAGGTTTTACCTTTCTATTATAAGAGTCTTCTACTCTTTTCTTCTGAAGCCTGAGTAGGTCGAGAGCGCGTAATCTCTCTTCGTCTAAATCCACCAGTTCATCTAACATCATGTTCCAATAAACTTCAGAAGGAATATCATAATGCCTCTGAACCCTTGCAGATTGAAGACAAATTTCTGCTGGTAACACTGCATCATGGCCAAAAGTTAGCCTATACGGTGTTGTACCAGTGGCTTCTTTTGGGGACGTTCGACAAGCCCATAAAATCTGGTCTAACGTCTTATGCCAATTCTTTGGTTTCTTCCCAACATGTTTCTTTATCAAGCCAATCACCACTTTGTTAGCTGCTTCGACTTGACCGTTCGCCTGTGCATAATAAGGCGTGGATGTTAGGAGTTTGAAACCTGTTTCCTGAGCAAATTCCTGCATCTTTCGACCAGTGAAAACTGACCCTTGATCAGTTGTTATTGTCTCAGGGATTCCATACCTAAAGATAATGTTCTTTTGAATAAATTCAATGACATTCTCTTGGTCCACATTGACTAAAGGGACAGCTTCGATCCATTTAGTAAAATAATCAATGCCTACCAATATGTATTTCTGACTCTTTGATGATGCTGGTCGAATCTCTCCAATGAGGTCCAACGCCCATCCTCTAAAAGGCCAAGGCTTCACTATCGAGTGAAGTTCGCTTGCTGGTACATGTTGGATGCCTGTATGGACTTGGCACTCTTGACAACCCTTGGCGAACTCAACACAATCTTTCAGCATAGTGGGCCAATATAGTCCTTGTCGAAACAACAACCATTTCATCTTATGGCCTGCTTGGTGAGCCCCACATGCCCCAACATGCGTCGTCGAAAGGGCTATGTATGCTTCAGTTTCACTTAAACATTTCAGCAACACCCCTTCAGGCGTCTTCTTGAATAACTCATTACCCATGAGTACAAAACTCAACGCCCTGTATTTTGTTTTTCGTTCTGTCGAAGCTCCTGGATTTTGAAGATAGTCCACAATGGGTTTCCTCCAATCTTGCTCTGACAAATTATCAATGAACGAAATCTCGAAGTTACTGTGATCAGCATATCCTAGCCTCGTCGATTCCAAGTCTGATGGTGATAGACAAGTTGCCTTTATCTTTTCTCGAACTTCGATTGCTCTTTGTAACTTCGTTTTTGAAATCTTATACCCAGATGCAATCTGTGCCAAGTCGTTGGCTATTTGATTTTCGACTCTGGGTATGTGTCGAATATTGACCGTTTCAAATTTTTTCAATAAACGATTTGCTATCACAAAGTACATAATGAGATTTTCTCTTATGCATTTATATTCCTTTGTGACTTGCTTAATGACTAACTCTGAGTCTCCCATTATTTCGACTCGAGTTGCCCCCAATTCCAACAATATCTCAAGGCCAGTAATTAGAGCTTCATACTCATCCTCATTGTTCGAACAAGAACCTGATATTTTGTACTTGAATGTTGTTGGAATTTTATCTGGAGAAATAATCAAGACTCCCACCCCTGTTCCATCTTTATGGCTGGAACCATCGAAGTAGAATTTCCAAGGCTCTATCTCCACATAATTAATATCCTCAACTTGAATTGAGTGGTCGACTATGAAATCTGCAACCACTTGTCCTTTTACTGCCTTAAGAGGCATAAAGGTCAAGGAGTATTCAGTTAATGCTAATGCCCATTTGCCAATTCGACTATGCAAGATAGGTTTCGACAACATATATTTGAAAACATCAAAATGAGACGAAACATAAACATCAACTGGTTTTATATATTGCTTGAGTTTTGTACAAGAAAAATACAGACATAAACACAATTTTTCAACTTCGCTATATCTAGTTTCTGCATCATTCAAAACTCGACTGAGATAGTAAATGGGTCTTTCGACTCCATTCTCATCCTCTTGGGCTAACATACTTCCCAGAGTTTTATCAGATGCAGCTATGTACAATCTCATACTCCTATTACTACAAGGAGGCACCAAAATAGGTGGCTTAGTGAGGTACCCTTTGATTTTGTCGAAGGCTTCCTGTTGCTCTTGCCCCCATTCGAACCCCTCTTTATTCAGTCGAAGTAAGGGTGAAAAGGCCTGAGCTTTCCCACTTAGATTAGATATAAACCTCCTTAAGAAATTTATCTTGCCTAAGAGAGATTGCAATTCCTTCTTATTCGATGGCGCTTTCGCTTCCAGAATTGCCTTCGTCTTGTTCTGGTTGATTTCGATTCCTTTCTTGTGGACAACGAAGCCCAAGAAATCTCCAGCTTTCACACAGAACGCACACTTCAAAGGGTTCATCTTCAGACCATGTTCTCTCATTCTTTCGAATGATTGTCGAAGGTGGTCAATGTGATTCTTCCTGGAAACAGATTTTATAACAATATCATCAATATATACTTGCATAAAAGTGTTAATAAAATCATGGAAGATAGTATTCATTGCTCACTGGTACGTTGCCCCAGCGTTTTTTAGGCCAAAAGGCATCACTACCCATTCGTAAGTGCCTAAGGCCCCAGGGCATCGAAAAGCTGTTTTCGACACATCCTCTTCAGCAATGAATATTTGATTATATCCTGAATAACCATCGAGCATACTCAGGTATTCATAACCAGCGGCAGAATCGACTAGCATTTCCGCCACAGGCATAGGGTATTCATCTTTGGGGGTGGCAGCATTCAAATCTCTGAAATCGATGCACACCCTTAATGTGCCATTTTTCTTAATTACTGGCACAATATTTGCAATCCATTCGACATACCTTGTAACACGGATGAATTTGCATTTCAGAAGTCTTTCGACCTCCGTTTTGATCTTCGACAGTATTTCTGGAGCGAAGCGCCTTGGATTTTGCTTGATTGGCTTCTTTCCAGGTTTGATTGGCAACTGAAGTTCTACCAATCCTCTGTCGAGACCAGGCATTTCGTCATAATCCCATGCAAAACAGTCTTTAAACTCTTTCAGCAATTGGATTACTTCCACCCTAAGTTCTGGATCGATTTTGGCGCTGATGTAAGTTGGCCTTTTCTCTGATCCTTCGCCTAAGTTGATTTCTTCTAAAGGGTCTTGCGCTAACATTTTAATGTTGTTCGCCAAGGGATCCTTTTCGAAGCCCAAAGGCTCATCGTCATAGATGGCGTCGAGCCTCTGTTCCTGCATTTCTTCTGGCATGATATCAGGAGGTTTTGGATCGAAATCCTTTCCTGGGCCAACAGCAGATAACTGTTGATCATTGGCCTGTGTGGCCATGTACTTTACTTCGGCTTCGAGAGCCGTTATCATCTTGGTTTCGGCCACATAAGCCGAAATTCGCTTCAAAGACTGTGACTCAATCATTATCACTGAATTCAACTTCCCCAACCAGTTGGTTGGATATCAGTTAACCCACTGAAGTCTATGTGGGACAAGTCTTCTCTGTCCCATTGGAAACCATGCTCAGGATGCAGGTATAGGGAACAAAAGGTGTTTGGCGCTGGCGCCATGTCGAAGTCAGGTGTTGGACATGGCCCTATGTGAGCCAAGTTTTTGTCGAAATCTGCCAAACCCAAGTGATTCACTTCGCCAAGGTAGTAGCTTTGATCTGCCTCTATGTTTTCGACCATCCCATCTGGACGCCATAGCAGCAGCCTTTGGTGCATCGATGAAGGCACAGCGCCTACACCATGAATCCATTCACGGCCTAACAAAAGATTGTAGTTAGGTTTGGCCGATATGACCATGAACATCGTTGGTCGAAGGATAGACCCAACTTTAATGTCTAGCTGGATCACTCCCATAGTGGTCCCTATGCCGCCCTCATAGTTCGACAAGACCATGTTGTGAGGTTTAATTTCCTCATCCCTTTTGCCAATTTTCCTTAGCATAGAATGAGGGATAATATTGATGGTTGCCCCACAATCGACCAATATTTTATTCACAGTAGTTTCTTCGAGTTTAGCCCTTATGAATAAAGGCTTGAGGTGATTTTTCATCGCCTCTGTAGGTGGCTCGAAGAAGCCATTTTGTTCCTCAGTAGTGCCATTGTCCATAACAAAATAGCACACTGGCCTATGTTTGGCCATTTCTTGCTCCACTTCCCAGTCACTGGCTTCGACTTCTACCTGTCGATTGAATTCTCTGGGCAGTACTGAAACGATATTCACCATTATGTCCAAAGTATCGTCAGACTCAGCATCATCTTCGTCTTCGACTTCACTTTGGTTAGGCCAAACTAGCCTGTTGGTAACTGGCTCTCTCTCTAGAGGCTTCCTTTGTTTCCTTTGAGGAACATTCGAACTAATCTCTGCCTTAGGTTCGTTGGCAGCCTCCCTTTCAGCTTTTCGTCTCCTTTGATATCTCCTCCATTGAGATCGAGACATAGGATTTTTACCTTTGTAGTTGCTGGACACTTGTGCAACCTTAGGTGCAGCAACTTGAGGCTCTTTCTTTTGAGTCAAAGAGGAACCTCTTGGCACATCGAAAGAATGCCATTTCTCCTCACTTGGCCTTTTCCGGCCAGAGGTTTTGTACCAAGTGTCTACTGGCACATTTGTTGGAGGCCTAAAAGTCAATGGCCTCTTGTCTTGATTAGAACCCCTTCTGGGATCATGTCGAAGGTCAGCATTCTCCCTTCTCTTATTCGCTGCTCTCACGCCTTGAATGTGCTCAGCATCTTTTTTATCAAAGATCGAACTGCATCTTGGACACAGCATCACCTCTGATTTCTTCTTCTGGCATCTTTGTAAAAAATCTGCCAAGTTTTCGTTTTCCCGAGGGAAAGCCGTCTTATTAGCCTGCTCTTGCCTTATGGCCTCTTCTGATGCTTTTGGGTCAGAAAGTTCAACCATGTTGATATTCATTGTATCTTTGCTAGCAAGAGTTAACTGCTTCATTTGTATCTCCAGATTCTCCGTCTGGCCTTGAACAGTGGCCAAGTGGGAACTGGGCTTTGATCCAGTTTTTTGTGCTTCAGCAGTCTCCGACTTCGGGTTCTCGACCGCTTTTTGGACAGCTTCAATTGTCTTCCTGGATAAATTTCCAGAAAAACTGCCAAAGATTGGCATGTTGATGTGGTCCTTTAAGACTTCGACCATGGTAATTCCTGGCTTCTTCGACTGGATCCTGGTTGCCTCTATCATGTTCACCTCAGAGGGTTCAGCATAGTGGGCTTCAGCCTTCAGTGGATTGGAGTCGATAGCCATGGGGGATTTGTCTGCAAACTTTAATCTCCCTTCCTCAATAGCGTCTTGCACAAGATTCCTGAAAAGAAAACATTGAGAAGTTTTATGGCCCAAAAAATTATGATATTTGCAAAAACCTCTCTTCTTTCTTTGATCAAGAGGAGGCACTTTTACCCCAGGGGGGTACTATCATTTGGCCATCTTTAACTAGCAAGTCGAATATTTCGTCACATTTTGTGATGTCAAAACTATAAGTCTTTTTTGGGAACCTATCGTTGGTCCTTTCTGGACCAATGGGATTTTTCCCATTTGAGGGGACTAACAGTTTACAAGAGTATGGTGGCCCTTGTTTTAGTTCTGCTAAATCGACTTCTCCTTCTTCGACAGTTAAAGCATCGTCGAAGGATTCTAGATCTTCGTCATCCATCTCAACGTACGCTATCCTCTCTCTCTTGTGAGTTTTCGTTGCCTTAGCTTTTTCAGCTTTGAGGCGTTCGACCTGTCGAACTCTATCGGCCAGTTGGGCCATGTCTCTTAGGTACTGGGTGTCTAGCTTCTTCCTAATGGAATAATCTAAACCGCCTGCGGCTATTTCGACCAACTCATGTTCTGGCACTTGTGTAAAACATCTCGCCTTGAGCAACCTAAACCTATTCAGATATTCGTCTATAGGTTCAGTGAAACGTCTCTTCACACTGGCCAGTTCTTTCAGGCTTATCTTGGTTTGCCCCATGTAGAATTGTTCATGGAACAATCTTTCCAACTGGGTCCAATGATGGATCGAATTGGGGGGGAGAGTTGTAAACCAAGTAAAAGCGTTCTTGGTTAAAGAACTTGGGAAGTACTTGATCCTTAGGTTTTCGTTATTCGAAATGTCTCCTGCTTCGATCAAATATCTCGCCACATGCTCGACAGTAGATTCTGTCGTGTCCCCAGAGAACTTAGTAAATTTGGGGACTTTGCATCTAGGAGGTAAGTCCGTTTGTAACACGTATTCTGACAATGGAGATGTAAAGTTGGGCCTTCGAAAGCCCATGTTCATCCCATTCTTAGTCATGATCCTTTCGATCATGGTTGCCAGATTGTTTTCCAAACCCATGTTTTGGTATTGGATATGCTGAACCACTTCGTCAGCATTTTGGTTTCTGTTAACTAACCTTACCTCTGGGGCTATTACCCTAGGTTCCTCGACAGGTTGTTCCAATCGTGCCCTAAGGTTTTCTTCGACAGGCTGTTGAGCCTGGTTAATGGTGGTTTCTTCCTCTAAAAATATCCCCTGATTTCCCCTTATTTGCGCCCTCTGGGGCTGTCGAATAGGTTGGGGTACTCCAAAGAAGTCAGCCAAACGCGTCATTTGCGCTGTCACTTGCTGATTCGATTGAGTAGTGTTTTGTATTAGAGGGTTTAGCACTGTACTCAAAGTTTGTGCCAACATTTGCACCATATCATGGTTGCTTTCGTCCATCTGTTGCCTCAAGACTGCTGTCGAGGCATTTGTAAGGCCATGGGCTACTTGGGACGTTCCTCCTAAGAGTTGGGTCCTATTTCCATTCGCCATGCCTACTCCAGAGCCTTGGAGTGGCGAAGAGGCACTCACGAAAGGGTCTGAAAAAGTGGACGCAGCATTCGTCAGGCTTGCCACTTCAGAAGTTGGCATACCATAGAATGGAATAAATCCTGGGGGAACCAAAGGCCTTGTGCCTAAATTTCCCCTTGGTGGGGGAGTTCCCAAAGGTATTCTGGGGCCTGTTAACGAAGGTATTGGCCCCGTGGTTGTGACCGACACTGCTGGTGTCGAACCAACGTTTGTCGCTTCGCTTACGGTCATACTAACCGTTGCTCCCACACTCGTTTGTGGGATTTCGTTATGGTTTGGCGGATTCGCCATCTCTTCCCTCCTTCTGGCAGTATTGTTATCGTTAGTGTATATTCTACCACTCCTCAATAACATACAACTCGAAAAGATGAGATTATTTTCAACAATCAACACACAGTCCCACCAGGTGTGTGCCAATTTGTTTACCTTGGGTTTTGGTAAACAACCGCTGATCCTCCAAATGGTTACTTATTTTGGTTACTCGCAGGATCAATCAGATTGATCCTAGGACATAGGTTGATTTTGAAGTTTGATTAAATTGGATAAGGCTTTAAATAAAAAGGTTTCAAGTAAATTGCATGAAGGAAAGATTTGGTAAAATAAACAAGGCTTAAAGTAAAGGGTTTCGACAGGAAATGTAAAGAGAAAAGCAAGTAAAATTCTGGAAAAGTAAATGACTTTAATTGATAAAAATTGGTGTTTCACACATACATTTCTCAACAATTCTTTCTCACACGCTGGGTACTCGAATCTATATGAGTGACTTTGTATATATTTGTGAACACACGCGAGAAACTACATGTCTACTCCTATTTATACTACTAAAACATCCCAAGTAACCGAATCGGGCAGTTACACTGCTTCGAGATCAATCCACTTGGCACGTTCTCCATGCTCGACGCTCCAGATCCTTGCACGTTTGCACGTGGTAACTGCTGGAAACCGTTTTCCCTCCAAACGCTTGAATTTCAAACTGCTCCACTCTGGACCATCAAACACTTTCGTCAAGAGACATCTTCGACGAAAAAACTCCTTCGACGTCGAAGGCGACCAGCCTTATCCCTTTGAAGAAATCTTCTAAGTACTTTGCCATCCTTCGACGGGCATTTCGACAGACTTAACCAGTCGAAGACATCCTTCAGCTTTAATGGCTGACATCAATCAAAACAAAGGTGTCGAATTTAGGAGCCAACACCTAGATGGTGTAGATGATGATTAAGAAGTGTAATCCTAGTACCTAGTTTAGGATTTAGAATTAATTCCCACGATTGATCGTATGCTGGATTACTGTATTACTGATATACAACTGAGTTATTAATGAGATGTCGTTATTAAAGTTGTGTTTGACAATTATGATGAACAAATGACGTTTGATAAGTAAATGATGTTTAATAAACTATTTTAATGATTTGAGATGTTGCTATTTTGAGATGTTAATTGAGATGTTTTGAGATGATTGAGATGTTGTTAATTGAGATGTTTGAGATGATTGAGATGTTGTTGTTTTGAGATGATTTGAAATGTTGTTAACTTGGGTGTTATTGTTATATTCATGTTGAGTCGCATACATTGCATTTTTGAGATGGAGCTTATGCTCATTGAGATGGCCTGGATTGGCAAATTTTGAGATGAAGGCTATGCCCTTGTTGATGCCTTTATTAATTGGCATATTTTTGAGATGGGAGTTCTGCTCCAATGGTACCACATGCATTTGCATAGTTTTGAGTCGCATTAATATGATTGAATAATGAAGTGTATTTTGATGTTGATGAATGAGTATATATGCTATAATTATTGTTGATCATGATATGAGAAGTGGTGATATTAGTGATCTAATTTAATATATTAATTATCATGCGCTTTATTATATTATTAGATATCTCACCCCTTCTGTTTGAATGTTGCCCTTATGTTGGTAACGTGCAGGTAATCGCGAGTGAAGGTCGTATACCTTCAATAGTTCGAGTCGGTTGTCATTGCTCTAATATGTAACACTCGGGGGGGGGGGGGGGGGGGGGGGGGGGGGGGGAGGGGGGGGATGAACGCTTGCTGATTTTTGGTTGTTGATTTTCAGTTGCTGAATTTTGAATTGATTAATATTAAATATGAGATGTTTCGAAGTTGTTGTTTTTATTTAAAGATGTTATTGAAGAATTCCGATGCGTAGTTGTTGAATTATTTTATTAAATATGCTATATCGATGGTTCATCCGATGTTTTATTAAAAGTGTTATATATCTATGATGAATGCAATGAATTTTGTTAGAAGAATTTGTGACGTCCCGATTCATTTGTATGATTGAAATTTTATAACTCTGATTTATTTTGCATAAATTGCTTGGGGTAGAATTGGGGTGTTACAAAGGACCTGAACCAAGATCACGATGGACGCTCATGTTTGATGGGGCCTCAAATGCAATAGGTCATTGAATTGGAGCTATCATCACCTCTACAAAAGGATATCATATTCCCTTCACAAAAAGATTATATTTTGAGTGCACCAACAATAATGTGGAGTACGAAGCATGTATCTTCGGAATTGAAGCACCTATTGATCTAAGAATAAAAATCCTTGAAGTCTATGGATACTCAACTCTTGTCATCTATCAAATCAAGGGAGAGTGAGAGACCCATCATGTAACACCCCAAAATAATTAAATTATTTGTTTAATTGATTTATTATTGGTGTTTATGAATTATTGGTGAATATATGATGCATTTCTGAATATGATGTGTATTGTGATGTTATGTTGTGGGGTAAGGATGAATTAAGGTGATATTTAGTATTATTTAGAATTTAAATAATTTAGAATAATTGGTTAGAATTGTTTTAATAATTGAAATTGAGATAAATATTGGTGTAGAGAAAATAAGGCAAGGTCGTAATTGCTGAAAGGATAAGTGAGGGTAAAATGGAAAGTTCATATTAGTGGTCTAAGGGTTAAGCAAGGAAAAAGGGGTTTTATGATTCATTTGTACAATCGAAAAAGAATTGGAAGATCATAGCAGAGCTAGGGCTTTGAGGAGAACCAAAGGAGATCGTTGTAGAACGCTAAGAGAAAGATCAAGCTACGAATCTAAGGTAAGGGGTGATATATTTATTATAAGTTATATGTGGATTTAGATGCATGTAGGATTAGGTTTGGGTTTTGTGATGAATGTGAATTATGATGAATATGTGATGAGACCCATGATGGAATTGATGCAAATATGATGTTGCTTTACCATGGTATAATGCATATAATATCGTGTTGTTGTATAATGAAATTATGTCGAATTATGAGTTTGGGGACTAAAATATATTGACATTGCATGGAAATTGGGACTGGTTTGGTGCAGGACATGCAACCGCGATGTTGTTTCGCACGTGTCGTCAGGCGAGAGTCTTTGGCCAAGCAGCGTTGAACGGGAGAAATGGCGAGGGAAGGGGAAATTTTGGGTGCTCCTGGTTTTTAAGAAAAACTCCTCAGCGTCTCCAGGCAAGCACGGGGCAAGGCCCGTCGCCTCTGCGTCTACGGGCGAGCCTCAAGGCGAAAGACAGCTTTGTCGGACGAGCCTCAGGCGAGAAGAACTATTTGCATTTTGAAAAGGTTGTAACTTGAGTTTCCGAACTCTGCTCGACTTACCTTTCGAAGCGTTGGAAAGCTAACACGATGGAATATATTTTGGTGGAATAAAATGAGTGAAATAATGTATTTTTTCAGTACCTTTTCTATAATAAAATTAGACTTTTATGCGATGAATTATAAAGATGTACTGATGTATGATGAGTTGTTGCTACTATGATGATATTATATCGTGATATGATGTATTCGATGATGATATGTTGAATGAAGTGAAGTATGTGCCTGTTTTGATGTGTATACATGCTATGTGAATAATGTTGTTAATGATTTCATGAATGATAATGCAATTTGACTAGAAATGGTTGTGTTTCATTATATTTTTGTGCATCATGCATTCATGACATACTTTGGACGTTGGTCCCCTCAGTTTTAGACGTTGGTCCCGTGTTGGCTCAATCCCATTGTGTGGATTGAGTTCGTTATTATGTTGTGGTCCGGTTCCAAGAGGAAATCGATCTTATGATGAGGATCTTTGGAGGGTGATGACCTATTGTTCATCAAGGAAGTTTGGTACCACATGCATGAGTCTATGTTATTGCATTATATCTTAGGTGACATTGCATGATTGTTGTTTTAAATAGTGTTTGATGATGTTGTGACGTAAATGAAGCCTGATGAATGATCGTTGATGAATTAATGATTATGTTGTTGTTGTGAATTAAAGGATGTCTCGATGATCTGTTGTGATGATATGAAGGAGTGGTTATAATATGTGATGTATGATGATATGTGATATATGGATTATATTGATAATGATTATTTAAACTACTACGTCTATTCTGTATATCTTTTGTAATGAATGTGATTACTCACTCTTTCTGTTTGAATGTTGCCTCCACGTGGGTAATGTGAAGATTCTCAGGAATAGCTCGAAGAAGTATCAGTGATGGCTTTAGAGTTATTTCTTTTATTTTTCCGTTGATTTAGAAGGTCTTGTTATGATATGTAACATCAGGGTTGAGAACTTTTGGATTTGAGTTTTATATTTCCTTTTGTTGAATATGATTTATAAGTTGTTTTATTTACTTAAGTTGTTTAAAAACTATAACTCATGAATTAATAAGGATGATGATATTCTTAAGGATGTTATTAATGAAGTTATTTAAGACTATGATCATTTGAATTAGTTTCTATTAATTTTTATTAATCTTTATGACCCGTAATTTATTTTAATATATTCATTTTACTTTTTTTAGTTAATTTAGTGTATATTTTTAATCATTTTCGATAGTTTTAAAAGAAAAATATTTTAAATTGTATTTATTTTTATAATTTTAGATTTTTATGTCATTTTTATCCTTAGAGGACTTTTTAGGTATTGAATAAAATTGCTAAACCTAATCTATTTTGTATATATAAGAGACCGAGATAAGGGCAGTGGGGAGGCACATTTTTGAGATGGAAACAAATTGAGAAACCAGAAACATTACTCCATCTCTTCATCTTCAATCTAATTCCATTTCCATAAATCACCAATCTTCATCACTCAATTCTCCATTTTCTCTTCATAACAACCAACCTGTTTCTATAAACCACCATCAATTCCTCCAATTCCCGCACCCAGTTCCGAAACATATACTCCCTCAGTATAAACCCAAACATACCCTTACCCATACAACAACACCAATCTATATTATCACTATTATTTTCCTCTCACAACTCTCACAAAAACGAAGCTCACGCTGCTTTCCTCGTTCCAATTTCGTACACTGTCAAACCTGCTTCCGCCGGTAGCCACCAATCAACTTACAACATTTGTCAAATCCGCGAAGTACTTTCTACACAATAAACCAACAACCACGTACAAACTTTTTTTTATTATTTCATTTTATAATTTTTATTTTTATAATTTTATTTAATCCTATTTAATTATTAGTTATCTTCTTTTGTGTTAAGTTTATTTATTTTTCTTAATAAATGATTAGCTACAAAAGAATTTTTTTAGTGAATTTATCATAGTTAATTATTCCTCTTATAATTTCTAAAAAAATATATTTTTTTTCTTATATTTTCAATTTTAAAATATATAATCTCTTTTTAAAATATAGAATATCTCAAAAAAGAAAATTATATAATATCATAGTAAATCGGTATTTTCTTTTGTAAAGACGAAGAAATAAATTCTATTTTCTCTATTATCTACTATTTACTACGGTGAAGAAGAATCAAATTATCACTATATTTATTTCTTTTTCTAATTCTTCGCCAATGATTTTTTTTATGTAATTATTATGATTTTCATTTTTAATTTCTTTGTTAGAAAGATTTTGTTTAAGTCTTATTTCAAATTAGATTAGACTTGACATAAACTTTAGTCTAAGCCCATTAAACTTCTCCTTTCATAAATACACCCCTTTTATTATTCTAATTTTTTATTTTTTAATTATCTATGTTGTTTCTTTTAATAATGAAAATAGTGGTTGTGTATATAATATTAGTTAACTTTCACACTGCGTTACGATTTTTAGAGGTGATTTTGGTTTAACTTTTGAACACACATGAATGCATATAATTTTATTGATCAGCTTATTTTGTGGACTTAGACTCGATTTGCATTATTTTGTGGACTTAGACTCGATTTGCATTTTGGTTCCTCGATTTTCTATAGTTTACTCTTGGAACTTTATCTGAGACTTTGGATTATATCGTTGTGTTGTTGGCCTTGTCTGTTTGTTGGGAATTTTTGTTGTGTTGTTGGCTATCTGATGTGGGGATTCATATTTAATAATTGAAGTTCTTAGAGACTTTGAGCTTAACGGTGCATTTTCCTGACTTGTGATTTATTTTCACCTGATTTGCTTTATCCGATTGCTTTGAGTATTATCTGACGCCTTGGGTTTCTTGACTTATTTATCTGCTCGTGGCTTTAAATCCAAAGGGATGAGAATACTATATTGATTTCTTTATATCAACTATGAGCTTTTTCGTTTGGTCAGATCTTTCTCATCTTTATCTTTTACTTTCATGTACATAGGATACTCTCTTCATCTTCTTCTCATTCTTCAATTTTCAAAACCTTCTCATATTTTTCAAAACCTTCTTTGTTTTTCAACTTTAACTGCTTTCATAATAAACCTTGACTTTGTAAAGCGATTTTTTTTCAATCTTCTTTTCTTAATAAATGTTAAACCACATAAGCATATTCAAACACTTTTCAAAAAGACTAAAAAACATTTAACCCCATTCAAATATTTTTGTGCACTTGAGCACCTTTTATCCTTTAAAACCTTTTTCTAGATTAGACATGATTCATTTTTAATCGAGATGTTATTCCTCTATCCACATGGTCGTCAACTCTTCACTTGAGTACTAGAGGCGTTCTTAAGCTCTCTCTCATATTGGTGCATAGTCTTTATTTCTTATACCTTGTGGACGATTAGATGAGTCTCCTCCTTTAAAAATGACGACTTGTCTCTTTTTTAAAAATCAATTAACACATCCAGTTTTGTTCTTTTTGTGTCGAACTACAGTGCTCTGACTTTCCCATTGTATGAGGGAGTACGTAGGCACCAGGTCTCACGACCCAAGGCGAGTAAAAAAAATAAAAAACATTATATTTTCTTTTGTTTGTAAATAATGTTTCATTCATTTTATCCCCTTTAGCAAGTTTAAGCTTTAGATAACACACTCATTGATTTAAAACAAACAAAGTGGATCCTACAGAGTACCGTAGATGCTTAGGGTTCTAATACCTTCCCTTTGCATAATCGACCCTCGTACCTTGATCTTTAATCTTTTATTTCATTGTGGGTTTTGTTCGCTATTTTCTATTTCTCTTTGGAAATAATAAAGTGCGGTGACGACTTCATTGAGTGAGATAAGTCAATTGATGGTTTAATCTCAAATTCTTTACCGCTACATCTTTTCGCATTTTACAAAGTGCGACATGTGCCAAAAATGCCAAATTTATGCTAACAAGATACATAAGTCGCATATTCCTCTTAATGTCTTGACTGCACCATGGCCTTTCTCTATGTGAGGAATATACATGATTGGAATGATCGAACCAAAAGCTTCAAATGGACATCGTTTCCTTCTAGTTGGCCATTGACTACTTCACCAAATGGGTAGAATCCGCTTCTTATGCGAACACGACAAAACAAGTAGTCACCTAATTTATCAAGAATGAGATAATAAGTCGTTATGGGACTCCCAGCAAAATCATCACTGATAACAGGTCGAATCTGAATAATAACTTGATGAAGGATTTGTGCGAGAGCTTCAAGATTGAACATCATAATTCACCACGTTATAAGCCAAAGATAAATGGTGATGTAGAAGCAGCTAACAAAAACACCAAGAAGATCATCCAAAAGATGGTGAAGACTTACATGGACTAACACGAGATGTTACCTTTTTCCTTGCACGGGTACATAATATATGTCTGTACATCAAATGGGGCAACTATTTTCTCTTTAGTCTATGGCATGGAAGCAGTGCTTCCCATAGAAGTTGAGATCCCCTCATTAAGATTCTTAATGGAGATTGAACTAGAAGAATTTGAATGTGTACAAACCAGATTCGACCAGCTGAATATCATAGAAGAAAAGCGCCTGAGAGCCTTATGCCACATCATCTATACCAAAAGCGGATCAAGAAAGCACTCAATAAGAAGGTTTGTCCTCGTGAGTTCTGAGAAGATGATCTAGTGCTCAAGAAGATTTTACCGATACACTCAAATCCGTGGGACAAGTGGACTCCAAACTATGATGGACCATTTGTCATGAAAAATTCCTTCTAATGCAGAGTCTTAATCCTCACCACCATGGATGGGAAGGAGTTTCCACTTCTCGTGAACTCTAATGCAGTTAGAAAGTATTATGCCTAAGAAAAAACGAGTAAATAACCCGCAAGGTCAACTTAGGAAAAAATGGGTATTCTGGTGGACTAAAAAAGAGATGTCCAAGCAAAAGTTAGGGATAAATAAAAAATGACAAACCCGCTAAATTGAAAATTTGAAAGGGCGGTTTAGGAAAATATGGGCATTCCGTTGGACAAAAATATAAAACAAAGTCCAAGAAAAAAATTAGGGATTTATAATAAAGGCATTTGACTGTAGCACTTGAACCTACATCATCACAACTATATTTAAGATGAAAGGAATCAATTCAATCATCATTTTCTGAAGCAAAGTATTGAGACTCAAGACCCTAGGGGAAAGTAGCATGTGTTGTAATTCAATGGAAACTCGTATAATTTCCCATTACCATTTAACTTTTTTCTATTTTGGTAATTTCCTCTTTTAGGATTTTTACATTCAAATGTACTTACATCTTATGTACGATTCAACTTTTATATCAAATAAAATATCCCTCTTTTGAGGTTTTCTCTATCATTTCAATTTGTCATTTGTTTGCAAAATATTGATTATTTATTGATAAATAATGCATTAAAACCTTTGAGTATAATGATAAAAAGATTCAAGAAAACTTTAAATTACTTTGATGTTTGGAAAGTCTGAAGGAAGATCGTCAGCTTACAATAACTAACTTACAAATGCATCTAAATAGTCATCATGATCTAATCAGGTCATAATCCATCATTCCTCTTAGAAAGAATCAACACGAGATTCTAAACGACAAATAGAAATCCCTGGTCTTCCTGATTAGTCCACAACTTCCCAGATTATCCAGTTCTCGAATTTCGAGGAATCAAAGTTTCCTACCCCGCCAAACACTAAAACCATTATTGCATGTCCCAATATATATCATAGCCTGAAACATCTACATCCACAAAGTCCAACAATTCTTGGCACCTTAAAACCCAATATCCTTGGTATCCATCAAAGTCATAAGCATCAATTACTCGTTATATTTCATGCATCATTCCATGCATATCATATCCATAAACATGGTATACCATACCAGGTAACATATCATACATCATGACTGAAAACCCAGTTAAAGTCCCCAGTAAAATCCTTTGTTACTTCTCAAGTAAGTTGTGATTCCAGTGAGTTTTCTATGCTACATATTTCCAGTAAAGTATGTCCCTTAACAAGTTTCTTTTGGAACCTACTACCTAGCAAGAACGTGTTTACCGTGGTTATTGGTAAACAACCGCTGATCTTCCAAATGGTTACTTATTTGGTTACTCGCAGGATCGATCAGATTGATCCTAAGACATGGTTGATTTTGGGGTTTTGATTAAGTTTGACAATGGTTAAATGACAAGAAAATAGAGAAGCTTTAAGTAAATTGCATGAAGAAGTGGACTTGATAAAATAAAGGAAGGCTTGAAATAAAAGCTTCGACAGGAAAAGTAAAGGAGAAAGCAAATAAAGTTTCTGGAAAATAAATGACTTTGATTGATAAAAGTGGTGTTTCACACATACATTCTCAACAATTCTTTCTCACACGCTGGGTACTCGAATCTATATGAGTGACTTTGTATATAATTGTGAACACACGCGAAAAACTGCGTGAACTACTACTATTTATACTAAAACATCCCAAGTAACCGTCGGGCAGTTACACCGCTTCGAGATGACTCCACTTGGCACGTTCTCAGCGTTCGACGCTCCAGATCTTTGCACGTTGCACTTGGTAACCGCTGGGAACCGTTTTCCCTCCAAACGCTTGAATTTCAAACCGTTCCACTCTGAACAATCGAACACCTTCGTCGAGAAGCATCTTCGACGAGAAACACCTTCGACGTCGAAGGCAACCAAATTCTCCCTTGGAAGAAATCCTCTAAGTACATTGCCATCTTCTGATGGGCATTTCGACAGACCCAGCTGGTCGAAAACATCCTTCAGCTTTAATGGCTGATATTAATAAAAACAAGGGTGTCGAATTTAGGAGCCAACAAATTGCCCCCCAAGAATGCCTTATTTCGACTCTGAAAAGAAAAAGGCATTCTTTGAAACTCCATTCGATACCTGTCTTTTCATTCTTAGTCACAAATTAAATTGTGCACTTTTTTGTCTTCTACCAACCACTGACAATCCCAAGGAAAAGCCATCATTTCATCCGTACCTAAGACGTCACCTCAGTACGGCGTGCAACGTGCCAAACGTCCTTTCATAAATTGTCATCATGACAATTCCCAAAAACGA
The DNA here is from genome assembly GCA_948472305.1 of Vicia faba. NCBI lineage: Eukaryota > Viridiplantae > Streptophyta > Magnoliopsida > Fabales > Fabaceae > Vicia > Vicia faba. Next base: position 997,000,885 of record OX451738.1, read on the forward strand.
GGGCGCACGCTGCACCCTTTCATTTCTGCAGAACGGCTACATCAATAGGGAGACGCCACGTGTCCCACTACCTTCTGCAACATTAAATGGCATTAAATGTCCTCGAATTTGGGGATTTCCCCAACTACTATAAATAGCGCCAAGTACCCATTGTGGGACTTTTTCACGCTACCTTGCCTTCAGACATTCCTTATTGCATACAAACTCTCTGCAAACTTTGCAAACCACCTGTTCTTCACTTCATCTTCAACCTTTACATCAACAATGGCGTCCGACTCTTCCACCGCTCCTAGTTCTAACATCCCCTCTGGAAATGTTAAACCCAAGATTTTCTCCACTGCTCCCGTAGTTACTCCCACAGGCTAACGAAGGGTCCCTGAGCCCCTAGACATTGCTGTACGTGACGCTTATTCACGCCAACTCATGATTCCGGTTGGATACTCCAACCAAATCTTTGCCATGTCTGGCCCGCTATATCCAAGCATTGCTGAAGCCATGAAGATCAAAAGCTACTTTCCAGTGCTTGAAAAACTCAAACCGGTTGGATGCTCTAAGAAAGATGCAGAGGATAATGAAGATCCTGCTAAGGAGAAAATCGACCTTCGTTTCTTCAATAGAGGTGTTAGGGCTTTCAGGTCTAGCCCTAGCCTCACTCCTGACTATAGTGCTTGGCTGGAAAAAATGGAGAAAAGCCAGGCTTCGATCTGGAAAGACCTGGGGATATTCGACCTGGTTATGTTGTCGAAGACGGGTCTTAACTATTCCCCAGAAATGTTGATAGCTTCCTTACTCTTCTGGGATTACACCCATTTCACCTTCCACCTTCCCTGTGGAATGCTGACTCCCACGTTGTTCGACGTGGCCGCCATCACTGGCCTTCGACCCACTGGGGACTATTTCGACCTAGAGGAAATTTCGGAGGATCAGATTGGATTCTCTGCCACAAAACCAACCTACACCACCTACATCAATCATTACCACGATAAGTCGACGGACGCTGTGTCAGACGTAGAGCATATCGCATTTCTAGCCTTATGGCTGTCACGCTTTGTGTTTTGCACCAAGTCTTTACAGGTGACCAAGAAGATGGTCACTCTCGCCACTCAACTCCACCATGAACAAAATATCTGTTTGGCAGAATTGATTTTGGCGAATCTATACGAGTCGATTAGCAGCGGAGCGACTCTTTTGAAGATCATCGAGAACAGGGCCAGTCTGCTGCTTGCTGGACCTTTTTGGCTGCTTCAGCTGTGGCTCAATGCCACCTTCGAGTCTTTCTTACCTCAGAAGACTCAAATAAATGAGCAGGCTCCGGAAATAGCAAATAGGTGCATCGAAGGCACCAGATTGGCTCTGCTGACCCCAACGGAAGATGGGCTGGAGCTTCAACAAACTTTTACAAACTTCGTCTTGATGTTTGCAAAGAGGAAGGAGTTTGTTTCGACCATGGCTCCCTTTGCTCGACGAAAGGTTGGTCCAGAGTGGTTCACGAGGCCACATCCTAATTCGTCAAGTGGTCCTCAGGTCGAAGAACATACAACAGTGTGGGAAGCATTTCTCACACCAAGAATAATGCCCCTGCGATTCAAGAGCTCCAAGACTCACTTGAGTCTGATCGCGTATCAACCAAACTTGGTGTCTCGCCAGTTTGGTATTATTCAAACACTTCCTTCTCCTATTTTTCCCAGGGAGAAGTCTATGTTATACTTTTGCAACGACTACACTGAAGACGCTGCCACTAAGCATATCGGCAGGTATGCTGGTCGAACAATTCTTTCGTTGTTTGACTATCAGCTTAACTTTCTCTGCTCACCATCCTTCGAGGAGTGGTGGAAAAGTTACTACGTTGAGGAGTTTTTCGACGAGAAGGACTTCGTGGATGAACTTCAGAAGTCTTTTGTCCTTGTCTTGGACAAAATAAAGAAATGTAAGTTTAGTCTTCCAAATTATTTTGTCTTTCCCTTTCGACTGGTAGCCTGTTAACTATTTTGTCTCCTTTTAGTTGTTCGAAAGCCTGCAGCCAAGAAAGCTGCAGAAGGCCATCAGGGAGGAGGCCCCTTAACAAAACCTCCACCACCGGCGAAAACTATAGCGCCGGCGAAGACTACAACGAGCCACCAAGGGGAAGGTCCTTCGAAAAAGCCTTCTGCACCGGTAACCAGACTTTTATTCTTTTCTTCTGGCTTTAACATTCTGACTTTCGATGTAGCTTCTAAATCGAACTCCAATTGGTTTTTAGGCACCTTCACCCAAGAAACGACCAACACTGACGGTCGAATCTGGGAGTGACGAAGAAGACGATTCTCCCCTGCTCCCCTTAAAAGGCGAAAGCTGAAGAAGGACGTTCCTTCTCCTGAGACTCGAACAATCAGAATAAAGATTGCTGGGAGAAAGCCCAGGCCGCCTCCAGTAATTATTAAAGAGCCAACGGAGGAGGAACTAAATGTTCTTCTCAATAAACCTGTCGAAAGCGACAATTCCAGCCCTGGGGCTGAAGTTCCTCTGCAGGTAATTTCTTTGACCCTTTTTTAACTTAGGTGTCGATACCCACGTTAGATTACGTCTCTTCCTAACTTAGAAGATTCTTCTTCTTCTTTTTTCAGGAAACCACTGAAAGCTCAGCGCCAAGGACTTCTGAAACATTGGACTCTGCTGAACTCAGTAGGCCACAAGAGAAAGACTTGGCGAACGATGAAGCCAATACTGAAACAAATGAAGCCAATGCTGAGACAGCAGAACAACAAACAGAAGATCCACAAACAGAAGAGCAACAACCAAAAGAGATTCAGGTGGTTGATCTGTCGGAAGAACATCGTGACGAAGGGGATCACGGTGACGCTGGCGAAGAGGATCAAGGTGACGCTGGCGAAGGGGATCATGATGACGCTGGTACTGCCGAAGTCCAAGTCGAAGAGAGTCAAGTCGAGGCAAATGCTACTCAACAGCCTCAACCCCAAGACAACGCTGCTGCAAAGGTTGTCACCTCAACAAAGCATAGGTCGAAAGAAGACTTAGAACTCTTGAAGCAAACTGATCCTGTTGGCTATCTGAATGCCATCATCGAGAGCAAGGGAAGTTCGTCTGATATTAGTCAGGAGGCTTCTACTCTGTCGGGGAAGTCCACTGAAACTTCTCCTCTCGATGAGGCTTTGACGAAGGTTAAGGCTCAGTTCTTCAAGAAGGATTTGATGAAAGCTTTGGAGGGGGACCCTACTGCTCCATCATATTTGGGGGCTGTTTTGAATGCCGTAGACTTGCTAGCTGTGCCTCCGGAGGTTTCAGGCTTTATCATGGAGTTACACTCCATTATTGATCAAGTCTCAGCAGATTATCGGCGACAAAGGGGCTTTAATAGCCAGCTTGAAGTGTTATATGGCAAAAGCTCTTCTGCATGGACTGCTGTAGCAGAGACGACTTCCCAAATTGCGGAGTTGTCGAAGCAAAAGGCATCTAAACAAGAAGAAGTTGATGCCATAGATCGAGAGAATGCTTCCATAAAGGCGCAAATCGAAGAACTAGAGGCCAAGATGAATGCCAATACTAAGCGCAAGGAGGAACTTCTCTCGACTGTTCCAGACACTGAAAGTCAAGCTGAAATCACACAAGGCCTAGAATTTGTTGAGAAAGCTCAAGCCTTCGACGATCAAATCGCCAAGCTTGCCCAGGCGAATGCCTTGTGCAACAGAAGATTGGAGTTGCAGCAAGCTAAATACCTTCGACTCAAGGATTCCATCCCCTTCTGATTGATTCAGCCCTTTAACCATTTATTGTAATATGTATTCGACAATATTGTCATTTTGGCTAATTTATAAAACTTTCCATTTTGGCTTATTTATGGTTAATTTAGTCGTTATTTGTTATTTATTTTTATCTCTTGGAGTATAGGTTTATACTTTTTTCAAATATTTACCATTTACTCTCAAGAGCCTTTTATCTTCACCTAACTCTTCGACTTCATAAGCTCCACCAGAAAAAGTTTGGATAATTCTGAATGGTCCTTCCCATTTGGGTGACCATTTTCCCATGCTTCGATCCCTTCGATCCATGGGAAGAATCACCTTCCAAACTAATTCTCCAGGCGAGAATGCCTTAGGTTTCACCTTTTTATTGTAAGAGTCTTCTACTCTTTTCTTCTGAAGCCTTAATAGGTCAAGAGCGCGCAATCTCTCTTCGTCTAAATCTACTAGTTCGTCTAACATCATATCCCAATAAACTTCAGAGGGAATATCATGATGTCTCTGAACCCTTGCAGATTGAAGACAAATTTTTGCTGGCAACACTGCGTCATGACCAAAAGTCAGCCTATATGGTGTTGTACCTATGGCTTCTTTTGGGGACGTTCGACAGGCCCACAAGATCTGGTCTAACGTCTTATGCCAATTTTTTGGCTTCTTCCCAACATGCTTCTTTATCAAGCCAATCACTACTTTGTTCGCTGCTTCGACTTGACCATTTGCCTGTGCATAATAAGGCGTTGATGTTAGGAGTTTAAAGCCTGTTTCCTGAGCGAATTCCTGCATCTTTCGACCGGTGAAAACTGATCCTTGATCAGTAGTTATAGTCTCAGGGATTCCATATCTAAAGATAATGTTCTTTTGAATAAATTCAATGACATTTTCTTGGTCTACATTGACTAAAGGAATAACTTCGATCCACTTAGTAAAATAATCAATGCCTACCAATATATACTTCTGGCTCTTTGATGATGCTGGTCGAATCTCTCCAATAAGGTCCAACGCCCATCCTCTAAAGGGCCAAGGTTTCACTATCGAGTGAAGTTCGCTTGCTGGTACATGTTGGATGCCTGTGTGGACTTGACATTCTTGACAACCCTTGGCGAACTCGACACAATCTTTCAACATGGTGGGTCAGTATAGTCCTTGTCGAAACAACAACCATTTCATCTTATGGCCTACTTGGTGAGCCCCACATGCTCCAGCGTGCGTAGTCGAAAGGGCTATGTATGCTTCAGTTTCACTTAAGCATTTTAGCAATACCCCTTCAGGCGTCTTTTTAAATAACTCATTACCCATGAGTACATAACTCAACGCCCTATACTTTGTTTTTCGTTCTGTCGAAGCTACTGGATTTTGAAGATAATCCACAATGGGTTTCCTCCAATCCTGCTCTGACAAATTGTCTATGAACGAAATTTCGAAGTTACTTTGATCAGCATACCCTAGTCTTGTCGATTCCAAGTCTGTTGGTGACAAACAAGTTGCTTTTATCTTTTCTCGAACTTCGATTGCTCTTTGTAATCTCGTTTTTGAAATTTTGTACCCAGATGCAATTTGTGCCAAATCGTTGGCTATTTGATTTTCCAATCTGGGTATATGTCGAATATTGACCATTTCGAATTTTTTCAATAAACGGTTTGCTATCACAAAGTACATAATGAGATTTTCTCTTATGCATTTATATTCTTTTGTGACTTGCTTAATGACTAACTCTGAGTCTCCCATTATTTCGACTCGAGTTTCCCCCAATTCCAACAATATCTCAAGGCCAGTAATTAGAGCTTCATACTCAGCCTCATTGTTCGAACAAGAACCTGATATCTTGTACTTGAATGTTGTTGGAATTTTTTCTGGAGAAATAATCAAGACTCCTACTCCTGTTCCATCTTTATGGCTGGAACCATCGAAGTAGAATTTCCAAGGTTCTATCTCCACATAATCAATACTCTCAACTTGAATTGAGTGGTCGACTATAAAGTCTGCAACCACTTGTCCTTTTACTGCCTTAAGAGGCATAAAGGTCAAGGAGTATTCAGTTAATGCTAGTGCCCACTTGCCAATTCGACTGTGCAAGATGGGTTTCGACAACATGTACTTGAAAACATCAAAATGAGACGAAACATACACATCAACTGGTTTTATATATTGCTTGAGTTTTGTACAAGAGAAATACAGACATAGACACAATTTTTCAACTTCGCTATATCTAGTTTCTGCATCGTTCAAAACTCTACTAAGATAGTAAATGGGTCTTTCAACTCCATTTTCATCTTCTTGGGCTAACATGCTTCCCAAAGTTTTGTCAGATGCAGCTATGTACAATCTCATACTCCTATTGCTACAAGGAGGCACCAAAATAGGTGGCTTTGTGAGGTACCCTTTGATTTTGTCGAAGGCTTCTTGTTGCTCCTGCCCCCATTCGAATCCCTCTCTGTTCAGTCGAAGTAAGGGTAAAAAGGCTTGAGCTTTCCCACTTAGGTTAGATATGAATCTCCTTAAGAAATTTATCTTGCCTAACAGAGATTGCAGTTCCTTTTTATTCGATGGCGCTTTCGCTTCCAGAATTGCCTCCGTCTTGTTCTGGTTGATTTCGATTCCTTTCTTGTGGATAACGAAGCCCAAGAAATCTCCAGCTTTCACACAGAATGCACACTTCAAAGGGTTCATCTTGAGACCATGTTCTCTCATTCTTTTGAATGACTGTCGAAGGTGGTCTATATGGTTCTTCCTGGAAACAGATTTTATAACAATGTCATTAATATATACTTGCATAAAAGTGTTAATAAAATCATGGAAGATAGAATTCATTGCTCGCTGGTATGTTTCCCCAGCGTTCTTTAGGCCAAAAGGCATCACTGCCCATTCGTAAGTGCCTAAAGCCCCAGGGCATCGAAAAGCTGTTTTCGACACATCCTCTTCGGCAATGAATATTTGATTATATCCTGAATAACCATCGAGCATACTCAGGTATTCATAGCCAGCGGCAGAATCAACTAGCATTTCCGCCACAGGCATAGGATATTCATCTTTGGCTGTAGCAGCATTCAAATCTCTTAAATCTATGCACACCCTCAATGTACCATTTTTCTTAATTACTGGCACAATGTTTGCAATCCATTCGATATACCTCGTAACGCGTATGAATTTGCACTTCAGCAGTCTTTCGACTTCCGTTTTGATCTTCGACAGTATTTCTGGAGCGAAGCGTCTTGGACTTTGCTTGATTGGCTTCTTCCCAGGTTTGATTGGCAACTGAAGTTCTACCAATCCTCTGTCGAGACCAGGCATTTCGTCGTAATCCCATGCAAAACAGTCCTTGAACTCTTTCAACAATTGGATTACTTCCAACCTAAGTTCTGGGTCAATTTTTGCGCTGATGTAAGTTGGCTTTTTCTCTGACCCTTCGCCCAAGTTGATTTCTTCTAAAGGATCTTGCGCTAACATTTTGATGTTGTTCGCCAAGGGATCCTTTTCGAAGCCCAAAGGCTCATCGTCATAGATGGCGTCGAGCCTCTGTTCCTGCATCCCTTCTGGCATGATATCAGGAGGTTCTGGATCGAAGTCCTTTCCAGGACCTGTAGAAGATAACTGTTGATCATTGGCCTGTGTGGCCATGTACTTTACTTCGGCTTCGAGAGTTGTTATCACCTTTGTTTCGGCTACGTAAGCCGAAATTCGCTTTAATGATTGTGACTCAGTCATTATCACTGAATTCACTTCCCCAACCAGTTGGTTGGATGTCAGTTAACCCACTGAAGTCTATGTGGGACAAGTCTTCTCTGTCCCATTGAAAACCATGCTCAGGGTGCAGGTATAGGGAACAAAAAGTATTTGGCGCTGGCGCCAAGTCGAAGTCAGGTGTTGGACATGGCCCTATGTGAGCCAAGTTCTTGTCGAAGTCTGCCAGCCCCAGGTGATTCACTTCTCCCAGGTAATAGCTTTGGTCCGCCTCTATGTTTTCGACCATCCCATCAGGACGCCATAGCAGCAACCTCTGGTGCATTGATGATGGTACATCTCCAACACCATGAATCCATTCACGGCCCAACAAAAGATTATAGTTAGGTTTGGCCGATATGACCATGAACATCGTTGGTCGAAGGATAGATCCCACCTTGATATCCAGTTGGATCACTCCCATAGTGGTCCCTATGCCGCCTTCATAGTTCGACAGGACCATGTTATGAGGCTTGATGTTCTCATCACTTTTACCTATTTTCCTTAGCATAAAGTGAGGAATAATGTTGATGGTTGCCCCACAATCCACCAAGATTTTATTCACTGTGGTTTCTTCGAGTTTAGCCCTTATAAATAAAGGCTTGAGGTGATTCTTCATCGCCTCTGTAGGTGGTTCAAAGAACCCATTTTTCTCCTCAGTAGTGCCATTATCCATGACGAAATAGCACACTGGCCTATGTTTGGCCATTTCTTGCTCCACTTCCCAATCACTTGTTTCGACCTCCACCTGTCGGTTGAACTCTCTGGGAAGCACTGAGACTATATTCACCATGATGTCTAAAGTGTCATCAGACTCAGAACCATCTTCGTCATCAACTTCACCTTGGTTAGGCCAAACTAGCCTGTTGGTTACTGGTTCTCTTTCCAGAGGTTTCCTTTGCTTTCTTTGAGGAACATTTGAACTGGTTTCTGCCTTTGGTTCATTAGCAGCCTCCCTCTCAGCTTTTCGTCGCCTCTGGTATCTCCTCCATTGAGATCGAGACATGGGATTTTTCCCTTTGTAGTTGCTTGACACCTGTGTAACTTTAGGGGCAGCAACCTGAGGCTCTTTCTTTTGTGTTAAAGATGAACCTCTTGGCACATCGAAGGAGTTCCATCTTTCCTCGCTTGGCCTCTTTCGACCAGATGTTTTGTACCATGTATCTACTGGCACATTAGTTGGAGGCCTGAAAGTCATTGGCCTCTTTTCTTGGTTTGAACCTCTTTGGGAGGCTCTTCTGGGATCATGTCGAAGATCAACACTTTACCTTCTCTTATTTGCTGCTCTTACACCTTGAATATGTTCAGCAGCTTTTTTGTCGAAGATCGAACTGCATCTGGGACACAGCATCACTTCTGACTTCTTTTTCTGGCATCTTTGCAGAAAATCTGCCAGATTTTCATTTTCTCGAGGGAAAGCAGTCTTGTTAGCTTGTTCTTGCCTCATGGCCTCCTCTGATGTTTTTGGTTCAGAGGCTTCGACCATGTTGACATTCATGGTATCTTTGTTGGCAAGCGTCAACTGCTTCATTTGAATCTCCAAGTCCTCCGTCTGGCCTTGAACTGCGGCCAAGTGAGAACTGGGTTTTGTTCCAGATTTTTGGGCTCCAACTGTCTCCAGCTTTGGGCTTTCGACCGCTTTCTGAACCGCTTCAATTGTCTTTCTGGATAAATTCCCAGAAAAACTGCCAAAGATTGGCATGTTGACATGGTCTTTTGAGACTTCGACCATTGTGATTCCTGGCCTCTTCGACTGGCTTCTGGATGCCTCGATCACGTTCACCTCTGAAGGTTCAGCATAATGGGCTTCAGCCTGCAACGGATTAGAGTCCACAGTCATGGGGGTCTTGTCAGCAAACTTCAACCTCCCTTCTTCGATAGCGTCTTGCACAAGATTCCTGAAAAGAAAACATTGAGACGTTTTATGGCCCAGAAAATTATGATATTTACAAAAGCCTCTCTTCTTTCTTTGATCAAGAGGAGGCACTTTTACCCCTGGGGGTATTATCATTTGGCCATCTTTTACAAGCAAGTCAAAGATTTCATCACATTTTGTAATATCAAAACTATAAGTCTTTTTGGGGAACCTATCGTTGGTCCTTTCTGGACCAGTGGGATTTTTTCCACTTGAGGGGACTAACAGTTTGCAAGAGTATGGTGGCCCTTGTTTTAGTTCCGCTAAATCGACTTCTCCTTCTTCGACAGTTATAGTTTCGTCGAAGATTTCTGGATCTTCGTCATCCATCTCAACATACGCTATCCTCTCTCTCTTATGAGTTTTCGTTGCCTTTGCTTTTTCAGCTTTGAGGCGTTCTACCTGTCGAACTCTATCGGCCAGTTGGGCCATGTCTCTCAGGTATTGAGTGTCTAACTTCTTCCTAATGGAATAATCTAAGCCGCCTGCGGCTATTTCGACTAACTCATGTTCTGGCACTTGTGTAAAACATCTCGCTTTGAGCAACCTAAACCTATTTAGATATTCGTCTATAGGTTCAGTGAAACGTCTCTTTACACTGGCCAATTCCTTCAGGCTTATCTTGGTTTGTCCCATGTAGAATTGCTCATGGAACAATCTCTCCAACTGGGTCCAATGATGGATCGAATTGGGGGGGAGAGTTGTAAACCAAGTAAAAGCGTTCTTTGTTAAAGAACTTGGGAAGTACTTAATCCTCAGGTTTTCGTTATTTGAAATATCTCCCGCTTCGATTAAGTATCTCGCCACATGTTCGACAGTAGATTCTGTCGTGTCCCCAGAGAATTTAGTGAACTTAGGGACTTTACATCTAGGAGGTAAGTCTGTTTGTAACACGTATTCTGACAGTGGGGATGTAAAGTTGGGCCTTCGAAAGCCCATGTTCACCCCATTTTGCGTCATGATTCTTTCGATCATGGTTGCCAGATTATTCTCCAAACCCATGTTTTGGTATTGGATATGCTGAACTACTTCGTCAGCATTTTGGTTTCTGTTAACTAACCTTACCTCTGGGGTTATAACCCTAGGTTCTTCGACAGGCTGTTCCAATCGTGCCCTAAGGTTTTCTTCGACAGGCTGCTGGCCTTGGTTGATAGTGGTTTCTTCCTCTAAGAATATACCTTGGTTTCCCCTTATCTGCGCCCTTTGGGGCTGTCGAATAGGTTGGGGTACTCCAAAGAAATCAGCCAAACGCGTCATTTGCGCTGTCATCTGCTGATTCGATTGGGTGGTATTTTGTATCAGAGGATTCAGCACCGTACTTAAAGTTTGTGCCAACATTTGAACCATATCATGGTTGCTTTCGTCCATTTGTTGCCTCAAGACTGCTGTCGAGGCATTTGTAAGGCCATGTGCTACTTGGGGCATTCCTCCTAAGAGTTGGGTCCTATTTCTATTCGCCATACCTACTCCAGAACCTTGGAGTGGCGAAGAGGCACTCACTAAAGGGTCTGAAAAAGTGGACGCAGCGTTCGTCAGGCTAGCCAAGTCAGAAGTTGGCATGCCATAAAGTGGTTCTCGATTATGACCGCCTGTCATAAATCCTGGGGGAACATAAGGCCTTGTGCCTAAATTTCCCCTTGGTGGGGGAGTTCCCAAAGGCACTCTGGGGCCTGTGAACGGAGGTAATGGCCCCGTTGTTGTGACCGTTACTGCTGGTGTTGAACCAGCGGTTATCGCTTCACTTACGGTCGGGATAACCGTTGCTCCCACATTCGTTTGTGGGATTTCGTTATTGTTTGGCGGATTCACCATCTCTTCTCTTCTTCTGGCAGTATTGGTATCGTTAGTGTATATTCTACCACTTCTCAATAACATACAACACTCCTCGAAAAGATGATATTATGTTTAAAAAAGGTTAAACTTCAAAAATCAACACACTGTCCCATCAGGTGTGCCAATTTGTTTACCGTGGTTATTGGTAAACAACCGCTGATCTTCCAAATGGTTACTTATTTGGTTACTCGCAGGATCGATCAGATTGATCCTAAGACATGGTTGATTTTGGGGTTTTGATTAAGTTTGACAATGGTTAAATGACAAGAAAATAGAGAAGCTTTAAGTAAATTGCATGAAGAAGTGGACTTGATAAAATAAAGGAAGGCTTGAAATAAAAGCTTCGACAGGAAAAGTAAAGGAGAAAGCAAATAAAGTTTCTGGAAAATAAATGACTTTGATTGATAAAAGTGGTGTTTCACACATACATTCTCAACAATTCTTTCTCACACGCTGGGTACTCGAATCTATATGAGTGACTTTGTATATAATTGTGAACACACGCGAAAAACTGCGTGAACTACTACTATTTATACTAAAACATCCCAAGTAACCGTCGGGCAGTTACACCGCTTCGAGATGACTCCACTTGGCACGTTCTCAGCGTTCGACGCTCCAGATCTTTGCACGTTGCACTTGGTAACCGCTGGGAACCGTTTTCCCTCCAAACGCTTGAATTTCAAACCGTTCCACTCTGAACAATCGAACACCTTCGTCGAGAAGCATCTTCGACGAGAAACACCTTCGACGTCGAAGGCAACCAAATTCTCCCTTGGAAGAAATCCTCTAAGTACATTGCCATCTTCTGATGGGCATTTCGACAGACCCAGCTGGTCGAAAACATCCTTCAGCTTTAATGGCTGATATTAATAAAAACAAGGGTGTCGAATTTAGGAGCCAACAGAACGTCTCCCTAATAAAGAATCTTCCAAGAAAGTCACATTGGAACCTTTTATCCCCAACAGACATTTTCCCATGAGTCGCTTGTTTAGGAAACCTAACCCTCAACAAGTTTTTCCAGTGAATAGTCTCCTCACGAGTCTCTATTTATTTTCTCTCCAACGGGTCACACCCAGTAAACACTGTTCCCAGTAAATTTACTTCATCTATCCCAGTATGCCTCTTCGAGATATTACCCTTGGTCATATTCCTCGAAAGGTTTTCGCAATTTAAATTCCCAACTGATTTATATGATTCCCTAGTGAATCTTATTACTTAGCCGCGATATCAAAATCATTGTCGATATCCATGTTTCTTCTATTTTAAAGCACTTAAGCAAATGCAAGTATTGAGATGATTAAAACAAAAGAGAGTTTTTTATTTAATACAAAAAGTGTTACAAAATCTTGCAAATTCCAAAAGGGTACAAAGCAATTACAAATTACAATTGAAACCAAACAAAATGAAGAAAGAAAGAAACATTGACTTTTGGTCAACAGGTAAACCTTGGAGAGGTTGACTCTGTTGACCATTTTTTTGACAGGCTCTCCAAGCTAATCTTCAACCAGAGCATCTTCAACCAAAGCCTCATACATCAAAGATTGACTTCAAAACTTGTTGCCATACATCCAACTACTTGCATAACTTGCATAGCTCACCACACTTCAACCTTCATTAACAAAGACCAATATAAATTCATACACATTCACCCATAAGTGAACACATATTAACAACATACCAAACAATATCTAGCATTCACAACTAACTATAACAGTCATATTTAGAACTAATATAAATTACAATTTCAAACATAAACCAAATGAATTAAACTGCAACCTTCCAAACCAAAAGTCAGATTCAACATACCTAATATTCTGATCCAACTCAGTATTTCAATTCCATTACAAATTTACTACAGGACCAATAACATGCATCAATATACATTTCAAACCTTGCTGTCCCAATTACTAGTAAACTCAGTTTCAAACCCATCAATGCATTCACTAAACTAACCATTCCAAATTCACATTTCATAAACACGAGTTCATATCACAAGTTCATTTCAAAGCCAAAGTTTGTCTCAAATCCAATTAAAAAAAACACAGTACAATATGCAATGCAAACATCACTAAAAATTTGACATGCTCAAGCAAGACAATCCATTTCAAACAATTACCTAGTATTTTAACCTCATTCCATTTAACCCCTAAACCAATCTCCAATTCTTGTTTTACATCACAGTTAACCATTTTAGATTTGTTTACCTCAAAATACCTTAACTTCTAACTAAGGTCAATTAACATTTAACAAACTTTTAACCCTTTGAGTAAGCTACTGACTGTTCCTTATTGTTTTACATTTAATTTCTAGCTGCTAACTCATAAATGTTTTCCCCTCAACCTCACTAGTTATTTGTTACAGTTTAACATAACTCAATCTCTAACTATTAACTTCAATTAACCTACATAATAACTTCCAGCTTCTAAACATCCTGACCTCGACCTAGCCTAACTTCCCTCATCAAAAAATAAACCTAAAACCAAATTGTGAGCAGTTAACCAGTTTTAACCTCATGCTAACAGATTAACCGACTCTGCTAACCTCACATAACATAACTAACAATAGTTGCATGCCCCAAATGTCTAACTACCCTGCCCTAATATACTAACAGAATGCCCTAATTGCCCTAGTTTGTTATGCACAACAACTAATTCTCCCTCCAAAATTCAAACTAACACACTTCGCTCTTTTCAAACTAACACAAACCTACTGATTTTCACTCAATTTACCTTCAAAGAAACACAAAATGCAACTAATTTTTTGAGATCAAATCTCATCCACTTTAAGTATTTCAGTTGGATCACAATCCTATTATCTAAATTCATCTCACCCTAACAAATCTAACTGCATTTCCCTCCAAATTCCTCCATCTTCATCATATTTAAAACATCACTTTCACTCTCCTCCGTCAACAAGTCTTACCTAAGAACACTCTGCACAATTCACTCCATTACCCTCACCAAAGCTTAGATTTTGAACTTGCTCAAGGTTTCGCAATATAACTTTGAGACAAGTGAGCTCACCCTCCCCATACACAACCTCTCTCCCTTTAATCTTCGCCATCATCACTCTCTAATCTCCATACTTACAACACACAACAAAAACACAGAAGAACAACAGTCTCCTACAATCTTAGAGTAAATTCAGACCTAAGAAAATAAGAGGAGAGGGAGAAGAAGATGTTCAAATCAGCGAAAGAATGAGCTTTTACCTAGATTTCACATTATTTTCTGGGTTTCTTTGATCTTCATCTGTGTTAGTACTCAATAACATCCGAGAAACTCCTCTTCATGTTCGTAGGCATATCCTATTCCCTCTTTTCGTCAATCTTTTTCATGCTAGTTTGCTGATTTTTCCATATTGATGCAGACTCACTTTCCATTTGCTTGATTTAGGCATATGACAGGGATTCAAAAGTTATAGGTGAATATCACATATCATTCCAAAGGTTTTGTCGCAATTTGTGATGGATCTAAAGGAGAAATCCAAGGAGTTGGAAAGTCAGCTTGCACTAGCTCTCCTAGTCAAGAAGATGTTATTCTTATAAAATGACTAAATGCTAATATTATTAGTATTAGTCAACTATGTTTTAAAGGTCTAATAGTCAAGTTTATAAAATTAAAATGTTTGATCACAAATCAGGAAGATGTTTTTCTAATGAAGGGAGTCAGGTCTAAAGACAATTTTTATTTATGGGTACTTCAAGGAACTATCATCTCTTCTATAGGTTCAATAACTAAGAAGGAAGAGGTAAATCCATGGGATCAGAAGCTTGGACACCAACATCTTAAAAATATGGAAAAATGCATATCTGAAGAAGCTGTTAGGAATATGTCAGGTCTCAAGATTGAAGAGGTCAAAGTCTGTAATATGTGTCAAATTAGTAAATCAGTCAAGATGTCACATACAAAGCTGCAACATCTGACTATGTTCAAGATGTTATAACTTCTTTATTTGGAGTTAATGGGACCTATGCAAGTTGAAATGTCTAGAGGAAAGAGATATGGTTGAAGATGTTCTAAAGTGTAACTTATCATAGAAAAGTCAGATATTATTAAAATCCTTAAAGATATTTGCAAATGATTTCAAGGAGAACAAAAGAGGAAGATGAATTCCATAAGAAATGAAGGGATATGTCTTGGTTACTCTACAAATATCAGAGCTTATACAATTCATAATTCCAAAAATAAAGTCATAATGAATTCTAAAAATGTTGTGGTTGATATCATTATTATTCAAAAAGTGACTGATGTCAAGACAGATGTTGGACCATCATTTCAATAGACTGGTAATCCAATACACGAGGAAGACATTGAGTCAAACATTAAGCGTAAAGAATATTATAATAAAAACTGGGTAGATGATAATGATGGTAGAAAAAGTGCTTGTGGAGGATGGTTCTTCTTGAGGAATAATATCATCTCTTAGTTCAGCAAGAAGCTAAACTATGATGAGGCTAAGTCTATCACAACAAAAAAGCAACCACTCTAAAATGATCTGGATGAAACAGATGCTACAAGATCACAATGTCAAGAATAATATCATGACATTTTATTGTGATAATCTAAAATCAATCAATGGATCCAAGTATCCCTTTCAACATAGCAGGACGTAATATCTTTACACTCTTCATCACACTATTATGGATAAACTCTCAAATATTCTGAATGCAGATCAACTTGAAATACTAAGGGGTAAATTGGGTATTCTCACTGTCAAGGTATTATAGCAATTACAGAGGTGAAGGCGTGCAATAATGACCTTTCTTCTATTAATTTACTGGTGCACAAAAATCCAGGAAATTTCATGTCTCAAACTGGTAGAGCTGAGAAAATCCTACACCAATCTAGTATGAATACTGTTGTGAATGAGTTTGTTGATGAGTGGTAAATTGTTGTGAATTTGAGTGTTAATAATTAGAACTCATCAGCTTAATTCATATGCTTTTTGTCCATAAATCTCAACTTTAGTGTATATTCAGTATAGTTTACGTTATAGTGTATTTATTGCGTTATTGTGTAAATATTATTGAGTTTAATTGATTTTATCTAATTTTATAGGTATCTAAGCATTGATATTTAGGCATTGTTAGATAGAGAATTGAATAAGCTTTCCAATGCTTCCGACCGGGCACGAATCAAAGTTACGGTTCAAAAGTTATGGCCGAAACAATGCATAATGTTGTGCTGGTTTTTCAACTTTCTGTCATTGTCGCCGGGCGGCACTTTTGGTCGCCGGACGATGTTGGGAAGTTAGAAATGCGTATTTAGGTGTAAAAACACATTTTTTGAGTATGGTTTTGTGTATTTTTGACCCCAACTCCACCAACCTTCATTTTTGGATAGGATTAGCTTAGAAAACAACATTGAAGCTTGCAT
Organism: Vicia faba; assembly: GCA_948472305.1. NCBI lineage: Eukaryota > Viridiplantae > Streptophyta > Magnoliopsida > Fabales > Fabaceae > Vicia > Vicia faba. The sequence continues at coordinate 997,017,465 of OX451738.1, forward strand.
ACGGATGATCCGGGGTGGATTGCTCATCAATTGGCACTGACAAACTGGTAGATTTGTGGTTCATTTCTCTTCCTATTTTTGTCTTCTTTATGAGTTGAGTTTGTGCATGTATTTACTCTGAACTTATGTATATTTGTCGCCCATGGCGTTATATTAAACTTTCTTTACAAATATGTGTCTGTTGTACCCCAAAATTTGTCCTCTCTCTTTTTCACAAGAAATCACAGCTTCAGACTTTTCCTGATTTTTCAGATTGGCTCAAGAATCGGTCAAACAGACTTTTCTTATCAGTCAAACAAAATTAGGGTTTCCATTAACTTTTGAATCAGTCCAAGCAAATTATTAGGGTTTTTAGTGATTTGGTTGAGTTTGGCTCAGGGTTTGATCAGGCGGACGTTTCTTTGACAGTAAATCCAACATTAGGGTTTGCGCACGCATTCTCAGAAGGAATTGAATCCATAACATTTCATTTGACTGTCACATGGTTTTGACGCTTGTTCAAGATTCCTGTTTGTTTCTCAAAGTCTAAACATCTGGGATAGAAGCTGAGGCTTCTGATTGAAAGATTGAAGTGTTGGTTTAATCAGTAAGGTAAAAGGCGTATGGACGTTTGTTTGTTTAACTGTGCAATGCTTTTGGTTATTTGGAACGCCAGACGTTTGTTGATTATTTATAATTTCTAAGTTAAAATTATTGGGATAACTTCCAATTATTATAATTCAAGAAATTTAAGTAATTAAATAAACAAGTGCAGAAGAATTAAAAGAGATATCTGACAAAAAAGATTTTTATTCATTTTCAATTGTTGTTACAAATGTTTATTTGATACAGTAAATTTATTTACAGTATTACAATGACGTTTATTACAATGATTAAAAATAAATTAAATCTATATCCTAAGTTTCTTGAAGTCTTCATCTTCTACTGCTGCTTCCCATGCCCCAATTAATATTCACCTGCAAAGCCAGAAAAAGAGAAGTCAATAACAGATGAATTGGAAAAGTATTTTTCAGACAGATAAGTAAAAACTCATCATTAAAGGTTGTTGGCCGGAATCAGTTTGTTCGTCCTCTCTGCAAATCGCAAGAAGATGTCTCTTCTTGGTTCACAAAGAGGGAAAGAAAAATTGTTTGCAAGCATGGAATTAATTAAATACAAGGCTGCATAATTTCAAACCAAATTGCAAACTGAACAAACAAGTTGCACAATGCATAAAGGAAAACAAAACTGTCAACCAAACTAGGCAAACCAAACTGTCAAAGAAAGACTAAGTCACAAGTTCAGAAGCTGTCAAAAACTGTCAAAGAAGCTATCAAACTAGCAATGCAGAAAATCTAGAAAAGAAGAAAGTACAAGAGGCAGAGCAAAACCAAAATGCAAGCAATATTTCAAATTTTCATCATTTCCCAGCCAAAACCTTTTCAGAATAAAAAGGACAGTTAAGCAATAAAATATGCTTTTTTTGTGGAGAGAGAAAGAGAGAGAGAAGTAGAGGCTTACAGTTTTGCAGGCTTAGAGGACAATAAATATAACAAGATATCCAACACTGTAAAGGGGGGCAGAACACATAGAAAAATATAACACATCCTGCATCAAAGCCTCTCAAAAAACTAACAAGCTCAAAAAACAGCACAGCCTAACCTGCTTTCAAGCAAGCAAAAGCACAAACCTGCTAAAAACCAGAAGCAAGCCTAAGGAAGCAAGCCTTTCAAAGCCTGTAACCCAAACAAGCTTCAAACTGCCTCAAGCTTAGAAACCAGTCTCACCCAAACCTGCTTCAGGCCTGTCCCCTAAACAAGCATATCAACCTGCATAAACTCAAAACATAGTAACCTGCTCAAGCCTAAGAAAACAAGCCTGCTTCAAGCCAGCCTGTAACCCAAATAAGCCTAAAAACCTGTTACAGCATTCAAGCCAAAGCAAAACTGGCAGAAGCAAGCCTAAAAACCTGTTACAACATTCAAGCCTGCCTCAGGCCTACCTGCATACCAATAAGCCAGCTTGTACCATACAAACCTGTTAAAGCCTTCAACTTGCCTTCAATATCAAACAACCAAATATCAAAGCAACTCATAAGCGATAACAACTCTCAGAAATCATCATCATTGAGAAAAAAAATCCAAAGAGAGAAAAGTCAGAAGCAACAACAACTGAAAGAAGCAATCTCAGATTCAATATCATCATCATTGAAAAAAGCTCACTCAAAGCCAAGAGAAAAAAGAAGAAGTCAGAAGTGAAACAATAGCCAACAAGCAATCTCAGAATTATTATCATCATTGAAAGAGGAAGATTGTAAGGCAACATCAAAGCCATCAACATCATCAAGCAAACAATAACTATTGCAAGCATCTCAGAATCAAAGAACATCATCAAATGAACAAAGCATTCAGATAGGAAGAGAGACAGAAATGAATGAGCTAGGGTTTTCAGAAGTTTCATCATTAAACGTTCAAGGCTAAAGATACGAAATACCAGAACGCCAAGCTTTTGTCATCATCGCTCTCTCCACCTCGGCGACCCTAGAGCGCCTCCATCCCAAACTCCTTCTCCATCGCCTCTCCAAGAACGAGATCAGCAAGGTAGTATTTTTCCCCCTTCCTTTTTCTGCTTCACACCTCACACCAACACGAACATCCATGGTTAAAACATGAAAAAGATAAACATGCAAGACTAAAATCCGAAAACCCTAAAAAACGCATGAAGAAGGAAAATCGTTACCTTTTCTTTATCACTGCCTGAACGACCATGGAGAGAGGGAAGTGGAGGCGGCGCCTGGTAGCCTGAGGCATGGATGAAGCATCAGAAGCCATGGTCGAGAAAGATGAAGACGAAGAAGAAAGGAGAGAAGCGGCGCCATTCAAAACTCTGTAAACCTAATTCTAAGATAAACCAATTCAAACCCTAACAAAAAAACTTTGTCACAAGCATCTGGGCCTGCCCTCACAAAAACCACTAAGCCCAACGTATTTCTGGCGCTACACCCCCCTCTTGTCCTCCTTCAATATCGTTTTGGGCCAAACATAATCCCCTAAAGCACCATTTCAAACAATTGAAAAGCAAAGGCAAGTGATCTAAAACAAGTAACTAAGAGCCCATGGATAACCATGGATGAAAAGGGTGCTAGCACCTTCCCTTTTCATAATCTACCCCCCGAACCCACGAAAACATCTCAAAGGTCTTTCCTGTGCTTTTTGACATTTCCTTAGGATAAAATAAAAAGTCGGTGGCGACTCTTGCTAAACCGAACAAGTGTGAACACAAACGCAAAACCTCAAGTCAGTTCTCCCAGCGTATCACAGAACTGGCGACTCTGCTGGGGATATTTTTAAAAGTGGGGTTACCTTAGGGTTTTAGGTCACCTTTACATACTTGCTTTGATTGCTTTGATTGCTTTACTTTTTTGGGTTCCTTGTTTGGGTTTGCTATAAATCCTACACCCGGATTTGGGGGCACCTTTTTAGGTAAATAGCAATAAACTGTGAGGGAACTGTGCGGGGTATACCGACATGGTTGAAGCAGTAGCTATGTTAGTGTGACATATTTGTGAGTACCGGTAGCCCTTGAGTAGTCAAGGAGAATACGGGGCCGCTGAGTGATGTCATGAAGCACTAACTAACTCTTAGAACCTTACTTGACCATCTTTGCCTTTTTAGGGGTAGTGAGATGACCGACTTTGGTGCAGTCCGAAGTTGGTAGATACTCGATACTACACTCATTGAGGATTGTTTTCTTGGAATATTTTGGTCGCCAGTTAAGTGGCTAAACCAAAACAATGAACACAGAAAATAATCCAATGATATTGAGCTCCTTAGAACCCGGTTTCTATTTTAGGACAGGATGAGCCAACTAACTTCAAGAGGGTACTTACCTACAAACCCCATGCAAGCCTAAACCTAAGGACTTGTTTGCTTTGTGTGAATATGATTACCTGTATATACACTTACTTGCTTTTGCACACATGTACATAACATCATAACATCATACCATAGCATTTTCAATAACCATTTCAAGGATCTCAAGGGTCTTTTAATGCAGGGTCACGTTGAACCAGGCGTCTACCAAAGGGCAAGACGGTTCCCCTCTAAATAAATGCCGTCAAAGATCGAGTGCAACAACTTGAATCAGGGGCTATGACCCACTTGACATGGTGAGCTTGATTCTCATGGAAAGACATCCACCGATACAAAGTTCTCCAATCAAAGATGTTGATCAAAGTTCAATCTCTAACATATTCTTGTGTTTACCCTGAGAGATCCTTGAAAACATGCATCCACATATCATGCATTGCATCATAACAGGTTTCTCCTACAGGTCTCCTTATCTTCCTACTGTTTATTTCAGTAAGATGGATATGGAGTAAATGGTGAAAGATCTCCAAGCTCAAAACACTCAATTCCAACAAATGCTTCTGGCTATGGGTAAAGGGCAAGAGGATCTGAAAGCTCTCCTTCTCAAAGACAAGAAGAAGAAGTCCAAGAAGGCAGCGAGCATCCTGAACTTGAGAAGAAGACCTAAAGCCCTAGATCTTTCAACTCCATCCAACATAGGGGATAGTCTGGAAGAAGACCACAATTTAGAGATTGATGAAGTTGAAGCTGACTACTCCGAGGAACAATATCCTCCCGCTGATGACAAGTACAAACAGTTGGAGGATCGCCTCAATGCTATGGAGATTCAACAAATACTTGGCTTGGATTTAGGAGACATGGGTTTAGTTTCTGGATTGGTCATCCCGCTAAAGTTCAATGTCCCTACCTTTGCCATGTACGATGGAGTCTCTTGCCCTAAGATGCACTTAAAATCTTATGCCCGCAAGATTCAACCATACACAACTGATCCAAAGCTTTGGATCCATTTCTTCCAAGAAAGCCTGGTAGGGGCTCAGCTCGAGTGGTTTTATCAATTGGAGAGTTCTCGCATCCACACCTGGGAGGACTTAGCTGCTGCTTTTTACAAACAGTATCAGTACAATGCTGATCTTGCACCAACTCGTGTGTAATTGCAGAACATGACCATGGGTTCTGACGAGAACTTCAAAGGATACGCTCAAAAGTGGAGAGATCTGGCTAGTAGGGTGCAACCCCCTTTAACTGACAGAGAGCTGATTGACATCTTCATGGGAACTTTGACAGGGCCTCTCTTCAATCACTTAATTGGAAGCTCCTCAGCCGAGTTCACCGAGCTAATAATGACCGGCGAAAGGGTCGAAGCTGGCATCAAAAGTGGGAAGATTCAAGAAGCTACACCCTCTGATGCTTAGAAAATTCCCTACAATGGAAAGAGTCTATATTCGAAATTGGGAAGATCCGGCTGCTGCTTTTACAAGTAATACCAGTATAATGCTGACCTCGCTCCAACTCGTACACAACTGCAAAGTATGGCTATAGGTTCTGGCAAAGGTTTCAAGAATTATGCCAAAAAATGGAGGGATATTGTGGGACGTGTCCAGCCTCCTCTATCTGATAGATATCTGGTGGATATGTTCTTGGGCATGTTGTCTGGTCCATTCTTCAAACATCTGATTGGAAGCTCTTCAGCTGGGTTTACGGAGCTGATCTTAATTGGTGAGCGGGTAGAAGCTGGTATTAAGAGTGGTAAGATTAAGAGGGATGCATCCTCTAGTACGATGAAGAAACCCTTCACTTGAAAGAAGGAGGTTAGTGCTTCTTATGGCCAAAGAAATTAAAATAAAACCGAACGTCATCAGACGATAGAAGCTATTATGATCTCCAATCCTATATCAAATCAACAAAGAAACAATCAACGAAGGCCAGATATGCCCAGAAGACAATTCACCCAGATCAACATGACCTTATCCTAGGTATTGCCACACCTGTTGAAGTCCAATCTGGTGACTCTAAAGGAAGCTCCAAAGAATCCCAATACAACATCTCCCCGCTACAACCCGAATGCTCGATGTGCCTATCATTCTGAGACTTTGGGGCATGATACAAATGACTGTCGCGCTTTAAAGAATAAGGTACAGGATCTCATTGAAGCGAAGGAGATTGAGTTTGACCCTCCAGAGACACCAAATATAATAACTGCACCAATGCCCAAACATGGCCAAGGTGTCAACGCTGTTGATGACAATCAGTTTGTTTCCTCTGTGGATGAATTAGCTACTCCTCTTTCGACTGTTGAAAAGAATCTATTGTGAGCCAATTTATTTCCAGGCTGTGGTGAAGGTTGACACTTATGTATGTCTCTAACATATGGATATTTGTTGTTAAAAATGGGCGTCCAGCGCCTGATGGTTAATAAAGAAATTATGTTCGAAAAAATTCCCCTTACAAGAAGTTGTGAAGATGTCTCAATAATCACCATTTCCGACAATCCTCCCAGGGTCTCCACCAAAAGACCCGTCAGGATTACATTTGTTCCAAATTTTGATCCTCTGATCATTACCATGCCGGGGCTAATACCATATTCCTTGGATAAAGTTGTTCCCTGGAATTATGGGGCTGACGTCTATTACCATGCGTCAAGCAAGACCTGATGGCTATTAAAGACAAATTTGCTGAAGATACTGATCCCGATGTCGACAATATCGTTGGGACCAGTAAGATAACAAGAAGCAGAATATTTTTCTCCCCCGAGATCTCTCCAAAGACCATTGCTACTCCTGTGATCATCCCTGCTGCTACTCCTGCTAGTACTCCCATTATTACTCCAGTGATCATTCCTGCTGCTACTCCTATCAGTAATCCCATTGTTATTCCTACTTTTATCCTTGATGTTATCCCTACTACTAAGTCAACCGATACTCGGGGAAAAGAGGTTTTGGTTGACCCTGTCCAGACGAAGGCGCACCCAGAAGTCATTCCCGAGGATTCTAAAAAGGAGATGGAAGAGATTTTAAAGATAATCAAGAAGAGTGATTATAATGTCATAGAAAAATTGGGGAAGAACCCTTCAAAAATCTCAATGTTGGCCATACTGCTATGCTCTGAAGCCCATGCCAAGGCTTTAGTAAAATTCCTGAAGTTTGCCCACGTACCTCAAGAGACCTCCGCTGATCAATTCAAGAATTGCGTGGCCAGCCTGACTGCTGATAATGGCTTGGAATTCTCTTATGCAGATTTAACTCCCAAGGGAAGGAAACACAATGATGCCCTTCATGTCTCCATTGAGTGCCGGGGAACTACATTAGCCCATGATCTGGTGGATACAGGTTCATTATTGAATGTCTTACCCAAGAATGCTCTAGACAGGTTTGATTGCGAAGGGCTCACCCTAAATCCCCATAACATTGTGGTGAGGGCCTTCGACGGTTCTAAAAGAATAGTGCATGGGGAGGTGGACATTCCTATCAAAGTGGGTACTCCGAATTTTAATTCCACTTTCTATGTGATGGACATCCGCCCATCTTACTCATGTTTATTGGGTCGACCCTGGATCCATGGGGCTGGTGCTGTGACTTCTACCCTACATCAGATGCTGAAGTACCCAGTCAATGGGAAAATTATCACCGTTCATGGGGACGAGGAGTACATGGTGAGCCACCTGAAATATTTTAGGTAAATTGAAATGGATGGAGAGTTCATTGAGACTCCCTGTCAGAACTTTGAGGAGGTTCCATAGACCGTTGCTGCAACCAAGACCACTGCCAGTGTTCCTAAGACTACTAGACCTCCACTGAAGATGGCTTCTCTGAAATATGCCAAGGCAGTAATTGAAGAAGGTGGGTGTAAAATTTGGGGCCAACTTCCGGATATTCCCCACAAATCTGACAAATTTTGTTTGAGTTTTACTTCAGGATCCCAGAGAGCTGTTCGTCGTGCTCGCACCGGAGAACCACCTTTGCGGATCAGCAACCATGGAGTTAATGCTTTGGAGGACAATGATAGTGACCATGACCTGGACAAGTGGATCTTCCCAACCATCAGTGATGGACTCAGCAATTGGGAGGCTAAATATTTTTGTGCATATTACTTTCATTCAAGAGTAATTTGTCTTTTTGTTTTGCGGATATGTAATATTTGAACAATTGAAACTTTAAAGCCTTGTGTCTTACCCGAGGCATAATGGTCTATTTGTGAGGGTCATTGCTTCATTTTCATATGTCATCAATAAAACATTGGACGTTATGCATGCAAATTTTACGCTCTTTGTCTTTCTGTTCTACCTTTTACTTTATCAAAAATATACAGTTATGCTCTTACACACACTCATGTACCAAACTGCAGATCTGCATCCACTCTGGATCCCATTGATAACGGTTATGCTATTTCCAATTATCACTTTGAAAATATGATCTACCAAGCCGAGGATGAAGGTAAGGAAGATTGTGAAGTACCGGGAGAGCTTGCCAGACTGCTACAATAGGAAGAAAAGGCAATACAGCCTCATGAAGAGCCAGTTGAGACAGTTAACTTAGGTACTGAAGACGACAAGAAAGAAGTCAAGATAGGTGCCAATATGGAGCATAGTGTCAAGGAGCGGTTGATTTAGACATTACATGACTATGTGGAGTTCTTTTCTTGGTCATATGAACACATGCTCGAACTCGATGTTAATATCGTGGTTCATCGTCTACCCACCAAAGAAGATTTCCCTCCGGTGAAACAGAATGTTCGTCCTATGTGACATGAGATGTCAGAAAAGATCAAGGCTAAGGTCATGAAGCAGTTCAACTCTGACTTTTTGCTGTTACCTCTTATCCATAATGGGTTGCCAATGTCGTTCCGGTAAGGTGCATATATGCATGGATTACAGAGACCTGAGTAGGGCAAGCCCCAAGGATGATTTTCCAGTTCCCCACATTGATGTTTTGGTTAACAACACCGCACAACACAAGGTATTCTCCTTCATGGATGGTTTCTCCGGGTACAATCAGATTAAAATGGAACCTGAGGACATGGACAAAATGACCTTCGTCACGCAGTGGAGCACTTTCTGTTACAAAGTTATGCCATTTGGGTTGAAGAATGCTGGGGCAACCTATCAGCATGCCATGGTAGCTTTGTTTCACGATATGATCCATCACGAGATAGAGGTCTACGTGGATGATATGATAGCCAAATCTCAAACTGAAGAGGAACACCTTGACCACCTGTAGAAGCTGTTTAAAAGACTGAAGAAATACAAACTAAGGTTGAACCCGAATAAGTGCACTTTTGGAGTAAGATCCGGTAAGCTCTTAGGCTTCATTGTCAGTGGCAAAGGTATTGAAGTAGACCCCGCAAAGGTAAAATCAATACAAGAAATGCCAACTCCTTGCACTGAGAAGGAATTTAGGGGATTTTTGGGACGTCTGAACTACATCGCCAGATTCATTTCCCATCTAACCGCTACTTATGAGCCAATCTTCAAATTAGTGAAGAAAGATCAAGTAGTGAAATGGAATGATAACTTCCAGGCTGCCTTTGATAGGATCAAGGAGTACCTTCAAAAGCCTCCAATTTTGATGCTGCCAGTTGAAGGAAGACCTCTGATCATGTATTTAACAGTATTGGAAAATTCATTAGGGTGTGTGTTGGGGCAGCATGACGAGTCTGGCCAAAAAGAGCATGCAATATACTACCTAAGCAAAAAGTTTACCGACTGTGAAACAAGATACTCACTGCTCGAGAAAACTTGTTGTACGTTGGAATTGGCTGCTTGCCGACTAAGACAATATATATTGACTCACACCACCTTATTGATATCTAGGATGGATCCTATCAAATACATATTTGAGAAGCCCGCCCTCTCTGAAAGAATAGCAAGATGGAAAATGATCCTGACTGAATACGACATTCAGTATACAACCCAGAAAGCAATCAAGGGAAGTGTATTAGCTGATCATTTAGCTCATCAGGCCTTGATTGACTACCAGTCCATGAGTTTTGAGTTTCTGGACGAGGACATCATGTTAGTAAATGATTGTGAAGAACTTAGACCGTATGACGGACCTGAACAAGGATCCCGATGGACTATGGTATTAGACGGAGCATCCAACGCACTCGGCAATGGCATCGGTGCTGTGATTATATCTCCCGAGGGTTGTCATACTCCTTTCATGGCCAGGTTATGTTTCAATTGTACCAACAATGTGGCAGCATATGAAGCATGCATTATGGGTCTCAAAGCTACTACCGACTTGAGGATCAAATCCTTGAGTGTATTTGGAGATTCGGCCTTATTGATCAGTCAAATTAAAGGAGAATGGGACACGAAGCATCCCAACCTCATCCCTTACAAGGAGCATGTGTTGACACTGATTCCACACTTTGAAGAAATTACCTTTGAGTACTTTCCACAAGAGGAAAATCAACTAGCGGACGCGGTAGATACTATGTCATCCATGTTTAAGGTCAGGTGGGATAACGAAGCTCCTCAAATCACTATTGAAAGGATGGATGAACCGGCATACTGTCACGAGATTGGTAATGAAGAAGTAATGGAAAAACCTTGGTTCCATGAAGTCAAGAGGTATCTCGAAGCCCAAGAGTATCTTGAGGGAGCTTCGGTCAATGATAAGAAGTTCTTAAGAAAATTCTCTGCTAAGTTCTTCCTCAGCAATGGGATACTCTACAAGCGCAATCAAGATTCTGTTAGAACAAAGTTTGAATCTACTACCATAAGTTTAAGTTTTGATGATAACAAAATGCAAAGATATATTAATTGTATGATTCATGTAAGAACTATTTGCTACCTAAAAATTACTTTCTGTTTTACAGAAACTCTGATGGGTATCAGCAAGAGAACATCATCATCAGCATCAGAAGATGAGATATCAGCATCAGAAGATGTTATATCAGATACCAGAATCAGAAGATCAACTTGTGCGTGCTGAAGCTTGATGAACAGATCTGCGCTTAACCATCTGAACTCTGATCAAGACAACACTTCATCAGCACCTAAGCAGCGTCAGAATGAGCCAAAGCCAGAACACGTTTAAGTGGCAACGGTACTATGCATTCAAGATGATTTATTACCAACGGCATCATTCCAGACAAGATCTGCTTAATAAGGAAAGAATGTTATTGGCATTGAAACGGAATTACTACTCCAACGTACATTATTTCTAATGCTATATAAACAAGTCAATGAAGATTGAATTGGCTAATGCTCTACAACACTCTACACGCCTAAAGCTATTCATTATCTTCCTCACTCTCAATTTTCTAAAAGCTCTCAAATTCTTTACTCAATTATTTTTAGCACTCTAGTATTCATAAGCTTAAATTGTGTAGTATCACAGTTGTGATAAACAGTTTTTGTAGAAAACATTCACACACCTAGATTTCAATTCTCTGTAAGAAAGTATTTCCTTGAGAAACTGGTTTGTAGTTTGACTCAAGAAGGCTTTAGCAGTTGTTAAAGCAGTTGTAATATTCAGTTGAATATAGTGGATTAAGACCTCGTTGGAGAGAGGCGAAATCACCTTGACGGGTGGACTGGAGTAGTTTGAGATCAAACGAACCAGGATAAAAATACTGTGTTGACTGCAATTGATTTCAAGTTTTAACAATTCAACCCCTCTTCTTGTGTTTTTCACTTCTTCAATTGGCATCAGAGCGCCTGGTTCTGAGATAAAACACTTAACCGTGTCAGTACAAGATCCAGCGTCAGAAAAACACAATGACAGGAACTTATCAACACACCAGCAATGACAACAATGAAGACAAAGACAGATTCAGCGGCAAACCTCCAGTCTTTGATGGAGAAAATTTTGATTACTGGAAAGACAGAATTGAAAGCTTCTTTCTGGCACATGATGCTGATCTGTGGGACATGGTGACAGATGGATACATGCACCCAGTGAATGCAAGCGGTCAGAAGATTGACAGAAAAGCAATGTCTGATCAACAAAAGCGTGACTTCAAAAATAACCACAAGGCCAGAACCATTCTTCTCAGCGCCATCTCTTATGCTGAATATGAAAAGATCTCTAACAGAGACATAGCAAAGAACATGTTTGACTCACTCAGAATGACGCATGAAGGCAACGTTCAGGTCAAAGAAACTAAAGCTCTTGCGCTCATTCAGAAGTATGAGGCATTCAAAATGGAAGAAAGTGAATCCATTGAAACAATGTTCTCAAGATTCCAAATTCTGGTGGCTGGTCTCAAGGTTCTGGACAAAGGATACTCTACTGCTGATCATGTGAAGAAGATCATCAGAAGCTTGCCAAAGCAGTGGAGGCCAATGGTTATAGCGCTGAAGCTAGCTAAAGATCTCAACAAAATTTCTCTGGAGGAACTTATCAGCTCCCTCAGAAGTCATGAGATAGAACTAGAAGCTGATGAACCTCAGAAGCAAGGTAAGCCTTTAGCACTAAAATCTAACAAAAAAATCTGAGTCTAAAGTTTTGCAGGCAGTTGAAGAAACATCTGATGGATCCTCATCAGAAGAAGACGAACTTTCTCTCCTCTCCAGAAGAGTGAACCAACTGTGGAAGCAGAGGCAAAAGAAGTTCAGGAATCCCAGAAGATCTGATCAGAATGAGTCTTCTTCCAGATACAGAAGGTCAGATTCTTCCTCTGGATACAGAAGATCTGAAGGCTCCTCAGGAAGCAGAAAGCCAAACACCAAGGACATCATCTGCTATGAGTGCAATGAGCAAGGACACTACAAGAGTGACTGCCCAAAGCTTCAGAGGGAAAAGCCCAAAAAGAAGTTTGGAAGAGAAAAGAAGAAAAGTCTCATGGCTACATGGGATGACTCTGACTCGTCTGAAGCTGACTCAGAATCAGATGATGAGAGAGCAAACATAGCTCTCATGGCCAACATTTCAGAAGACAGTGAAGCTTCTGAATCAGACTCAGAATCAGACACTGAAGAGGTATTTCCTGACTTTGCTATTAATTTTACTAAGGCTGAACTTGCTGAAAGCCTCAACGAAGTTCTGGAAAGGTGCCAACAGATTAGAGTTAAATTCAGAAACCTGAAAAGGAATCTTGAATCTGACTCTGATAAGACTGAGAGTCTTAAATTGGAAAATTCTGAGCTGAGAAATAAAATTTCAAAATTAGAAAATGTTTTACAAAACACTCAGAAGGAACCAATTTCTGAAACTCCCAGCAGCGCTGATGAGATCATCAAGGAGTATGATCATAGTTTCCAGAAGTTCCTTGCTAAAAGCATAGATAGAAGCAAAATGGCTTCAATGATCTATGGAGTTAGCAGAAACGGCAAAAAGGGAATAGGATACCAAGGTAAGGTTCCTACACCAAAGAATGCCATGGATTTAATTATTAAACACACTCCTCTGAACTCACACTTTGTGTATGGTCACACACATGATATTAAATACACTAGCAGTAAGTATTCTGTGAAACCAAGATTCAACCAGAGTTTTGGTAAATCTAACAAATCAGGACCCAAGAAAATCTGGGTACCTAAGGATAAAATAATACATGTTGCAGATATCTTTAGCAGCAAATCAGAAACACCAGTCATGGTACCTGGACTCTGGCTGCTCGCGACACATGACGGGAAGAAGGCATATGTTCCAAAGCCTGGAACTTAAGCCTGGAGGTCACGTTGGCTTTAGAGGAAATCAGAGGGGAAAGATCATTGGCTCTGGAACTGTAGGTAATGGAAATCTTCCCTCTATAAATAATGTTTTGCTAGTAGATGGATTAATGCATAATCTGTTATCCATAAGTCAATTAAGTGATAACGGTTATGATATAATCTTTAATCAAAAATCATGTAAAGCTGTTAGTCAGAAAGATGGGACTATCCTATTTAATGGAAAGAGGAAAAACAACATTTATAAAATCAAACTTTCTGAACTGAAAAGTCAGAATGTAAAGTGTCTTCTGTCTGTTAACAACGAGCAGTGGATCTGGCACAGAAGATTGGGGCATGTTAGTATGAGAAGAATATCTCAGATTAATAAACTCAATCTGGTCAGAGGACTTCCTAATCTGAAGTTCAATTCAGATGCTCTGTGTGAAGCATGTCAGAAAGGCAAGTTTGCAAAACCTTCTTTCAAATCTAAAAATGTTGTTTCTACCTCTAAGCCATTAGAACTTCTGCACATTGACTTATTTGGACCAGTTAAAACTGCTTCAGTCAGTGGCAAGAAGTATGGGTTAGTAATCGTAGATGACTATAGCAGATGGACATGGGTAAAGTTCTTAAGACACAAGGACGAGTCACACTCTATGTTTGTTACCTTCTGTAACCAAGTTCAGAATGAAAAGGATCTTAGAATCGTTAAAGTCAGAAGTGATCATGGTGGAGAGTTTGAAAACAAAGATTTTGAGTCATTCTTTAATGACAGAGGCATTCTGCATGATTTCTCTTGTCCTAGAACTCCCCAACAAAATGGAGTTGTAGAACGAAAGAACAGAACACTGCAAGAAATGGCCAGAACCATGATCAATGAGACAAACGTTGCTAAGATCTTCTGGGAAGAGGCAATAAACACTGCGTGCTACATTCAGAATAGAATCTCAATAAGACCTATTCTGGAAAAGACTCCATATGAATTGTGGAAGAACAGAAAGCCCAACATTTCATATTTTCATCCATTTGGATGTACTTGTTTTATGTTAAATACAAAAAATTATTTGAACAAGTTTGACTCTAAAGCACATAAGTGTATTATGTTAGGATACTCTGAACGCTCAAGAGGGTACAGAGTATACAATACAGAAACATAGATTGTGGAAGAATCAATCAGTGTTTGTTTTGATGATAAGCTTGACTCTGAAAAGTCAAAGCAGAATGAAGTCTTTGCAGGTATGGAAGTTGAATTTACAGGTTCTGAAGAAAAGTCATCAGAAGCTCTCAAAAAAGACACTCCTTCAACATCTGAAAGGAGTACTGCTAGCAATCCTACCACAGCTGCTGATCAACCACAAAAGAGACTACCCAGAAGCAGCTTGGATCACCCAGAAGAAACTATCTTAGGAAGAAAGGAAGATCCAATCAGAACAAGAGCAAGCTTCATAAACTCTGAAGAATCCCTCATGGGACTTGTGTCTCTGATTGAACCTTCTTCTATTGATGAAGCACTTCTGGACAACGACTGGATTCTAGCAATGCAAGAAGATCTGAATCAATTCACCAGAAATGATGTATGGGATCTTGTTCCCAGACCAAAAGGATTCAACGTCATTGGAACAAGATGGGTGTTCAGAAACAAGCTGAACGAACAAGGTGAAGTTATCAGAAACAAAGCACGACTGGTAGCACAAGGTTATATGTGCACCAACCCCCTGGTTTTGAAAGTACAAAACATCCAGAACATGTTTTCAAACTAAAGAAGTCACTATATGGTCTGAAACAAGCTCCCAGAGCTTGGTATGAAAGACTAAGTAACTTTCTGTTAGAAAATTAATTCACCATAGGGAAGGTGGACACTACCTTATTCTGTAAGTTAGTTAAGAATGACATCTTAGTCTGTCAAATTTACGTAGATGATATTATTTTTGGATCTACTAATCCTTCTCTTGGAAGAAAATTTGCTAAGTGTATGCAGGCAGAATTTGAGATGAGCCTCATGGGAGAACTGAAATTCTTTCTGGGAATTCAGATCAATCAAAACCCAGAGGGAACTTACATTCATCAGAGCAAATATGTCAGAGAACTTCTGAAGAAATTTGACCTCTCAGAATGTAAGCCATCAAAGATTCCAATGCATCCCACGTGCATTCTGGAAAGAGAAGAGGTAAGCAAAAAGATAGAACAGAAGGTCTACAGAGGTATGATTGGTTCTCTCCTTTATCTGACAGCTTCAAGGCCTGATATCTTATTCAGCGTATGTATTTGTGCTAGATTCCAATCAGATCCTAGAGAATCTCACTTAACAGCTGTTAAGCGAATTTTCAAGTATCTGAAAGGTACTACTAATCTGGGTTTATTTTATAGAAAATCTAGTGATTACAGCTTAGTAGGCTACTGCGATGCTGACTTTGCTGGAGACAGAGTAGAGCGTAAAAGTACTTCTGGAAGCTGCCAGTTTCTGGGAGAAAATCTGATCTCTTGGTCCAGCAAAAGGCAATCCACAATTGCGCTATCAACAGCAGAAGCTGAGTACATAGCAGCAGCAGGTTGTAGCACACAAATGCTCTGGATGAAAAGTCAGCTTGAAGACTTCCAGATTTTTGAGAGTAACATCCCTATACTCTGTGACAATACTTCTGCCATTTGCTTAAGTAAAAATCCTATTTTGCATTCTAGGGCCAAGCATATAGAAATAAAACATCACTTCATTAGGGACTATATTCAGAAAGGAATTTTGAACATAAATTTTATTGATACAGACCATCAATGGGCTGATATCTTCACTAAACCCCTTTCTGAAGATAGGTTCAATTTCATTCTGAAACATCTCAGCATGAAACTCTGCCCAGAGTGAAAATGTTTTAATTCTATATATTAACCTTCAGAATGTGTTTTCTTTTTACTGTGAACTTCTGATCAATCTCCTTTCAGAAAGATAGACATGCAGATTGTATCAGATTCTATTCTTAAAGATCTGAGCATTTCAGCTCAAGGATAGACGTGCTGCTCACTAAATCAAACAAGTGTCATCCAATCATCAGCAAATCTCTGAAGCAGAACACGTGTGCACGCTTCTGAGAAGGCAAAACGCTGATTGGGTGCATTGAGACACATGTCTGGTAACCGTTTTAAGTATCTTTCTCAAATCCCCCAAAATCAGCAAGCATTAAATGCATGTAATCATGTTTTAAAATGTAATCATGAATTATTTCTCTTTCTTAAAACCGTTTACGTTTTCAAATTTTTTTTTGAAATATATTTAAGCACATTAACATCACACATTAATCTTTTACCGTTTCTTACAATCATCCAAAGCTTTTCTGCATTTTTACTTGTGCAATCATCTTTCTCAAAAGAAACCCTTTTTCTCAAAATCTTTTCTCAGAAAACCTAGTGTGAACATGGCAACCTCTAGTAATGTTTCTGCAGGTTCTCAGAAGGAGGCTTCATCTGAACAATACCAAGTTCCCTTCAGAACACTCCTTACACCAGTGAAGAATTTGGAAGTGCTGTCTGAACTAATTGTTGATTTCTCCAGTCTGAAAGATAATGGATTCGATTTGACAGAAGAAGTTAGGGCACACGGATGGGAGAGATATTTTGATAGGTTGGTGGGACCAACGTTCCCAGTATTGGTCAAGGAGTTCTAGATTCATGCGTCCTCATCAACACATCAAGTTACCTCCTACATAATGGGAAAGAAGATTATGATCACTGAGGATCACATTGCAAGATTGATTGGGTACAACGGTGGTGGCATCCGCTGTATCGATATGGCAGAAAGATGCTCAGATGTTGTTATCATTGCAAGGCAGATTTTCACCCATGGGGTTCCCAGCAGCCAAATCAGAGACTTAAAGGATCAACATAGAATATGGGCAAAGATTATTCTGGGGTGCTTTAATCACAGGAAGCCCACAAGCTCTCCTGATTATATAAATATAGATCAGCAGTTTCTGATCTATTTTATTAATTAGAAGGTAAAGATTAACTTGGCTCATCTTCTGTTTAATCACCTCAGGACCAGCGTCAAGGAGACAAGGGAAGAAGAAAGGACAAAAAGGGATTGGATACCCTTTGGCAGGTTAATATCGGATATTCTGACTGAGAATAGGCTGATAGAACACCTTACAGAAGCTCAGGAATTAAGTTCTATTGAACCTACTGTTGGCAAGCCTCTGAACGCCAAGAATCTGAAGAAAATGAAACTGATAGAGAATATCAGAAATGAGCCCAGCGTTACTCCTCTTGCTGACATCACCAGCAGAAGAGTCCCTCTGGACGACTTTCCACTATTTTCTGAGATTGAATCTAAACCAGTTATTGTTCTCAGATACTTGGACGCTTGCAAGGCTGATGGTACAGATCCCAAACTGAACATCAAAGATCTGCACCAGCAAAATCCAGAAGTTACTGTGAAGAAGACGAAGAAAAGAAAGGCCACTTCAGAAGGACCATCCCAGCAGACCCCTAAGAAGAGAGGTAATCTATCTGCTGCTAATGTTTTAAATTCTTCTGCTATTCCAACATCTATTCCTACCCCAACTTTACATGAACTCCCAATCCCCATACCAACCATTGATGAAACCGAACCAGAGGATGACCCTTTTGAGTCACTTATTCTCAGGAGATCCCGCACCAGACCCTAAAATCCAAAACCCACAACATCAACAGAATCAGAACTTGACAAAGTTCTGTCTGAAATTGATCAACGTTCTTCCGCTCCACTCTCAGAAAATCCAAAAACTCAACAAGAAACTGCCCACTCTCCTCAACCAGAACATACTCTTTCACCCATACCTGAACAACCAGAAATTCCACCTCCTTCTCCACAACCAGCAATTCCTCCTCCCTCTCCACAACTAGAACTTCATCCTCTCTCACCTCAACCATCACCTCCACAACCTGAGTTTCAACATTCTGAAACTCCATCACCTGAACCTCCAACCCCTAAACCTCATTCTCCTCAATCCTCTAAGCCACAACCCTTGGCAATTCAGCTGCCATGTGGTACAACTATAAACATACCACAACTGCCATCCTCACCAGAAACTACCCCTCCAAATACTCCAAACAGTCCAATAATCATTTCTGATTCTCCCACTCCATCTCCCAAACAAAATACAGAAGACCACAGCAGGACCTTCATTGATTTAACAATCCTTGACCGTCTTGCTGATCTCAAAAATAAAATAGCCATTCCCAAACCCAAACAGCTAGATGTTGGTGCTGGCATTTTGAATTTTGAAACAGGCTTGCAGAATTGGATTGCTTCTCTAAAGCAGGTTTGTCCTGGAATGATTGATCCTGCTGCCTCAGACCAACTCTGGACACAATTCAGAATATGGGTACGCGCTGAAGCCCTCAAGCTGCAAGATATCAACTATGAACAGGCCCAACAAAACTTCAGCAAGCTGCTGAAGGAAGTTGGAAGTCAGCTGCTGAAGGAAGAAGTGCTCCTTCTGGATAGTGAGCCATGGTCTGAGAAGCGTCCAGCTTCAAAAGTGCAGCCAGCAGAAGATCAGACTATTCAAGCTGAAGAGGTTAGTCAAGCTGAAGATGTTGCAGAAAGCTCTCAGAAGCATCCTGCTTCTGACGTTTCTCAAGCTGCCTTGGACAGGCAAACTCTGGAAGAGCTGAAGCTGAATGATATTCGTCTGCAGCAAAGAATGGATGAAAATGATCAGAAGATGAAGGAAAGGATGGATGTGCAAGACAGCAAGATAAATACAGTAGTCAGCATGGTGCACAAGCAGAATTAAATTGCTGATCAGATTAAGACAATGCTAGAGACTCTGTTCACACGCTTTCCACCCCAACCTTAGATTTTCATTCATGATATTTTCATTGTTTTCTCTGCATATCATCTGTACTGTTTGTCTGGCTCTGAATTAAATATAATAGTTTTTCTGCTCTGATAGTTTTAGCTTATATTACTTACACTTTTTGATTGCTGACAAAAAGGGGGAGAACAAGAATGATATTTTTCAATAACGGATTACTGAGACAAACAGTCTCAAACATTCTAACACTCTGATACTTGAATGTTTTCTGTGTTGCATAAGCTTACAGGTACAAGAAGTTAATCATCTCTGATACACTGAAGCTCTGATATACTGACCTGAAGCTCTGATATTCTGATGTTCAAAGAAAGTCAATAAAAATCTGATCCCGAAAGAACTCTTGGAATTAAAAAGGGAAGTAATAAATTCAGGGGGAGTATCTCCGATCTAAACTCTGATATCTCTTTATCCCTTATCTTTGATAACCTCCTATTTAATTCTGATACTATTTACTACTTGGTTATCTCTGATACTTTTCTCGCTAATTTTCAATTAAAAAATATCTAGTTTTTGTCATCATCAAAAAGGGGGAGATTGTTAGAACAAAGTTTGAATCTACTACCCTAAGTTTAAGTTTTGATGATAACAAAATGTAAAGATATATTAATTGTATGATTCATGTAAGAACTATTTGCTACCTAAAAATTACTTTCTGTTTTACAGAAACTCTGATGGGTATCAGCAAGAGAACATCATCATCAACATCAGAAGATGAGATATCAGCATCAGAAGATGTTATATCAGATACCAGAATCAGAAGATCAACTTGTGCGTGCTGAAGCTTGATGAACAGATCTGCGCTTAACCATCTGAACTCTGATCAAGACAACACTTCATTAGCACCTAAGCAGCGTCAGAATGAGCCAAAGCCAGAACACGTTTAAGTGGCAACGATACTGTGCATTCAAGATGATTTATTACCAACGACATCATTCCAGACAAGATCTGCTTAATAAGGAAAGAATGTTATTGGCATTGAAACGGAATTACTACTCCAACGTACATTATTTCTAATGCTATATAAACAAGTCAATGAAGATTGAATTGGCTAATGCTCTACAACACTCTACAAGCCTAAAGCTATTCATCATCTTCCTCACTCTCAGTTTGCTAAAAGCTCTCAAATTCTTTACTCAATTATTTTTAGCACTCTAGTATTCATAAGCTTAAATTGTGTAGTATCATAGTTGTGATAAACAGTTTTTGTAGAAAACATTCACACACCTAGATTTCAATTCTCTGTAAGAAAGTATTTCCTTGAGAAACCGGTTTGTGGTTTGACTCAAGAAGGCTTTAGCAGTTGTTAAAGCAGTTGTAATATTCAGTTGAATATAGTGGATTAAGACCTCGTTGGAGAGAGGAGAAATCACCTTGACGGGTGGACTGGAGTAGTTTGAGATCAAACGAACCAGGATAAAAATACTGTGTTGACTGCAATTGATTTCAAGTTTTAACAATTCAACCCCCCTTCTTGTGTTTTTCACTTTTTCAGATTCTACCTTGCTTCGGTGTGTAGACAAGAGTGAGGCAGAAAAGATTATGGATGATTTGCATGAAGGTACCTTTGGCACCCATTCTAGTGGGAACACGATGGCTAAAAAGATCCTACGGGTAGGATACTATTTGTCCATTATAGAAGCAGACTGTTATCATCATTCGCAAAATTGTCACAAATGCCAGATCTATGCTGATAAAGTACACGTACCTCTGGTTCCTCTAAAAATTTTGACTGCTCCATGGCCATTTGCAATGTGGGGCATCGATATGATTGGAGAAATCAAACTTACAGCTTCTAATGGGCATCGTTTCATCCTCGTCACCATTAATTACTTCACAAAATGGGTCGAGGCGACTTCATTTGCTTCTGTTTCCAAGAACGTTGTGGCCCGTTTCATCAGACATAACCTTATCTACCGGTATGGTATTCCAGTTAAAATCATTACAGATAATGGTACCAATCTTAATAACACTATGATCACCGAGCTCTGCACGCAATTCAAGATCCAGCATCATAACTGTTCTCCTTACCGACCGAAGATGAATGGCGTCGTAGAAGCTGCTAATAAAAACGTCAAGAAGATCATATAGAAAATGACAGTGACATACAAAGACTGGAATGAGATGTCACCATTTGATCTTCATGGTTATCGTACCACGGTGCATACATCAACAAGGGAAACTCATTTCTCTTTGGTATACAGTATAGAAGCTGTCCTACCTATTGAAGTCTAGATACCTTCATTAAGAATCATGAAAGATGCAGGTTTGAATAAAGACGAATGGATTCAAACTCGACTCAACCAATTGAACCTGATTGACGAGAAGAGGCTCACGGCTGTTTGCCATGGCCAGATGTACCGAAAACGCATGATCAAAGCTTTTAACAAGAAGGTCAGACGTCAAGTATATCAGGTTGGTGATCTGGTAATCAAGCGTATTATACTGCCACAAGGAGATCCCAGGGGAAAATGGACTCCCACCTACGAAGGGCCATTTGTGATCAAGAACATATTTTCTGGTGGAGCCATGATCTTAACCACCATGGACGGTGATGACCTTCCGCACCCTGTAAACACAGACATAGTCAAAAGATACTACGCATGAATAAAGATCCGCTAGGTTGAATGGCCTAGGCAAAAATCAGGGCATCCCAGTGAGCCAAAAAGGTTCGGGCAAAAATTAGGGATATACATATAAAGATCTGTACACCCGGCTAGTCGAAAACCTGAAAAGGCGGCTTGGGAAAAAAGGGTATCCCGGTAGACTGAAAACCCGAAAGGGAGGTCCAGGAAAAAGTGAGGGATGTTAAGCGTATGACTATGTTCTGTTGGATCACCTTACAATCAATCTTCAGTATCAACTATCAAGCTCAAGCGGTACTAACCAATCTAGTCAACTTCAGACAAGTAGTAAAGAGATGAGACGCTCAAAGGCATAAAGGCAATAGCAGAATGGGAACCCAATGAGATTATTTTACATAACTTTTTTTTTCATTTGTACACTATTTTGTATTAGTTTCATTCTTACGACGACATTCTCTTACTAGGATGTTCGTCTCCTTGTACAAAATTTCTTCAAATCAATACAAAGCTATTCCTTTGAAAGTGCGAAACTATTTGTTTTTGTTTTTCTGTTTTGTTTGCGAAAACGTCCAGTGATTATTTTTGAACATATGCATTTGAATGTGATTACTGTTTACAAATATACGCATAAAAAATAGAAAGACAATGGCTTCAAGAAACGGGACAATGTCTAAAGGCCATCCACAAAATCCCCGCAGAAACTTTCTTCAGCAGGTACAGAAGCAGGGGCATCCTACTATAAGATCACTACCATAGTCTTAGCATACAGCCTAATGATGTCAGGTGTTCTCACATCCCCGAAAGAGAAAAAATATCCAATTATTGCTCCAAAAATTCCCCAGTGAAGTCACCAAGCTTCTCAGGATTCCCGAGCAGGATTTCACAAAATCCCCAAACATTGCACGGAGTTTTCCTTCCCCAGTAGAGTTTATTTCTCGAAACAACAGAAATATATCTCCCAACATTTAAATTCAACATATTTGAAGACCTACATTCTTCATCCCCAACAACAATCAGGGACTTATTTTCCCTAGTTCAACAATACTGCAATAGAACAAATGAATACGTTCATACATTGCATTCATGCATCATTTTACAAACATCATAGCATATGCAACACAAATGCATATATCACAATCTCATTTATTTTGAGAGCATCATGCAATTCATACATCATGACATCGCATGAAACTGGTTTTACCTTTTCAGGTTAAATTAGCAGACAGACAAACACTATCAACTTATACAGCAGGTCAAAGATTAATGCCCAAAACCAGACGGGGAAACTATCTACACGACCAAGTGGTATGAACTCCTGAAGCAAGACGGGTTTACCAACAAATACAGCAGGCCATGGATTAATGCCCGAAACCAGATGAGGAAACTATCTATGTGACCAACATTTCCAAGTTCCAGATTAATACCTGTAACAAGCCAGGAAAACTATCTACATGAGCAGATTAGAGATTAATACCTGAAACAAGACGGGAAAACTATCTTTCTTTCTAAGGTCAGAGATTAATACTTGAAACCAGCCAGGACAACTATCTCAATGACCGACAAAAACAAATTCCATATTAATACTTGTAATAAGCCAGGACAACTATCTGTGGACGACTAATTGTAGATCAATACCTGAAACCAGACAGGAAAACTATCTACATGAATAGATTAAAGATTAATACTCGAAACCAGACGGGAAAACTATCTTTCTTTCTCCAAGGTCAGAGATTAATACCTGAAACCAGACAGGAAAACTATCTACACGACCAGATGAAGCAATCTTACACGGGTTTCTTCTCATGATCTCTGGATGCAATCGAACACAGACTCATCCTAAAGCAATCTTACATGAGTTCCTTCTCATCATCCAGATGCAGTCTCACACGGACTCAACTTGAAGCAGCCCCACACAGGCGCCTTCTCATATATCTCCAGATGAAGTCTAACACTGACTCATCCAGAAACAACCTTACACAGGCTCTTTCTAATACATTTCCAAACAGCAGTTAATTTCATTCTCCCTAGAAAATTACTGTGAAGCCTGGATTTCAACCATAAAACAACAAACTTTCATCCCTCCAGTCCAGAGATAACTCCTCAGCAGAGTCATGGACAACTAAAGCTCCTAGACTCTATTCCCCATGAAGTTTTCCTCAAGCAGGAAAACAACAAAAATCAACATTCCCCAATGGACTTCTCCTCAGACAGCAGGAATAAGAATCCCCACAAAAGGACCTCTTATGAAGTCAACACCTACTCTGGATGTCATCTTTAAGCCCTTATCCGACAAACTCTCAATCATCTTCTCCAAATGGCATCTTTAAGCACGTTCCCTACACGGTCAACCATCACATCATCAAGTGCAAATTTCTGGGCACTCTAGTGTTCAATCATCTTCCACCTTCAGATCACGAAAGGCAAACAAGCCAATCTAAATCTTCATGTTTAAGAAGATTGAACAGGGGCAGCTGTTGTACCCCAAAATTTTCCCTCTCAATTCTTCAAGAATTTTCTGCCAAGATTTCTACTAGGTCAAAACTGCACAAGGTTTGACCAGCTCAAGTTGCCATGGATCATATTGAATTTCCAAGCATTAGGTCAAGGATGAAACTATTGAAATAGCCAAACAGATAAATTTGTCTTTTCTGACAAAATTGAAGAAAAACAAGTCTACTTTGACTCATGCTTATCTTCGACCGAACTATCTCTTCCATGTTAGCTTCGACTAGGTTTGGTTTCCCCTTGAAACATTTTTCTTCGATTCACCCATTAGAGACTTCCTGCATGCAAGTTTCATTGGGGAATTTAGGTTCCCTGAATACACCCTTCGATTGCACCATTGGCCTTACATGTTTGTTTGATTCACAAGGCAATGGCCTCCTATAACTCTCCTTTGACTCAGAAACCAATGTTCTTTCATGTTTGCTAAATTCACAAGGCAGGAATTTCCCTTCAGGCTAGAGCTTACAAAGCAAGGGACCTCCTGCATATAAGCTTCGATTCCCTCTTGAAAACCCTCAACATGCATAACCTTTACACTATGACATATCTGGGTGTCCCAATCGAAGGTTATACCTTGATGGTCCGTCTGAAGAAATTGCAAATGATGCATACAAATGATGTATGTGGTCCCTTCGAAAGGATACATACATGTTTCAAATTGAAGAACACCTATTTAAACCCCTTTCAAAGAATACACCAAAAGGGAAAAGTAGATAAAAATAATCCTTTTGACAAAAATTGGAGAAAAAAGAAGTTTATTTCGATTCACAAGGCTTCGATTGGACTTTGGCCTCCTTCAAGCCTTCTTTGATTTCCTTTGCTTTCGTTTGGACTTTAGTCTCTTTCAAGACTGCTTCGATTGGACTATGGCATCCATACTGTTGTACCCTACAATTTGCCCTCTCATTTTCTCAATATTTCTCTCAGGTGTGTGATTACAAACGCCTGTTTAAAGAAATAAGGGAAATGAAATTTTTTGAAGACGGCAAAATGTTACTTCGACTGGTCGAAGGAAAATAAAAATGGAAAAAAATTGAAGATGTTAATGTGCCTTTCAAAAAATCGAAGTAGAGAAAGCTTGCTTCGATCTAGAAAGCTTCGATTAGGCCGTAGCCTTCCTTCGATCTAGAAAGCTTCGATTGGGCAGTAGCCTTCCTTCGATCCAAGCTTCGACTAAGGGAATGTGCTTCCTTCGAGCACAAGCTTCAATTGGGTTATAACCTTCCTTCGATTCAAGATTCGACTAAGGGAATATGCTTCCTTTGAACACAAGCTACGATTGGGCAATAGCCTTCCTTCAATCCAAGCTTCAACTGAGGCAATGTGCTTCCTTCGAGCAACTTGTTTCGATCCATAAGCTAAACCCTTCGACAGAAGTTCAAAATTGTTCAACCCCATACAAAATACTTGCTCCAATCCTTCGAATCTCACTCTTTAGACCATGCTTATTGAGACTTGTTTTTTCACTCTTCGATCAAATCAAGTTCACAAGCCCTAAAAACATGTTTCAAATAGTTTGCTGTACTGCTATGCAACAGTCCTGCACCAAGTTGCCACAACACTCCAAAACTGCTGCTGACCCAGTCCAAGCTTGCACTATATCAGTCCCATACTTGCACAAAAAAGGGTACATAAGAGCTGCATCGAAGAAAACAAGGGGACAGTATACCCAAACAGTTCAAATGTTATTTGATTTCCCCCCAAAACACATCAAAGCTCCTCTATAAATAAACCTTTCTTCACAACATCGAGGGGGCTGGAGATGCTGAGAGGAGAGAAAAGGGAGATGGGAAACAAAACATAAACCTTTGTAATTTTTGCTCACTCAAAAAAATCAACTCTACTTTCACCTACAAACACAAAATCAAATTCCATTCTCTCATCTTTCCAACTCTCATAAATCAACTATCCAGAACACCCCACACATAGAAGTTTGTTCAAACTCAAGGACAACCTTCTGTGACAACTCTTCGAACCAAAAGCAAACCCCCTGTGACAACTCTTCGAATTCCAGAACCGTGCAGGCAACATTTCAAGTTCGAAAAGCTCCACACACCAACTTTGAGGTAAGTCTTTCTGACTTTAACTCTTTCGTTGCAAGCATCTTATTTGATTCATTTTCAAGGCCAACATGTAATAACCATAGCCTTTGTTGTGAATTTTTTGTGTTTTCTATAAAGAAATAATTCATACAGCCCTAAAAATGTTGGAGTAAAAAAACATGCATGCTTCAATACAAAGCCTTTAGGCTTTAATAGGCTCAAGGAGAAAGAAAAATAATATGTGTTTCGACACACACATTTTCGTTGCACACACATGCTTCAATACACACTCGCTTCAAACACACTGACTTACAGGAAAGCAGAAGGGATGTGTGAATCGTAGGACCTGCACTTTGAATCACACTGGTTTCGATTTATAGAAACAGGGTCGAAGTAGAGCATGTTTCGGCGCACACATGCATGATTCGAAATATGCCTCAACGCTGGAAATTGAAGGATTTACTTTCCTTTATTTTTGCGCTATTCTTTTCACATGTTTTCATTTTTTTTCGGCATCATAGCTTATTTCGATATGGTTGTAATATTTAGACATCCGCTCCATCCCACTTGTGAGTTGTACCCCCACTTCCCTACTAATGTAATAGCGTATGATTTAATTTTTCCACAAACTTACCACTTTTCATTGCTAGTAAAATAGGGTGTGGCAAGATAAAAACAAATCTTAGACGACTCTACCCAAAAACAATGCATGCAATCAAACACACTTGCTCACTAACACCTCTAGGGTAATTTCACTTTGTTGTCTTTTGGAAAATAGTCATGTACCTCGAATATGAGACGCTTTAGCAAAGACCCTTTGATAAAAAAGATCGTAGTCCCTCGATGTTCCTCGATGTTGCCTTCGATAAAACAATCTAGTCCCTTACGAAAATTGCTAAAGCGTATCACAAGTTGCCTTCTATGACTGTACGATTGACCCACGCTTGTCCCTTCACATCCAACGATGAGGCTTATTATCAAATTAATGGTAAGATAGCAACATCTAAAGGAGGGGGAAAATAACATTTAAGACCTTTTGAGTAGGTAGGTTGATCCTAGTTGCTCTCTTGCTCACAAAAAAAACATTTTATACACCAACACTTTCATTTGAAACATTTTTCAAAAGGTAAAACACTTTGTATTCATTCTTATAGAAACAAAAACCATTACAAAGACACCTTTTCAAAATCACTTTCAAAAGCACATTCCTCAAAAACCTCTTTGAACTATTTTCAAAACCAACACTTTGTACGCGTTCTTATAGAAATGAGAACCATTACAAAAACGTTTTTCAAAATACTTTCAAAACCCACACCACAAGCACATTTTCAAACAAAAGCAAGTGATCTAGCAAGCAAATAAGAGCCCATAGATAACTACAGATGAAAAGGTTGCTAACACCTTCCCTTTTGATAACCTACCCCCCGAACTCAAGAAATAATCTCGAAAGGTCTTTCCTGTTCTTTTCAACCTTTCCTTTTAGATAAAAGAAAAGTCAGTGGCGACTCTTTCTATCCATAAAAATTGCGATCAAATGCAAAACACCCAATTCGGTTCTCCCATCGTGTTACACATACCCTCCTTCGATCCACAAGGCAAGCGACTCCTATCTTCAAGTTGCTTCGACTGGGAATTTGAAACAGACTCCTTCGATTCAAAAAGGGAAGGGCCTCCTGTTGGTGTCCTCCGTCTCAGAAGGTAGTGGCTTCATATTGGCTTCCTTCGTTTCAGAAGGAAATAAATTTCCTTCAATTCAGAAGATAATGGCCTCCGGTTTCCTTCATTCGATTCAGAAACCATTTGCCCCTTGCATGATTCCTTCACAAAAGCCAGGACTTCCCTCAGGACAATATGCATAAGGCAAAAGCTTCCCCATGGCTAGCATTTACGAGACAATGGCGCCCACAAAGCATTAGCTACTTTCACGCTAGCTTTGACTGGGCAATATCTCCTTGGGAAACAATTTGTTTCGACAAACACAGTTTTTATGCTATGACACTCATAACTGGCACATTCGAAGGAACATGCAAAAGACCTATTCGAAAGACAAATATTGGTGACCCATTCGAAGAATTACATATATGAGCCATTCGAAGGTTGAACTTATGAAGTCAAAATGAATAGTTGAAATATCCAAAGATGCTTGCTGGAGAGAGTCCTATGTGCTGCCAAGTCTAAGCCTGCTTCACTGATCATAATACTCCAAAACTGCTGCACAACAGTCCTTCCACGCTGCTCCCATACTTGCACCAAATTGGCATGCAAAAAAACTGCACCTCGAAGACTACAAAAATAACATACCCAATATGTTCAAATCTCATTTATTTTCCCTCCCAAACCTCAGCCAAACTCATCTATAAATAAGAGCCTCCATCACACATCTTAGGGGCCCCAGAGAGCTAGAAAAAAACTTTTGTTGTGAAAAGCATCAAATTCTCAAAACCCTCTCAAACACTTTCAAATACTCCTATGCATTCTCAAACATCTTCAAACATCAAAACTCTAAAACACTCAGAGCCTTTCATGCATTAGCAAATCCTTAGAATTCACTCCCTAACTGCCAGCCAACTAACCTTCGATTCACTCACCACTATCACATACCCTCCTTCGATTCGGTGACTGCCCAAACAAAGCAGCAACTGAACTAGCTTTAGGAAGGTTTTAGCAAAGCTCCATCCATCACCAAGGAAGCCACCTACATCTCCTCCGACTAGAATTTCAAGAGGTAAGTTTCTTCTGACCTTGGAACTTTTCATTAAAATATCATTTGTACATATAATTAAAAGGAAAATGTAGATATCCTAACTAGGAGATTGACCATGCCTTAACTTTCGATCCTCACTGCATATGTGTTTACCTCGATCCTTAACTTTGGATTTTGGTACCCCAATGATCTTGTGCTAACCTCTGGCTTGTAGCTTTCGAAAGTTGCACTTGTTAGTTTCATGTTTAAGTTTTAGATAGCTTTTTTGTTTCCTTCGATTGGCTAAACACTTGAGCCTTTCGAATCTCAACCTAGGGGCCTTACATTCCTGCAATCAAGGGAGGAATCAAGGAGTTTGAAAATGAAGAGTGTACATTCATGCTGACTTCCAGGTAAATTGAAATAAGCAGAAAGAGGACATAGTTGAAGGGCATTGTCACATTGACTTCCAAGCCCAAATCGAAAGAAGCCAGAAAGAGCAGAATCGAAGGGTGTTGTTGCCCGAATTGAAAAGCTCATCTTCCCTTCTTTTATTTTTTTTGTCTTTACATTTCTTGCTATTCAATATGGTTGTAATAGTGTAGGATATTTATTTTCTGCATTTTTATTGCTTTATACAAATGTTAGTAATTAGGATGTATGGAAAGATATAACCAATAAGTAGATAACCCAAAAATCAAAGACAAAATGCATGCAATCAAATATACCATTCACACATGCACCTCTAGGGTAATCTCACTTTTGCCTCGGAAAATAGTCATGTCCCTCGAATATGGGCGTTTTAGCAAAGACCCTCGATAAAAGATCGTAGTCCCTTGATGAACCTCGATGTTGCCTTCGATAAACGATCTAGTCTCTGAACGACATTGCTAAAACGTCCCATAGGTTGACTTCTATGACTATACAAATGACCCACGCCCGTCCCTTCACATCCAACGATGACGCTTCTTACCAAATCAATGGTAAGGTAGCAACATATAAAGGAGGAGGAAAAGAACATAGACCTTTTAAGTAGGTAGGATGCTCATAGTTGCTCGCTTGCTCACAACAAAAACATTTTCACACCAACACTTTCAATTGAAACATTTTCAAAAGTTAAAACACTTTGTATGCATTCTTATAGAGACGAGAATCATTACAAAGACACTTTTCAAAATCACTTTCAAAAAACATCTTCCACAAACATCATTTTGAACTATTTTCAAAATGAACACTTTGTACGCATTCTTATAGAGACGAAAATCATTACAAAGACATTTTCAAAATACTTTCAAAAAACCACACCACAAAGCACATTTTAAAACAAAAGCAAGTGATCTAGCAAGAAACTAAGAGTCCGTAGATAACTACGGATGAAAAGGGTGCTAACACCTTCCCTTTTCATAATCTAACCCCCAAACTCAAGAAATAAATCTCAATGGTCTTTCCTGTACTTTTCACCCTTTCCTTATTGGATAAAAGAAAAGTCGGTGGAGACTCTTGCTATCCGCAACAATTGCGATCAAATGCAAACAAACCAAGTCAGTTCTCCCACCATATTACAATTACTATCCTAGATTTTTGCTCTGTGCTAGGGATTTAAGTTGTTATAGACATATAATGCTTAGTTTCTTATCTAGGATGATTATCTGCTAGTTTCTGAACTCTAGAGATAGATTTAGAGCTAACATCTTCTTGGGTATCAAAGCTTAATTCCTCTGTGTGGTTGTGTCGTACTGAGAGATCGTCAGTGCGATTACATAGTTGTCTTCTGTGTTGTTGAGGAGGTAGAGAGATCATTTCCTTGGTGATATAGTCGGTCTCTAAATTTGGGTTAGAATTGACTTAGGTTGTGAGTGATACATGGTGACATTGATGAGTATTGTTAGGTTGAATGTAACTGGTCGATAGATTTAAGTCTGTGATAAGTAGATTATATGCAGGCTTGATAAGTTCTTCCTTAGTTTTTACTTTTGTTTACATTTATTTTCCATTGATAACATTTTCTTTACAAACCCACTTATCCCCAAACTCATTAACAAGAGATTTGTCGAACGATAATTCAATAACTAATCTCTGTGGACACGATAAATTCTCGGATAAATATCTCTAAAACTTTTATTTCTTGCCATTACACCCTTCAACAAAATGGAGCCGTTTCCAGGGATTACTTCTATTGTCTTTGCACTGCGATAATTCTTTTGTTTTTGAGTTTTGTAATTAATGTATATGTTGTATAGAAATTGTACATTAACTTGTATATGATATTTGTGCATATATGTGTTTTCATGTATTTATGTGAATTGTCTCGTTTTCGTAACATTTATTGTGTGATTATTAGGACACTTCCTTTATGTTTGTGCGGTGTGACAATACCATGGCAGGATGAGAGGAGGTTACTAGCTCGCACAATAAAGGCGTCGAGCTTACGACGTAAAACAAGCATATTTGTTTGTATTTGTTTATGTGTGTGGTGATTTGTGCTTTAACAAGTTAAAACAAGGAAATGTTATGAATTTCAAATCTTCACTTTTCAACTTGTTAATTCATTTTCACCCGGTTTTCATATCGTTATTTGTATTTGTTTTGTTATGTAAATCTGTGTTTTCCGAAAGCTTGTTGTGTTTAGCTTGAGAAGTTTTGTTCGTTGTATATATTGTAAATTTTGTACATTGAAATTTTGCAGGAGTATTATTTTTCTAATTATTTTGTTATTGTTCGCACTCAAGTTTTGGTCCGGTAACTTGTAGAATATTGAGGTGATTTGTCAAGTTTGATCATTTCGACATGCGAATGCATGGTAATGATTTTGTTAAAGTTTTGTACACGTTCGAGGTATGTGTTTATCTCTTTCTATACTTTAGCATATTCATCATACTTAGACTTTTTACAATTTTTATTTCATTCTTTTATATACTTGTTCATTTGTGAACCAGTTTAGTTCCCACCTTTTTGTGAGGTAGTTTTCCATTGTTCACATATGCTGGAGGCCACAATTCTTGTTTTAACTAGATTTTATTATGTTTAATCTTTTGTTTGTGTTGATTGTATGAAAGCTTGAACATGATCAAGACATTTTTGTTTCATTTTGAGCACAACTACCTAGCCAAATAGTCAATTCACCTTATGAGTGTGTGATCATTAGTAACCCCTTTGAACTTTTTGTCGATATCCATTTTGTATTTGCTAAATGCTTGTCTATGATTGTTTAGTTCCCCCTTTTTGCATGGATGTTGATTCGTTGTTTTCTTGAACCCTCAACCATTATTTTGGTTTGAATTTTTACCTTGCCTTAGAAAGTAGGGAGTATTCACTAAGATGTTGGTTGAATTCAAGTTGGGGAGAAAAATGATTGTGTATTTATTGGTTGATTTCTATGAGGTTATGAAAGAAAAAGAAAAAAAATGTGGAAAATAAGTGATAGAAAAAAAAGAAAAAAATATAAAATCTTTGAAAAAGAAAAAAAGTATTGAATAATGTTGTGTTAATAAGTGATGTGTGTTGGTGTGAAACTTGTGGTAAAAAAGAAGTTTGATTGAAATTCTATTGTTTGAAACTTTGTGGAAGTAATCACTCCCTTAGGTTTAGGTAAGTTTTTGTTTCGATTAGCTTTAGGACTTATCACTTGTTTATTAACCAATCCACATTACAACCTTGAAAAGCCCTTAAGATTCTTGCTTTTATATTTTCAATGTAAATTTTTGGATGAATGCATAATTTAGTCTATTGTTTGCAAGATTGTTGGATGAGTGAAAATACCCCATTTTTGTGTGTTTTTCATCTACCGATGATTGTGTTTGCTAGGTGTGATTCATTTGTGAACTATTTTTTTTATAGAATGTTTGGCATAATTTTTGTATTTAGCATTTTTTTCGTGTTTATGTTATTGTCGTAGTTTAGTGGTAAGTGTTTACTTTGTGTGTACTATTTTTCATTTGAACCATTGCATTTGTTTTCTGTTTTCAAAACCTGTTGGTTCATGATTCTTTGATTATCGTCTTTTGCTTCTTTAAGTTTATTTGACTTTGTTTGAGGATAAACAATGTTATAAGTTAGGGAGAGTTTGATGAGTGCTAAATTGATGTGAATTTGAGTGTGAATAATTAGCACTCATCAGCTTAATTTGTTTGCTTTTTATCAATAAAACTCAACTTTAGTGTATATTCGATATAGTTTATGTTATAGTGTATTTATTATGTTATTGTGTAAATATTATTTAGTTTAATTGATTTTATCTCATTTTTGTAGGTATCCAAGCATTAATATTTAGGCATTATTAGATAGAGAATTGAATAAGCTTTCCAATTCTTTCGGCCGGGCGCGAATCAGAGTTACGGTTCAAAAGTTATGACCAAAACAGTGTAGAATACTGTGTTGGTTTTTCAACTTTCTGTCATCCGTCGCTGGGCGACGCTTTTGGTCGCTGGGCGACGCTTTTGGTCGCTGGGCGATGCTGAACAATTAGAAATGCGTATTTAGGTGTAAAAACACATTTTTTGGGTATGGTTTTGGGTATTTTTGATCTCAACTCCATCAACCTTCATTTTTGGATATGATTAGCTTAGAAAACAACATTGAAGCTTGCGTACGGATGATCTGGGGTGGATTGCTCATCAATCGGAACTGACAAACTGGTAGATTTGTAGTTCATTTCTCTTCCTCTTTGTGTATTCTTTATGTGTTGAGTTTTTACATGTATTTACTCTGAACTTATGTATATTTGTCACCCATGGCGTTATATTAAACTTTCTTTACAAATTTGTGTCGATTATTATCTTAGATTTTTGCTCGGTGCTAGGGATTTGAGTTGTTATAGACATATACTGCTTAGGTTCTTATCTAGGATGATTATCTGTTATTTTTGAACTCTAAAGATAGATTTAGAGCTGATATCTACTTGGGTATCTGAGCTTAATGCCTCTGTGTGATTGTGTTGTACTGAGAGATCATCAGTGCGATTAAATAATTGTCTTCTGTGTTATTGAGGAGGTAGAGAGATCATTTCCTTGGTGATACATCCAGTCTCTCAATTTGGGTTAGAAATGATTTAAGTTGTGAGTGATACGTGGTGACATTGATGAGTATTTTTAGGTTGAATGTAACTGGTCGGTAGATTTAAGTCTGTGATGAGTAGATTATATGCAGGCTTGATAAGTTCTTCCTTAGTTTTTACTTTTATTTACATTTATTTTCTGTTGATAACATTTTATTTACAAACCGATTTATCCCCAAACTCATTAACAAGAGATTTGTCGAACGACAATTCAATAACCAATCTCTGGGGACACGATAAATTCCCGGATAAATATCTCTAAATTCTGAATACAGAACAACTTGAAATATCAAGGGGTAAATTGGGTATTCTCATTGTCAAGGAATTATAGCAATTACAGAGGTGAAGGCGTGCAAACAATGAACTTTCTTCTATTAATTTACTGGTTCACGAAAATCCAGGAAACTTCATGTCTCAAACTGGTAGAGCTGAGAAAATCATAGACCAATCTAGTATGAATAGTGTTATGAATGAGTTTATGGATGTTACTGATAACACCACTGTTGAGAGTGTCAAATTGTTTGGTTTGAAGAATTTGGTTTCTGAACCTAAGACTGATGTTAAACAAGATGTTCTAAACATCTTACTCTATGCTAAAAGGGAAGATGGATTATTGAATAATGTGGTTGGAAACTGTCATAATATGCTAGTAATTGAGTTCATTCCTAAAGAGTATGACAATAAGAAAAGTAGGGAGAACATGAAGGTGTATGATAGAGTAAAGTAATTGGGAGTTTTATGCTTATGTGACTAATAAGGTTGGGTAAATTTATTTACATTGTTGGAACCAAAAACTTGTATAAACTTGGGTTTCTTGTGTTAGTACTTTTGTTATGAAGATGCTTAGTATTTTCCCCTCCTTTATTTGTGGTCAACATCATTTTTGATGACAATTCTGTTGTTGTAAGTTAGAGGGAATATCCTCTTTTTATGCACTATAGCTTGGGAGACATGAAATTAATATCCAATGTCCAACCAAGTGTTGTCATCTCTGGCCAAGGCAATGTCAGATGCTGTAAGAGTCCCCAACAGTAAAATCCTGGGAAGAGAGAAAAGAAGAACAAGAGAATGTCTCTCCTATAATGAGTGCTACACTATTATTAAGGATACTTACACTTTTTTGGTCATTCGTTACAATCAAAGTTATTTTTCTCTATTGGACTCAAAACCCTTTTGCCTCTCCCTCGTATCAAGTTGTGTTTCATCATGAGTGCAATCAACATTTCCAAAAATCCTATTCAACATAGAAGAACTAAGCACATTGAAATCAGACATCATTTTATCAGAAATATTGTTGAAGACAAAGTTGTTACTCTAGAGCACGTGACAACTGAAAATTAGTTGGCTGATATCTGTAGCTGTAGAAATGTTGAGATTAAGCCATTGGATTGACTTGGCTCGCACATATCAAAATAAAAATCGCCACTGCACTTTATTGTTTCCAGAGGAATGGGAAAAGAGCGAATAACCTAAAAGAGGGGGATATAATCTAAGTTCGGGGGTTGGTTATGCAAAGGGAAGGTATTAGCACCCTAAAAATCTATGGTACTCCGCAAGAACCTCTTTGAAAATTTGTGTATTTTGGCTATAAATGTTTTATACAAAAATAGATTGTAGGGATGAGAAAAGAAGTATTTTTTATAATTTTTGCACCCGCCGCAGTTGCAAACCTTTAGTGCCTACGTACCACCTTCCGTACAATAGGGGAATAGAGTACTCGTAATTCACCTTTAAAAACTTTAAAACACAAGTGTGTTGGTTAATTTTAAGAGACAAGACATCATCGTCTTATCCAAGTGGAAAGCATACTTACTACCCACGATTATGAGAAAGAAGAATTTGCATCATCTCAAAGTGGAGGATATGGCTTGGATTTTAAAATCAACAAAGACTCTCTCAACACCCAAGTGGAAAATATCTCACTTCACTACATATCGTAGAAGTATAGTAGCTCGCATCACTACAAGGATTGACAAGAGTCTAATCTTTTGAGAAAATTTTAAGTTAAAAAGCCAAAGTGGCAAAATAGTTTGAATGAGATTGATTGACTTTTAGTCTTCTCACAAAAATATTAAAGTATTGTTAAATTGTTTAAAGTTTAATTAAGAAAGTATTTTGAAAATGCATGGACCTAAATCCAAGTTTATTGCGAAAGCGGTTCAAGTTTTAAAAACAAGAATAGTTTTGAAAGGAGGGAGAAATTTTTTGAAATTAAAGAAGATGGAAGGAGATGAAGGGACTATCCTAAAGCATAAGGTAAAATCTAGGGAAAAGACCCGTCTAACCAACAAGAAGTTAGCACTTGATACAATGAGTCAATGTAGAATTCCCATCCTTTGGATTCGAAACCAAACAAGCAGAGATGATAAACCTCTTGAAAAAACCAATCTTCAAATGCATTAAGTCTTCACAAAAATTGGGCAGAGTAACGGCTGTATACAGATGAATTCCCAATCACAGACGAAGCATATAACCAGAATAACCTGCACACAAATAAAACAAACAACCCAATTGTCATACCCCAAATTTGTCCTACCTTTTAATTTTGTCTGACTTAGGCTTTTCATATCACCTGCACACATTCTACTAGATTCATCTGTGTTGTACCCCAAAATTTGCCCTCTCATTTATCAAGACTTTTCTCACAAAGATCTCTTTGACTCAAGATTGGATTAGGGTTTGATCAGCTCAAGACATCTCATCTTACACTGTTGATCCAAAATTAGGGTTTGAGTTTGCACAAGGATTTTTGGACTATCAATGCTTCATATGACTTTCAAACATCATTATGGACCCCTAAGATTACTCATGACAAGTTTCAAGCCTCGAACCACATTTTTTATCAGTCAATTGGACAATTGATCTAAAAATCAGCTGTGTTAGAAAAAAAGTTAACCATGGCCAATTTACAGTCAAACTTCATAATTTTTGATCAACATCAACATTCTAGACTCATATGTATCATTTTACCAAGTTTGGATTACAATTCCTCAAGAAATTTGATCAGATCATCAAAAGGGTAAAATGGTCAAAATTAGGGTTTTGACTGAGAAAGGGCAATTTCTGATTTTTGACCTGGAAAATGACCAATTTATATCATTTTGATCTCAAGGGTTCATTTTTATCATCTTGACCTAATTACATAGTTCAAAACATTGCAAATCCATTGGATAGACAGATGAAATTTGCAGTCAACTGATCAAAAGTCAACTGTATACTAAAAAGTCAAACTTTGACTTTTTGGTCAAAATCAAGTGCCAAGGGTCACAATTCATAAAAACATGTCAAAATGTGAAACTTGTTCATCAAGAAATCAAGGATTGAAGATTAGGTTTTAAAATTGGAAATTTTCTTAGAAATGTTTCTAAGTATAGAAAATTTCTTATTTTTTCTCAACTTTAAGCCATTTTTTCCACCATGATACAAGATGATTCAAGGAAAGTTTACAACATGAAAGTTGCAGACCTACATGAAATCTACAACTTTTCTTCACACACTTTTCCCTAAAGATGCTTGGATGTTAAGATTTAATTTTATGAACACATGCCCATGAACTAAAATAACTTAGTGAAATTTTGCCCTAATTTAGGCAGGTTTTGGGCCCAACTTCATGGAAATTTTTCACTTAGTTCCAAGAGGAATCTTGAAATGAATTTCAAAGATGAATTATAGATCACATTGCAAGATTTCCAAAATGTCAAAGAACTCCTTGAGATCATTTTTGAGTGAGGAGAATCAAATAGATGAAGTTGGCAATTTCTCACTTTGTTTTCAAGCCATTTCATGAAGAACGAAATTCAAATTTGAACCTATGCTGCCTAATCCTTGCTTTAAAGGTCTCTAACTTGTTTATTACTCCATAATTTATTGCTTATTCAGTTGACAAAGCTTTAATCCAAGCCTTAGAGCCTTTATCCAAGTTGTAATTCCATAAATGGCACAAAGTTGCCATTGCCATTTTGGAAAAGCTTCACTTTTGCAACTTTACAAATCTTGAGCATTGGACCTGTTTTCTCTGCACACACAAGTCTTATAGGCCTAAAGTAAATTGTACAAAGCTCATACCAACCCCAAGCAAGCCAGTACAAGCATGTGAAGACTTGTCCCTTCACTTTGCTTCAAAAGCAAGAAAGTGTGCAAAAAGGCTATAACTCAAGGATCTGTTGGAGAGCTAACTTAAAATCTCTTCCATACTAATACACAAACACATTACAACAGAAAACACGTTTTCTAGAAGGCTGAAACACTAAAAAACTACATATCACCAAAAAACTGTCAAAACTTGCAGTTTTTGCATAAGCATATCAATCCATCATTTCGCTCCTGCGTTTCAAGTTTTAACCATCAAAACACTTTACCTACTTGATATCTAAGTGATCCAGACCATCATCCTTGCATTGTAAATCCTTCTCCATAATCTGCCATTTTTGTTTTCAAAGCTTGCAGGTTGACTTGGATAGAGAGTTCCAGGCACTTTCAAAGAAAGGCAAGGTTTGGAACACACTCAGGGAAGTTCAAGCAAGCTAAAGCAACCTTCAGGCCTTCCTGAATCTCACTCAAACTCCATTCACGATCTCAGATGAAAGAGGTAAAAATCTCAACTTCTATCTCTTCATACAGGCATCCATTGGCCACGATTTGTGAATGAACAATGTAGACCTCATTGCTACGAAGCTGTACATATATATATATATCTTGCATTTATTTGGCCTGAGTTGAGAGAATTTTGAAGTTCAAATTCCTCTAAAAATTAGGTTTAAATTTAGGGTTTTTAAAATTCATTTTGATCTTTGATTGTTAGCTTACATGATTTACATGGTTAGAATTGTGAGACAAAATGCTACAACCTTCATGTTGTCAGTTTCCATTTTTATTGAGAGATGAGAAAGTTACAGAGCTTCTGGCTGGCTAGAGGAAGAAGATGAAGTACATGGCAAGGACCTTGTTTGTGTTATGTTATTTTTGTTTCACATTAATCAACGGATGTATAGCCACCCCAGTGGCAAGGTAGCGCGCTGGTGAGGCCCATGTCCTGGGTTCGAACCTAGGCGCTACCTTTTTGTTTTTTTTCTTCACATTTTTCATTTTTAGTTTTTGGCTGTTTTGCAGGTTTGGGCCTCCACGCCGGGCCTTGTGTTTTTTTCTAACATACACCATTTGATTGCTCAGGATACCCCCCTGGCCCAACTATTTTTATATTTTTATTTATTTGTTTTATTTTTATTTTTGATCATTAAATATTTCCTTTAATACATAAAAATCATAAAAAATATAAAATATGATATTTTTGCATTTTGTTTAGTTTATTTTATTTTCACATTAAAAAATATTTTTATTAAACTATATATTAATTATTTTTCTTGAATAAACTTGTAAACATAAATAAATAGGTTTAGTTTAATTTGTTTTATTTTCTTTTCATTTCATACTTGTAAATATTTATTTTGACACATATAAAAACTAAATATTTTCATAAAATATTATTTATTATTTTTAATACAAAAAATACATAAAAATAATACATAAGAACTTTATTTCTTTCCAACTAGAAATTAGGGTTAACGCTTTTAAGATATAATTCCTTTTTTATATATTTTTAGGATTAGGTTAAATTTCCTTTTCACATAAAAAATAAAACAAAAATCTTTTCTTGCATGTATATAATTTTGCATATTTAAATATTGTATTCCAATATTCGTACAAATTCGATTTGGTTGTAATAGCTTATTTAGATTTACATTCTTGCAAATCCCCATTCAAATTTGTATTCCCCCTCCCATAAATTGTTGTAATAGCTTAGTAATCTTTACATTATGCAATTTACCGCTTTTACATGCCATGCTAGTAATTAGGGTTTGAATGGTAAGATCAAAGCAAAACAAATAGAAAACCCTAATACAAGACAAAATCAAAGCATGAAAAATAACACACTTGCACACAAGCATCTTTAGGGTTTCTCCACTTGGCTGCCTTATACAAAAATGGCCATATTACGCATGCGAAGTATCTTGGCAAAACAAACAAATATAAGATCATAGTCCCTCGATGACGCTATTCAAAGTTGCCTTACAAAATGATCTTGGTCCCTCAAAAATGCTAAGATACTTTGCAACATTGCTAATCATGGTTATACGATGGCCCACGCCCGTCCCGTTTACATCCAAAGATAGGGTTGCTTACCAAATCAATGGTAAGACAACAATGTCAAAGGAATAGAAAATGCACAAGAAAGACA
Organism: Vicia faba; assembly: GCA_948472305.1. NCBI lineage: Eukaryota > Viridiplantae > Streptophyta > Magnoliopsida > Fabales > Fabaceae > Vicia > Vicia faba. The sequence continues at coordinate 997,057,857 of OX451738.1, forward strand.
TTTGAGTAGGTAGATTACTTCTAGTTACTTGCTCTATTTCCAAACAACTATCCTTGCTATTTTCAAAACAAACACACACATTTTCAAACATCTTACAAACATTGAAAACATTTTCAAAAGAACGAACATCTTTGTATACATTCTTACGAACGAGAATCATTACAAAGATTGCCTAAACAATGGCCTCTTTTACAAAATACTTTCAAAAACCACACAAAGCACAATTTCAAAACAAAAGCAAGTGATCTAGCAAGTAACTAAGAGCCCATGGAAAACCATGGATGAAAAGGGTGCTAATACCTTCCCTTTTCATAATCTACCCCCCGAACTCAAGAAACAATCTCAAAGGTCTTTCATGTGATTTTTCACCTTTCCTTTTGGATAAAATAAAAGTCGGTGGCGACTCTTGCTAACCGCAACATTTGCGATATAACGCAAAACCCTCAAGTCAGTTCTCCCACCGTATCACAGAACTGGCGACTCTGCTAGGGATTACTATAGAAGTGGGGTTACCTTAGGGCTAGATCACATTTATTTGCTTACATTGTTTGATTTGTTTGCTTTACATTATGGTTCTTTGTTTGGGTTTGAATCCTCCACCCGGATTTGGGAAACATTATAGGTAAATAGCAATACGTTATGGAAACTGTGCGGGGTATACCGACATGGTCTAAGAAATAACTATGTTAGTGTGACATATTTGTGGGTACCGGTAGCCTTTAAGTCAATCAAAGAGAATACGGGGCCACTGAGTGATGTCATGAAGCACTAATGAACTTCTAGAACCCTTTACTTGACCAACTTGGCCTTTAGGATGTAATGAGATGACCGACTTTGGTGCAGTCCGAAGTTGGTAGATACTCGATACTACACTCATTGAGGGTTGGTTTCTTGGGATATTCCGGTCGCCATTAAAGAGGCTTGAGCTGAAACAATGACCAAGGAAACAATCCGGTGATATTGAGCTCCTTAGAACCCGGTTACTATTACTAGGAGAGGTTTAAGCCAACTAAACTTCAAGAGGGTACTTACCTATAAAACCCCATGCAAGCCTAAACTAAGAACTTGTTTATTTTGCTTGTATATGCATATTTGTACATAACATCATGGACATCATGAGCATCATATGCATCCACTAACCATTTCAAGGATTTTGGAGATTCATCTTTGTTCTTGTTTTGTAGGATATGGATTCACTTCGCAGGAAAACTTTCCAAGTCAACCTTGTAAGAATTCCTCCACAACTCAAGGAGCTAGCTTCAAGGATCCCTGAGAACTCTCCATTCACCGAGAGACATGGTTGTCTACTCAACTTGGTCACCTCCAACACAGATGAGGATATGATGAAAGTACTTTTTCAGTTCTTTGACCCTTTGCACCATTGCTTCACATTTCCCGACTATCAGTTGGTTCCTACTTTGGAAGAATTCTCTCAACTCTTGAGGATTCCCATTCTCAATCAACTACCTTTAAATGGTACGGAAAGAGACCCAAAGCCAGAAGAGATTGCTCAAGCTCTGCACTTGCACTCCTCTGATGTCACAACTCATTGGGAAACTAGAAGTGGTGTCTAAGGCTTCTTAGCAAAGTTTCTGTTTGAGAAAGCCCAAAGCTGTTGGAATTCCTTAGACTTGCAAGCCTTTGAGGAAATTGTGGCTCTCCTCATCTATGGGATGGTTTTGTTTCCAAACCTTGACCAACTCATAGATATCAACGCCGTCAAAATCTTCATATCCCGCAACCCAGTGCCTACATTGCTAGGGGATATCCTACACTCTTTTCACACTCGCACAATGAGGAAAAGAGGTGCTCTTATGTGTTGCACTCCTCTCTTGGAAAGATGGTTTATTTATCATCTTCCCTAGTCTGTATTAAAGAATGATCAAGGTTCAAGGTGGTCACAAAGGTTAATGACGCTCAAACATTCAGACATTCATTGGTGCTCCCGATCCAAAGATAATGTTATCATTGTCGACCGTTATGGAGAATTTCCTAATGTCCCTTTACTTGGCATTAGGGGAGGTATCACCTACAACCCTTGCTTGGACTTAAGACAATTTGGTTATGCCCGAAAGGATGGCCCACATGAGATGTTAATTCAAGGCTTGGTATTCGACTACGACAACGACGATCAAGGTCTTCGCCGGAGATTCATCCGAGCTTGGAGGATGCTAAACAAGGTGGATAGCAAGACTTTGGGACACAAGAATTCCATCCCTCTTGAGCCTTACCTCAAGTGGGTACGAACCCGTGCTCAAAGTCTTATGATGCCTTATCCTTCAATTCTCCCGGTGATCATTGAGCCTGTTAAGGAAGGAGAAGTTCCATACACTATCCTACATCCTAACATGCCCACATATCTTGAAGACCTACAAAGGGATTGGATACAGCTCAAAGGAGAGCGAGATACTTTCGAAGCCCAATTCTACGCAAGCGAGAAGAAGGTTTTGGAACTTACTAGGCTACTTCATGAGGAGCAGACTCTAAATGCCTACATTGCACCAAAGAGGATGCGCACTACTTTTTTATCTTAAAGTTCCGTATTATTTAGCCCAAGGGGCATTGATGTACTCAAACTCTATCTTATTAATATAACGTGTGTTTCTTTTTGTCTAAAACAAACTTGAATCTTTAAAATACTTGAAAACATTACATATGCACATATCATTCATCATAACATAAACATGTCTTTTGCAACGAGTTTCCTCATCTCTCTACTGTTTATTTCAGTAAGATGGATCTCAAACCAACAGTCAAAGATCTTCAAGTTCAAAACACGCAGTTTCAACAGTTGCTCATGACCCTAGCCAAGGGGCAAGAAGAGTTGAAGACTCTGTTAGCTGAAGAAAGAAATAAGAAAACAAAGAAGGCCACTGGGGTCTTGAACATGGGGAGAAGGTTTCAGGGACAGACTAGAAGAACCTTGAATTTTGCAACCACTTCCGGGGAAGGAGAAGGGAAAGGAAAGGAAACAACAGTTCTGTCAGAATCTGAAGAGGAGGAAGAAGAGGAAGACTACTCCGAGGAACAGTATCCTCCCACAGATGATAAGTACAGACATCTTGAAGAGCGCTTGAGCGCTATGGAAATACAAAAGGTGCCAGGTCTAGACTTTGAAGAATTGGGACTAGTGTCGGGAATTGTGATCCCACCGAAGTTCAAAGTGTCGTTGTTTGCAAAATATGATGGGGTGTCATGTCCTAAGATGCACCTCAGATCATATGTGAGGAAGATCCATCCGCACTCCTTCGATAAAGACCTGTGGGTGCATTTTTTCCAAGATAGCCTATCTGGAACACAACTCGATTGGTTTTACCAATTGGAAAGGGCCAACGTCCACAACTGGGAAGACCTTGCTGCAAATTTCTATAAGCAATATCAATATAATACTGATTTGGCGCCTACCCGTACTCAACTTCAGAGTATGGCTATGGCTTCAAATGAGGGTTTCAAGGATTACGCGCAGAAATGGAGAGATCTAGCTGGGAGAGTACAACCCCCTCTGTATGAAAGGGAGTTGGTGGATATGTTCTTAGGCACTCTATCAGGCCCTTTCTTCAACCATCTGACTGGAAGCTCATCCGTAAGATTTACTGAGTTAATACTAACCGGAGAGAGGGTGGAAGCTGGCATAAAAAATGGAAAGATTCAGAAGGATTCATCTGCCTCTACAGCTGTAAGGAAACCTTTCATTGGGAAGAAGGAGGTATCTTCTTTTTATCCACAAAGGAACCAAGGGAGAGCCGAACGCCGACCAATGGTAGCGGCAGTTATGATTCCAAAGCCTACATCTGATTAACCAAGAAGTAACCAACCGAGGGTGGAAATACCAGTCCGACAATTCACCAGAATTAATATGACTCTAGCCCAGGTTTTACCACATATTCTGAAATCCAATTTGACAACTCTGAGGGAAGCTCCAAAAAACCCCAACACGGCGTTCCCTCATTATCACCCAAATGCCAGATGCGCATATCATTCAGAAAGTTTGGGTCACGACACTAACAACTGTTGGGCCCTGAAAAAAAATTCAAGACCTTATAGATGCAGAAGAGATTGAGTTTGATGCACCCGAGAAGCCAAACGTCATTTCTGCTCTTATGCCTAGGCATGGTCACAACACCAATGCTATTGGAGAAGATTTGTTTGCTACCACAGTTGATGAACTCTTGACTCCACTCCCAATCATTAAGATAAACTTGTTGAAAGCTGGTGTATTCTCGGGTTGTAATGAAGACTGCCATCTTTGCTTATCCTCACCAACTGTTTGCCCTTTGTTGAAGACATGCATTCAAAGCTTGATAGACAACCAAGAGATTCTGTTTGAAAGTACTCCTGTTTTACCTGTTCCTGTTGAAGACATTTCAATCATAACCATCTCCGCCAATCCTTCCAGGGTCTCCAAAAGACCCGTTAGGATTACATCGATTCCAAAAACCACTCCTCTTATAATCACAATGACTGGGCCGGTCCCGTATGAATCAAACAAAATAGTGCAGTGGAATTACGATGGAGACATCTACTACTATGGTATCAAACAAGATGGGTTGGCCGCCTAAGAGATAAGCTCCTAAGAAGAAGACTCCGACATTAGCAATATTGCTGGAACCAGTGAGATTACCCGTAGCGGTAGAATCTTCTCTCTAGAAATTACCCCTCCGAAGGCAGCTTTTGGACACGTGGCTGCTCCGAAGGTTACCTCTGTACCAATAATCATATCTGCAAGTGCTCCTATTGACAAAGACGACACAACCCCTTCTGTTATCCCTACCAACACTCCTACTGCTGAAATTCGAGGAAAAAGTATTCAAGAAGAGCCTGTCCGGACGAAGGCTCAACCCTTGACTATCCCCGAAACCTCCAAAAAGGAAATGGAGGAGATCCTGAGAATAATAAAGAAGAGCGACTACGACGTAGTTGAACAGTTGGGGAAAACTCCCTCCAAGATATCCATTCTAGCATTGTTGCTGTGCTCAGAGGCACATGCGAAAGCTCTAGTGAAGTTTCTGAAGACAGCCTATGTGCCTCAAGAGACGTCTGCTGACCAATTTCAAGATTGTGTGGCTAGTTTGACGGTGGATAACGGCCTAGGCTTCTCAGATGCTAATCTGACACCGAGGGGAAGAAAGAACAACGAGGCATTGCATGTCTTTGTGGAATGTAGAGGAACTACTCTGGCCCATGTCTTGGTGGACACCGGCTCATCTTTGAATGTTTTACCGAAGAAAGCTCTCGACAGACTAGACTGTGAAGGATTAACATTGAATCCCAGTAACATAGTTGTAAGAGCATTTGATGGATCAAAGAGGATGGTCCACGGGGAGGTGGACATCCCCATAAAGGTTGGGACTCAAACTTTCAACTCAACCTTCTATGTAATGGACATCCGCCCCTCTTACTCCTGTCTGCTAGGACGGTCGTGGATCCATAATGCCAGTGCTGTCACCTCTACACTGCACTAGATGCTGAAATATCCGGTCCATGGAGAGATTATCACTGTCCACGGAGAGGAAGAGTATATGATTAGCCACCTCAATTCTTTCGGGTATGTGGAATTGGACGACGAGTTCATTGAAACTCCTTTTCAACATTTCGAAGAAGTCTCTCAAGAGGTAGCAGTAACCAAGACAGTGTCCCAGATCCCTAAGATTACAAGACCTCCGCTTCGGATGTCATCTCTAAAGGATGCCAAAGCAGTAATAGAGGAGGGTGGATGCACCATCTGGGGGCAGCTTCCGGATATTCTGTATAAATCTGACAAGTTTGACTTAGGGTTTACTTCAAGTGCTCAGAAGGCTGTGCGCCGTGCCCGTGCTGGGGGGCCACCCTTGAAGATTAGAAACCGAGAGGTCAATGCAGTGGAAGATGGTGAAGAGGATTGCAGCTTGGAGGATTGGATCTTTCTTACTGTCAACGGAGGACTTCGCAATTGGGAAGCCAGAGACTTTGTCCCAATAACTTTCATCCCTCAGTAATTTATCTTTTACATTTTCTGTTGGACTTGTAATATTCATAAACAATTCGCACATTTAAAACCTTGTGTCTTGCCCGAGGCACAATGGTCCATTTGTAAGGGTTTTTATTTCATCTTCATATAACATTCAATGAATCATGGACGTTTTTCACATACAAACTTTTGTGCTCATTGTTTTATTTCTTTTACATTTTATTTTTTAAGGATGGCTATACCCTTACGCACACCCACACTCACAAATGCAGGTACCCCTCCATTCCGGATCCCATGGGTAACGATACTGCTATGGCCTTTTGTGACTCTGAGGATCTAATCTACCAAGCCGAAGACGAAGGTGAGGAAGATTGTGAAGTACCAGGGGAATTGGCCAGACTACTACAACTAGAGGAAATAACTATTCAACATCATGAGGAACCGATGGATACAATTAACTTGGGTACCGAGGAGGATAAGAAAGAAATCAAGGTGGGTGCCAATCTAGAGTCGAGTGTCAAGGAGCGTCTGATTCAGCTGTTGTGTGATTATGTTGAGATCTTTGCCTGGTCATATGAAGACATGCCATGACTTGATGCAGACATCGTGGTACATCTTCTGCCAACAAGAGAAGACTGTCCACCAGTAAAACAAAAAGTCCGCCGCATGAGACCTGATATGTCAGAGAAGATCAAAGCAGAAGTCATGAAACAATTCAATACCAGATTCTTGGCTGTCACTTCCTATCCCCAATAGGTTGCCAACATTGTTCCCGTGCCTAAAAAGGACGGCAAAGTACGAATGTGCATGGAATATAGAGATTTGAATAGGGCCAGCCCTAAAGATGATTTTCCACTCCCCCACATAGATATCCTGGTTGACAATACGGCGCATCACAAAGTGTTTTCGTTCATGGACGGATTCTCAGGTTATAACCAAATCAAAATGGCACCTGAGGACATGGAGAAAACTACATTTGTCACACAGTGGGGCACATTCTGCTACAAAGTGATGCCATTCGGACTGAAGAATGCTGGGGCAACCTATCAGCGCACCATGGTAGCTTTGTTTCATGACATGATACATCATGAAATAGAGGTCTACGTAGACGATATGATAGCCTGATCACAAACGGAAGAAGAGCACCTTGATCACTTGCAAAAGTTGTTTGAGAGATTGAAGAAGTATAAACTAAGGTTGAACCCAAACAAGTGCACATTCGGAGTCCGGTCCGGTAAACTCTTAGGTTTTGTCGTCAGCAACAAAGGAATTGAGGTCGATCCTGCCAAGGTTAAAGAAATACAAGAAATGCCTGCTCCTCGTACTGAGAAGGAAGTCAGAGGATTCTTGGGATGCCTAAACTATATTGCCAGATTCATTTCTCACCTAACAGCTACTTGTGAGCCAATCTTCAAACTATTAAAGAAAGATCAAGTAGTCAGATGGAATGATGAATTCCAGATTGCTTTTGACAAGATCAAAGAGTATTTACAAGAGCCTCCTGTTTTGATGCCACCAGTCGAGGGAAGATCACTGATCATGTATCTGACCGTCTTAGAGAACTCAATGGGGTGTGTATTAGGGAAGCATGACGAGTTTGGCCGAAAAGAGCACGCTATTTACTACCTGAGCAAAAAGTTTACCGACTGTGAAACCAGATATTCACTGCTCGAGAAAACTTGCTGCGCTCTGGAATGGGCTGCTCGCTGGCTAAGACAGTATATGCTGACTCATACTACCTTGTTGATATCTAAGATGGATCCAATAAAATACATCTTCGAAAAGCCTGCTCTGTCTGGGAGGATAGCTAGATGGAAGATGATCCTAACAGAATATGACATACAGTATACTACCCAGAAAGATATAAAGGGCAGTGTATTGGCTGATCACCTTACTCACCAAGCTGTATAAGATTATCAGTCCATGAAGTTTGAATTCCTGGATGAAGACATCATGACATTGGACAACTGTGAAAAAATCAGGCCATACGAAAGACCTGAACAAGGATCCCGATGGACCCTGTTCTTTGATGGGGCATCCAATGCACTTGGTAATGGTATCGGCGCTGTACTCATATCTCTAGAAGGGTGTCATACTCCCTTTACTGCCAGAATTTGCTTCAACTGTACAAACAACATGGCGGAGTACGAAGCATGCATCTTTGGTCTCAGAGCTGCCATAGACTTGGGAGTCAAATCTTTAGATGTGTTTGGAGATTCAGCTTTGGTCATCAGTCAGATCAAAGGGGAATGGGACACTAAGCACCCAAATCTTATCCCTTACAAAGAACATGTTTTGACATTGCTACCACATTTTGAGAAGATTACCTTCAAGCATTTCCCGCGAGAAGAAAATCAGCTAGCAGACGCTATAGCCACAATGTCATCTATGTTTAAACTTAATTGGGATAACGGGACTCCCCAGATCATTGTTGAACGAATGGATGAACCAGCACACTATCACGAGATTAATACTGAAGAGGTAGTGGCCCAACCTTGGTTTCATGAAGTCAAGAGGTATCTCGAGGCTCAGGAATATCCAGAAGGAGCTTCAATCAATGATAAGAAGTTCTTAAGGAGATTCTCTGCTAAGTTCTTCTTGAGTAATGGCATCCTATACAAATGCAATTATGACTCCATTTTGCTTCGGTGCATGGATAAGGTTGAAGCTGAAAAGATCATGGCTGAATTACATGAAGGTACTTTTGGCACTCACTCCAGTGGGCATACGATGGCGAAGAAAATCCTATGGGAAAGCTATTATTGGTCTACCATGGAAGCAGATTGCTATCAACACTCTCGGACATGTCATAAGTGTCAAATTTATACTGACAAGGTGCACATACCTCCGGTTCCTCAGAATGTCTTGACGGCTCCTTGACCCTTTGCTATGTGGGGAATTGACATGATTGGGGAGATCAAACCTACAACCTCCAATGGACACCGTTTCATTCTAGTGGCCATTGACTATTTTACCAAGTGGGTTGAAGCAGCTTCCTTCGCATCCGTCACCAAGAATGTTGTTGCCCGCTTCATCAAGTAAACTCTCATTTGCCGATACAGTACCCCGGAAAGGATCATCACTGACAATGGTACAAATCTTAACAACACTATGATCACCGCTTTGTACGAGAAATTCAAGATTCAACATCACAATTCTCCCCCCTATCGGCCAAAGATGACAGGTGCTATCGAAGCTGCAAATAAGAACATTAAAAAGATCATACAAAAGATGATAGTCACATATAAAGACTGGCATGAGATGCTACCATTCGCTCTCCACGGGTACCGTACCACGGCCCGCACGTCAACTGGGGCAACACCCTATTATTTGGTATATGGCATGGAGGTTGTCTTGCCTATTGAAGATCAGATCCCCTCCCTAAGGATTATGAAGGACGCAGGTTTAAGTGAAGACAATTGGATCCAGACTCGACTTGATCAACTGAACTTAATCGACGAGAAGAGACTTACTGCTGTTTGCCATGGTCAAATGTATCAAAAACGGATGATCAAGGCTTTCAACAAGAAGGTCAGACGCCAAGTATATCAAGTTGGGGATCTAGTGATCAAACGTATCATCTTGCCACAAAGTGATCCCATGGGAAAATGGACTCCTACCTATGAAGGACCGTTTGTAATCAAGAACATATTCTCTGGTGGGGCAATGATCTTGACCACCATAGATGACGACGACGACCTTCCACACCCTGCGAACGCAGACATAGTCAAAAGATACTACGCATAAGAGACCCCCTAGGTTGACACACCTAGGAAAAAAAGGGCATCCCGGCGAACCAAAAGGGTTTGGGCAAAAATTAGGGATAAAATAAAAAAATCTGTACACCCGGCAAGTTGAAAACCCAAAAGGGCGACTTGGGCAAAAAAGGGTTTCCCGGTGGACTGAAAACCCGAAAGGGCGGTCCAGGCAAAAGTTAGGGAATTAAAGCGTATGGCTATGTCCCGTCGGATCACTTTACGGATAATCTTTGACTTCCACTGACAAAATTTGGAGTTTCTGATCAATTCAATCATCTTCGAACGAAGCAACAAATAGACAAGATATTCGGAGATATGAAGGCTATAACAGAATAGGAACCCCATGGGATTATTACACTTAGCTATCTTTCTTTGTATAAATTTTTCTTGTTTTATGGCACCATTATTTTACTAGAATGTTTGTCTCCTTTGTACAAAATACTTATTCAAAGTCAATACAAAGATACTCCTTTGAAAGTGCAAAAAACTATCTGCCTTTTCTTTACGATTGTGTTTTGTTTGCAAAAACGTCCAAGGATTCATTGATGAACATATGCATTTGAATATAATTACTGTTTACAAATAAAAAAAGTGAGAAAGACAATTACTGATAGGTTTGAAAGAACAGGAAAACATCTCTAGGCTATTCCATAAAACAATCCCCACAGTATGTCATTTAGATCCCCAACGGAATTAAAAAACTTCAAATTATTAATCCCCACTAGAGATCGTCAAATTTCTCAAGATTCCTCAAGCAGTGTATGGCATTGCCCTCACAACAGAATTTTGTCAGTACTTCAACTTCAAGACACGAAATTTCAACATGCCCTCAGCAGCATTCAAGGATTTATTTTCCTCAATCATACAACAATACAGCAAATCAGCTTACATGCGCGTACATTGCATCCATATATCATAAACATTGATAAAACAAATACATTGCATCATACATTTCATGCAACATAACTTTGTTTCAGCTAACATTTTACCCTTTTCAGGATAAAATTAAACAGCTACCATTAACAATATGCAATCAGGATACAGTTCAGATACGCTCTAGACACGGATGCCATTCTGATACTCATTCAGATTTCAAATATAGTTCATATACGCTCCAGACACGGATGCCATTCTAATACTCATTCAGATTCAACTTTCAGATACAATACGGATACGCTCCAGACACGGATGCCATTCTGATACTCATTCAGATTTTAAGATCAGATACAGTGCAGATACGCTCCAGATACGAATGCCATTCTGATACTCATTTAGATTCAACTTTCAGATACAGTTCAGATACACTCCAGACACGGATGCCATTCTGATACTCATTCAGATTTCAAATATAGTTCAGATATGCTCCAGACACGGATTCCATTCTAATACTCATTCATATTTCAAATCCAGATATAGTTCAAATATGCTCTAGACACAGATGCCATTCTGATACTCATTTCTTCCAGCTTACAACTTACAATTCAACAAACATTCTTGGATGGCATCAACAATCCCATCTCCAACAAGGTTCTATCACTTCTCCAAATGGCATCTCTAAGCCCATTCCCTCAACTACACATCGCTGAGTGCAAACTTCTGGGCACTCTAGTGTCCAATCATTCTTTCACCTTCAAGTCACGAATGACAAAACTCGCCAATCTAACACTTCAGGTTTAAGAATATTGAACAGGCGCAGCTGTTGTACCTCAAAATTTTCCCTCTCATTTATCAAGAATTTTCTCACAAAGATCTCTTTGACTCAAGACTGGATTAGGGTTTGATCAGCTCAAGACATCTCATGTTACACTTTTGATCCAAAATTAGGGTTTGAGTTTGCACAAGTATTTTTGGACTATCAATGCTTCATATGACTTTCAAACATCATTATGGACCCCTAAGATTACTCATGACAAGTTTCAAGCCTTGAACCACATTTTTGACCAGTCAATTGGACAGTTGACCTAAAAATTAGTTGTGTTGGAAAAAAAGTCAACCATGGCCAATTTACAGTCAAACTTCATAATTTTTGATCAACATAAACATTCTAGACTCATATGTATCATTTGACCAAGTTTGGATTACAATTCCTCAAGAAATTTGATCAGATCATCAAAAGGGCAAAATGGTCAAAATTAGGGTTTTGATTGAGAAAGGGCAATTTCTGATTTTTGACCTGGAAAATGACCAATTTATTTGAAGCATGATATAAAGGGTTCATTTGTATCATCTTGACCTAATTACATAGTTCAAAACATTGCAAATCCATTGGATAGACAGATGAAATTTGCAGTCAACTGATCAAAAGTCAACTGTATACTGAAAAGTCAAACTTTGACTTTTTGGTCAAAATCAAGTGCCAAGGGTCACAATGCATCAAAACATGTCAAAATTTGAAACTTGTTCATCAAGAAATTAAGGATTTAAGATTAGGTTTTAAAATTGGAAATTTTCTTAACTTAGAAATTTTTCTTAGTATAGAAAATTTCTTATTTTTTCTTAACTTTAAGCCATTATTTCACCATGATACAAGATGATTCAAGGAAAGTTCCCAACATGAAAGTTGTAGAACTCCATGAAATGTACAACTTGGCTTCACACACCTTTCCCTAAAGATGCTTGGATCTCAAGATATAATTTTATGAACACATGCCCATGAACTAAAATAACTTAGTGAAATTTTGCCCTAATTTAGGCAGGTTTTGGGCCCAACTTCATGGAAAATTTTCACTTAGTTCCAAGAGGAATCTTGAAATGCATTTCAAATATGAATTATATAGCACATTGCAAGCTTTCCAAAATGTCCAAGAACTCTTTGAGATCATTTTTGAGTGAGGAGAATCGAAGAGATGAAGTTGGCAATTTTTCACTTTGTTTTCAAGCCATTTCATGAAGAACAAAAATTCAAATTTGAACCTATGCTGCCTAATCCTTGCTTTACAGGTCTATAACTTGTTTCTCGCTCCATAATTTAATTCTTATTCAGTTGATAAAGCTTTAATCCAAGCCTTAGAGCCTTTATCCAAGTTGTAATTCCATAAATGGCACAAAGTTGCCATTGCCATTTTGGAAAAGCTTCGCTTTTGCAACTTTACAAATCTTGAGCATTGGACCTGTTTTATCTGCACACACAAGTCTTACAGGCCTAAAGAAAATTGTTAAAAGCTCATACCAACCCCAAGCAAGCCAGTACAAGCATGTGAAGACTTGTCCCTTCACTTTTCTTCAAAAGCAAGAAAGTGTGCAAAAGGCTATAACTCAAGGATCTGTTGGTGAGCTAACTTAAAATCTCTTCCATACTAATACACAAACACATTACAACAGAACACACGTTTGCTAGAAGGCTAAAACACTCAAAAACTCCATATCACCAAAAAACTGTCAAAACTTGTAGTTTTTGCATAAGCATATCAATCCATCATTTGGCTCATGCGTTTCAAGTTTTAACCATCAAAACACTTTACCTACTTGATATGTAAGTGATCCAGACCATCATCCTTGCACTGTACCTCCTTCTCCATCATCTGTCATTTTTGTTTTCAAAGCTTGCAGGTTGACTTGGATAGAGAGTTCCAGGCACTTTTAAAGAAAGGCAAGGGTTGGAACACACTCAGGGAAGTTCAAGCAAGCTAAAGCAACCTTCAGGCCTTCCTAAATCTCACTCAAACTCCATTCACGATCTCAACTGAAAGAGGTAAAAATATCAACTTCTATCTCTTCATACAGGAATCCATTGGCCACGATTTGTGAATAAACAATGTAGACCTCATTGCTACGAAGCTGTACATATATATATATATATATATATATATATATATATATATATATATATATATATATATATATATATATATATATATATATATATATATATATATATATATATATATATATATATATATATATATATATATATATATATATATATCTTGCATTTATTTGGCCTGAGTTGAGAGAATTTTGAAGTTCAAATTCGTGTAAAAATTAGGTTAAAATTCAGGGCTTTTAAAATTCATTTTGATCTTTGATTGTTAGCTTACATGATTTACATGGTTAGAATCGTGAGACAAAATGCTACAACATTCATGTTGTCAATTTCCATTTTTATTGAGAGATGAGAAAGTTACAGAGCTTCAGGGCAAAGACCTTGTTTGTGTTATGTTGTTTTTGTTTCACATTAATCAACGGATGTATAGCCATCCCAGTGGCAACGTAGCGCGCTGGTGAGGCCCAGGTCCTGGGTTCGAACCTAGGCGTTACCTTTTGTTTTTTTTCACATTTTCCATTTTTAGTTTTTGGCTGTTTTGCAGGTTTGGGCCTCCACGCTGGGCCTTGTGGTTTTTTCGAACATACACCATTTGATTGCTCAGGATACCCCCCTGGCCCAACTATTTTTATATTTTTATTTATTTGTTTTATTTTTATTTTTGATCATTAAATATTTTTTTTAATACATAAAAATCATAAAAAATATAAAATATGACATTTTTGCATTTTGTTTATTTTATTTTATTTTCACATTAAAAAATATTTTTATTAAACTATATATTAAATATTTTTCTTGAATAAACTTGTAAACATAAATAAAATAGGTTTAGTTTAATTTGTTTTATTTTCTTTTCATTTCATACTTGTAAATATTTATTTTGGCATATATAAAAACTAAATATTTTCATAAAATATTATTTATTATTTTTAATACAAAAATACATAAAAATAATACATAAGAACTTTGTTTCTTTCAAACTAGAAATGAGGGTTAACTCTTTTAAGATATAATTCCTTTTTTATATATTTTTAGGATTAGGTTAAATTTCCTTTTCACATAAAAAATAAAACAAAAATCTTTTCTTGCATGTATATAATTTTTCATATTTAAATATTGTATTCCAATATTAGTACAAATTCGATTTGGTTGTAATAGCTTATTTAGATTTACATTCTTGCAAATCCCCATTCAAATTTGTGTTCCCCCATCCATAAATTGTTGTAATAGCTTAGTAATCTTTATATTACGTAATTTATCGCTTTTACATGCCATGCTAGTAATTAGGGTTTGAATGGTTTGATCAAATCAAAACAAATAGAAAACCCTAATACAAGACAAAATCAAAGCATGAAAAATAACACACTTGCACTAAAGCATCTTTAGGGTTTCTCCACTTGGTTGCCTTATACAAAAATGGCCATATTACGCATGCGAAGTATCTTGGTAAAACAAACAAATATAAGATCATAGTCCCTCGATGACGCTATTCAAAGTTGCCTTACAAAATGATCTTGGTCCCTAAAAAATTCTAAGATACTTTGCAATATTGCTAATCATGGTTATACGATGACCCATGCCCGCCCCGCTTACATCCAAAGATAGGGTTGCTTACCAAATCAATGGTAAGACAACAATGTCAAAGGAATAGAAAATGCACAAGAAAGACATTTGAGTAGGTAGATTACTTCTAGTTACTTGCTCTATTTCCAAACAACTATCCTTGCTATTTTCAAAACAAACACACACATTTTCAAACATCTTACAAACATCTTACAAACATCTTACAAACATTAAAAATATTTTCAAAAGGACGAACATCTTTGTATACATTCTTACGAATGAGAATCATTACAAAGATTGCCTAAACAATGGCCTCTTTTACAAAATACTTTCAAAAACCACACAAAGCACAATTTTAAAACAAAAGCAAGTGATCTAGCAAGTAACTAAGAGCCCATGGAAAACCATGGATGAAAAGGGTGCTAATACCTTCCCTTTTCATAATCTACCCCCCGAACTCAAGAAAAAATCTCAAAGGTCTTTCCTGTGCTTTTTCACCTTTCCTTTTGGATAAAAGAAAATTCGATGGTGACTCTTGCTAACCGCAACATTTGCGATAAAATGCAAAACCCTCAAGTCAGTTCTCCCACCGTATCACAATCTACATAATGCACATTCATCCATAAAACATATCAGTTTAAAAGATTTAGTGCTCGTGCAAGCTAGGGTTTTTCAGTGGTTTGAGGCTTCTACACTCAATACAGTTGATTCCTCTTGTTTCTCCTTTAGTAGTGGACCGTGGGATTAGGTTTTGAAGTATGGTTATCGCGGATTTATTTCTCTTCAAGTTATGAGGCCAACTCTCATTCAAATTCTTCATACTCTAGATTAGGGTTTATTTTCCTTTTGTTTGTCAAGAGACTAGGGTTTTGGATCCCTGGTTATTGTGAAATGTTTCTTTCATCTACTTCAAATACAAATCAAGATCAAGTGTATGTCTTCCTTCATGCTTAGGTTCTCTACATTGCTTCATTTGAAATCATGTTGAATTAGGGTTTTGCTACTTATCGTGATTAGACTTGTAAACATGCATCATTTGAAAAACATTTGGTTAGGGATTTCATGCCAAATATCTCCTAACACTTCAAGTTTTCTTCTTGAAATCTTTAAGTCACCAATTCAAGAGTCTGAAGGTTAAATTGATGAACGTGGAATCCTGGCACAAGAAATAATGTTATAGGTTCATTGTAATCAAGGCGTTCTTGTTTCCTCAAGCACTTGTCGTTCTAATGCAAGAAACTTTGGACTTAAATTTGAAGACAAGTTATGAATTTGGATTTATTCGAGCAATTGTTTTGAGAATCATTCAAGTTTTATCCATTTATCATCATTCAATTTATACAAAGTCAACCTTGGTTCAAAGTTATTTTCAAAAGTGATTTGTATCGAGCATATTCATCATCAAAGGAATTTCAATTTCAATTTGGGATTCAAATATCATTCATGTTTCAACCAAGATTCATGATTTTTCCAATTTCCATACAACAAGTTCATCATTCATAAGTTCAAAGAGAAGACATTCAAGTTTCATATTCATTACATTTTGGGAAATTTACAAAGCGAGTTATAAAGTTGAAATAAAAGTTACAAATATCTTGTTTACAACGAAAGAAATAATTGTTCTTCAAGTTTCTTTGCTTAATCTTCAAGAAACTTGTCCTCACTTCTTGCTATGACTTTTCCTTCAAGTATTCAACCTTTCTTTGCCTTTCCTTTTCATCTTCCATCAACCCTCACATGAAAAAATAAACAAACATGAGAAGGAGTTAGTTCAATAGTAACTTGAATAAGAAGTTTATAAGCAAATCTTTCTTTCTAAATATCATCATTAGGGTTTGTATTTGGAATCAGATTTTAGGGATGTGAGTTCAATCATGCTTACTAGCAACAAAAGCCTCATACACTTAATTCACAACAAATCAGAATTTTGATTCAATCATGGGCTATTTTCTCCTATTTTCCAAATCACAAAAATTTAAGTTTTTGTTCACAAAAGGAAAAGAAATTCACAAACAATTTTACTGCAAAAATACAAAGTCAACAAACAAACATTGCCAACAATCTGCTTTACAGAAAAACAAAGTCAGTCATAAGCATTGCCAAAAGTCAGACCTGCTTCACTACCTATTTCTGTCAAAAAAAGTCTCAATTGTCCAAATATATCTGTCCAAAACTTGCAGCAACCAAAAGGAAAAACAACAACAACCGAAAGGTAAAACATCAGCAACCAACAAGCAAACAGCAGCAACCAAAAAGAAAACAATAGCAACCAAAAATCAAATAGCAGCAACCAAAAGGCAAATCAGCAACAGCTCAAAAAACCTGAAAAGCCAACAACAACATAAACCAACAAAACAAAACAGCAGCAACCAAAGAAATATCAACAACCATCAAATACAGAAACTGTTCAGAAAAGTTCATAAAAACGTAGAAAGCTATCAAATAACCAAAACCCTAAGTGTATCATCATATTCCTAAACTAACAAACCCTTCAGAAATTATGAGAAAAGTAGAATAGAAGTTCTGCATCATAGACAAGAAAAGAGGAAAAGAATAGGGTTAGAAAGATGTCACCCGAAACATAACAACCTACAAACTCTACTACAACAAGCCAAAGTTTCTGTACAAATAGCTCCAAGCCATGCTCTAAACCAGTCCACCATAAAGCCAAACATAACAGCCTGGAAACTGTGCCAGAACAATCTAAAGTCCTCCATATAACCAATTCATATTAGTCCAATAGTTGCACAAATATAGACATAACAAAAACTGACTAAAAAAAATCAGATATCAGTACACCAAAATTGTTTAAAACCTCACCAACTTTTCACCCCCATTTTCCACCTCTCAGCTGTTATAAAACACACTAGAAAACACATAGAGAAGGACCCAGAAAAAAAGGATACCAACTACACACAGCCAAAAAACTGAAAGAAAAACTAATTTTCACATTCAACACGCTGTTAAAACTCTTCTCAATCTCATTCCAAAACCTCCATTAACAAACTTCAGCAAACTTGCAATCATAAATCATATCTCAATACACAATTTCAAGAAGCATACTAGAGAGATACACAGAAACCTCACCAAAAATATACTACCTGTAACACGGTGGGAGAACTGACTTGGGTGTTTTGCGTTTTATCGTAATTGTTGCGGATAGCAAGAGTCGCCATCGACTTTTCTTTTATCCAAATAAAGGAAAGGGTGAAAATAACAAGAAATACCTTTGAGATTATTTTCTTGAGTTCGGGGGATAGATTATTAAAAGGGAAGGTGTTAGCACCCTTTTCATCCATAGTTATCTATGGGCACTTAGTTGCTTGCTAGATCATTGCTTTTGTTTAAAAGTGTGCTTTGTGGTGGTTTTTGAAAGTATTTTTTTGAAAAGCGCCTTCGTTTAGGCAAACTTTGTAATGATTCTTGTCTCTATAAGAATGTGTACAAAGTGTTGGACTTTTGAAAATATTTCATGGAAAGTGTTGGTGCATTTGAAAAGGTGTTTGTGTTTGAAGATGAGCAAGCAACTAAGAACGTTTCTACTTACTCAAAAAGTCTTTGTTCTTTTCCTCCTTTGATATTGATATCTTACCATTGATTGGTAAGAAGCCTTATCTTTGGATGTAAAGGGACAGGCGTGGGTCATCGTATAGTCATGATAACAATGTTGTGAGATATCTTAACATTTATCTTGAGGGACTAAGATCTTTTGTAACGCAACATTGAAGCGTCATTGAGGGACTATGATCTTGTATTTTTGATTATTTTTGCTAAGATGCCTCACATGCATAACATGACCATTTTTCATAAGGCAACAAGTGGAGTTAACCCTAGGGGTGCACGTGTGCAAAGTGTGTTTGATTGCATGCATTTTTGTCTTTTTAATCAGGATGGTCTACTTGTTGATTTTATCTTGCCATACATCCTAATTACTAGCATTTTGTGTAAAGTAATAGAAAATGCAGAAAGATAAAAACCTATACTATTACAACCATATTGAATTGCATGAAAATATAAAGGTAAAAATAAAATAAAAGCAAGAAAAAAGGTTTTTCTATTTAGGCAGAAAATCCTTCGATTCTTCACTTTCTGGCTCTCTTCGATTTGGCCTGAAAAGGGTGAAGGCATGAATTTTGATTGGGGCTGAAGGCCAACATGTTGAGCCTTTCGAATGGGCCTGGAGCCAGTGTAGGTGTGCCTTTCGTCTGGGCCTGGGAGTCAGCATGGTGTGGCTTATGGCTGTCTCTTTCGTTTGACCTAGAGGTTAGTGTGAGCAAGTAAGCTTTGATTCACCCTTCTTGCTGCTTCTTTCGATTGGGTCTGGGAATTAACGTGAGTGTGCACCCTTCGTTTCTCCCTTCTTGACCCTTTGTTTGGATTGTGAAGCAGTATGGGGCGAAGCTTAAGGCTTCGTTTCACTCATAACTTTTTCTTTCATTTGAAGTCTGTACAGGTTAGTTTCAACATGTACTTGGACAAGAAAAGCATACAAATGAAAGTATAGAAACGAAGAGGGAACAAATGCTATTTACATGCTTAAAATGAAAGGGTTAAGATCAGAATGACTTACCTTGCTTGAAGCTGGGATATGTGTGTTGGACCTAAGTTACAACCCTAGATGCTCCTAGATTTAAAGGAAAGAAACAAGTGTGGTGTTTCTTTGACTGGATTCGAAGGAAGAAGAAACAAAGGGTGTGGTCACTTCTAGATTTGAAAGAGGAAAGAAACAGGTGTTGTGTTTCTTTACATTATGGGTTTTAGAGTGTATTTAGTGTTTGGGAATCTTGAGAGTTTGAGATTTTTTTGAAAGGTTCTTCCCACACATCTAAAATCTGCCAGCGTTTTCTCTTGTTGCCTCCCCACCCCGTCTTTGATGTGCAAATGAACTCTTTATTTATAGAGAAAAAATTTGGAATGAGCAGCTTCGTGAAAGAATAAAATATAGTTTCTTTGAAAGGCCAACATCCACTTGTGTCAACTTTTTATAATCCCAAGATAAAAGTACTAAAATCAATGGTTTAGATGTGTGGCTCCTAGTTTATAGGGGGCAAGTGTGAAGAAGAGACAGGCGCAAGGCTCAAAAAATTTCTAAAAGGTAGTGATGTCATCAAGAGCAAGTTGGTTTGAAGAACAATTTAATATGGAGTGAGGCACAATTTGGAGGCCTATGTAGCCTGACCTATGGACAACTTGACTCTTTGAATCGAATACTTCATATTTCCATAGCCTTCGACCAGACTCAACAAAGCAACATTAGTTTCATCCGGTTATATGTCCTTCGAATGTACCAACTGTGTATTCTTCGAATGGACCGAAATGTGTGTTCTTAGAATGGCCCTCTTCAACTGAATATGCCACTTTGAGTCCTCTTGCTTTTGATCACTTAGGCCCAAACCTTCGACCAAATTCAAAAGTAAGCAAAACCAATTATTCCCCAACCATGGCAGGTCCTTCAAATGGGCCACCAAGTTGTGTGTCATAATGTAGAACTATGTGTGTTGAAGGGTTTGCAGATGGATTCGAAGGTGATATGAAGGTGACTCAAAACAATCCTGAAGGTGGATTTGAAGCCAACATGTAGGTGTATTTGAAGGTGACATGAAGGCGTATTTTAAGCAAACATGAAGATGAAATCGAAAGTCACAGGAAGGTAGCCATTCATCCAATTGAAAACTTATGAATCCAAGGCAAACAGGTGACGAGCCAATGGTGCAATCGAAGCTTGCATGCAGAAGGTATTGTCCAAATGAAGCTTGCATGCAGGAGCTATTTTAGTGAATCAAAGCAAACCTGCAGGAGGTCAAATTCCAAAATGAAACTTATGGACCAAAGCTTAATCAAAGAAGCCAGATGCTCAATCTAAGTATCAAAGATTGCATCGAAGGAGGCCCAAATTCCCTATCGAAGGATGAATTAAACTTGCTCGAAGGAAGCCAAGATGCCCAATCGAAACTAGTATGAATCGAAGCAAGCCTGTTTTTCTTCAATTTTGTCAACAAAAAAAAATCAAATTTTCATCTATTTTTCCCTTTTTGTTTGCTTTGTACTTGTGAAAACTTTGAGCTTTTGAAAATACTTGTGATAAAATGTCTTGAGAAAAGAGAGGGAAAATTGGGGTACAATAGCTGCCCCTGTTCAATCTTCTTAAACCTAAAGAGCAAGTATGGCACGTTATCATTCATAGCTTGAAGGTAGAAGATGATTGAACACTAGAGTGCCCAGAAATTTGCACTCGAAGATGTGGTGGTTGATTGTGTAGGGAATGGGCTTATAGATGCCATCCAAAGGTGATTGTTAATAGAAATTAGACCAAATCTAAACTTGACTGTAACTTGGAGGAGTGTCATAATAAATCTTTGGTTGATTTAACTCTGAATGATATGCTGGAATGGTCCCGTGTTAAGCCGTGTCTGGAAATGTATTAGAAGGAATATGTGTAAGATTACTTTATGATGAGCCCGTGTAGGGATGCTTTAGGAGATATATGAAAGGGAATCCTCAGTAGGGTTTCTTCATGATGAGTCCGTGTAAAAATTCATTTGGAAATGAGAAGGAACCTGGGTAGGGTTGCTTCAGGATGAATTCGTGTAAAACTTCTTCTGGAAATGAGAAGGAAACTGGGTAGGGTTTTTTATGATAAGTCCGTGTAAAACATCATCAAGAAATGAGAAGGAACCTGGGTAGGGTTTCTTCAGGATGAGTCCGTATAAAAATGCATCTGAAGATTGTGAGAAGGAACCTGGGTAGGGTTTCCCCAGGATGAGTCCGTGTAAAACTGCATCTGGAGATTGTGAGAAGGAACCTGGGTAGGGTTGCCTTAGGATGAGTCCGTGTAAAACTTCAGAACGAGGGAGAAGGAACCCTTGTATGATTGCTTCATGAAAAGCCCGTATAAATCTATATTTGGAAGTCAGAAGAAACCCGTGTAAGATTGCTTCATGAAGAGCCCGTGTACAACTGCATTTGGAAGTCAGAAGAAACCCGTGTAAGATTGCTTCACGATGAGCCCGTGTAAAGTTGTATTTGGAAGTCAGAAGTAACCCGTGTAAGATTGCTTCATGTTGAGCCGAATAGGTAGTTGTCCTGTCTTGTTACAGGTATTAATCTACAATTGGTCATCCACAAATAGTTTTCCTGTCTTATTCCAGGTATTAATTTGGAACTTGTTCTTTTGGTTGGTCGTTGAGATAGTTGTCCTATCTTTAATCTCTGACCTTTTGAAGATGGTTGTGGTATTTGCCAAAAAGGACTTTTGTTGATTGACTTTTCCCTGCAAGGAAGAGGGTTAGTTGCATGCAGATGTAAGCATGGCTTGATGATGTTCTCAAACTAAATGAGATTATGCTGTATGCATTTGTCATGTATGTAGTATGATGTATGAAATGTGAAATGTTGTTGGAATGTATCTTTGTCTTGGAAAATAAATCCTTGAAAAATGTTGGGGAGTTTTGGGAAGTTAAATCCCAGACTGATGTTTGGGATGTAGAGTATGTGTATCTTCAACTTTGTTTTTAGAATGCTTCCGTTAGGGATTCCTGTTTTGTTGTTTGAGGAGAAAATCCACTGGGGAATGTTGACTTTGTTTGAGAAGAAAACACTGTGGAGAGTGTTGATTCCTGCTTGGGGAAAAAGAGTTCAGGACTTTCAGTTGTCTGTTGCTCTACTGGGGAGTCATCTCTTGGTGGAAGAAAAAGGAAAGTTAACTATTATCTGGTCGAAATCCAGGCTTGGCAGTAATTTGTTGAGGATAATGAAGTTTATTATTATCTAGTCGTATTCCAGGCTTTGTAGCAACTTACTGGGGAAGATTAAATTAATTGTTATCTGGTCGCATTCCAGGCTTCGCATAAAATCATTTGGGAGAGTGAAGTTAAACTGTTATCTGGTCGGATTCCAGGCTTCGCAGCAACTTACTAACATTAAATTGTTATCTGGTCGGATTCCAGGTTTCAAAGCAGATTTTGAGGTGGATGAAGTTAATTGTTATCTGGTCGAATTCCAGGCTTCGCAATAACTCATTTGAAAGGATGAAGTTGAACTGATATCTGGTCGGGTCCAAGCTTCACAATAACTTGCTTAAAAGGATGAAGTTGAACTAATATCTGGTCGGGTCCAGGCTTCACATTAACTTGATTAAAAGGATGAAGTTGAACTGATATCTGGTCAGGTACAGGCTTCATAGTAACTTGCTTAAAAGGATGAAGTTAAACTGATATCGGGTCGGGTCCAGGCTTCACAGTAACTTGCTTAAAAGAATGAAGTTGAACTGATATCTGGTCGGGTCCAGGCTTCACAGTAACTTGCTGGGGGTAGAGGCAAACTCTACTGGGAAAAGAAGTTAAGCCATTGTCTGGTTGAAATCTAGACTTTACAATATCTCGAGAGGTTAGACTATTATCTGTTCGGGTCCAGGCTTCATAGTAACCGAAAGTTGTTTGAATAGAAGTAATTTCGTTGGAGGGTGTATTGTTTTGTTGGGGAATAAACCTTGTTGAAGAGAATATTTGATGACCTTCTGGCAAGAGGAATTCCTTAGGAGGAAATCCACAAGGCTTCTTCTTTTAAGACCAACTCAGTTGGGGAGAGGATTGTCGAGAGGTTGAAACTCTGGCTGGGAGTTGTCTGGGTCCAACTTTATGGGGACTTTACTGGGGGTCATCCTATGAAAAAGACTTTAGGGAAACTTGTCACTCCCCCAAGTAGCAAGTATTTGTGGCACTGCCAGGAAATGTTTTCCTGACCGTACGTAACCTTTTGTTGGGATTCACGTTTAATGCCCCAAGTGATTCAGATACAAACCTGCCCCTGGTATATTCAGCATTTCTTGAGAGATTTCTTGGAATCTTGACTCGACTACCCCAAATGTGTTGGACAGTGACACGTCATGCCCCCTTGCTTATAGGAGATATGTTATTGGAAGTGTCTTCCCATTTGAAGTGATTTTGTTCATTGAGAGAGTTTTTGTTCGCTGGATATTCGTTGTGTGAATTTCTCCGCTGTCAAATAAATAGCTATATGCAAATAGCAGTATTCAAATGATGCAAAGTTTATGTTTGTCTTGAAGTTTTGAAAATGCAGTTTAACAAAGAGTTTTGTAAGAATATGAATTCAACTCAGGATTTTTAGTAAGCATTACAGGAGTCTGGATACCTTATGTAACATTATGCTTTCGAACTAACCTATGCTTCTATTAGGACTTTTTGAAGGGTTGTAGCGTGACATGGTTCACGGTTTAAGAAACAAAGGATAAGGCTCAAAGTGTATTTGTACCCTCCCATTCTTCGTGATATTATTCAGCCCTAAACTCAGTTAATTGTGCGTTTGAACTCCAATTGAGTCTGAAATGACGTCTTGGTGATGGTTCAGACGAGTTAAGTTTGTTGGAAGGAAGTCATTTTTTCCATATTTTCCATGTTGTTGAGGATTTGTAGTGACCTCTTTTTCGATTTATTATCCATGATTTTGCCTGACTATTCTTGTTTTTTGAGATTACAGTCAGCGGGATGCCCTAGTTTTTCTTAAGTCTCCTTCGTAGGTTTTGAATTAGTGGGCTTTTCTTTTGAGAGATAATGACTGCCTATTTGATAGGGAACCATCACCATCTTTTGGTTCAGAAGGAATGTTTTTGATGTCATTCGTTGTATATGAAGTGAAAGTTTGCGAATGAACGCGCATTTGAATTAACTGAGAGACTACCCTGCCCCAGGTTTTGATTAATGGTTTTAAATTGTGAAAAAAGAAACTCCTAATTCTTTGGCTCAAAAGGGGGTGACTAGGGATTATCCTCCTTATAAATCCAGTGTTTAGGAATTGAACAAACTCCTGTACATCGTCAGCAAGGTCTGTCCAAAAGCATATTGTATGAGATTAAGGCATTGTTTTCGTCATCCTCCTTCTAAAGGCTTATAACTTTTAGCAAGAGTTGAATGTCATAAAGAGAGTAAAAAGCATTGTTTAAATATAGTGAAAACGAATGGATGAATTCAAGACAAACATATGCAATGCATTAATGAAATAGAGTTTAACATTATTAGGTAAGTGTTTGAACAACAAAAGAAATTACAATTGGAAATTCAAAATGAACTAGAACGCTCAATGATTTGGCATGAGCGCAGTGATCACATTTGTAGTCTCAGGAGGAATGAACTCAATCACCTTAGCGTCAATCATATTGTAAATCTTGTATTTCAGCGCCCAACAATCATTAGTATCATGCCCAGGACTGCCGGAATGATAAACACACATTGCATCAGGATTGTAGTTAGGGGAAGAAGTTTTGTGGTATGGATGAGGTCCTATTAATGTGATTAGATTCATCCTCAACATGTGTTTCAATGCTTTTGACAGTGGCATGTTGATGTTGGTAAACTGTCTCTTGGGCTCTTCTTGCCTTCGCTGATTTCCCCGTTGTTGTTGTCGCACTGATACAGGACTAGAAATCAGGACTGCCCTCACATGTTGGTCGTAGTTATTCTTGTTATGACCCTTTTGACAATACACAACATAAGACTCTTTCTTCCCATTGTATGGCTTTTTCTGAGTATCATAGGATGTAGCTCCTTGGATCTTTCCACTTTTGATGCCAGCTTCGACCCTTTTGCCAGTCAGTATTATCTCGGTGAACCCAACTGAGGAGCTTCCGATTAGGTGATTGAAGAAAGGCCCCGTTAAAGTTCCCATAAAGATGTCAATCAGTTCCCTGTCAATTAAGGGTGGCTGCACCCTGCCACCAGGTCTCTCCACTTTTGGGCATATTCTTTGAATCCCTCGTTGGAACGCATGAACATATTTTGCAATTACACACGAGTTGGTGCAAGATCAACGTTGTATTGGTACTTCTTGTAGAAAGCAGCAGCCAAGTCTTCCCAAGTGTGAATGTAGGAACTCTCCAATTGATAGAACCACTCAAGTTGTGTCCCAACTAAGCTCTCTTGGAAGAAAAGGATCCAGAGCTTCTGACCAGTTGTGTATGGTTGAATCTTGCAGACATAAGACTACAAATGCATCTTAGGATAAGAGACCCCATCATACGTGATGAAGGTAGGGATTTTGAACTTCAGTGGGATGACCACCCCAGAGACCAAACCCATGTCTCCTAAGTCCAAACCAGGCACAAGTTGGATCTCCAAAGCTTTTAGTCTGTCTTCAAGCTGTTTGTATTTTTCATCTGCTGGTAGATACTGCTCCTTAGAATAGTCTTAGTCATCAGTAGCTATGTTATCTCTAATGCTTCTAGCTTCCTCTTCTTGACTGTCTTCTTCTTCAGAAGAAGCATCTTCTTTTTGAGCTAGTTAGGCATGCCCCTTGGACCTTCTTCCCACGTTGAGGATGACAATCCTTTTCTTAGTCTTCTTCTTGCTCTATTTGGTGAAGAGTGTTTTCAGATCTTCCTTCCCCTCGGCTAAGTTCATGAGAATTTGTTGGAACTGAGCGTTTTATGCTTGGAGATCCTTCACCGTCTGCTCCATATCCATCTTACTGAAATAAACAGTAGGAAGATAAGGAAATCTGTGTGGGAGAAACCTATCATATGATGCATAGTATGTGGATGCATGTTTTCAAGGATCTTGCAGGGTAAACACAAGAAGATGATAGAAGTTGAATTTTGATCCACAACTTTGATTGGAGAACTTTGTATAAGTGGATGTCCTTCTACGAGAATCATGCTCACCATGTCAAGTGGGTCATAGCCCCTGACTCAAGTTGTTGTACTTTGATCTTTGACGGTGTTTGGTTAGAGGAAAATAAATCCTCTTGCCCCTTGATAGACGTCTGGTTCAACATGACCATGCATCATAGGCCCTTGAGATACTTGAAATGGTTATTGAAAATTCTATCGCATGATGTTATGTACAAATATGCAAAGTAAGCAATTTGTTATGTACAAATAGTTATATACACAAAGTAGATAAGTCCTTAGGTTTAGGCTTGTATGGAGTTTGTAGGTAAGTACCATCTTGAAGTTTAGTTCGCGCAACCTGTCCTAGTAATAGTAACCGGGTTCTAGGGGATCTTAATATCACTGATATTTCTTCATCGGGAATTGTTTCAGTGCAAGCCTCTTTAATGGCGACTGAAATATCCCGAAAGTCCAATTTCAATAAGCGTAGTATCGAGTATCAACCAACTTTGGACTGCACCAAAGCCGGCTACCTCACTACTTCCTAATGGCCAAGTTGTTCAATTAAGGTTCTAAGGCCAGTTAGTGCTTCATGACATAACACAACGACCCCGTATTCTCCTTGACTACTCAAGGGCTACCGATACCAACAAATGTGTCACACTAACGTAGCTATTGCTTAGACCATGTCGGTATACCCCATACAATTTCCACAACTTATTGCTACTTACCTAAAAGGTGTCCCAGATCCGGGTAGAGGATCAAAACAAGCCCAAAAAAAGAACCATAATATAAAGCAAACAAGTCAAACAAAGCATGTAAAGGTGATCTAGCCCTAAGGTAACCCCACTTTTAAGTCTTCCCCAGCAGATTCGCCAGTTCAGTAACACAGTGGGAGAGCTGACTTGAGTGTTTTACGTTTTATCGCAATTGTTGCGGATAGTAAGATCGCAATTGTTGCGGATAGTAAGAGTCGCAATCGACTTTTATTTTATCCAAATAAAAGAAAGGGTGAAAAGAACAGGAAATACCTTTGAGATTATTTTCTTGAGTTCGGGGGGTAGATTATGAAAAGGGAGGGTGTTAGCACCCTTTTAATCCATAGTTATCTATGGGCTCTTAGTTGCTTGCTAGATCATTGCTTTTGTTTGAAAGTGTGCTTTATGGTGGCTTTTGATAATATTTTTTTGAAAAGCGCCTTTGTTTAGGAAATCCTTGTAATGATTCTCATCTCTATAAGCCTGTTTTTCTT
Organism: Vicia faba; assembly: GCA_948472305.1. Lineage (NCBI taxonomy): Eukaryota > Viridiplantae > Streptophyta > Magnoliopsida > Fabales > Fabaceae > Vicia > Vicia faba. The sequence continues at coordinate 997,085,760 of OX451738.1, forward strand.
CAATTTTGTCAAAAAATCAATTTGCATCTGTTTTTCCCTTTTTGTCTGCTTTGTACTTGTGCATACTTTGAGCTTTTGAAAATACTTGTGATAAAATGTCTTGAGAAAAAAGAGGGCAAATTTTGGGGTACAACACTACCAAACTTCGGTTCAAACAAGATATCCCACAGAAAATCCTCAAAGAAACCAACAACAGATAAACCAGAATAACCAACGTCCACCCTTACAGCAATACCGTAGCAGCAATTTTCAATAGACATCGACATCAACAAAGCATAAAGTCACAAGCGGAAGATAGGATAGAAAAAATGAATCGAATACGCAAGTAGTAAGAGCCAAACACCGTACCTGAGTTGTTTCCTCCATTCTCCGAAACGAAAAACTCGTCGGACTAGCTCCGACCTTGTAAGTTCTTCTTTCTTCTCATTTCTTTGTACCATTGTGATTATCATGACTTGCTGAGCATAAACCCTATAACCACTGATTGACAACTCTGATGTTAGCCTTTGAAATTCCTTTTTCTCAAACTTAGGGTTACCGTTTATGAAACAAAATATGTGAATAATGTATTTTCTGCTTAAACTTTTGTTTTGGCTTTCCGAGTAAAGAACTGAGAAAGTATAGAGACGATTTGAGAGTGGGGATAAGAGAGATTGGTGGTTAATGTTAGGTATATTTCGGCCATGAGAGATAGCGAAAGACATCAGAGAGATCGATTGAGTTTGTAGAAGAAGTACCGTTGTTTTTCAATGTTAAGTCGTGATTGAGAAACAAAAGAAGTTATCATGAAGGACGGAGGGAGTTTCTTTTTGAGAGAGGCTTACAGATGAAGGTATGAGTGAGGGTGATGAGAAGAATAGAGGACGCGTTGAGATGGAGGCAACAATGTCTCTCCTTAGAAGTCACTAGGTTTTTTTAGTTCTTGTTATAACATTCCAGTGGGCTTAACCCGACCCAATCCCATGAATCAACCCGGTCTAAATTCCTTTCCATAGCCCATATCATTTTTGGCACCTTTCATTGTTCTCTTATTTTTCTGAAATTTGACATGAGCCTCACCTCATTTCTCAAATCAAAAACACCATCTTCCCCCTTGCTTTATGCTTTTATACGCTTTGTTTCAATTTGTTTAGTATAATTTTTAATCTTCTCGAGTTTTATTGTTGATTAATTTAATTTTGTTCTTTTAATTTTCTTGAGTTTATAATTTTCAATTGACCTTAGAATTAATTAGTATATTTTGTGAATTTATTTTAATATTTCTTCTAATTTAGTTAATCCCTTTTAATTATTTTTATTTAGTCACATCTTTGTTTACTTGATAGAAACTCTTCAAAAAAAATATTAACTTTATATTTCAGTTACATTTATTTTTGTTACTTGGTTAATTCCTAATTCCTGGTTCCCTTAGGATTTTCATGAGACGATTGAAATTTTCGTCTTTAGACTTTAGGGTCGAACATTATGCATGATAACATTTTTGTTTAGATTTTCCCTTTCAAATACTCAATATTAGGTCCATCTTTGTACATGACGACAATTAGGGTTCTTCTAGTCTCCCTCTTAAGCTTTTTTTCTTCTTTTGTAATTAAAACTTCTCTTGCTCAAATCTAAAATCCAAAAACATTTAATTATTATTTGAATTCATTTTAAACCTCGCAAAACACTCAACCAATCAAAACTTCCCCCAAAGGGCATGTTATCTTTGTTCTACCGCGATACATGCCATGCCTATTGCTAGAATGTGTGCGTTAATGTCGCCTACTAAAAACACCAACAAACCAACTTTTTCTAGAGGAACTACGGTGTTCTGATTCCTTCACTAGATACGTAGGCAAAGGGTTGTGAGACCCTCAAGAACGCACTAATAAAAAACCATTCCCCTCTAGCAAGTACAGTTATAGATAAACACACCCTTAGAAGCAAACAAACAAAATGGATCCCATTGAGTACAACAGATGTGAGAGGTGCTAATACCTTCCCCTTGCATAACTGACTTCCTTACCCTTTCTCTTGGTCGTAAGACCATCTTATCAATCCTCTTGTTGTTTTCTCGATATTTCCCCTTCCTTCGGGATAAATAAAGTGTGGTGGCGGCTCTATATTTTTTGCCGGTAGCTTCAGCTGGCGACTCTGCTGGGGATCTTTGCGAGTCTATCCTAGTTTTGTTTATTTGTCTCCTTGTGTGTTTATTTATTTACTTTATTTGATTTACCACTTTATTTGTTGCTTTATTTTCTTTTGTATATATTGCATTATACTGTTGCTACTCACATATTTTGGATATGTTGTGATGTTGGGTTGGGTGATTACATTTGATAAGTCCTATACCCGAACTTGGGGTTACAATTAGGATTAGGATGGGCGGTATAGTCATGCTGACTTTGAGGGAGTAATCCCGAAGAAGAAGGCATGAAATCCCCCACTCAATGGAGGTCCCCTTAAATGTAGTGTTGTTTACCGAGTAATCGGGAAGACATTATTGCTTTCAACCTGGGAACCAGAGAAGCTGAGGGCCGTAGAAACATTAACCCCTCCTATCCTTTTTTAGGTGTAGTGCGGAGACTATAACAGAGTAATCCAGAAGTAGTTGTTACGCGATGCTGCACTCTGACGAGTTTTTCCTGCAAATATTACTGATTACCGAGTAATTGGGACGTCGGTAATATCCAAAGGAAGAGTGTAGACTATGAGGTTTCCTTATAACCTTGTTCGGAAGGTGATAAACCCCTAATACATACCTTATGGGTGGTTACTTTGACTCCATGCTTGTGACGTCAGACTTTTGATCCTGTTACTTTCAGATTATGCAAAGGACTACACAATGGTTATCCAGAATATGCGGAGCTGAAATCTCATGCCATATCATACCATGACATCATACCATCATGTATATATATATATATATATATATATATATATATATATATATATATATATATATATATATATATATATATATATATATATATATATATATATATATATATATATATATATATATCGTATCTAAGGAATTCCAAAGACAAGTCTTGTTGGTCGAGCTCTTCAAATATGAAAACCAAATTTTCAAAAGATAGACGAGTCTTGGGATTTCCTCTGAAATGAAGATAAAGCATTCATTAATACTATCATGCATTTATTATTCACAATAAAAACTTATTGGGGTCCCTTTTCCATCAGACTTCAGTGAACAGCAAAGACGACTTCTCCACATCCTTACCGTACAAGAAGCAACCGGCAAAGACTTATGGATCTTTTTTAAGAGAATCAGAATGCTCTCCGTCGAGATATGGACACCATATGAACTCGCATGGATCAGCTTATGGAAACCCTTCATGCTGTTATCAAGGGTCAGAAAGAGTTACATCAAAGTGTTGCCAAGCTCGCTAGTGCTGCCCCCTCCACTTCTGCAAATGGAAGAAATGATAATGCAAATGTTGAGACCCCTATAGGAGCTCCTCATAATGATGTTAATGATCATCACGACGTCATTGATCTTGATGAGCCCCACTTAAATCTCGTCGCTGGAGTTGCTGAAACTGCAAAAATGTACCATGCTCTTGAAGAGCGTCTCAAAGCCATAGAGGGTATCAAGACTTCGGGATTCAATACTGCTGCAATATGTATCGTGCTTGGGGTAGTTATTCCTCCCAAATTCAAGGTTCCTGATTTTGGAAAATACAAAGGCACCTCCTGCCCAGAGACTCATCTTCATTCCTACTGTCGCAAGATGGCAGCCTATGCTGAAAATGAACCGTTACTCATGCACTTCTTCCGAGATAGCTTGACCGAGGAACCGTTGGACTGGTATATGCAACTAGAAAGAACTCATGTCAGTACTTGGGGAGAGCTTGCTGACACCTTTTTGAAACATTACCATTATAATACTGCCATGGCTCCTAGCCACACTCAACTTCAAGGGATAATACTGAAATCTAAAGAGTCGTTTAAAGAGTATGCCCAAAGGTGGTGTGAACTGGCTACAAGGGTCCAACCTCCTCTCTTAGATCGTGAACTAATTGATTTGTTCATGGGTACTTTACGAGGTCCTTATCTCCAACACATGCTCAACAGTACCTCTACTTCTTTCTCTAATATGGTTGTTATTGGAGAACATGTTAAAACTTCTATTAAGGCTGGAACGATCCAAGGTATCCCTAACAATAACAACAACAATACTGGCATTGGTAGAAAGCCGTTTTCTGGTTTCGTCAAGAAGAAAGAGGGTGAGACTAGTTTTGTCACCATCAACCAAGGAAAAGCTCCTTCATATCCTCAAGTTTGATTTCCTTATTTACCAACACATGTTGTTGTTCCTAATCAATATGTTCCTCAAGTGTATACTGCTACAACTCCAGCACCCTGGATGGCCCAACAACGACCTTTGTCTCCTCAACCACAGTATCTTCCACAATAACAATTTGCACCACCTCCAAATTATCAACTACAAAATCAGCAACCTCAAGGTCCGGGAGCTCTACAAAGACAAAGAGTGTCTGAAAGAATATTTGATCCTATTCCTATGTCCTATGCTCAGCTTCTCCCTCAGTTACTTACCAATCAGTTGGTTCAACTGCGTGAACATGGTCCACCACCAAATCCTCTTCCCAGGGGGTATAACATTAATGTTCATTATGAATTTCATTTTGGAGCCCCAGGCAACACGATTAAGAATTGTAGAGCATTTAAATGTAAAGTTCAAGACCTCCTCGATGCAAAGGCCATAAATTTCAACCCTGTTGGTCCCAATACTCAAAATAATCACATGCCTCCTCACTCAGGGGCAGCGGTCAATGCTATTGAAGAAAGTAGCAAACAGACTCTGGTAACCAAGGTTGACGAGATTAAGACGTCATTAGGATCTATTAGAGAATATTTTTTGAAGCACGAGGTGCTGCAGGAACTCCGTGATTTTTTCTTAACACATTCCTCTAAACCTGAAGAGTGTACAAGTTTGAAGACGGCTATCCAACAACTAATGAATGAAGGTGTCCTACAGGTAGAGAAGATATTTCGAGAAGAAGAGATTGGTGTCTTGGAAATTCCTTATTATTCGAGAAGCATCTCAGCAACACCAGGTACCCCATTGACAATTCAGGCTCCTATTACCCCATTAATGATTCAAGCACCAATTACCCCCATGACAACTCAAACTCCTATTCCTCCTTTATGTAACAACTCAAAAGCAGTTCCATGGGAGTATAATGTAGTCTATATTCTTGGGAAGAAATATGAGTGTCCTCCAGTAGCTGACAAGAATATTACTATTATTGTAGGAACCAGTAACATGACTCGCAGTGGCAGGATCTTCTCTCCCCCAACACCGCCTCCCAAAGAAACCAATGGTGATGCTCTAGCCAAGGCTAGGGGCAAGCAAGTGATTGATAACCATCCTGAACCTTCTGTAGGACTAGAAGCGGAGCATCTCTTGAGAATTCGTAAGTGAAGTGATAACAAAGTGGTGGATCAACTCAACCAGACGCCGTCCAAGATCTCCATCTTGTCTCTCATCTTTTGTTCGGAGACCCACTGCAATGCCTTACTGAAGATTTTGTGTTTTTCCCATGTTACACAAGACATTTCTGTGGCCTATTTTGAAGGGATCGTAACCAATATTGCTGTAAGAAATTGTTTGGGTTTCTATGATGATGAGCTCCTAGTTGAAGAAAGAGCCCACAACAAAGCACTGCATGTTTCCATGAAGTGTTTGGATACTGTTTTATCTCGAGTTTTGGTAGATACAGGTTCTTCACTCAATGTGATGCCCAAGGCTACTCTGTTTAAGCTGAATATGGATAGGGTAATGATGAGGCCTTCCACCCTGAGTGTTCGAGCATTTGATGGTTCAAGGAGATCTATAGAGGGAGAAATGGATTTTCTTGTCAAGATTGGTCCCCACACTTTCTATTTGTCATTCTATTTTATGGAGATTCGTCCATCTTATACTTGCCTTTTGGGTCGCCCATGGATCCATGTAGCAGGAGCTGTGACATCTACTCTTCATCAACACCTGAAGTTCATTGTAAACGACAAAGTTGTTGTTGTTTGTGGAGAAGAATATGTAGTGGTTAACAATCTGCTAACCTACCGTTATGTAGACGTGGAAGATGAGGTGCATGAGTTGCCCTTTCAAGTTCTGGGGATTATTTCTATTGACAAGTTCCCCGTCATAGAAGGTAAAAAGTCTGAAGCACCCATGGCCTCTTTAAATGATGCCAAAGCCCTCATGGAAGCTAGATCTCCCTATGATGGTTAGGGCAAATTGGTTGAAGTACCTGAGAAGAAAGATCATTGTGGTCTTGGGTATCAACCATCATCCTCCGTGCAAGCTAGTTTGATTCCTCTCAAAGGAAAGCCGGTTCTCCCGATTTTTGAATTGTTCATCAGTGTCGGTACAAGAAAAGAAGGACAAGTGCTTGCAATAGATGATGAAGGTGACAATGAAGATGTTTCCAGATTTATATATCAGGTTGGGCCGAACCAGGAGCTCAACAATTGGACTGCCGTGGACATCCCTGAAGTTGATTTCCTTGATGTGTAATTTTCTATTTTCATTAAGTCTGTGATACGGTGGGAGAACTGACTTAATGTTTTACGTTTCGATCGCATTTATGCGGATAGCAAGAGTCGCTATTGACTTTTCTTTTATCCAAAAGGAAAGGTAAAAAAAAGCACAGGAAAGACCTTTCGAGATTATTTCTCGGGTTCGGGGGGTAGATTGTGAAAAGGGAAGGTATTAGCACCCTTTCCATCCATGGTTTTCTATGGGCTCTTAGTTACTCGTTTAGATCACTTGCTTTCATTTGACAGTGTGCTTGTGGTGTGGGATTTGAAAGTATTTTGAAAAATCTCTTTGTAATGCTTCTTGTTTCTATAAGAATGCGTACAAAGTTTTGTTTCGAAAAGTGGTACAAAGATGTGTTTGTGAATCGTGTTTCAGAAAGTGTTTTGAAAAGATGTTTTGCAATGGTTCTCGTCTCTATAAGAACGTATACAAAATGTTTTGTCTTTTTGAAAATGTTTTGAAATGAAAGTGTAGGTGTAAGAAGTTTTTATCGTGAGCAAACGAGTAACTAGGAGCGAATCTATCTACTCGAAAGGTCTTAAATTGTTCTTTTCTTCCTCCTTTTAATGGTTCTATATTACCATTGATTTGGTAATAAGCCCCATCGTTGGATGTGAAGGGACAGGCGCGGGTCAATTTTACAATCATCGAAAGCAACTTATGAGACGCTTTAGCAATTTTTGTAAGGGACGAGATCGTTTTAATCAAAGGAAACATCGACGGTCATCGAGGGACTACGATCTTTTTTTTTATCGAAGGGTCATTGCTAAAGCGTCCCATATTCGAGGGACATGATTGTATTTCTGAGGCAACGAGCGAGGTTACCCTAGAGGTGCGCGTGTGAAAAAGTGTGTTGGTTTCAAGTTATTTTATTCTTTTATTAGGTCATCTAGCGATTGATATTTGAATCTTGCCATACACGCCTAATTACTATACAGTATAAAGAAAACAGTAAATTGCGGGAATTGAAATTCTACGCTATTACAAAGTATTCGGGAATGGGGGTACAATTTTTACAAATGGGGGATGAATCAAATGTGATCGAAAGGTCCAAATAACAAGCAATACAACCAAATTGAATTTTGTGCGATTAATGAAAGCTATAATAGTCTATGAAATAAACTCAATCAACAAAATAAAAATATAAGTATTTTTACTTGAAAAGAGGAAAGTAAACCTATTCTAAAAATGAAATAATTTATTAAAAGAAATTAAAATCGTATGCATTATCTTTTTGTGTTTTTTAATTATGTGAATAACAAAAATAAATTAAAGAAGGACAAAACTAAAATCTATTATTATTTTTGGTGTTTTATTATATGTAAATTAAATCTAAAACAAATTTTATTAAAGAAAGAAAAATGATAAAAATTTATTCACAAAGCCTAAATCAAATTAATTAAAAAAAAGTATATTTTAAGTTTTAATAGTTTTTTGTATAACAAAAAAAAAAAGAAAATGAACTAATGGGCTAATGGAAGATTTGGGGCGGAGGCCCAAAGAAAATAATGGTTTATTTGCTATAACAAAAACAAGCCAAAGGGGGGGTGTGGCCAGCAAAACGAAAATGGGCTTAAGGGGGAAAGGTGATGGGTTATCCCATTCAAATCAATAAACAAAACCCAAGTTTCTTAAACCAAACTTAGTTATTGATTAAGGGACAAAATCAAAATTAGGTTTTTGGGAAATCTTTGTCACTCACGGCGCCGCTAGTTCATCTTCTTCGTTCATCTCTTTCGCTCGTTGAAACCCTCTAATCATCCTCACTACCCTTCCCTGTATAACCTCATGACCGAATCGCCCTCTTCAGTAACATACTACCTCTTTATCACACTGTGGTTTGCATCTTTGAAACCCTAATTTTTGAATTCGGATTTGAACCCAAAAGGCCCGAAACCGGTTCATCCTTGACCTCCCCATAACTCTCTGTTGCCGGAACACAACCCTCTCGCCTCCCTAATCAAGTTCTAACGATTTTTTTGAAAAGGGTAAGATTTCTGTCATTTTCAAAAAGGTTACAAACTTCATTGATTATATTTTGTATCTTGGTTGTGTTTTCTGTTAATTAACACTTTGCTCTCCTAGATGCAGAAAATGTGCTTATGGAAATATGGAAAAGTGGAAGAAACCATACCTGTTGAAGTTTTACAATTTCTTGTGATTTTCTGTGAAATAGGAAAGGGAAGGCGAGAATTAGGACGGTGTTCCAATGGTGGCAGAAGTTTTATGAGGACGAGAATGTGGCTTCACTGGTTTGTCGGTAACCTCTTCTGTTTTCTTTGTTTGAATGATGATGATTAACAGTTTGGGGATTTTGGAAGCTTGCTACTGTTTTTTAGTTTGATGTTTGTTACTGGTTTTGGGATTTTTGTGATAGTTATGTTGCTGTTTTTTTGAGTTGTGATGCTTTGCTACTGTTTTTTGATTTTGGGGCTTGTTCACAGGTTTTGGGATGTGATGCTGGTTTTTTGTTCTTCTGGTTTTGGGGCTTGTTCACAGGTTTTGGGATGTGATACTGGCTTTTTTGTTCTTCTGGTTTTGGGGCTTGTTCACAGGTTTTGTGTTTGAGGCTTGGTTCTGGTTTTGTGAGTTTGAAGCTTACTATTGTGTTTGGGATTTTTTGATGGTTAACAGGTTTTGAGTTTTTGAGGATAGTTGCTGTGTTTGATTTGTGATAATGTTGGTTTATAGTTTTTATTCTCCCTCCCTCTTTTGGACTGCCATGCTTCTGTTATATTGACCCTTCAAAATGTTGTGGCCTCTTGGCCTTTGGTCTCTACAACAGATTTTGCTTACAACAGGTTTTGCTTAGTTTTTGTTTTTTAGCAGTTTTGATGATTCTTGGGTTTGCAGCAGCTCTTGCTTGGTTTTGTTTTTTAGCAGTTTTGATGATTCTTGGGTTTGCAGCAGTTCTTCCTTTTGCAATAGAGCTTTTGCAGGATGTACATTTTGGGCAATTCTATAGAATAGGTGACTTCTTTCCTCTCTTATCTCTTAATGACAATAAAAAAGCAATTTGCTCTTTTGCCTTTTTTTACTAATTCTGAAAGGTTTGCAGTTGGAAAATGATGATTTCTTGAGCAAGTTTTGCTATTTTGTTTGATTTAGCTATTTGCTTACTTGCTATACTGCTGCCTCGTTTTTGTTGATGTTGTTGTTGTTTGTCCAGTTGTGATAATGCTGCTGCTTGTTTGGTTTGTGACAATGCTGTTTGTTTGGTTCGTGAGGCTGCTGTTTGTCTGTCCAGCTTTTAATGTTGCTTCTTTGTCCATCCAATTTGTAATGCTGCTTGCTTAGACGGTTTGTAATGCATTTTGTTTTTGTAGCATGCTCGCGAATTTCTCTTCTTCTTTCTTTTTGTTAACCAAGAAGGATAACCTTTTTGTGATTTGCAATTAGGGGAAATAAATTGTGATGAATTAAACAACATTCTGATTCCACATTGCAAACCTTAATGATGAATACCTTTTTTTTGGAAAATTTCTTGTTCATGCCCACATAATTTTGTACTAATCATGTTTTCTTTTTCTTGTTTTCATGTGAGCAAAATTGGAGATGACAAAGCAAAGAACGCAAGAAATCTGTGGCAAGCATGGAAGTCTTGGAGGTAAACAAAGGAATTTGATACGACTTCAATCTTCAAACAAACTTAGACATATATTAATTCTCCTAGGCCAAACATTCATTTGGATTTTCTTTGTAATTTAGAAAAATCATTCTTGTATTGTATCCAATAGTTGTACCAATTCATCTTTAAATACAATAAGTTGTAAAACATAAAGTATTTAAAAGAATAAATTGTTTTGTAACAATGTTTGAAATTGGAGAAAATCTTGAGTTGTAGCATGAAGTATTCTGGTGTCATTTTATAACTTGAAATCCTTTATAAACAACAATTTGTAATTTCTCTTCGCATCCTAATTGACTTTTGAAATTCCCAATCAGGATATTTGAAATATGCTCCAGTCTCGTAACTTAAATTCCAAATAATTCCAATAACTTTGTAACTGCATTTCAAACAGACACACACTGTGTACTCTATTTCCTAACAAAACAAACGCTTTAAGGACGTAAATCATTTGGTCAACCTGGATCCCCAAAATCATGATTGTCATAAATGACAGTCTTAACCTCCATCTCTTGTCCCAAACAAATCATGCTCTGAGAACAAACATTATCCTTTTAGCAAACTGCGTTTAATTCCGATTCTTTGAAGATAAACCCGTGAGCGACATCACACGTGACCATGAATAGACATAATCGTCTCAAAATCTTGTAGCTTGAAGAAATCATAAATACAACGTTGAGGAAGCATGAAGACCTATGAAGGCCAATTGGATCTTTGAAAACTCATTTTCTTTTTGAGAATTGCAAAAAAAACCCTAATTGCTGGTTTACTGCCACAGAAGAGAATCCGTCTGGTCGATTTCTGAGCCAACTTGAATATCTGAGAAACCCTAGGGTTGTGTCTTCTTATGAAAAATGGGAGGGCAAATTTTGGGGTACAACAAAGTCATATTCCCTACCCAAGGCATTGAGACAGCTTGTAGAAGGGGCCCCTTATGTTTCAATCTCCGTTTAAAATTGAATGAAAATATCACTTTCGCATACAATTTTGTTCCCTGTCTTTTCTTTTACTTTTACTTTTAAAAATAAAAATTGCAATGTTTTTCTTTTCATATTCTAAATATTTTCTTGCACTTTCTAAAATGAAACATAAATCATCAATCATGCAGATCCGTCTCGAACTCCGTCAAAAATGATAGTGCTATGGTTCCTAATATCCTTGTGAATTCAGTTGACCATGTTAACAAGGACAGTGGGGAAGATTGTGAAGTTCCTGAAGAACTAGCAAGGCTCTTGAGACAGGAAGAGAAGGTTATCCAGCCATATCAAGAAGAAACAGAAGTTATCAATCTCGGTACTGAAGAGGTAAAGAGAGAAGTCAAGATAGGTGCGGCCTTGCAAAGTGAATAAAATAAGGGGTTAATTGAGTTTGCCTGGTCGTATGAAGACGTTCCCGGTTTAGATACTGATAGAGTGATGCATAAATTGCCACTCAAGCCAGAATATCCTCCTGCAAAGCAGAAGTCGCGAAGGACCAGACTCGACAAGGCTTTAAAGATCAAAGAATAAGTTCAGAAACAACTTGATGCAGGCTACCTATCTGTGATAAATTATCCACCTTGGATTTCTAACATTGTGCCCATACCTAAGAAATATGATAAGGTATGTATGTGTGTTGACTACCGAGACTTGAATAGAACAAGCCCAAAGGATGATTTCCCGTTGCCTCATATTGATGTACTGGTTGATAATACTGCTCAGTCTTCAGTGTTCTCCTTCATGGATGGATTCTCGGGTTATAATCAGATAAAGATGGCTCTTGAATACATGGATAAAACAGCTTTCACAACTCCTTTGGGTACCTTTTTCTATAAGGTCATGCCTTTTGGTCTCCAAAATGCTGGTGCGACATATCAATGTGATATGGTGACTCTCTTTCACGACATGATTCATAAAGAGATCGAGGTGTATGTGGATGATATGATTGCAAAATCGTAAACTGAGGAAGAACATCTGGTCCATTTGCAGAAGTTGTTCGATTGTCTACGGAAGTTTAGGTTAAGGCTTAATCCCAACAAGTGCACCTTTGGGGTTTGATCGGGCAAGTTACTTGGTTTTATCGTAAGTCAATGAGGAATTGATGTAGATCCAGAAAAAGTAAGAGCAATATAAGATATACCGACATTGAAAAATGAAAAGGAAGTACGTGGGTTTCTTGGAAGGTTGAATTATATAGCTAGGTTCATTTCTCATCTTACGGCTACCTGTGAACTCATCTTAAAATTGTTACGCAAGAATCAAGATGTCTATTGGGATGAAAGTTGTCAAGAGGCCTTCAAAAAGATTAAGCAGTACCTTCAAGAACCACCAATACTCATACCTCTAGTTCCAGGGAGACCTCTCATTATGTACCTAATTGTGCTCGAAGGATCTATGGGTTATGTGCTTGGACAAGATTATGATACTGGACTAAAAGAACACGCCATTTATTACCTGAGAAAAAAGTTTACTGATTGTGAATTGAGATATTCGTTACATGAAAAAACTTGTTGCGCTCTTACGTGGGCAGCTCGACGTTTGAGGCAGTACACGTTGATGCATTCTATACTCCTGATATCTAAGATGGATCCGATAAAGTACATCTTCGAGAAACCAGAACTTACAGGAAGATTGGCTCGGTGGAAAATGCTTTTCTCTGAGTATGACATCCAATACGTCACACAAAAGGCTATCAAAGGTAGAATTCTTGCTGATCATCTCACCCACCAGCCATTGGAAGAGTATTAGTCAATGAAGTTCGATTTTCCAGACGAGGATGTTATGAAACTTGATGATAAAGAAGGGCCCGAACCAGGGGAGAGATGGACTCTCACGTTCGATGGAGCATTAAATGCCACTGGCCATGGTATTGGGGAAGTTCTGACTTCTCCATGCAATGCTCACATACCTTTCACAGCCAGGCTATGTTTTAATTGTACGAATAATGCCGCAGAATATGAAGCTTGTGTAATGGGCCTTGAAGCAACCATTGATTTGAAGGTCAAGATTCTTAAAGTTTATGGGGATTCTGCCTTGGTAATGTATCAAGTACGAGGTGATTGGGATACACGACACCCTAATTTACGGGATTACATATTAGAGTTGTTGCCCGCTTTTGATGAGATCACCTTTGAGCACATTCCTAGAGAAGTAAATAAACTGGCTAATGCTCTGGCCACTTTAGCAACAATGTTCAAAGTCAGTTATCCAAATCATACACCCAATATAAGAATCTTTCATGACAAGGAGCCAACACACATTTTCCCTGCTCATTGTCTCACAACTGAAGACGTGTCGAGAAAAAAGCCGTGGTATTTCGACATCAGAAGATATCTCGAGAAGCAAGAGTACCCCGAGGGTGCTACAATTTATGATAAGCAGACTCTTAGAAGATTAGCCTCCAAGTTTTTACTATCAGGAGACGTTCTATACAAAAGAAACTATGCTTCGATTCTACTCAAATGCGTGGATAGACACGAAGAAGAATCCATCATATGAGAAATTCACGAGGGATCTTTTGGAACTCATTCTAGTGGACATTCCATGGCTAAGAAAATCCTACGGGCAAGTTATTTCTGAATGAAGATGGAAAGTGATTGTTGTGTGTATGCAAAGATGTGCCACAAATGTCAAGTTTACGCAGACAAGATACATATTCCTCCCACTCCTTTGAATATGATGACTTCACCATGGCCTTTTGAAATGTGGGGCATTGATATGATTGGACGGAGTGAGCCAAGCACTTCAAATGGACACATGTTCATTCTCGTTGCTATTGACTACTTCACCAAGTGGGTGGAAGCGGCTTCGTACAAGAATGTGACTAAGCTAGTCGTCACCCGCTTTATCAAGAAAGAAATCTTATGCCGTTATGGAACTCATAACAAGATCATCACTGATAACGGGTCGAATCTCAACAACAAAATGATGAATGAAATGTGTGAAGAATTCAAGATTGAGCACCATAATTCATCACCCTATCAGCAAAAGATGAACGGGGCAGTCGAAGCGGCTAACAAGAACATAAAGAAGATTTTACAGAAAATGGTGAGGACATACAAATATTGGTAGGAGATGTTGCCCTTTTCTCTACACGGCTATCGAACTTCGGTGTGTACTTCCACTGGGGAAACTCCTTTTTCACTAGTCTATGGTATGGATGTGGTGCTCCCAGTTGAAGTGGAAATTCCTTCATTGAGGGTTCTGATGGATACTAAGCTTGATGAAGCTGAACGGATTCAAACAAGGCTCGGCCAACTCAATCTCATCAGAGATAAGCGCCTAGCAGCCACTTATCATGGTCAGTTATATCAACATCGTCTCAAGAGAGCATTTGATAAGAAGATTCGACCTCGAGAGTTCCATACAGGTGACCTGGTCTTAAGGAAGATTCTCCCAATTCACTCTGATCCAAGAGGCAAATGGACTCCCAACTATGAGGGGTCGTACAACGTGAAGAAAGCTTTCTCAAGAGGTGCTCTAATCCTGACAGACATGTATGGGGAAGACTTTCCACTTCCAGTCAATTCAGACTCAATCAAAAAATACTACACATAAAAGACCCGCTAAGTCGAAAACCCGAAAGGGAGGCTTAGGCAAAAGTTAGGGCTAAAAAATAAAAAAAATAAAAAAAGAGAATAACCCGCTAAGTCGAAAACCTGAAAGGGCGGCTTAGGCAAAAATGGGTATCCTGGTGGATTGAAAACCTGAAAGGGCGATCCTGGCAAAAGTTAGGGATAAAAAAGAGAGGGACTGCAGTCTGAAAACTCTTCATGAACACCCTCCTAAGACTGGATAGATCAATTCAACTATTATCCTTCAGAAGCACAAGATTTGGACGATCTAGGATATGGGAACTATAGCAATATCAGTTTTAATGGAAGTTTGAGATTTTCTTATTGCCATTTTACCTGTTGTATTTTGTCTTTTGTTTGCAACTTCCTCATTTAGGAGTTGTTTCCATGTACGAATGCCTATTCACAGGCTAAACACATTAATAAAAATATGTCCTTCCACTAAAAAGTCTTTGTAACGTCCTTTCCACTTTATTTTTCGTATGCGAATTGTGATTTAAATTCTTTATTAAGCATTCTATTGAAAATAATAAGGCAATAATAAATCACAAGCTAATATGTGAAACACGACGTTACATGGACATGAAGGCATCCCAAGGGAATGCCATGGCGTTTAAGTGTTGTTTTTCTATGCAGGTAGCAAGTCATAACGGTCACCTCGACCAAGCTTTCATCCTTGTCACCTCCTTATAGATGAATGAGCACCCGATTCTCCAACACCGAGAAACTTGGAGAATTTTTAGAGATCCATGTCTCTACTCAGTCATCCACAAGAAGTCTATCAAGTCAGATCAAGCTACTTCTCCTCAGCAATATTTAATCCCCAGTGAACTCGACAAGGCTATAACTCAATTCTCGAAATTTTCAAGCACCAATTTGTATTGGCACCTCAAGATAACGGGAAACGGATCCTGATGAGCCTAATATTTTGCATTCTGCATACAATAATTATCATGGCATATTACATTGCATCCTCAAACGCATAGCATATCCATTGAAATGGATCATTATGCCACAATTCAAAATGCATATGAAGCATGAGCCAGATTTGGTACCTTGCAAGAAAACCCTGAATCAATCCTCAAATTAACAAATCATCCCCACAAATAATATCATCCTCATAATTCCCAGTTGACATCTGTCATTACACTACCAACCAAAAATAAGTCATGGTGCCAGTACATTGTACTCTCCAACTCTTAATACTTATATTATCTTTTATAGGGTCGTAGGTCGTCTGTAGATCTTACCCTCACTTTATCTTTTCTTGGGTTGTAGGTCATCCATAGATTTTACCCCCACTTTATCTTTTTTAGGGTCGTAGGTTGTCCGTAGACTTTACCCTCACATTATCTTTTTTTAGAATCGTAGGTCGTCCGTAGATCTTACCTTCGCGTTATCTTTTTTAGGGGCGTAGGTCGTCCGTAGATCTTACCCTCACGTTATCTTTTCTTGGGCGTAGGTCATCCGTATACTTTACCGTCACGTTATCTTTTTTCTAGGGTCGTAGGTCGCTCGCGGGTCTTACCCGCGCATCATCTTTCTTAAGGTCGTAGGTCATCCGTGGATCTTACCTTCGCATTATCTTTTTCTAGGGTCATAGGTTGTCCGTAGATCTTGCCATTGCATTATATTTTCTAGGGTCATAGGTAGTCCGTAGACTTTACCCTCACGTTGTCTTATCTTCGGTTTTAGGTCTTCCGTAGATCTTACTCCCACTTTATCTTTTCTAGGGTCGTAGGTCGTCCGTAGACATTACCCTCACATTATCTTTCCTTGGGTCGTAGATCATCGGTATATCTTACCTGCACGCTATCTTTTCTAGGGTCATAGGTCGTCCGTAGATCTTATCCTCGTGTTATCTTTTCTTGGGTCATAGGTCGCTCACCAGTCTTTACCCTCATGATATCCTTTCTCTTGAGTCATATATCATACGCAATTTTTACCTATTGTCTTTACCTTTCTTTTTGGGGTCGTGAATCCCACACGATAGATTCTCTGTTTCCGTCGAGTTCTACCCATCGCGTTTAAGTTACCATGTCGTCCCTAATCCTACTTTCAGTCACCACGACATCATAGAACATATCTTCTCAGTCACTTTGACGCCCACTTCCATGAGAACCTTGAATTGGCACTGTTACCCCAATAAAAGCCATCATTATTCAAACCGCATTTACCCATCATGACCAGTTCACTAGAAAGTTCATTTTTCATCCCCAACAGACATCACAAGTAAATAACACTTACACCATCTCTCCAGGACAAATTTTAGGTCTTGGTATTTGACCTTCTTCTACCTTGAACATTCAAAAGGCTGACGCCAATCTCACCTTCAGGTTTAAGACGATTAAATAGGGGAAACTGTCATACCCCAAATTTGTCCTACCTTTTACTTTTGTCTGACTTAGGCTTTTCATATCATCTGCACACATTCTGATAAATTCATCTGTGTAGTGCACATTCATCCATAAAACATATCAGTTCAAAATATTTAGTGCTCGTGCAAGCCACGGTTTTTCAGTGGTTTGAGGCTTCTACACTTAATACAGTTGATTTCTCTGGTTGCTCCTTTAGCAGTGGACTATGGGATTAGGTTTTGATGTATGGTTATCGCGGATTTCTTTCTCATCAAGTTACGAGGCCATCTCTCATTCAAATTCTTCATACCATGGACTAGGGTTTATTTCCCTTTTGTTTGTCAAGAGACTAGGGTTTTGGATCCTTGGTTATTGAGAAATGTTTCTTTCATCTGCTTCAAAGACAACTCAAGATCAAGTGTATGTCTTCCTTCATGCTTAGGTTCTCTATACTGCTTCATTTGAAATCATGTTGAATTAGGGTTCTTCTACTTATCGTGATTGGGCTTGTAAACATGCATCAACTGAAAGGCATTTGGTTAGGGATTTCATGTCAAATATCTCCTCACACTTCAAGTTTTCTTCTTGAAATCTTTAAGTCACCAATTCAAGAGTCTGAAGGTTAAATTGATGAACGTGGAATCCTGGCACAAGAAATAATGTAGGTTCATTGTAATCAAGGCGTTCTTGTTTCCTCAAGCACTTGTTGTTCTAATGCAAGAAATTTTGGACTTAAATTTGAAGACAAGTTGTGAATTTGGATTTATTCGAGCGATTGTTTTGAGATTCGTTCAAGTTTTATCCATTCATCATCATTCAATTTATACAAAGTCCACCTTGGTTCAAAGTTATTTTCAAAAGTGATTTGTATCGAGCATATTCATCATCAAAGGAATTTCAATTGCAATTTGGGATTAAAATATCATCCAAGTTTCAACCAAGATTCAAGATTTGTCAAATTTCCATACAACAAGTTCATCATTCATAAGTTCAAAGAGAAGATATTCAAGTTTCATATTCATTACATTTTGGGCAATTTACAAAGCGAGTTACAAAGTTAAAATATAAATTACAAATATCTTGGTTACAAAGAAAGAAATAATTGTTCTTTAAATTTCTTTGCTTCATCTTCAATAAAATTGTCCTCACTCCTTGCCATGACTTTTCCTTCAAGTCTTTAACCTTGTTTTGCCTTTACTTCTCACCTTCCTTCAACCCTCACATGAAAAAAAGAAACAAACAAGAGAAGGAGTTAGTTCAATCGTAACTTGAATAAGAAGTTTACAAGTAAATCTTTCTCTCTAAATCTCATCATTAGGGTTTGTATTTGGAATCAGATTTTAGGGATGTGAGTTCAATCATGCTTACCAGCAACAAAATCCACATACACTTGATTCACAACAAATCAGAATTTTGATTCAATCCTGGGCTATTTTCTCCTATTTTGCAAATCACAAAAGTTTAAGTTTTGGTTCACAAAAGGAAAATAAATTCACAAACAGTTTTGCTGGAAAAAAACAAAGTCAACAAACAAACATTTACAACAATCTGCTTTGCAGAAAAACAAAGTCAGTCAAAAGCATTTCCAAAAGTCAGACCTACTGCCCTGCCTATTTCTATAAAAAAAAGTCTCAACTGTCCAAATTTATCTATCTAAAACATGCAGAAACCAAAAGGCAAAACAACAGCAACGAAAAGGCAAAATAGCAGCAACCAACAAGCAAATAGTAGCAACCAAAAAGCAAACAACAACAACCAAAAAGCAAATAGCAGCAACCAAAAGGCAAAACAGCAGCAACTCAAAAAACTCGAAAATCCAGCAACAACATAAACCAACAAAACAAAACCACGGCAACCAAAGAAATAGCAACAACCATCAAATACATAAACTGTTCAGAAAAAGTTCATAAAAACGCAGCAAGCTATCAAATAACCAAAACCCTAAGTGTATCATCATATTCCTAAACTAACAGACCCTTCAAAAATTATGAGAAAAATAGAACAACAATTCTGCATCATAGACAAGAAAAGAGGAAAATAACAGGGTTAAAAAGATGTCACCCGAAACATAACAGCTTGCAAACTCTGTTACAACAAGCCAAAGTTTCTATACAAATATCTCTAAGCCATGCTCTAAACCAGTCCACCATAAAGCCAAACAGAACAAGCTGTAAACTGTGCCACAACAATCTAAATTCCTCCATATAACCAATTCATATTAGTCCAACAATTGCACAAATATAGACATAACACAAACTGACTAAAAAAAAGAAGACATCAATACACCAATTTTTTTTTTAAAACCTCACCAACTCCCCCCCCCCCCCATTTTCCACCGCTCAGCTGTTATAAAACACACTAGAAAACACATAGAGAAGGACCCAGAAAAAAAGGATACCAACTACACACAACCAAAAAACCAAAAGAAAAACTAATTTTCACATTCAACACCCTGTCAAAACTCTTCTCAATCTCATTCCAAAACCTCCATTACCAAACTTCAACAAACTTGCAATCATAAATCATATCTCAATACACAATTTCAAGAAGCATAGTAGAGAGATACATAGAAACCTCACCAAAAATATACTACAAAACTTCTGTTCAAACAAGAAATCCCACAGAAACTCCTCAAAGAAAGCAACAACAGATAAACCAGAATAACCAACGCCTATCCTTACAACAATACCGTAGCAGCAATTTGCAGTATACATCGACAACAATAAAGCACAAAGTCACAAGCGAAAGATAGGATAGAAAAAATGAATCGAATACGCAAGTATTAAGATCCAAACACCGTACCTGAGTTGTTTCCTCCATTCTCCGAAACCACAAACTCATCAGACTAGGCCAGACTTTGTAAGTTCTTCTTTCTTCGCATTTATTTGTACCATTGTGATTATCATGACTTGCTGAGCATAAACCCTATAACCACTGATTGACAATTGAGCTGTTAGCCTTTGAAATTCCTTTTTCGCAAAATTAGGGTTACCGTTTATGAAACAAAATATGTGAATGATGTATTTTCTACTTAAACTTTTGTTTTGGCTTTCCAAGTAAAGAACTGAGAAATTATAGAGGCGATTTGAGAGTGGGGATAAGAGAGATTGGTGGTTAATGTTGGGTAAATTTCGGCCATGAGAGATAGCGAAAGACATTAGAGAGATCGATTGAGTTTGTAGAAGAAGTATCATTGTTGTTCAATGTTAAGTCGTGATTGAGAAATAGAGGAAGTTATCATGAAGAACGGAGGGAATCTCTTTTCGAGAGAGGCTTACGGATGAAGGTAGGAGTGAGGGTGATGAGAAGAATAAAGGACGTGTTGAGATGTACGCAGCAATTTCCCTCCTTAGAAGTCACTAGGTTTTTTTAGTTCTTGTTACATTCAAGTGGGCTTAACCCGACCCAATCCCATGAATCAACCCGGTCCAAATTCCTTTCCATAGCCAATTTCATTTTTGGCACCTATCATTGTTCTCTTATTTTTCTGAAATTTGACATGGGCCTCACCTCATTACCCAAATCAAAAATCACTATCTTCTCCCTGCTTTATGCTTTTATACCCTTTGTTTCAATTTGTTTAGTATAATTTTTAATCTTCTTGAGTTTTATTATTTATTAGTTTAATTTTGTTCTTTTTAATTTTTTTGGCTTTATTATTTTCAATTGACCTTAGAATTAATTAGTATATTTTGTGAGTTCATTTTAATATTTTTTCTACTCTAGTTAATCCCTTTTAATTATTTTTATTTAGTCACATCTTTGTTTACTTGAGAAAAACTTTTCAAAAAAATATTAACTTTATATTTCGGTTACGTTTATTTTGGTTGCTTGGTTAATTCCTAATTCCCGGTTCCCTTAGGATTTTCACGAGACGATTGAAATTTTCATCTTTAGATTTTAGGGTCGAACATTTTGCATGATAACATTTTTGTTTAGATTTTTCCCTTTCAAATACTCAATATTAGGTCCATCTTTGTACATGACGACAATTAAGGTTCTTCTAGTCTCCCTCTTAAGCTTTTTTTCTTCTTTTGTAATTAAAACTTCTCTTGCACAAATCTAAAATCCAAAAACATTTAATCATTATTCAAATTCATTTTAAACCTCGCAAAACACTCAACCAATCAAAACTTCCCCCAAAGGACATGTTATCTCCGTTCTACCGCGATACAGGCCGTGCCTATTGCTAGAATGCGTGCATTAAAATGTCCCACTAAAAACACCAACAAACCAACTTTTTCTAGAGGAACTATGATGTTCTGATTCCTTCACTTGATACGTAGGAAAAGGGTTGCGAGACCCTCACGAATGCACTAATAAAAAACCATTCCCCCAATCAAGTATAGTTATAGATAAACACACCCTTAGAAGCAAACAAACAAAATGGATCTCGTTGAGTACAACGAATGTGAGGGGTGCTAATACCTTCCCCTCGCATAACCGACTTCCTTACACTTTCTCTTGGTCGTAGGACCATCTTATCCATCCGCTTGTGGTTTTCTCGATACATCCCCTTCCTTCTGGATAAATAAAGTTCGGAGGGGCTCTGCGTTTTTTGCCGGTAGCTTCACCAATGTCTTAAGGTAAACCTCAAGAATTCCAGAAGAAATAGCAATAGAAATCACCATGTCTCAAGGTAGGTCAATGTCTCTACTCCTAGGTCCAAGAAGTCCATAAACCCAATGCCAAGGATTTTAACCAAATAGTCCAGGTACCATTAAAGTTTTTTATTATTCAAGTTGGTTATTAGGTATCTTCAAAAATAAAATGAAAAGCTCAAGTGAGCAAAATAAAAATGACATAAAGATAAATTCTCAAGTGAGAAAAGTTGAAAATAACATGACATGAAAATGCTAAAATAAATGGTGCATAAAGTAAAAGCATAAAGTAAAAGCATAAAAATAAAATTCAGCTGTTAATGAGTTAGAGATTAGAGGTTAGTTGAATGACCATTGTTGTACCCCAAAATTTGCCCTCCCATATTCTTCAAGAAATTGCCAAATCAAGTCTCAAAGTTCCCCAAGGGTTGCACAGTGCAAAGGTCTCCTAAACAGTCAAGATTAGGGTTTGTGTTCTGATCAAGAAAATGAAGTTTTCAAAGGTCCAATCAAGTCTCACATGCCTATAAACATGGCCAAGCATCCTCATATCAAGTTTCAAGACATTCAGCTCAAAGTTGCACAGTCAAAACCCTAAATTGCACCACAGTCAACTGTAGGGGCAAAATGGTCATTTGACAGTCAAAAGTTAAAATTTTTGATCAACATATCATTTTGAAGCCACAAACATCATTTGATCAATTCTTGATCATGATTCTCAAAATTTGGCTCAGAAATCATCAAGATGCAAAAGTTTCCTTATTTGGACAGCTGAAAAAGTCAACTGAAATTGACCAAGGCATAACTTTCACATGGATTATCAGAAAAATTACATCCAAAGCTCATTTTGAAGAGAAAGACATTTCCTACAACTCATCTTCATACTTCAAATCCAAGAAATGCTCTCACAAAAAGTTATCAATTTCAACATTATAGGTCATTTTCAAAAGTCAACAAAAAGGGACTTTAAGTCAAAGGCCATAACTTGAGATTGGTAAATCAAAATGACATGGGACCAAATACATTGGTTAGAGGACTTAAAGACCTTTCCAAAATGTCCAAGAACATGAGAAAATCTTAAAAATTGAGCAAGTTATGCCTTGTGGAAGTTGGGAAATTTTTGGATATTTTGAAAAGTCAACATTACTTCAAATGACCTAAAATTGCTAATGGGCCCATTTTTCTTCCATGATTCATCATCCATGACATATGCACGACCACTTGGCCCAAAGGGAAGTTTTTATTCATTTTTTATTTATTTATTTGAATTTTTATTTATATTAATTCACTTAAATCAATTAAAAATGTGAAAAATACTTAACTTAACCTAACAAATCTTTTTGTACATGTTTTAGTCTCAATAATTCGTGCACATTCAAATATGGGAAGATTTGGTTTGATTGGATCCTAATTGATACAAAATTGTATGGAAAAGATTGAAAAAACAAAGCTTGAAAATCAAATCTTCAAAACCATGATTGCAAGAGATTTTGAGCAAGTTTCTTGACCTAATCCAT
The DNA here is from genome assembly GCA_948472305.1 of Vicia faba. Taxonomy (NCBI): domain Eukaryota; kingdom Viridiplantae; phylum Streptophyta; class Magnoliopsida; order Fabales; family Fabaceae; genus Vicia; species Vicia faba. Next base: position 997,108,983 of record OX451738.1, read on the forward strand.
TCAATACATAAGCCTAAAGGAAACCCTAATGTTCATACACACAGAGCTGCGCAGAAAGGCATCAAAAGAACTTGAAATTTTCTCTAAAAAAGTCAAAACTGAAAGTTCACTTCCAGGGCGATTCAAGACCTAATTCTTGTTCCATTAGCTTCCTTGAAGGTCACTGGACATATTCCAATCAGAAACAACCATCAAAACGCAAGGAATTGGTATACAGCATTCAAGATATTTCATGGAAAATTCATAATCGTACTTTGAAATCTATGCATTTTTATGGCATCTCAATTATTGATTCTTATTCCTCATTTGATTCTGAAGCTAACCCATGTATTCAATTGTGTTTTTGAGCTATACACGCGATTATGCCATTGTTGATATTTAGGGTTCTTCAACCTTAGAATTAGGGCTTTTGAAATAAGGCAAAATTGGAGGCTGGGACCAAGGCCAGTGGACTCAACGTGTTTGGACGAATAGAAACCAACACTCGCGCTCAATTTATGAACACTATAGGCCTAATCGCTATTTTCCTAAAAACGGCCTAAGAGAACGTCATGAAAACCGTTGCCTGTTCTTTTATGTTTTCAGGAACATGAAGAAGACGAAGTCGTGGCAAAACGTGATAAGCTGGTTTGAATTTTCGCGCGTGGATCCACTAACCCTTTGTTTTATTTTTATAATGATTGTTAGTTGCTTATTAATCAAACGCGTTAGTTGGCATAGTTGGTAAGCGAGAACGTTAGCAACATCCATGACCTGGGTTCGAGCCCCAGGTCTGTATTATTTCCCATATTATTTTGCTATCTATGTTCCCATGCAGTGCCAGCATCAAGACGCACCATATGCCTTCAAGAATCCCACATCCACGTGCCCCTGGAGATCAAATCAAAGGCATAGATTGGAAGCGCATCATAAGCCTGGTCAAAGTGCTAACACGCTACCTGGAAAAGGTCAAACGGGCCAAGGTTATTGGGCCAGAATTTCCAGGATCTAACCTCCATATTGGGGTCTAAACCCCCAGGTTTGCACATTCTTTTTATTTTCTTTACCTTTTTGTATTATTATTTTTTATTCCTCTTAATTATTATTTATTCAGTTAATTAATTATTTTTCATAAATATAAAAAATGCATAAAAATCAAAAAAAAGATAAAAAATATAATAAATATTTTATTTTAATATTTCTTGTAGATAAATACATGTAAATTAATTAGTTTAAATTAGGGTTTTAATTTTAATTCCTTTCATAACAAAAATCTAAAAAAATATAGAACTAGGTTTAATTAATGTTTTATTCCTTTTTAATTTTTCTTTTTTTCAATAATATTATTTTATTTATTTTCATAATTAAATTTGAATATAAAAATTAGGTTTAATTTAGGTTAATTTTTAAACGTCTTCTTAATAAATTAAAATAAAATAGAATTAGGGTTAGCGTTTAATTGCAATTAATTCTTTTTCTCATTAAATTCCTAAAACACTAAAAAAATACCCAAAAAACAATTTCTTGCTTTCTTTTTAATTAATTAATTTGTCGTTAATTCAATTTTTGCAAAAGGGTCCAACGCCCTCGTTTCGTTCTTAATTTCTTATTAATTCACGTATTTATTTTATTTTCATTATAATAATTATGTATCTCTCCCGAAGCCATGTAATTACTTCTCGTACTTTTAATTTATTTATTTTTCTGTTAAATCGGGTCCTGGTTAATTTTGGCGACGTGGACCCGCGCCTTTTGTAATAGCTTAGAATCTTTTACTTTTCCCGCAATATTTTTAACTGTTAACAAATGGCATGAAAGAATGTATGACTAAAATAAAAACAAGCGTAGAACACCAATAACATGACAAGATAAATGCAAATGAAAACGACACACAAATCACACACCACCCCTAGGGTACGCCTCACTGTTGCCTTGCCTCGAAAGGTGATCGTCGAGTAGAGGATGTCTTAGTAAGTCCTCATGATCCGGGAACCTGGCATGAGGGTAGCTTCTAAGGTATCTTCCTATTGCTCTGGTGATCACCATGTCCCGAACCTCGAATTGACCTGAACACCTCCAACGGTGGTGCTACCTACCTCTCAATGGTGGGATGGCACTACTTTAAAGGACATTTACACAGACGAATTCCTTAGGGTAGGTAGACGACTCTAGATACTTGCTCTAATTTCAAAACAAATCAAAAATACTTTTCACACCGACACATTTTCAAAAAGCTTTCGAAAGCAATTTTTCAAACACTCTTGAGGACCGATACAAGAGTCGAACTGAAATTTTCAAAGAAACTTTTTTAAAACCCACATTGAAAAGCAAACAAACCATTTTTGAAAACACAAATGAGCAAGTATCTAAGAGCCCATGGATAACCATGGATAGAAAGGGTGCTAACACCTTCCCTTTCTATAACCTACCTCCCGAACCGAGAGCAATCTCTTTAAGGAATTTTTCTGTGCTTTTGTCCTTTCCATTTGGAGAAAATAAAAGACGGTGGCGACTCTTGCTTACCGCGACATTTCGCGAACCAGCGTTAAACAGTCAGTTCCAGATCCACCGATCACAGAACTGGCGACTCTGCTGGGGACTTAAACTTAAAGTGAGGTGTACCTTAGGATAGTTCATAACTGTGTTTTCAATTGTATTGACTTGTCTGCTTTAAATTTGTGGGTTGTATGGGAGTTACATAGATCCTAACCCGGATCTGGGGATACCCTGTTTAGGTAGCATAAGCTGTGAGGGACCTGTCCGGCGTAGACCGACATGGGTGAAGCAGTGGCTACGTTGGTGTGGCGCCTTGGTCTGTACCGATATCCCTCGTGTTGAAACGGGGAGAATATGGGTCTTCCAAGGAGTCATTAAGCACCAACAGACCTTAGAACCTTAAATGACACAACTTGGCCATTAGAACAGTAGCAGTATGCTACGCCCATTGAGGCTAAACTCTCGTGATGGTTCTGGCCGCAAGAAAAGATTGCGATGCTGGAGTTATGACCGATTGAGGGTAGTCAATGATATTGGGATCCTCTAAGAACCCGGTTACTTTGATTAGGACAGGTTGAACCCACCAACTTCAAGAGGGTAATACCCAGACCTCATGCTGGCCTAAACTCTAAGGGATTCCCTTGTGTGACTTGCGTGCCTTCGTACTTGACTATTTGCATGCTTGTTATCTAACACAGGAATTACTTGCAGGGTTTGCTTATAGTCCTTAATTGGACTCATAGCAGGGTTTGCTAAGTTTTTTTGCAGGTTTTGTCCATAGTCCTTAATTAGGACTCATGACAGGTTTACTAAGTTTGCTTGCAGGTTTTGTTTATAGTCCTTAATAAGGGCTCATAACAGGGTTTATCCATACTACCCCATGCATCATGACATCATACCATTGCATACATCCTAACCCATTTCAAGGATCTCAAAGGTTTGTGATGCAGGTCATGATAAATCAAACATCTAGCAAGGGGCAAAGAGGATTTATTTTCCTCTAGCCAAGGTAGTCAGGGGCTATGACCCACTTGATATGGTGAGCTTTGACTCTTGAAGAAGGTTCCCTTAACCAAGGTTGTTTGGAAATCAAAACCAGACATGATGACTAAAGTCAGGGGCTATGACCCACTGGATATGGTGAGCCTTTGACCCTTGGAAGAAAGACTCTCAACAAATGTGAAGTTCTTTCAATCAAGCTACCGGATCCAAATGCTAACAAATTTTCTTGTTTACCCCGCGAGGTCCTTGAAAACATTGCATGCATGTCATACACATCATCACATAACATGTATCTTTGTTGCAGGTCACTTACCTTTCTCGCTGTTTATTTTAGCAATGGCCTTCCAACCAGATAACCAGGACTGTCTTACTCAAGAGACTCGGTTCGGGGAAATCCTCCTGAATCTATCCAAGGGACAGGAGGAGCTAAGGACACTTCTCATGGAGACCTTTGTCAGGAACAGTGCTAAGGATGAAAGGTTGAAACACCTACAAGCTGAGATGGATGCAATGAAAGCCCAAATGCTGGGGCAGAGGAATGCCATTCAAGGTTTAGCTCAAAGACAAGATGAGCTCCGGTTTCTCGTCAACCAACTGCTTCAGGGTAACCAACTGGGGCAAACGTCTAAGGATAAAAAGCCAGTCACCGTTCGACCATCTTTGAGACAAAGAGGCAAGGAGAAAGCTCCTCGTATGGCTTCAGTATCACCAATTCAGCATCAATCTCACCAGCGTCAGCCAGACAAGCCCAAAAGGCAATTCACCAAGCTCAACATGTCGCTGCCTCAAGCCTTACAACAACTACTGAGGTTGAATTTGGTAACTCTAAAAGATCCTCCTAAGAATCCCAACAGGACACCTTCAAGGTATAACCCCAACGCTCGCTGCGCTTATCATTCTGACAGCCCGGGGCATGCTACAGAGGATTGTTGGACTCTGAAAAATAAGATCCAGGACCTGATTGAGGAAGGAGCTGTGGAATTCACCCAAGATGGCCAGGCTGAGTGCTTCTACCATCCATACAGGAGGCACCATTTGAAGTGACAAGCTCTGAGACTAGGAAACTTTTGTTCATTCGGATGTTCAAGTTGTGTTGTGCTTTGATTGTTCAAACATTTATTCATGATTAAACATTGTTATTCCATTAATGCATCGCATATGTCTGTTTTGAAGCAATATACTCGTATCCACTATACGCAAATTATTTTCATATTTTTTTTTCTGATGTCAACTCTCGATTAATAATTCTAAGCCTCTTGAGGGAGGATGACGAAAACGATACCATAATCTACAGTATGCTTTTGAACAGATCCCGCTGATGAGGTACAAGCATTGTTTCAATTCCTAAACACTGGAGTTATAAGGAAGATAATCCCTCGTCAACCCCTCTGAGCCAAAGAAGTAGGAGTTTTTCTTTTCGAAATTTAAAACCCTTAATCATAACCTGGGGCAGGGTAGTTCTCTCAGTTGATCCAAGTGCATAACGAATGGCACCAAAGAGGTCCTTACAAAGCGAAGAAGACAGTGATGATTCCGAATAATCATAAGGATAGGCAGTCATTACTTCTCAAAATAAAAACTCATTAAGTCAAAACCCATGAAGGAGACTTACAAAACTGGGGCATCCCGCTGACTGTAATTCCAAAAAAAAAAAGGAAACAGTTCAGGCAAAAAATAGGGATAATAAAAATCAGACAAGAAAGAGGCCCTACAAACCCTCAACAAAAAAAAAGAAATGACTGCCTATTCAAAATAAGTTATCAACATCCGAATCATCACCGGAAAATCAGGACAAAAACTCAAATAAGGTCTAACGTACGATCAGCTGAGTTTAGGATTGAAGAACATCACGAAGAGCGGGTGGGTACAAATAAAATTTGAGCCTTTATCCTTTGTTTCTTAAACCGTGAACCAGGCCACGCTACAACCCTTAAAAGTCCTAGCTGAAGCATGGGTTAGTTCGAAAGCATACTGTTACCAAAGGTATCCTGACTCCTTAAGGCTTGCTATAAAATATTGAGTTGACATCACATTTTACAAAATTTGTTGGTTTTACTGAAAAATGCATTTTTCAAAAACTTCAAGACAGACATAAGCTTTGCATTTTTAACATAACTTTGTTTGCATATGACTTTTTGTTTGAACAGCATAGAAATTCGCACGACGAATGCCTAATGAACAAAAGCACCTCCAATCAAGGGGCATGGCCTGATCATTGTCCATCATCTGGGGCAGTCCAGTCAAGATTCAAGGAATCTCTCAAGATGCCAAACAGCCAGGGGCAAACCTCCGCCTGAGCCACTGGGGGCATTGGACATGAATTCCCAGCAACAAATCTTGCATGACCAAACATCTTCTGGTAGCATGACAAAATACTTCTAACAGGGGCAACTCCCTACATTTTAAGAGCACGGACATAGTCGAAAAAATACTGCGCACAATCAAAGACCCGCTAGGTTGACATACCTAGGCAAAAATAAGGGCATCCCGGCGAACCAAAAGGGTTCGGGCAAAATGAAGGGATGAAATGAAAAAACTGTACACCCGGCAAGTCGAAAAACTGAAAGGGCAGCTTGGGAAAAAATGGGTATCCCGGTGGACTGAAAACCCGAAAGGGCGGTCCAGGCAAAAGTTAGGGATCAAAGCGTACGACTATGTCCTGTCATCTTGTCACTTGCTTCCCAGAAGAGGGTTTGTCCATCAACAACTATCAGCACCTCACAGGTCTTCCTCCCCCCACTGAAACAGGGGCAATAACGGGTGGTTTAAGCAATCTGATTGTTCTATCCTCCAAGGTACCAAGGTAGGTTCAGCTAAAGAACATAACCAGATATCCTAATTCCCCAGAGAGTAAGTCAGTAGTCAGTGCATTCTTCTCCAAGCAGAGTTATCAAATCTTAAGGAAGTTGGGAATCCTCTAGCAGATAGCAACATTCCCCAGCAGCATAAAACTTCCCCAAGAGAGTCCAATCTAATTCCCCAGGAAATTTGGAATTCATCTTCCCCAAGCAGCAAGCTTATCCCCAGTAAATTCTGGAAGCTTATCCCCTAGCAGAGCACGAACGCGTCGTCCGGCTTTATTTAAAGAGTTATTTCCTTAACAGGATATAACTGGGTTATCCTCAACCAAAAGCCACGGAAAGATCGTTCTCGGCAAAGTCTCCTTATCCCCAGCGAAGTCTATCAACACTTCCAGCACAACAAGGATATCCTCAGCAAGTTATCAACAATTCAGCAAAGCATCTCTATCCCCACAGAGTATTGCTTCCCAGCATGGTCGCTAGAGTATTTTTCTCCCCGCAGAATCTTCCATTTGCCAAGTTTATTCCTCAACGGAGTCATCTTCTCCTACCAGTATTCTTGCAGTTATCGTCCCCAGCGGAAGCAAAATCTATTCTTCAATATCAGCCCAGGAGTGACTTCCCGGCATCCGTCAAGGATTTACTTTCCTAGACGAAAACATACATTCGTAAAACATTACATACATCATTATAGCATGCATAGACGCATTATGTCATACAAATCTCATTTATGTTGAGAACATCATTGCTTGATCCATGTCATGCATTGCATATAACTGACCTTTACCTTTCAGGAAGGATGCAGTTGAAATTCTCAATCATATTTCAAGACCTAGACCGGTTCAGTTAATCGACTCCAAAGATTTCTTATCCAGTCCCAGGCCTTCTCTAGTCCAGCTAAATCGATTCCCAACAGATTTCTCTGATAAAGACTCAGTAGAAGTTATCCCAGATTATAATTCCTATTCAGATGGTTCCCTCTCCGACGGTGAGTGAGGTGGTAATTCCTTTTCCTTATGGTTCCCTCTCCGACGGTGAGTGAGGTGATAATTCCTTTTCAGATGGTTCCCTCTCCGACGGTGAGTGAGGTGGTAATCCCTTTTCAGATGGTTCCCTCTCAGACGGTGAGTGAGGTGATAATTCCTTTTCCTATGGTTCCCTCTCCGACGGTGAGTGAGGCGATAATTCCTTTTCAGATGGTTCCCTCTCCGACGGTGAGTGAGGTGATAATTCCTTTTCAGATGGTTCCCTCTCCGACGGTAAGTGAGGTGATAATCTCCTATGGTTCCCTCTCCGACGGTGAGTGAGGCGATAATTCCTTTTCAGATGGTTCCCTCTCCGACGGTGAGTGAGGTGATAATTCCTTTTCAGATGGTTCCCTCTCTGATGGTGAGTGAGGTGATAATCTCCTATGGTTCCCTCTCCGACGGTGAGTGAGGCGATAATTCCTTTTCAGATGGTTCCCTCTCCGACGGTGAGTGAGGCGATAATTCCTTTTCAGATGGTTCCCTCTCCGACGGTGAGTGAGGTGATAATCTCAGATGGTTCCCTCTCCGACGGTGAGTGAGGCGATAATTCCTTTTCAGATGGTTCCCTCTCCGACGGTGAGTGAGGTGATAATCTCAGATGGTTCCCTCTCCGACGGTGAGTGAGGTTATAATTCCTTTTCAGATGGTTCCCTCTCTGACGGTGAGTGAGGTGATAATTCCTTTTCAGATGGTTCCCTCTCTGACGGTGAGTGAGGTAGTAATTCCTTTCCTTATGGTTCCCTCTCCGACGGTGAGTGAGGTGGTAATTCCTTTCCTTATGGTTCCCTCTCCGACGGTGAGTGAGGCGATAATTCCTTTTCAGATGATTCCCTCTCCGACGGTGAGTGAGGTGATAATTCCCTTTCAGATTATAATTTCCTTTGGTTCTCTTCCCGATACTACGAAGATGGTAATTCTCACCAAGATTTTCTCAACGAGCGTTGTTGAAGTTAAAGTCACCCAAGGTTCTCTTACCATTCATGCTAAGGTAGCAACCATCCCTGGTTCATTCATCACCGATTGAAGCTCCAGACCCAGTTCCTGTAACCAGTCAGGACATATCTATGCCAAGCATCTGAAATCAACTCCTGCAACGTGCCAGGTACTCATTTCTCTTTTGCAGGTATGCAGGTTCTCGCTAAGGAATCTCTTACGCGATCAACATCCAGATGGCATCTATAAGCCCATCACCCTATTCATCAATCTCCAAATGGCATCTGTAAGCCCATTCCCATCATCACTGCTACTATGTGAGCGCAAATTTCTGGGCACTCTAGTGTTCAATCATCTTCCACCCTCGGATTACGAAAGGCACGTCAGCCAATCTGCATCCTCAGGTCTAAGAAGATTGAACAGGGGCAACTTTTGTACCCCAAAATTTGCCCTCCCATATTCTTCAAGAAGTTGCCAAATCAAGTCTCAAAGTTCCCCAAGGGTTGCACAGTGCAAAGGTCTCCTAAACAGTCAAGATTAGGGTTTGTGTTCTGATCAAGAAAATGAAGTTTTCAAAGGTCCAATCAAGTCTCACATGCCTATAAACATGGTCAAGCATCCTCATATCAAGTTTCAAGACATTCAACTCAAAGTTGCACAGTCAAAACCCTAAATTGCACCACAGTCAACTGTAGGGGAAAAATGGTCATTTGACAGTCAAAAGTTCAAATTTTTGATCAACATATCATTTTGAAGCCACAAACATCATTTGATCAATGCTTGATCATGATTCTCAAAATTTGGCTCAGAAATCATCAAGATGCAAAAGTTTCCTTATTTGGACAGCTGAAAAAGTCAACTGAAATTGACCAAGGCATAACTTTCACATGGATTATCAGAAAAATTCCATCCAAAGCTCATTTTGAAGAGAAAGACATTTCCTACAACTCATCTTCATACTTCAAATCCAAGAAATTCTCTCACAAAAAGTTATCAATTTCAACATTATAGGTCATTTTCAAAAGTCAACAAAAAGGGACTTTAAGTCAAAGGCCATAACTTGAGATTGGTAAATCAAAATGACATGGGACCAAAGACATTGGTTAGAGGACTTAAAGACCTTTCCAAAATGTCCAAGAACATGATAAAAGCTTAAAAATTGAGCAAGTTATGCCTTGTGGAAGTTGGGAAATTTTTGGATATTTTGAAATGTCAATATTACTTCAAATGACCTAAAATTGCTAATGGGCCCATTTTTCTTCCATGATTCATCATCCATGACATATGAACGACCACTTGGCCCAAAGGGAAGTTTTTATTCATTTTTTATTTATTTATTTGAATTTTTATTTATATTAATTCACTTAAATCAATTAAATATGTGAAAAATACTTAACTTAACCTAACAAATCTTTTTGTACATGTTTTAGTCTCAATAATTCGTGCACATTCAAATATGGGAAGATTTGGTTTGATTGGATCCTAATTGATACAAAATTGTATGGAAAAGATTGAAAAAACAAAGCTTGAAAATCAAATCTTCAAAACCATGATTGCAAGAGATTTTGAGCAAGTTTCTTGACCTAATCCATTCAGTACATAAGCCTAAAGGAAACCCTAATGTTCATACACACAGAGCTGCGCAGAAAGGCATCAAAAGAACTTGAAATTTTCTCTAAAAAAGTCAAAACTGAAAGTTCACTTCCAGGGCGATTCAAGACCTAATTCTTGTTCCATTAGCTTCCTTGAAGGTCACTGGACATATTCCAATCAGAAACAACCATCAAAACGCAAGGAATTGGTATACAGCATTCAAGATATTTCATGGAAAATTCATAATCGTACTTTGAAATCTATGCATTTTTATGGCATCTCAATTATTGATTCTTATTCCTCATTTGATTCTGAAGCTAACCCATGTATTCAATTGTGTTTTTGAGCTATACACGCGATTATGCCATTGTTGATATTTAGGGTTCTTCAACCTTAGAATTAGGGCTTTTGAAATAAGGCAAAATTGGAGGCTGGGACCAAGGCCAGTGGACTCAACGTGTTTGGACGAATAGAAACCAACACTCGCGCTCAATTTATGAACACTATAGGCCTAATCGCTATTTTCCTAAAAACGGCCTAAGAGAAAGTCATGAAAACCGTTGCCTGTTCTTTTATGTTTTCAGGAACATGAAGAAGACGAAGTCGTGGCAAAACGTGATAAGCTGGTTTGAATTTTCGCGCGTGGATCCACTAACCCTTTGTTTTATTTTTATAATGATTGTTAGTTGCTTATTAATCAAACGCGTTAGTTGGCACAGTTGGTAAGCGAGAACGTTAGCAACATCCATGACCTGGGTTCGAGCCCCAGGTCTGTATTATTTCCCATATTATTTTGCTATCTATGTTCCCATGCAGTGCCAGCATCAAGACGCACCATATGCCTTCAAGAATCCCACATCCACGTGCCCCTGGAGATCAAATCAAAGGCATAGATTGGAAGCGCATCATAAGCCTGGTCAAAGTGCTAACACGCTACCTGGAAAAGGTCAAACGGGCCAAGGTTATTGGGCCAGAATTTCCAGGATCTAACCTCCATATTGGGGTCTGAACCCCCAGGTTTGCACATTCTTTTTATTTTCTTTACCTTTTTGTATTATTATTTTTTATTCCTCTTAATTATTATTTATTCAGTTAATTAATTATTTTTCATAAATATAAAAAATGCATAAAAATCAAAAAAAAGATAAAAAATATAATAAATATTTTATTTTAATATTTCTTGTAGATAAATACATGTAAATTAATTAGTTTAAATTAGGGTTTTAATTTTAATTCCTTTCATAACAAAAATCTAAAAAAATATAGAACTAGGTTTAATTAATGTTTTATTCCTTTTTAATTTTTCTTTTTTTCAATAATATTATTTTATTTATTTTCATAATTAAATTTGAATATAAAAATTAGGTTTAATTTAGGTTAATTTTTAAACGTCTTCTTAATAAATTAAAATAAAATAGAATTAGGGTTAGCGTTTAATTGCAATTAATTCTTTTTCTCATTAAATTCCTAAAACACTAAAAAAAAACCCAAAAAACAATTTCTTGCTTTCTTTTTAATTAATTAATTTGTCGTTAATTCAATTTTTGCAAAAGGGTCCAACGCCCTCGTTTCGTTCTTAATTTCTTATTAATTCGCGTATTTATTTTATTTTCATTATAATAATTATGTATCTCTCCCGAAGCCATGTAATTACTTCTCGTACTTTTAATTTATTTATTTTTCTGTTAAATCGGGTCCTGGTTAATTTTGGCGATGTGGACCCGCGCCTTTTGTAATAGCTTAGAATCTTTTACTTTTCCCGCAATATTTTTAACTGTTAACAAATGGCATGAAAGAATGTATGACTAAAATAAAAACAAGCGTAGAACACCAATAACATGACAAGATAAATGCAAATGAAAATGACACACAAATCACACACCACCCCTAGGGTACGCCTCACTGTTGCCTTGCCTCGAAAGGTGATCGTCGAGTAGAGGATGTCTTAGTAAGTCCTCATGATCCGGGAACCTGGCATGAGGGTAGCTTCTAAGGTATCTTCCTATTGCTCTGGTGATCACCATGTCCCGAACCTCGAATTGACCCGAACACCTCCAACGGTGGTGCTACCTACCTCTCAATGGTGGGATGGCACTACTTTAAAGGACATTTACACAGACGAATTCCTTAGGGTAGGTAGACGACTCTAGATACTTGCTCTAATTTCAAAACAAATCAAAAATACTTTTCACACCGACACATTTTCAAAAAGCTTTCAAAAGCAATTTTTCAAACACTCTTGAGGACCGATACAAGAGTCGAACTGAAATTTTCAAAGAAACTTTTTTAAAACCCACATTGAAAAGCAAACAAACCATTTTTGAAAACACAAATGAGCAAGTATCTAAGAGCCCATGGATAACCATGGATAGAAAGGGTGCTAACACCTTCCCTTTCTATAACCTACCTCCCGAACCGAGAGCAATCTCTTTAAGGAATTTTTCTGTGCTTTTGTCCTTTCCATTTGGAGAAAATAAAAGACGGTGGCGACTCTTGCTTACCGCGACATTTCGCGAACCAGCGTTAAACAGTCAGTTCCAGATCCACCGATCACAACCATCTTGAAACTTGGATTTGAAAACTCATTAGAAGATTGATAAAACAAAAGCCTCTCAACAACAAGTTTCATTTGCTTTTTTTCAAGTATATCATTCATTTCAAAATCTCAAGGCAACAATAAATGATCAACGATGTTTAAGTGATTCACTTTGACCAAAGCTTATGAAGATTCATTAGAGGATTGATAAGACCAAAGCCTCCTAATAATGAATCTCAAGGTTATTGGATCAAAGGTTTCAAATTAACATAATTGGGCTTGTAAACATGGGTTTGGTCCACGAATAATCATTTCTCGAATCAGGACAAAATTTAGCGCTATGTTAAGCAATCGTAAGTGGACTTATATAGAAGTCACACCTATTTTCAGGCCGGTCAATAGCAATCTATGTGCCATATGTTTGGAGAAATAATATGTAGATTATTGTCCAATAACATGTAGCACAAGTGAGAAGAGGATGAGATGAAGAGGGAGGGGATGCAACGAATCGATAATATACAACCCGATCGAAATTAATTAAATAACTATATAAACTAAATCATTTCATTTAATAAAAATAATTAACTAAAATGATTAATAATATTAAAATAATATTTTTTAGTTTAATTATTTACTCAAGATAAGAAAATATATTTTTATTTTTTATTTGATATAGAAAATTATTTAACAAAACAATACAAAAGAAAATATAAAGAAAGAAAAAAATGTGAATGGACGTGGAATAAGAAATTTGGAAGGGGTGCTGAAAATAATTCGTTGGGCCCAACAACTCTTGATCCATGGGATTCAACGTGGATGTATGGCATGGATGAGCAGATATGGAGCATTGATTGTTGATGATGAAAGAGAATTTGATGGTGATGATTAGGGAGACCATGGTTATTATGGTGGAGTACATGCACAAAATTCACCAACAAACACAAGGACGGTGACACTTGTCACTGTCGGATTAATGTTAAATCAGACTTAATTAATTAAAAACACATGAGGTGCTAATCAAAATTAACAACCAAACAAAAGAAATGCAAGAAATTAAAATCTCTCGTTCTCTCTGTACAAGGCTTCACCGGAAATTGCCTACGGAAGAGGTCACACGACAGAGATGCTCCGATCTCAAATTTTTTTATTATCTTCTTCGCTTTCTTTTTCTAAACACTAATCCGGCCTCTGATTTTTCAGAAAACAAATTATCTCTCCTAGATCTTGAGAGGGAAAAATTGAAACCTAGTTTCACAAATATGTGAAATCGACTCAATCACCGCCCATGATGAAAGGTTTGGGTGTCTGTGATGTTGAAATCGACCCTTCTAAAGCGTGATTGAAGGCTGGCGGACGAGAATGGCGGTGATAGCAACAATGAGAATTTTATGACGACGGTTATGCGGGTTCTCTTCGTCTTTTGGCTTTCTCGGTGAGATCGCTCTTATCTCTTCCTTTAAAATTGCAAACTTTTTCTCTTCTCTTTCTCTGTAACAGAACATGTAATTTCTGAAAATGGAAATTTCTGAAGGGTTTGTGTTTTGGAAAATGTTGATGGTTATCTTAGGGTTTATTGATTGTTTGATGCGGTTTCTGTAATTTATGAACAATGGATTGAAATCCTTTTCTCTTTTTTTTCTTTTCAATTTTTCTGAAGGGTTTGGTGAAAAGAAGATGATGAATAACAAATAGGGTTTCATATTTTTTATTGCTGTAAGAACGATGATGATGGCTTTGAGGGAAGAGATGAATAATTTTGGGATTTCTGTGATTGTGAGACGCGCGGTTATTTTTATGATATTTTTGAACTGAACATTTTTTGAATGCAGTTGATTGGATTTATACTGATTGGGAATTAGGTTTTGCTGTGTGTTTGGATTCTGAATTTCTTTGACATGCCCGTGACAATGCTTCCATATCGGGCTTTGATTTTGTGATTTTGCTTTGTTATTTTTTTCTGATGTGTCTGTACTTGTTACTATATTGACTGTGATTTTGTACTTCTTTAGGCCGAGCTTTGATTTTCTGTACTGTGTTGTAATTCTTTAATCTTTGTTCCTCCCTTTGTGAACCAAAACAAGTGTTTTTTGTGATTTTAAATAGGAGTTATGGGCCTATGATTAAACCCAAAATTCTGATTATTGTTAAGTAACAAATGAGGCCTTTTGTTGAGCTTGAGCATGATTGAATACCCCTTAAATTTCTGATTCCTTGCCACAAACCCTAATGATGAGATTGTAAACTCTTTCTTTTATAAATTTTTGTTTATGTTCAAGTGTTGTTTCTTTTTCTAACCACTTCTTCTTTCTTTGTTTCATGTGTGGGAACAATGATGAGGACGACAAGGCATGAAGAAGAGGAAATAACGTCGTCAAGAGTTCTTGGAGCTTTAAAAGAAATGTATTCAAAAAGCTTTTAGAAGAAATCAAGAATTGGAATTCTCTTGTAATTTGCATTCTTTGTAGAGTTAATCTAGGATGCATTTGATTAACATGTAGAACTTTTAATGAATGATAATGTATATTGCAACTTGTACTTTGAATTAAGAACAAAAGTGGTAATGACTTGTAATAAACTTTGCAATTCCATTTGAAATTTTCTTGATTTTCGAATAAGAAAATGAATCATATGGCTTGAAACCCTAGAAATCTCTTGAACATCATTTGAGTAAGCCTTTAAAATTTGGGAATTTTGACAAATATTGGATTTGAATTCCCCTGCTGAAACACTTCATATTTTAGATTTAAAGGTTTATTTGAAAACTATGTAACTTTCTTCTTGAAACTTTGGAAGAAAGCAAGCTTTATAAGTCCTTGAGATTTAATAATGAATACGACTCGAAGAATCAAAACAAAGCTCCTAACTTGAGATGAATTTTCCTTGAGATGAACTTGAGCTATGGAATGAAGTTGAATGCCATTTGAATAAACCTTTGGTTTATAATTTCCGAACACATGAAAATAAGACATTCCTTCCACCTTTGGAATCAAAGTTTTGAATTAATTTGAATCCATGAATTCTTAAACTAAAAATATCATACCGTAGCTCACTATTTTCCAATCCAATTCTTGATCAATGAAACTTCACACAAAATTCCATTGCCTTAAAACCTCATAGCGTAAATTGAAATTAGAAGTCAAAATGACCTATAACGTTCCAATAGAATCCACAACTTTCTAAGCATAATTTGACTTCGACCCTTAAAGAAAAATTGTAGACAACGCCATTTGTGAAACGTTGCAAAAAGAATCAACCCTAAACAATGAAGATTTAAAGAATTATGATCTTTATAAGTTGGACAAAAGTCACATTAATTTAGGTCAAAGTCACAAAACGACCTCTAATGTACTCATACTTTTGATGGCCTTCTACATGTAATTAGCTCTTGATTTGAAAAGAGAAATTGGAGATGATGTTAATCAAATTCATATGCTCGAAGAATCTACCAAAAATAATGAATAATGAAGAAGTTATGATTATTTGAACTCGGACTTGCAAATGTTGACTTTCGGCCAACCCACTTTAAATTAACTGTAGACTTTGTCTTTCTTCAACAACTCGAAGTATTCTTAAGCACATATGAACTTGAGATGATGAAATCATGATCAAACCATGTTCACACTTGTCAGAATTTGAGATTACCCATCGAAGAAGGCATGTAAATAAACACGTGAACCTATCTCGAAGAGTCTTGAGAATTAAGCAACCAAGCTCGCTTTAACCAAGTTGATTGAAACTTCAAAGTAACGTGGCCTAAGATTATAGATCACCACTTTTTTAAACATAGGCCTTTGGGAACTATTTCTTGGCTTGAAAAAACCACAACCCTAATCGGAGAGTCATCACCTGAATTTCTTGATCGCAAACCCTGTCTTACAAGACCCCAAAATAAACAAAACATATTTTTGGATTTTGGTTAGAGGTCAGTAGAATATAAAACACATATATACAAGATACATGATTCAAGGTGCTTGATAATCTATCAAGAGAAAACTTAAAGATAAGACACAGTAGAATAAGTACCCAAACCCTAATGCAAGATCTTGTGTATTGATGGTATGAAATGATATAGGGATCTTAGGGGTAAAATTGGGATACAACAGCTGCCCTTATTTAAGTGTCTTCTATCCGGAAATACTAAGGTTAAAATTGTTAGAACATAGTTTGATTCTATAACCCTCATAAGAGTTTTGATGATAACAAACACAAATAACAAATAGGCACTCTAAATTTGTGTTCTATGTTGTACAGAAGTTCTGACTGAAATGACATCAGAAGTTAAGCCACATAAGCACTCAAGCTGAGTAATTAGAATGTTCTGAAGTATGATGATCAGAATCCGCGCTAAAGAGAAAGATATCCTAATTCTGAATGAAAGTCTCACACGCTAACATAACCTTTTATTTCTGACTTCTCAAGTTCTGAAGTAAAGCAGCATGCAAGATTCCTAAGTTCTGAAGTGTTACTTTTCCATTAAGGCAGTATCACTTACAACGGCTACAATCAGACAAGGATTTTCTCATTATGGAAAGAGCATTAAGTGTCCATTATCATGTTTCCATTTGGACAGACTGCCACACCTATATAAACAAGCTCAAAGGATAAATAGTTTACGATTTCATACAAATGCTCTATACAATTTCAAAAAGCTGCAAAATTTTCATTCATACTATACTCCAAATTTTGTGTAATACATTACAGTAGTGATACCGTTTTTGTAACGAAAAACAAATAGTACACAATGAACCTTTTCTTTTGATTAAGTGAATTACCTTGAGATAAACCGGATTATGGTTTTACTCAAGAAGACTTTGGCAGTTGTTGAAGTAGAATTGTAATCAGTTTGATTAGTGAATTAAGTCCTCGTTGGAGAGAGGCGAAATCACCTTGGCGGGTGGAATGGAGTAGTTTGAGATCAAGCGAACCAGGATAAATATCATCGTGTCTATTGCTTTTGATTTTTAAGTTTCAATTCACCCCCCTTCTTGTGTTTTTCACTTCTTCAACTGGCATCAGAGCGCCTGGTTCTGAGTTCATACACTTAATCGTGTCAGTACAAGATCTAAGCTTTAGAAAAACACTATGGTGGGACCAAGCCAAAACATCAACAATGACTATCATGATGATAAGGACAAAATCAGCGGCAAACCTCCAGTCTTTGATGGAGAAAATATTGACTACTTGAAAGATAAAATTGAGAGCTTCTTTCTGGCTCATGATGTTGACTTATGGGATATGGTAATTGATGGATACATGCATCCCATGGATGAAAGTGGTAAAAATATAGATAGAAAAAGAATGTATGACCAACAAAAGCGTGACTTCAGAAACCATCATAAGGCCAAAACAATTCTTCTCAGTGCCATCTCATACTCAGAGTATGAGAAGATCTCAAACAGAGAGACAGCCAAAAACATGTTTGGATCTCTGAGAATGACGCATGAAGGAAACATACAAGTTAAAGAAACCAAGGCCCTTGCGCTCATTCAGAAATACGAAGCTTTCAAGATGGAAGATAGTGAATCCATAGAAGCAATGTTCTCAAGATTCCAGATTCTAGTTGTTGGGCTGAGAGTTCTTGACAAAGGGTATTCTACTGCTGATCATGTAAAGAAGATCATCAGAAGTTTACCAAAGCAATGAAGGCCAATGGTCACTGCTCTTAAGCTGGCAAAAGATCTCAAAAAGATATCTCTGGACGAACTTGTTAGCTCCCTCAGAAGCCATGAGATAGAGCTAGAAGATGACGAGCTTCAGAAGCAAGGTAAGCCTTTAACATTAAAATCTAACAAAAAACTTGATTCTAATGTTTTACAGGCTATGGAAGAAACCTCTGATGGATCCTCATCAGAAGAAGGCGAATTGTATCTTCTCTCCAGAAGGATCAATCAGTTGTGGAAGCAGAGGCAAAGAAAATTCAGAAACTCCAGAAGATCAGGGAATCAAAATGAATCCTCCTCCGGATACAGAAAGTCTGAGCCATCCTTTGGACACAGAAGGTCTGAAGCTTCTTCTGGTCACAAGAAGTTAAACAACAGAGACATCATCTGCTATGAGTGCAATGAACAAGGGCACTACAAAAGTGATTGTCCAAGGCTTCAAAAGGAGAAGCCCAAAAAGAAGTTCTTCAAGGAGAAGAAGAAAAGTCTCATGGCAACATGGGATGATTCAGATACCTCTGACACAGGCTCAGAGTTAGATGATGAAAGAGCCAACATTGCTCTTATGGAAAATGTGACAGAAGACAGCGAAGCATCTGGGTCAGACTCAGAATCAGACACAGAAGAGGTATTTCCTGACTTTACTATTAATTTTACCAAAGCTGAACTACGAGAAAGTCTGAGTGAAATTTTGGAAAGGTATCAGCAACTCGGAGTCAAATTCAAGAACCTGAAAAAGGATCTTGCTTTTGACTCTGAAGAAATTGAGAGTCTTAGATTAGAAAATTCTGAGTTAAAAGAAAATATTTCAAAACTAGAAAATGATTTACAAAACTCTCAGAAAGAAATAATCTCAGAGGCTCCCAGTAATGCTGATAAGATCATAAAAGAATATGATCACAACTTTCAGAAGTTTCTGGATAAAAACATAGATAGAAGCAAGATGGCTTCAATGATCTATGGAGTTAGTAGAAATGGCAGAAAAGGAATAGGATACTAAGGTAAGGTATCTCCTCCTAAGAAAGTCATGTACCTAGTAATTAAATGCACACCACTAAAATATCACTTCACTTATGGGCACACACACGATCTGAAATACACTAGTAATGATTATTCTGCCAAACCAAAATTCAAACAGAATTTTGGTAAAACTAACAAACCATGACCCAAAAAGATATGGGTACCTAAGGACAAAATTATATATGTAGAAAATATCTTTAGCAGCAAGGCTAAAACACCAGTCATGGTACCTGGACTCTGGATGCTCTCGACACATAACAGGAAGAAAGCATATGTTCCAAAGCCTGGAGGTTACGTGGGTTTTGGAGGCAATCAAAGAGGGAAGATCATTGGCTCTAGAACAGTAGGTAATGGTAACCTTCCTTCTATTAACAATGTGTTGTTAGTTGATGGATTGATGCATAACCTGTTATCCATAAGTCAATTAAGTGATAACGATTATGATATAATCTTTAATCAAAATGCATGCAAAGCTGTTAGTCAGAAAGATAGAACAATCCTGTTTAATGGAAAGAGGAAAAACAACATTTATAAGATAAAACTTTCTGAACTAAAGAGTCAGAATGTAAAATGCCTTCTTTCGGTTAACAACGAGCAATGAGTCTAGCACAGAAGATTGGGGCATGTTAGTATGAGAAGAATATCTCAGATTAACAAACTCAATCTGGTAAGAGGACTTCCTAATCTGAAGTTCAGCTCAGATGCTTTGTGTGAAGCATGTCAGAAAGGTAAATTTGCAAAACCTGCTTTTAAAGCTAAGAATGTTGTTTCTACCTCTAGGCCATTAGAACTTCTGCACATAGATTTATTTGGACCAGTAAAAACTGCGTCTATTAGTGGCAAGAAGTATGGGTTAGTGATCATATATGACTATAGCAGATGGACATGGGTAAAGTTCCTAAGACACAAGGACGAGTCACATTCTGTGTTCGTTGCTTTCTGTAACCAAGTTCAGAATGAAAAGGATCTTAGAATTGTCAAAGTCAGAAGTGATCATGGTGGAGAGTTTGAAAACAAAAAATTTGAAATATTTTTCAATGAAAATGGCATGATGCATGACTTCTCTTGTCCTAGAACTCCCCAACAAAATGGAGTTGTAGAATGAAAGAACAGAACATTGCAAGAAATAGCCAGAACCATGATCAATGAGACTAACATTGCTAAGATCTTCTGGGCATAAGCAATTAACACAACATGTTACATTCAGAATATAATCTCTATAAGACCTATTCTGGAAAAGACTCCATATGAATTGTGGATGAACAAAAAGCCCAACTTTTCTTATTTCCATCCTTTTGGATGTACATGTTTTATTGTGAATACTAAAGAACATTTGAACAAGTTTGACTTAAAGCACATAAGTGTATTATGTTAGGATACTCTGAATGCTCAAGAGGGTACAAAGTATACAATACAGAAACACAGATTGTTGAAGAGTCAATCAGTGTTAGATTTGATGATAAGCTTGACCTTCAAAAGTCAAAGCAGAATGAATCTTTTACAGATATAGAAGTTGAATTCACAGGTGCTGAAGGCAACTCATCAGAAGTTCCCAACAGAGACTCTCCAACAACATTAGAAGAAAATGTCACAAGCACTCCAGCAACTTCTGTTGATCAACTCCAGAAAAGGTTATCCAGAAGAAGCATAGCTCACCCTGAAGATAAGATTCTGGGAAAAAAGGATGATCCAATCATAATAAGATCAACGTTCATAAATTCTGAAGAATCCCTCATGGGATTGGTATCTCTGATTGAACCAACAACAATTGATGAAGCTCTTCTGGACAATGACTGGATTCTGGAAATGCAGGAGGAGTTAAACTAATTCACCAGAAATGACGTATGGGATCTGGTTCCCAAACCAAAAGGATTCAACGTCATTGGAACAAAGTGGGTGTTCAGAAACAAAATGAATGAGCAAGGAGAAGTCATCAGAAACAAGGCACGACTGGTTGCACAGGGTTATAGTCAGCAAGATGGGATAGACTATACAGAAACCTTTTCTCCAGTCGTCAGGTTAGAATCTATCAGACTCTTAATCTCTTTTGCTGTAAACAATGGCATCACTCTATATCAGATGGATGTCAAAAGCGCATTCTTAAATGGTTACATTGATGAAGAAGTATATGTGCACCAACCCCCTAAATTTGAAAATTCCAAACACCCAGAATATGTTTTCAAACTAAATAAGTCACTTTATGGTCTGAACAAGCTCCCAGAGCTTGGTATGAAAGACTAAGTAACTTCCTGTTAGAAAAAGAATTTACCAGAGGGAAAATGGACACAACCTTGTTCTGTAAGACATTTAAGAATGACATTTTAGTCTGTTAGATTCATGTAGATGATATTATATTTGGATCTACTAAACCTTCTCTAGGAAGAGAATTTGCTAAGTGCATGCAGGCAGAGTTTGAGATGAGCTTAATGGGAGAACTTAAATTCTTTCTGGGCATTCAGATCAATAAGACTCCAGAAGGAACTTACATTCACCAGAGCAAATACGTCAGAAAACTTCTGAAAAAATTTGACCTCTCAGAATGTAAGCCATCAAAGACTCCAATGCATCCCACGTGCATTCTGGAAAAGGAAGAGGTAAGTAAAAAGGTAGAGCAGAAGATCTACAGAGGTATGATTGGTTCTCTCCTTTATCTGACAGCTTCAAGGCCTGACATTTTATTTAGTATTTGTTTATGTGCTAGATTCCAATCATATCCTAGAGAATCTCACTTAACAGCAGTTAAGCGAATTTTCAAGTATCTGAAAGGTACTACTAACCTGGGTTTGTTTTATAGAAAATCCAACGAATACAGTTTAGTAGGATACTGTGATGCAGATTTTGCCGGAGACAGAGTAGAACATAAAAGCACTTCTAAAAGCTGCCAATTTCTGGGAGACAATCTGATCTCATGGACAACCAAGAGGCAGTCCACAATTGCATTGTCTACAGCAGAAGCTGAATACATGGCAGCTGCTGGATGCAGCACACAGATGCTCTGGATGAAAAGTCAGCTTGAAGACTTCAACATATTTGAGAGTAACATCCCTATTTTCTGTGATAATACTTCTTCCATTTGTTTATCCAGAAATCCTATTTTGCATTCTAGGGCTAAGCATATAGAAATAAAACATCATTTTATTAGGGACTATATTCAGAAAGGAATTATCACTTTAAAATTTATTGACACAGACCATCAATGGGCTGATGTTTTTATAAAACCCCTTTCTGAAGATAGATTTAATTTCATTCTGAAGCATCTCAACATGAAATTATGTCCAGAATAAGATGTTTTATTTGCATATTCTGTAACCCTAAAAACTTTTTTTCTTCTATGAACATCTGATCAACGTGTCTTCAGAAGTTAGGAGTACAGTTGCTTCAGAATCTATCTATGAAGATCTGAGCCTTTCATTTCAAAGATAAAGGCATGCAGTTCACACCATCAAAAATATGTCATCCTCTCACAACCTACCTTCTGAGGCTGAACACACGTTCAAATTATGAAGGGTATAAGGCTATGATTGGATGCATTGAGACACTTGTCAATGGTAACTGTTCAGTATCTACACACAATCCCCTAATTTCAAGTTTCATAATTTCAGTATAATCATTACTTATTTTATCTTTCTTACTGATTAAGTATTCAAAAGTGTTTATAAATTCAAATTCACTATTTCATTCACTTCTTACTGCATCCATTATTCTCTTTGGCTCTCGTTTTGCAAAAACCCTTTTCTCAGTATTCTTCAAAACAAATCCGTGTGAACAATGACATCCTCATCAAGCATAAAAAATCTCCACAGTGCTCCTGGTTCTTCTTCAACAGAATAATATGAGGAACTCATAAGAACGTTGCTCACTCCGGTAGATAATCTTGAAGTTCTATGTGAGTTGATCATTGATTTTGAGAGCTTAAAGGAAAATGGGTTTGATTTGTAGGAAGATGTGACGGCTCAGGGATGGAACATATACTTTGATCGTCTATTGGGTCCAGTATTCCCTATTCTTGTTAAGGAATTCTGGATTCATGCTACTTCATCCAACCATCAGGTTACGTCATATGTTATGGGGAAGAAGATATTGATTACAAAAGACTTAATTGGGAAACTTATTGGGTACAATGGCGGCAGAGTCAGATGCATTGACATGGCTGATAAGTGTTCTGACCTAAAATCTATTAATAGGGTCATTTTCACCTCTGGACAACCATCCAGCAAGATAAGAGACTTGAAAGATTATTACAGAATCTGGGCCAGGATCATTCTGGGTTGCATAAATCACATGATGCCTACAAGCTCCCTGACTACATCAACATTGATCAGCAGTTTCTATTGTACTTCATTGCAAAGAAGACCAAAATAAACCTTCCACACTTGCTCTTCAATCATCTGAGAACAAGCGTGAAGGAAACAAGGGAAGAAGAAAGGACAAAGAGGGATTGCATTCCTCTGGGAAGATTGATTTCTGACATTCTGACGGAAAACAGGCTGATAGAACATCTGACAGAGGCTCAGGAGATCAGCACTCTGGAAGCAAGTGCTGGGAACCACTAAATGCGAAGAATCTGAAGAAAGTGAAGATTATTGAAAGAATTAAGAAGGAACCAACAATTGCTTCTCATGAAGTCATCACGTCTAGGAGAATCCCTCTGAAGGGTTTTCCACTATTTTATGAGATAGATGCTTCTCAAGAGATTGTGGTCAGATACCTTGAAGCTTGCAAGGAAGATGGAACTATTCCAGAACTCAACATTTGTGATCTGCACAAGCCAGCTCCAGATGTTATGCTGAAGAAATCCAGAAAGAGGAAGGCAACAGGAGAAGGATCCTCTCAGAGGACACCTAAAGTTGCAAAAAATAAAGGTAACACATCTTTTGTTTCTGTTGTAGAATCTATAGTTTTTCCAACATCTGAAACAGTTCCCCCTCAACCAACAGAAAATCCATCACCACAAACATTTGAGGATTTTGACATAGAGTTTGATCCTTCTATAACTCTTGGCAGCTTCTTAAATGAACCTCACTCCCCTAATCCAAATCCATAACAAAATCAACCAGAACTTGTAAGAGTTCTTTCTGATATTGAACTTTTTGACCAAGACATTCAATCACCAATCCCAGAAAATCCCAACCTCCAATCTCAACAACCAGAAAATCTACACCTTCATTCTCCACAACCAGAACATCCAAATCCCAACTCTCCTCAACTAGAAAATGAAAACCCTCACACTCCCCAAACAGAAAATCCAAATTTTGAAACCCCTGAACCAGAAAATCAATATGCTACCGCAAATCAATCATAAGACTCTGTATTTTTCATCTTATCTTCCTTGTTTCTGAAAGATGTCATTGCAATCTGTTTTCAATACAAATCATCATTTTTGACTTTGATAATTTATGATTATATTTCTTTTTGATACCTGACAAAAAGGGGGAGAACGTAAGACATTTTCAATAACAGTTTACCAGGACTAAGTCTCAAACATTCTGAATATCTTAACTTCTTTTTTTTTGAAAGCATAAACAGGAACAAATTCTGATAAAGAAAGAAGGAGATGCATCAAAAGCTCTGATAAGAAGGAACTTCAGGGAAGTATCTCATCTCTATCTGAGTACTCAACTCAGGGGGAGACTCTCTTAAGCTTTTTGTTCTGTATTTTATATTGAAAACTCCTAGTTTTTGTCATCATAAAAAAGGGGGAGATTGTTAGAACATAGCTTAATTCTATAACCCTCACAAGAGTTTTGATGATAACAAACACAAAGAATAAATATGCACTCTAAATTTGTGTTCTATGTCGTACAAAAGTTCTGACTGAAATGGCATCAGAAGTTAAGCCACGGAAGTACTCAAGCTGAGTAATCAGAATGTTATGAAGTATGATGATCAAAATATGTGCTAAAGAGAAAGATATCCTGATTCTGAATGGAAGTCTCACATGCTAACAAAACCTTCTATTTCTGACTTCCCAAGTTCTGAAGTAAAGCAGCATGCAAGATTCCTAAGTTCTGAAGCGTTACTTTTCCATTAAGACATTATCACTTACAACGGCTACAATCAGACAAGGATTTTCTCATTATGGAAAGAGCATTAAGTGTCCATTATCATTTTTCTATTTTGACAGTCTGCCATGCCTATATAAACAAGCTCAAAGGATAAATCATTTATGATTTCACACAACTGCTCTATACAATTTCAAAAAGCTGCAAATTTTACATTCATACTATACTCCAAATTTTGTGTAATACATCAAAGTAGTGATACAGTTTTTGTAACGAAAAACAAATAGTACACAGTGAACCTTTTCTTTTGATTAATTGAATTTCCTTGAGATAAACCGGATTGTGGTTGTACTCAAGAAAACTTTTGCAATTGTCGAAGTAGAATTCTAATCAGTTTGATTAGTGAATTAAGTCCTCGTTGGAGAGAGGCGAAATCACCTTGGTGGGTGGACTGCAGTAGTTTGAGTTAAAGAGAACCAGGATAAAAATCATCGTGTCTATTGCTTTTGATTTTTAAGTTTCAATTCAACCGCCCTTCTTGTGTTTTTCACTTCATCAAAAATCTTTGTGTCGAAGCGATTGAAGATACTTAAATATAAAACAAGCCCTATTTTTGGCCCTAAGATGACATGCAATGCTTATTATTGTGCATGCAAACCGACAAATTCAAAGGTGACACGGGACACCACTGGGGAAGCGGGAAAGAAAACAAAGGATCAAAAGAAAGTTAGACCAAGAAAATAAATTATTGGGGAACAGAAGACTCAACTATACTGGGGTAAAGCCCAAGGAGGAGATAATGCATCATCAACTAAAATAATGAGGAAAAGTAATGGATGATAAAGATCGACATATAACTGTGAACTACCAACTCAATGGGTGAAGATGGAAGATCAAAAGATACCGACTACATATGACATTGAGCTACCAACTCAATGGTTGAAGGTAGGAGATCAATAATATACCGAATCACAGATGACGGTAAGCTACCAATTCAATGGTTGAAGGTAGAAGATCAAAAGATACCGACTCACAGATGGCGGTAAGGTACCAATTCAATGGTTGTAGGTAGAAGATCAAAAGATACCGACTCACAAATGGCGGTAAGCTACCAATTTAATGGTTGAAGGTAGAAGATCAAAGAATAACACCAATATTTACTGAAGTTGAAACTACCAACTTTCATTGAAGGTAGGAAAAATGTAATAATAACAAGTTTCCCAAAATTCTGGCGTTTTACCTAAAACGGGTCTCAACTTCTTCTTTAACCAAGGCATTCCGCTTGGAAAGGGTAAAATACAAGTTTCCTCAAATAAAGAGACTGCCAATTGAAATGATTTCATAACAAATTGTTTTTATCTTATTGAAAAGACTTGCCATCCATTGGAGTAATTTGACAACAAACTGCAAACTATCCAATCATAGAGAAGATAGCAAAAAAAGTAACGTCGACTTTTACTGAATAGAAATGGTAATATAATACCGATAAATACCAATATTAGGGGTGGTAACAAATGCTTGGCATCAATACTTATGACTGGAAACAAATGAACTTCTTTAGAGAAAAGTGAATCTCAACAACAAACTATCTCCCATAATGACGAGACTACCATCCATTGGAGTAACAAATATCAACAACGAACTATCTCCCATAATGATGAGACTACTATCCATTGGAGTAACAAATCTCAACAACAAACTATCTCCCATAATGACGAGACTACCATTCACCAGAGTACAAAATCTCAACAACAAACTATCTCCCATAATGACGAGACTACCATCCATTGGAGTAACAAATCTCAACAACGAACTATCTCCCATAAAGACGAGACTACCATTCATCGGAGTATAAAATCTCAAGAATGAACAATCTCCCATAATGACGAGACTACCATCTAGTGGAGTAACAAATCTCAACAACAAACTATCTCCCATAATAACGAGACTACCATCCATTGGAGTAACAAATATCAACAATGAACTATCTCCCATAATGATGAGACTACCATCCATTGGAGTAACAAATCTCAACAACAAACTATCTCCCATAATGACGAGACTACCATTCACCGGAGTACAAAATCTCAACAACGAACTATCTCCCATAATGACGAGACTACCATTCATTGGAGTAACAAATCTCAACAACAAAATATCTCCCATAATGACGAGACTACCATCCATTGGAGTAAAAAATCTCAACAACGAACTATCTCCCATAATGACGAGACTACCATCCATTGGATTAACAAATCTCAACAATGAACTATCTCCCATAATGACGAGACTACCATTCATTGGAGTACAAAATCTCAACAACGAACTATCTACCATAATGACGAGACTACAATTCATTGGAGTAACAAATCTCAACAACAAACTGTCTCCCATAATGACGAGACTACCATTCATCGAAGTACAAATTCTCAACAACAAACTATCTCCCATAATGATGAGACTACCATTCATCGGAGTACAAAATCTCAACAATAAACTATCTCCCATAATGACGAGACTACCATTCATCGGAGTACAAAATCTCAACAACAAACTTCTTCCATAATGACAAGACTACCATCCATTGGAGTAACATAAACGAATCTTCTATGGGAACTAACAGACTTACTTGGGAAGTGCAGTTTGCTCAAATAAAGAGACTTGTCTTCTGCTGTTATTATAAGAAACCCTTTGGGCAAAGAAATATGACTTCTCTGGGGAAGTGCCAATATATTCCTACTGAGGAGGTAAAGTCTTCTCGTGCAAAATAAATGCATATTCTCAAACTCAGGCCTAAAGCCTACAAAGATCATAATAACAATGTCGTCGGGGACCATAAATTCAAACCAGAAATAAACCGAAACAAAACAGTCGACCAAGGCAGCATCCAATGAGGAATAAACTCAAAAGGGGATCACATTCCATCCAGATAATGAGCTAAATAGGAAGGCTAAAACAAAATTCTTCCAGGAGGGATAAATCAGTGGGGAAATTGAAAGAATATACACTTTCTGCTTAAGGTTGACAATCTATTGGAGAGAGGGTAACATAACTCTGCAAATAGGGTAATATGCCAACAAAAATTATAATATATGCAAATGAGCAATGAATTTTAGTTCAGCTGTGCATGATGTATGTATGAATGTTATTATGTATAGGCTGATAAAACAGACATACAACATTGGGAATAACCAGACAAAACCAGTTTGGGTAAAGTCAACACTCGGCTAAATCACATCCAGGAGGAAAATTTCACAAGAATGTAAGCACCAACTGAGGAAACAAATTCCTATTCCACGGCTTAACTCCACTGAGAAGAAATATAATCCGAAAATAATCAAGTCAAAACAGTAAATCAAAACAGATACAAGGATATAACATCCTCTCCCAGGCTTCACCGGGGTATATCACACGGACTTCAATGGGGAAAACAATGTTTCTACGTCTAGATTTCCACTGGAGATTACAATACTGGCTTCATTAGGGCAGATGAAAACCACATCATCAAGATATCAATTGGGGATCTCGTGATGACTTCATCGGGGAGGACAATACCACATATTCGAGGGGAGCCCAAAATACATTCTTCAATACCAAGAGTGATGATTACACAAACTTCCCTGGGGAGTAATTATGAAACCACATGGAGATAACAACTTTTAGAGAGAAACATTATCTCAGCTTTACTTGGGGATTTAAGAAGTTAAACAATACAACAAGAAATCAAAATTATGGGGATTTTAAATCAAACCCAACACTTGGCAGGAGAAAACCCAAAAAGTTGACAATTGTTTCAACACTTCTTAGAAAATATACTACCCTTGTCTAGTTGCCAAACAATAACAATAATAACAACACTTCCAAAAGGGAGATGTTTGGAAATGATTTCACCTCAGCGCACAAAGGGAGAAGGGAATTTTGTCATATGAGCAAAGACTTTACTGGGGGATCTGGGATAGAGGCTTCAAACCATGCACACCCAAACCAAAATTATCAATTTGGAAGAAAAACTGAACCAAGACCTGACTAGGGAAATATGGTATTACAGGCCCAACATCGCTCCATATATCAATTGGTATGAACTCCAACTATCCGAGGAAAGAAAAAACAGAGAATCATGCACATATTAGCAAGACTGATCCCATGATATCTTTTTAGGGAATAAACAAATTAACATCACAACAAGAAGTTGAAATTATGGGGATTTTAAATCAGACTCAACACTTGGTGGAAGAAAACCCAAAAATTTAACATCTATCTCAACTCTTCTTAGAAAAGATATTGCCCTTGCCTGGCTGCTCAATTGGAAAAAAACCCGCGTCAAGTCCAGAATGGAGAATCTGGGATAGAGGTGTCAAACCACACAAACCAAACACCGTATAACAACTTGGAGGAAATTTGAACCAAGACTTGACTAGGGGAAATGGGATTACATGCCCAACATCGCACCATATATCGACTAGTATGAACTGCAACTATCTGAGAAACACAAGAGGATCATGCACATATCAGCAAGAATAATCCCAAGATATCTTTCGGGGAATCAAGAAGTTAACATTACATCAAGAAGTCAAAATTATGGCGATTTTAAATCAGACTTAACACTTGGTGAAAGAAAACCCAAAAATTTGACAACTGTCTCAAAACTTCTTAGAAGATATACTGCCCTTGCCTGGCTACTTGGGAAGCATATAACAACAATAATGTCGTAACTATAGGGAGAAATGCTCTACAAGATATTCCATATCAATTCTAAATACAAAAAGGGAGAAAGAACTCCATCAAATGAGCAAAGGCTTCATAGTTTTTTTCTTCAATTTCTGCCTGATCACCACCTGGCTGGGGAAAGAATCACACTTAGCTGGAGAAGTCTGCAACAAGACCTGACTGGGGAATATAGGATAGAGGTATCAAACCATACAAACCCATCACTATATAAAAACTTGGAGAAAATCTAAACCAAGATTTGACTGGGGAAAATGGGATTACAAACCCAACACCACACCACAACCTAGAGGAAACTCATTAACTGATCAACAACTGTAGAGGAAGCCAGACACGCATCTATAAAGAAAATCATTAGAAACAATCCTGCTCGAGGAATATTCTCGACTTGGGGAAGACATATCAATTATCTTGACAAAATCATGATATGCCCTTGGAAACAAATCCGGTGTCCCAAGTTTACCGTGCTGATCAAGGTAATTTTCAAAATTTTCCCTTGGCTACACGCTTTTAAGATAACCTTCCTGATCAAAATGCTTCTAGAGATTTGTCGAATCTCAACATAACTTCCCTAGATTGGCCGAGTTTAAGATAATCTGCCTGACCAACGGGCTTCTAGAGATTTGTCGAATCTTGACGTAACTGCCCTAGATTGACTGAATTTAAGATAACCTGCCTGACCAACGGGCTTATAGAGATTTGTCGAATCTTGACGTAACTTCCCTATATTGGCTGAATTTAAGATAACCTGCCTGACCAACGGGCTTATAGAGATTTGTCGAATCTCGACGTAATTGCCCTAGATTGGCTGAATGTTGTATCCTCTTTAACAACTTCTTCTCACCAACATTCCCTTAGCTGATACTCAAATGTAAACTTCCATGAGACCAAGCAGTTGTTTTACAAGCAGAAAAATGTTTATTCTAAGAATGATAATTCTAATGCAAAAATTATGTAAGTCTTGAAGATTTTATTGAAAAGATGTCGCAAAACCTTGTGAACTAATCACTAGTCAGGATGCGACATTGATTTTTTTTTTATGAAAGATAAGAAAAGAATATGATACCAATCAAAATAATTTATCAAAAGTCATGGGAGTCAGGAAACACTATCTCATTGGAGTATACTTTTGAAATAAACCTTGTTTCGATTAGGACTTTTGAGGGTTATAATGTGGCCTGCTTCACGGTTTTTGAAAAAAAGATTTAAGGCTCAAAATATTTGGTTGCAACCCCCTTCATGAGGTTCTCCATTCCTATGTTCAGTTAAACCAAAATGAGCGCACATTTCCCAAGAGGAATTTTATGATGGTTGAGGAACCACTGAGGTTCTTTTGACATGACAGTCACTCACTTTTGCTTCCTTCAGATTTCTTGTCACACAAATTTTTTCTTTATTGAGGATTTTATATTGTAATCCCTTTTCTCCTTTCAGGCTTTCCATTTCTTCATTTCTTTCCCTAACTTTTTCCTGGACAAATTCCTTTTGAATTTGACTCTAAAGTCCAGCGGGATGCCCTGACTATTTCCTAGGAGACTTATTTTTTCAAGTTCTAACTTAGTGGGGATTTCTCTCTCTTTCTTTTTCATCATTATTTTATTCATAAAATTTTTCTTTCTTTTTGAACATGTCGCGTGACTTCGAGTCATTTCTGACTTGTTGGAAGAATTGTGACTGCCTTATTTCTGGGTAGATGAAGGATAACCATTGTTGTATCATCATCTTCAATTCTCCTGGTGTGTGAGATATACCCATTAGGACAACGTCTTCTTTTGATGCATACTAATGATATGCAAATATTAAACATTGGGGTTTTTAATTTCCTCAACCTCTTGAAGGATAACCATTGTTGTATCCTTAGATATGTAGTCCAGATGAGTCATGAACGCTCAATCAGATTAACTGAACACTACCCTACCCCAGGTTTAAAATAAAGGTTTTTTCTAAACAGAAAAGAAACTCCTACTTAAAGGCTCAAAAGGGTTAACAAGGGTTTCACTCCCTTATATCTCCGGTGTTTGGGAATTTGAAATAATGCATGTACATCGTCAACAAGGTTTTATCCAAAAACATACAACCAAAAAATTTGTGTTTTAATGTCATCATCCTGCCTCCAATCTCTTCCTAGGCAAGAGAATGGGTAACAAGTTGGTATCATAATGCAAAAAGCAATTTAAAGTTGAAAACAAATTTGAGTGAAACGAATGGGTTTCTTCAAGACGAACATATTCATTGTATTAAGATAATCATTCAAATGCAAACAAGTTCTTACATGCAAGCAATGCAATGATAAACAAGAAAAATTACAAATGAGAAAATCAATAAATATGCTAATAAACTAAGAAGGCTAATCATCCTTAAACTTCAGGGTATTCTTCAATCATGTTTATTCTTCAGCAAAGATTTGACTTGAACCTCAAGACCAATATCCTTAAATGACAAGATACCACTTCTGAACAATTTCTGGACTTCAGCTTTTAATGGATAACAATGTTA
Source organism: Vicia faba (assembly GCA_948472305.1). NCBI lineage: Eukaryota > Viridiplantae > Streptophyta > Magnoliopsida > Fabales > Fabaceae > Vicia > Vicia faba. Next base: position 997,141,254 of record OX451738.1, read on the forward strand.
GATACTATGCCCAAGGGTTCCCTGATGAAAGGCACGAGTCAAATCAGCTTTGTAGTACCAAGGCATCTTCTCAATAATCTTCGGTGGAGGTCGGGTTTGAACCAAATTCCTCTGCATCAAGATATGAAGCAACTCTGTATAGGTTGTTGGAATATGATCAAACTGAGTTTTCTTTTGATCATGGACTTACTGATTTTGTTGACAAACTGAAGCAACATGAGGTAAATTGAACATAGGGGTGATAGGAGAAACATGATGATTTTGACGATGATTGTTTCTTCCTATGATTATCTTCTTGGAAAAGTTATTATCAAACTTCTTCACACCACTTGCTGAGCCACCATCTTCAGATGAACATCCCTTTCAGGCATCCTCTTCTAGAAGCACTCCCATATTCACTTTTTTAAGGAAATCACTGGGTACATTAACTATCATCTTCTCATGAAAGAATGATTTCAGAGTTTCTGTAAAGACCTTTTCCATCTCTTTTTCCTTCCCGGAAGGATTGACTTGGGCAGCAACCAAAGTTTTAACCAACGCAGTTAGATACTCCATACTAGCCTTCAAAGTAATTACCTCTTTGTGGAGTTCAAAGATCTCTTGCTTAATGTTTTCCATTTTATCTTAGCACGAGTGTTGAACTGACGCAATAACTTGACCTCTGAATATGAAGACAAAGGATAAGACTCCAAGAAACTCTTGAAATCAAGATAGAAGTGAGAATGGTGCATGTTATGAAATGCAAATGATTGCTTAAAATGTTTTTTAAACCAAGTTTTGGAAGAACTTTGGAACATTATAAACGAATTGCAAACATCTATTAAAATACTCGATTGGTACAACTGAAAAACTCATTTCATTAATACTGGAAGGGTTACATTTGAAGTACAAAAATTCACTAATCCTACACAGAAGAAAGAGAAAGCTAAATCCTCATGTCCACATGAACTTCATCCAAAGAAGATCCAACATCGTGTTGTAAAACTTTCTTGAGCTTGGATTTGGAATGCTAAAGGAAAATAAATCCTCTCCCACTCTTCTCTTCTACTATGATGATAATCGGGAAAATAAACCAACGATACAAAGAATTGAGGAACTAGATTAAAGGTGTGGAGAAATCCATCTTCAAGATAACTAGGATAAATCCATCCTTAAGACCGCTAGGAGAAGTTGAAATCTCGAGGACTAGATACCAAGGATTCATGCTTTCTCAGTTCTTCTGAACCAGGATTCTTGACATTATACTTATGAGTACTCTTTCCAAAATCCATAATTACAAAACTTGTGATGTTTGCAAACATAAGTCTTAAGTTCCTTGAAAATTTGGTTAAAACAATGCTCATGGGTGCATGGATGCATGATGCAACAATCACACAAAAGATCACAAACATGGGGTTCATAGGTTCGGCGTCATGAGCATGAGGTCGAAGGTACTACCCACAAGGTATGGTCTAATAGTTTATCACCTGCCGAACGAGGTTCTAAAAGGTTCCCATAGTCTACATCCTTCCTTCGGATATTACCAACGTCTCAATTGACTCGGTAATTAGTAATATTCTCAAGAAAAACTCGTCTAAGTGTAGTATCACGTGACAGCCACTTCCGGATTACTTCTTCATAGTTTCCGCAATACACCTAAAAGGCCAATATGGGTTAAGGGTTCTACGGTCCTCAGCTTCAGCAGGCTCCCAGGCCGAAAGCAGCACGTCTTCCCGATTACTCGGTAAGCAACACTACAGTCTAAGGGGCCTCCACTGAGTGGGGGATCTCATGCCTCCTTTTTTGGGATTACTCCCTCAAATTAAACATGACTATACCTCCTGTCCTATCTTAAGTGTTCCCAAGTCTGGGTGGAGGACTTATGAGAAATCACCAAGCATACTAAAAACCAGGAAAATCTAGACAAACATATATACAACACATAATATACAAACAACAATAGCACATACACAAATAAACAAAGATAGGCTCAACCCACTTAGGGATGGACCATAATTTGGTCGATTTCTTTCCCCAGTGAAGTCACCATTTTTTCTGTAGTGGTAGAAATGTTTAGATTAAGCCATTGGATTAACTTGATTCGCACAGACCAAAATAAAAATCGCCACCGCGCTTTATTGTTTCCAGAGGAATGGGAAAAGAGAGAATAACCCAAAAGAGGTGGAGAGAATCTAAGTTTGGGGGTTGTTTATGCAAAGGGAAGGTATTAGCACCCTAAGCATCTACGGTACTCCGCAGGAACCTCTTTGAAAATTTGTGTATTTTGGCTATAAATGTTCTATACAAAAATAGATTGTAAGGATGAGAAAAGAAGTATTTTTTTTATAATTTTTGCACCCGCCGCGGTTGAGAATATTTAGTGCCTACGTACCACCTTCTGTGCAATAGGGGATTAGGGTACTCATAGTTCACCTTTAAAAATTTTAAAACACAAGTGTGTTGGTTAATTTTAAGAGACAAGACATCATCGTCTTATCCGAGTGGAAAACATACTTACTACTCACGATTATGAGAAAGGAGAATTTGCGTCATCTCAAAGTGGAGGATATGGCTTGTATTTTAAAATCAACAAAGCCTCGCTCAACACCCATGTGGAAAATATCTCACTTCACTACATATCGTAGAAGTGTAGTAGCTCGCATCACTACAAGGATTGACAAGAGTCTAATCTTTTGGAAAACAATTAAGGTAAAATGCAAAAGTGGAAAAATATTTAGAATGAGATTGATTGACTTTTAGTCTTCTCACAAAAAGGTCAAAGTATTGTTAAATTGTTTAAAGTTTGATTAAGAAAGTATTTTGAAAATGCATGGACCTAAATCCAAGTTTATTGCGAAAGTGGTTCATGTTTAGAAAACAAGACTAGTTTTGAAAGGAGGGAGAATATTTTTGAAATTAAGGAAGAAGGGAGGAGATGAAGGGACTATCCTAAAGCATAAGGTAAAAGTTAGGGAAAAGAAATGTCTAACCAACAAGAAGTTTACACTTGAAAGAATGAGTCAATGTAGAATTCACATCCTTTAGATTCGAAACCAAACAAGCAAAGATAATAAACCTCTTGAGAAAACCAAACTTCAAATGCATTAAGTCTTCACAAAAATTAGGCAGAGTAACAGTTGTATACAGATGATTTCCCAATCACAGATGAAGCAATAATCATAATAACCTACACACAAAGAAAACAAACAACCCAATGTCTTGGGGTAAACCCCAAGAACTCAAAAAAAAAATAGCAATAAAAATCACCAGGTCTCAAGGTAGGTCAAGGTATCTACTCCTAGGTCCAAGAAGTCCATAACCCCTATTCCAAGGATAGTAACCAAATAGGTAACATTAAAGTTTTTTATTTTTCAAGTTTATTATTATGTATCTTCAAGAATAAAATGAAAATCTCAAGTGAGCAAAATAAAAATGACATAAAGATAAATGCTCAAGTGAGAAAAGCTGAAAATAGCATGAAATGAAAATGCTAAAATAAATGGTGCATAAAGTAACAGCATAAAGTAAAAGCATAAAAATAAAAGTCAACTATTAATGATTTACAGATTAGAGGCTAATTGAATGACCATCTTGAAACTTGCATTTGAAAACTCATTAGAAGATTGATAAAATCAAAGCCTCTCAACAATAAGTTTCATTTGTTTTTGTCAAGTATATCATTCATTTCAAAATCTCATTAGAGGATTGATAAGACCAAAACCTCCTAATAATGAATCTTAAGGTTATTGGATAAAAGGTTTCGAATCAGGACAAAATTTAGCGCTATGTTAAGCAATCGTAAGTGGACTTATATAGAAGTCACACCTATTTTAAGGCCGGTCAATAGCAACCTATGTGCCATATGTTTGGAGAAATAATATGTAGATTATTCTCCAACAACATGTAGCACAAGTGAGAAGAGGATGAGTTGAATATGGAGGGGATGCAACGAATCGATAATATACAACCAGGTCAAAATTAATTAAATAACTATATAAACTAAATCATTTTATTTAATAAAAATAATTAACTAAAATAATTAATAATGTTAAAATAATATTTTTTTAGTTTAATTATTTATTCAAGATAAGAAAATATATTTTTTTATTTTTTTATTTGATATAGAAAATTATTTAACAAAACAATACAAAAGAAAATATAAATAATAAAGAAAAAAATGTGAATGGGTCTGGAATCAGCAATTTGGAGGGGGTGTTGAAAATAATTTGCTGGGCCCAACAACTCTTGATCCATGGGAATCAACGTGGATGTCTGAGGAGAGTATGGCATGGATGTGCAGATCTGGAGCATTGATGTTGATGATGAAACATAATCTGATGGTGATGATTAGGGAGACCATGGTTGTTATGGTGGAGTACCTACGGAAAATTCACAAACAACCACAAGGGCGGTGACACTTGTCACCGCCAAATTAATGTTAAATCAGACTTAATTAATTAAAAAAACATGAGGTGTTAATCAAAATTAACAAAAAAAAAAGAAACGCAAGAAATTAAAATCTCTCGTTCTCTCGTTCTCTCTATACAAGGCTTCGCCGGAGTCCTTCGCCGGAAATCGCCTATGGCAGCGACAACGGCGGTCACACGGTGAAGATGCTCCGATCTCAATTTTTTACATTATCCTCTTCGCTCTCTTCTTCTAAACACTAATCCACCCTCCGATTTTGCAGAAAATGGATGATCTCACCTAGATCTTGAGAGGGAAAAACCGAAACCCTATATTCATAAATCTATGAAATCGGCTCAATCACCGCGCATGATGAAAGGTTTGGGCTCTGTGATGTTGAAATTGACCCTTCCGAAGCGTGATTGAAAGCTGGATGAAGAGAACGACGGTTATAGCCGCGGTGAGACTTTTCTGACGGTAGTTATGCGAGTTCTCTTCGTCTTTTGGCTTTCTTGGTGAGATCGCTCTTATCTCTTCCTTTAAAATTGCAAACTTTTTCTCTTCTCTTTCTCTGTAACAGAACTTGCAATTTCTGAAAACAGAAATTTCTGAAAGGTTTGCGTTTTGGAAAATGATGATGGTTATCTTAGGTTTTTTAAAATTGTTTGATACGGTTTCTGTGATTTATGAACAGTGGATTGAAATCCTTTTCTCTTTTTTTTTCTTCAATTTTTCTGAAGGGTTTTGTGCAAAGAAGATGATGAATAACAAATATGGTTTGGTATTTTGTTGTTGATGTAAGAATGATGATGATGGCTTTGAGGGAAGAGATGAATGATTTTGGGGTTTTCTGTGATTATGAGACGCGCGGTTTTTTCTGATATTTTTAAACTGAACTTTTTTGAATGTAGTTGATTGACTTTATACTGATTGGGAATTCGATTTTTCTGTGTGTTTTGATTCTGAATTTCTTTGACATGCCAATGAGAATTCTTCCATATTGGGCTTTGATTTTGTGATTCTGTTTTGTTTTTTTCTGATGTGTATGTACTTGTTACTGTACTGACTGTGATTTTGTACTTCTTTAGGCCGAGCTGTGATTTTATGTACTATGTTGTACTTCTTTACTCTTTGTACCTCCCTTTGTGAACCAAAAATAAGTGTTTTTTTTGTGATTTGAAATAGGAGTTATGGGCCTATGATTAAACCCAAAATTCTGATTGTTGTCAAGTAACAAATGAGGCCTTTTGTTGAGCTTGAGCATGATTGAATACCCCTTAAATTTCTAATTCCTTGCCACAAACCCTAATGGTGAGATTGAAAACTCTTTCTTTTATAAATTTTTGTTTATGTTCAAGTGTTGTTTCTTGTTCTAACCACTTCTTCTTTATTTGTTTCATGTGTGGGAACAATGATGGGGACGACAAGGCAAGAAGAAGAGGAAATAACATTGTCAAGAGTTCTTGGAGCTTCAAAAGAAATGTATTCAAGAAGCTTTTAGAAGAAATCAAGAATTATATTTCTCTTATAATTTGCATTCTTTGTAGAGTTAATCTACAATGAATTTGATTCACATGTAGAACTTTTAAGCTTGAATTATAATGGATATTGCAACTTGTACTTTGAATTAAGAACAAAAGTTGTAATGACTTGTAATAAACTTTGCAATTCCATTTGATTTTTTTTTAATTTTTGAATAAGAAAATGAATCATATGACTTGAAACCCTAGAAATCTCTTGAACATCATTTGAGTAAGCCTTTCAAATTTTGGAATTTTGACAAATATTGGATTTGAATTCCCATTATGAAACACTTCAAAATTTAGATTTAAAGATTTACTTGAAAACTATGTAACTTTCTTCTTGAAACTTTGGAAGAAATGAAGCTTTATAAGTCCTTGAGATTTAATAATGAATACGACTCGAAGAATAAAAAGAAAGCTCCTAACTTGAGATGAATTTGCCTTGAGATGAACTTGAGCTATGGAATGAATTTGAATGCCATTTGAATAAACCTTTGGTTTATAATTTCCAAACTCATAAAAATAAGACATTCCTTCTTGTTGGCTCCTAAATTCGACACCTTTGTTTTGATTGATGACAGCCATTAAAAGCTGAAAGATGCTTTCGACTGGCTAAACCTGTCGAAGTGCCCGTCGAAAGATGGCAAAATACTTAGAAGATTTCTTCCAAGGAAGAAGGCTGATTTCCTTCGACGTCGAAGGAGTTTTCGTCGAAGACGTCTCTTAATGAAGGTGTTCGATGATCCAGAAGTGGAGCAGTTTGAAATTCAAAGCTTTGGAGGGAAAACGGTTTCCAGCAGTTACTACGTGCAAACGTGCAAGGATCTGGAGCGTCGAACATGGAGAACGTGACAAGTGGCTTGATCTCGAAGCAGTGTAACTGCCCGACGGTTACTTGGAATGTTTTTGTATAAATAGGAGTAGACATGTAGTTTCTCGCGTGTGTTCACAATAGATACATAGTCACTCATTTAGATTCAAGTACCCAGTGTGAGCGAACGAATTGTTGAGAAATGTATGTGTGAAACACCAATTTTATCAATTCAAGTCATTTACTTTTCCAGTATTTTACATGCTTTTCCCCTTTAAGATTCCTGTCGAACCTTTACATTCAAGCCTTGTTTATTTTACCAAGCCTTTCCTTTATGCAATTTACCTTAAACAATTTACTTAAAGCCTTATCCACATTAATTAAACTTCAAAATCAACCTATGTCCATAGGATCAATCTGATCGATCCTGCGAGTAACCAAATAAGTAACCATTTGGAGGATCAGCGGTTGTTTACCAAATCCCTAGGTAAACAAATTGGCACACCTGGTGGGACTGTGTGTTGATTGTTGAAAAATCTCATCTTTTCGAGTTGTATGTTATTAAGGAGTGGTAGAATATACACCAACGATAACAATACTGCCAGAAGAAGGGAAGAGATGGCGAATCCGCCGAACAATAATGAAATTCCACCACCAAGTGTGGGAGCAACGGTTAATATGACCGTTAGTGAAGCGACGAATGTTGGTTCGACACCAGCAGTATCAGTCACAACCACGGGGCCGATAACTTCATTTACAGGCCCCAGAATGCCTTTGGGAACCCCCCCACCAAGGGGAAATACAGGCCCAAGGCCTGTGGTTCCCCCAGGATTTATTCCATTCTATGGTATGCCAACTTCTGAAGTGGCAAGCCTGACGAATGCTGCGTCCACTTATTCAGACCCTTTCGTGAGTGCTTCTTCGCCACTCCAAGGCTCTGGAGTAGGAATGGCGAATAGAAATAGGACCCAACTCTTAGGAGGAACGTCCCAAGTAGCCCATGGCCTTACAAATGCCTCGACAGCAGTTTTGAGGCAACAGATGGACGAAAGCAACCATGATATGGTGCAAATGTTGGCACAAACTTTGAGTACAGTGCTAAATCCTCTAATACAAAATACTACTCAATCGAATCAGCAAGTTACAGCGCAAATGACGCGTTTGGCTGACTTCTTTGGAGTACCCCCTCCTGTTCGACAGCCCCAAAGGGCGCAAATAAGAGGAAATCAGGGGATATTTGTAGAGGAAGAAACCACCATTAATCAGGCTCAACAGCCTGTAGAACAACCTGTCGAAGAACCTAGGGTAATAGCCCCAGAGGTAAGGTTAGTTAACAGAAACCAAAATGCTGACGAAGTGGTTCAGCATGTCCAATACCAAAACATGGGGTTGGAAAACAATCTGGCAACCATGATCGAAAGGATCATGAATCAGAATGGGATGAACATGGGCTTTCGAAGGCCCAACTTTACTTCTCCATTGTCAGAATATGTGTTACAAACTGACTTACCCCCTAGGAGCAAAGTCCCCAAATTTACTAAGTTCTCTGGGGACACGACAGAATCCACTGTCGAACATGTGGCTAGGTATTTGATCGAAGCAGGAGACATTTCAAATAATGAAAACCTAAGAATCAAATACTTCCCAAGTTCCTTAACCAAGAACGCTTTTACTTGGTTCACAACTCTACCCCCCAATTCGATCCACCATTGGACCCAGTTGGAAAGATTGTTCCATGAACAATTCTATATGGGGCAAACCAAGATAAGCCTGAAAGAACTGGCGAGTGTGAAGAGACGTTTCACTGAACCTATAGACGAATATCTGAATAGGTTTAGGTTGCTTAAGGCGAGATGTTTTACACAAGTACCAGAACATGAGCTGGTCGAAATGGCCGCAGGAGGTTTAGATTATTCCATTAGGAAGAAGCTAGATACCCAGTACCTAAGAGACATGGCCCAACTGGCCGATAGAGTTCGACAAGTCGAACGCCTCAAAGCTGAAAAAGCTAAGGCAACGAAAACTCACAAGAGAGAGAGAATAGCTTACGTTGAGATGGATGACGAAGATCTAGAATCCTTCGACGATACTTTAGCTGTCGAAGAAGGAGAAGTCGATTTAGCAGAACTAAAACAAGGGCCTCCATACTCTTGTAAACAGTTAGTCCCCTCAAATGGGAAAAATCCCATTGGTCCAGACAGGACCAACGATAGGTTCCCAAAAAAGACTTATAGTTTTGACATCACAAAATGTGATGAAATATTCGACTTGCTAGTTAAAGATGGCCAAATGATAGTACCCCCTGGGGTAAAAGTGCCTCCTCTTGATCAAAGAAAGAAGAGAGGTTTTTGCAAATATCATAATTTTCTGGGCCATAAAACTTCTCAATGTTTTCTTTTCAGGAATCTTGTGCAAGACGCTATTGAGGAAGGGAGATTAAAGTTTGCTGACAAATCCCCCATGGCTGTCGACTCCAATCCACTGAAGGCTGAAGCCCACTACGCAGAACCCTCTGAGGTGAACATGATAGAGGCAACCAGGATCCAGTCGAAGAAGCCAGGCATTAACATGGTCGAAGTCTCAAAGGACCACATCAACATGCCAATCTTTGGCAGTTTTTCTGGAAATTTATCCAGGAAGACAATTGAGGCTGTCCAGAAAGCGGTCGAAGACCCAAAGTCGAAGACTGCTGAAGCACAAAAAACTGGACCAAAGCCCAGTTCCCAATTGGCCACTGTACAAGGCCAGACGGAGAATCTGGAGACACAAATGAAACAACTAACTCTTGCTACTAAGGATACAATGAATATCAACATGGTTGAACTTTCTGACCCTAAAACTTCAGAAGAAGCCATAAGGCAAGAGCAGGCAAATAAAACGGCTTTCCCTAGGGAAAACGAAAACTTGGCAGATTTTTTACAAAGATGCCAGAAGAAGAAATCAGAGGTGATGCTGTGTCCAAGATGCAGTTCTATCTTTGATAAAAAAGCTGCTGAACACATACAAGGAGTGAGAGCAGCGAACAAGAGAAGGGAGAATTCTAACCTTCGACATGATCCCAGAAGGGGTTCTAATCAAGACAAGAGGCCTTTGACTTTTAGGCCTCCAACAAATGTACCAGTAGACACTTGGTACAAAACATCTGGCCGCAAAAGGCCAAGTGAAGAGAAATGGCATTCTTTCGAAGTGCCAAGAGGTTCCTCTTTAATTCAGAAGAAAGATCCTCAAGTTGCTGCACCTAAGGTTGCTCAAGTGTCCAGCAACTACAAGGGAAAAAATCCTATGTCGAGATCCCAATGGAGGAGATATCAAAGAAGGCGAAAAGCTGAAAGGGAGGCTGCCAATGAACCTAAGGCTGAGACTAGTTCGAATGTGCCTCAAAGGAAACAAAGAAAGCCTCTTGAGAGAGAACCAGTTACCAACAGGCTAGTTTGGCCTAACCAGAGCGAAGTCGAAGACGAAGATGATGCTGAGTCCGACGATACTTTGGATATAATGGTGAACATTGTTTCAGTACTGCCCAGGGAATTCAATCGACAAGTAGAAGTCGAAGCCAGTGACTGGGAGGTGGAACAAGAAATGGCCAGACACAGGCCAGTGTGCTATTTTGTCATGGACAATGGCACTACAGAGGAACAAAATGGCTTCTTCGAGCCACCCACAGAGGCGATGAAGAACCACCTCAAACCTTTGTTCATAAGGGCTAAGCTCGAAGAGACCACTGTGAACAAAATATTGGTCGACTGTGGGGCCACTATCAATATTATCCCTCATTCTGTGCTAATAAAGATTGGCAAAAGGGATGAAGAAATTAAACCTCACAATATGGTCCTATCCAACTATGAGGGAGGCATTGGGACCACCATGGGAGTGATCCAGCTAGACATAAAAGTTGGGTCGATCCTTCGACCAACAATGTTCATGGTCATATCTGCCAAACCTAACTACAACCTTTTGTTAGGCCGTGAGTGGATACATGGTGTAGGTGCTGTGCCTTCATCGATGCATCAAAGGCTGCTTCTATGGCGTCCAGATGGGATGGTCGAAAACATAGAGGCGGATCAAAGTTACTACCTTGGCGAAGTAAATCACTTGGGTGTAACAGATTTCGACAAAAACTTGGCTCACATAGGGCCATGTCCAACTCCTGACTTCGACATGGCGCCAGCGCCAAACACCTTTTGTTCCCTATACCTGCATCCTGAGCATGGTTTCCAATGGGACAGAGAAGACTTGTCCCACATAGAATTCAGTGGGCTAACTGATATCCAACCAACTGGTTGGGGAAGTGAATTCAGTGATAATGACTGAGTCACAATCTCTGAAGCGAATTTCGGCCTATGTGGCCGAAACCAGGATGATAACGGCTCTCGAAGCCGAAGTAAAGTACATGGCCACACAGGCCAATGATCAACAATTATCTGCTGTTGGCCCAGGAAAGGATTTCGATCCTAGACCTCCTGATATCATGCCAGATGAAATGCAGGAACAGAGGCTCGACGCCATCTATGACGATGAGCCTTTGGGCTTCGAAAAGGATCCCTTGGCGAACAACATTAAGATGTTAGCACAAGACCCTTTAGAAGAAATCAACTTAGGCGAAGGATCAGAGAATAGGCCAACTTACATCAGCGCCAAAATTGATCCAGAACTTAGGTTGGAAGTAATCCAATTGCTGAAAGAGTTTAAAGATTGTTTTGCATGGGATTATGACGAAATGCCTGGTCTCGACAGAGGATTGGTAGAACTTCAGTTGCCAATCAAACCTGGAAAGAAGCCAATCAAGCAAAATCCGAGACGCTTCGCTCCAGAAATATTGTCGAAGATCAAAACGGAGGTCGAAAGACTTCTGAAATGCAAGTTCATTCGTGTTACAAGGTATGTCGAATGGATTGCAAATATTGTGCCAGTAATTAAGAAAAATGGCACATTAAGGGTGTGCATAGATTTCAGAGATTTGAATGCTGCCACCCCCAAAGATGAATATCCTATGCCTGTGGCGGAGATGCTAGTCGATTCTGCCGCTGGCTACGAATACCTGAGTATGCTCGATGGTTATTCAGGATATAATCAAATATTCATTGCTGAAGAGGATGTGTCGAAAACAGCCTTTCGATGCCCTGGGGCCTTAGGCACTTACGAATGGGTAGTGATGCCTTTTGGCCTAAAGAACGCTGGGGCAACGTACCAGCGAGCAATGAATACTATCTTCCATGATTTTATTAACACTTTTATGCAAGTTTATATTGATGATATTGTTATAAAATCTGTTTCCAGGAAGAGTCACATTGACCACCTTCGACAATCATTCGAAAGAATGAGAGAACATGGTCTGAAGATGAACCCTTTGAAGTGTGCGTTCTGTGTAAAAGCTGGAGATTTCTTGGGTTTCGTTGTCCATAAGAAAGGAATCGAAATAAATCAGAACAAGACGAAGGCAATCTTGGAAGCGAAAGCGCCATCGAATAAGAAGGAATTGCAATCTCTCTTAGGCAAGATAAATTTCTTGAGAAGGTTTATATCTAATCTAAGTGGGAAAGCTCAGGCCTTTTCACCCTTACTTCGACTGAATAAAGAGGGGTTCGAATGGGGGCAAGAGCAACAAGAAGCCTTCGACAAAATCAAAGGGTACCTCACTAAGCCACCTATTTTGGTGCCTCCTTGTAGCAATAGGAGTATGAGATTGTACATAGCTGCATCTGACAAAACTCTGGGAAGTATGTTAGCCCAAGAGGATGAGAATGGAGTCGAAAGACCCATTTATTATCTCAGTCGAGTTTTGAATGATGCAGAAACTAGATATAGCGAAGTTGAAAAATTGTGTCTATGTCTGTATTTCTCTTGTACAAAGCTCAAACAATATATAAAACCAGTTGATGTTTATGTTTCGTCTCATTTTGATGTTTTCAAATATATGTTGTCGAAACCTATCTTGCATAGTCGAATTGGCAAGTGGGCATTAGCATTGACTGAATACTCCTTGACCTTTATGCCTCTTAAGGCAGTAAAAGGACAAGTGGTTGCAGATTTCATAGTCGACCACTCTATTCAAGTCGAGGATATTAACTACGTGGAGATAGAACCTTGGAAATTCTACTTCGATGGTTCCAGCCATAAAAATGGAACAGGAGTAGGAGTCTTGATTATTTCTCCAGATAAAATTCCAACAACATTCAAGTACCAAATCGAAGGTTCTTGTTCGAACAACGAGGCTGAGTATGAAGCTCTAATTACTGGCCTCGAAATATTGTTGGAATTGGGGGCAACTCGAGTCGAAATAATGGGAGACTCAGAGTTAGTCATCAAGCAAGTCACAAAGGAGTATAAATGCATAAGAGAGAATCTCATTATGTACTTTGTGATAGCAAATCGTTTATTGAAACAATTTGAAAGTGTCAATATTCGACACATACCCAGAGTCGAAAATCAAATAGCCAATGACTTGGCACAGATTGCATCTGGGTATAAGATTTCAAAAACGAGATTACAAAGAGCAATCGAAGTTCGAGAGAAGATAAGAGCAACTTGTCTATCACCAACAGACTTGGAATCGACAAGGCTAGGTTATGCTGATCACTCAAACTTCGAAATTTCGTTCATTGATAATTTGTCAGACCAGGATTGGAGGAAACCCATTGTGGACTATCTTCAAAATCCAGGAGCTCCGACAGAACGAAAGACAAAATACAGGGCGTTGAGTTTTGTACTCATGGGTAATGAGTTATTCAAGAAGACGCCTGAAGGGGTGTTGCTGAAATGTTTAAGTGAAACTGAAGCATACATAGCCCTTTCGACTACACATGCTGGGGCATGTGGGGCTCACCAAGCAGGCCATAAGATGAAATGGTTGTTGTTTCGACAAGGACTATATTGGCCCACTATGCTGAAAGATTGTGTTGAGTTCGCCAAAGGTTGTCAAGAGTGTCAAGTTCATACAGGCATCCAGCATGTACCAGCAAGCGAACTTCACTCGATAGTGAAGCCTTGGCCCTTTCGAGGATGGGCGTTGGATCTCATTGGAGAGATTCGACCAGCATCATCAAAGAGTCAGAAATACATATTGGTAGGCATTGATTATTTTACTAAGTGGATTGAAGCTGTCCCTTTAGTCAATGTAGACCAAGAAAATGTCATTGAATTCATTCAAAAGAACATTATATTTAGGTATGGAATCCCTGAGACAATAACAACTGATCAAGGTTCAGTTTTCACTGGTCGAAAGATGCAGGAATTTGCTCAGGAAACAGGTTTCAAACTCCTAACATCCACGCCTTACTATGCACAGGCGAATGGTCAAGTCGAAGCAGCTAACAAAGTGGTAATTGGCTTGATAAAGAAACATGTTGGGAAGAAACCAAAGAATTGGCATAAGACGTTAGACCAGATTTTATGGGCTTGTCGAACGTCCCCAAAAGAAGCCACTGGTACAACACCATATAGGCTAACTTTTGGCCATGATGCAGTATTGCCAGCAGAAATTTGTCTTCAATCTGCAAGAGTTCAGAGGCATTATGATATTCCTTCTGAGGTTTATTGGAATATGATGTTAGATGAATTGGTGGATTTAGACGAAGAGAGATTACACGCTCTCGACTTACTCAGGCTTCAGAAGAAAAGAGTCGAAGACTCTTATAATAGAAAGGTAAAACCTAAGGTATTTTTGCCTGAAGATTTAGTTTGGAAGGTAATTCTTCCCATGGATCGACGGGATCGAAGCATGGGGAAATGGTCACCCAAATGGGAAGGACCCTTCAGAGTTATCCAAACTTTTTCTGGTGGAGCCTATGAAGTCGAAGAGATAAGTGGTGATAAAAGGCTCTTGAGAGTAAATGGTAAATATTTGAAAAAATATAAGCCTATACTTCAAGAGATAAAAATAAAATAATAAAAGAACAAGCTAAATGCCAAAATGGAAATTTTTATTAATTTCAGCCAAAATGGCAATTGTTGTCGAAAGCGATTACAGAAGATGGTTACAAAAGAGAATCAATCAAAAGGAAAGAGAATTCTTGAGTCGAAGATACTTGGCATGCTGCAGATCCAACCTCTTTTTGCACCAAGATTTTTCTTGCACCAGTTTGGCAATTTGGGCGTCGAGGCTTTGAGCCCTCTCAGCGAATTCCAGGCCTTGCTTAATCTCAGTCTGGCTCTCAGCGTCTGGGATGGTCGAAAGAATTTCCTCCTGGAGTACAGTGTTGGCGTTTATCTTCGCCTCTATCTCTGCAATTTGTGCTCGGAAGGAGACATTCTCTCGCTCAATAGCATCGAACCTTTCCTGTGCAGACGCTTTCTGTTTCGACAACTCGGCAATTCGAGAAGTCGAATCTGAGACAGCTGTCCATGCAGATGAGCTTTTGCCATGCAACACTTCGAGCTGACTGTTAAAAGTTCGTTGGCGCCTGTAATCCGCCGAGACTTGATCAATCATAGAATGTAATTCCATGATTAAGTCTGAGATTTCTGGGGCTACAGCATTGAAGTCAACAGCATTCAAAACCTCTTTTAAGCAAGATGGAGCAGTGGGGTCCCCCTCTAAAGCCTTCATTAAATCTCTCTTGAAGAACTGGGCCTTGACCTTCGCCAACGCATCATCAAGAGGAGAAGTCTCAGTAGATTTCCCCGACAGAGTAGGAATTTCCTGACTGGTGTCAGAAGAACTCTTACTCTCGACGATTGCATTAAGGTAGCTGACAGGGTCAGTTTGTTTCAAGATTTCCAAGTCTTCTTTCGACCTGTGCTTTGAGGAGGTGACCCTTGCCATAGTATTATCTTGGACTTGAGTCTGTTGAATGCTGAGTGCCTCGTTTGGTTGCTCTTCGACTTGAACTGAGGCGGTACTAGCATCGACTTGTGGTTCTTTGTTAACATCACCTTGGGGTCCTTCGCCAGCGTCATTTTGTGGCTTTTCGCTAGCGTCGCCCTGGTGGTCTTCGCCAGTACCACCTTGAAGCTCTTCGTCAACAGCATCTTGATTCTCTTCGCCATTGCCTTGGTCTCTTCCTTCAGGATTCTCTTCTGACGACAAGTCTACCACAGGAACCGTTTCTGGCTGTGTTTCCTCCGCCATAGGTTCTTCAGTTGTCTTCTCCACTGTTTCAGCATTGGCCTCAGTCTCAGTGTGGGCTTCGTCATTACCCAAATTTTTCTCCTGAGGCCTGCTGAGTTCAGCAGATTCTAGAGTTTCTGAAGTCCTTGGTGGAGAACTTTCAGTAGTGTCCTGAAGAAAAGAAAGAAGACAAGTCTTCAGATGTCGAAAGAGACATAATCGAATACTGGTATCTATGCCTAAGTTTTGAGAAGGGTCCAATAGATTACCTGTGGATTAACTTCAGCCCCAGGGCTGGAATTGTCACTTTCGACAGGCTTGGTAACAAGAGCGTTCAGTTCCTCCTCAGTTGGTTCCTCGATGACCACTTCGGGTGGCCTAGGCTTTCTCACACCAACCTTTATTCTGACGGTTCGACCTTCAGGAGCTGGAGTAGGAACAGAAGCGTCCTTCGTTAACTTTCGCCTCTTTAAGGGAGAAGGAGGGGAATCACTTTCGTCATCACTCCCCGATTCGATCACCAATGCTGCCCTTTTCTTGGGCGAAGGGGCCTGAAAACCAATAGGAATTCGATTGAATAATTACGTCGAAAATAAAAAATCGAAAGCCAGAATGAAAATGAAGAAAATCTGGTTACCGATGCAGGAGGCCTCCTCGAAGAGCCTTCCCCCTGTTGGTTGCCCGTTGTCTTCGCCGGCGCTATAGTCTTCGCCGGCGGTGGAGGTTTTGTCGAAGGGACTCTTCCTTGTGGGCCTTCTGTAGCCTTCTTGGCTAGGGGTTTTCGAACAACTGAAAGCGAAAAGGAAAGTTAATAGGCTAACAGTCGAAGAGAAAGATAAAAAGTAAATGTGAGAGCATGAACTTACATTTCTTTACTTTGTCCAATACAAGGACAAAAGACTTCTGCAACTCTGCTATGAAGTCCTTCTCGTCGAAGAAGTACTCAGCATAATAACTTCTCCACCACTCTTCAAAAGATGGTGAGCAAAGGAAGTTAAGCTGGTAGTTGAACAGCGAGAGGATTGTTCGACCAGCATATCTTCCGATATGCTTGGTAGCAGCTTCTTCTGTATAATCGTTGCAGAAGTACAACATTGACTTCTCTCTTTGGAAAATGGGAGAAGGCAGGGTTTGGATGATACCAAACTGGCGAGACACCAGATTGGGTTGATAGGCAAGCAGACTCAAATGAGTCTTTGAACTCTTAAATCGAAGAGGCATGATCCTGGGTGTCAGGAACGCCTCCCAAAGAACAGTGTGCTCATCGACGTTGGGACCACTCGACTCCTTTGGGTGTGGCCTTGTAAACCATGCTGGCCCCACCTTCCGTTGAGCAAATGGAGCCATAGTCGAAACAAATTCCTTCCTTCGAGCGAACATCAGAACGAAGTTAGTGAAGGTTTGTTGGAACTCTAGCCCATCTTCCACAGGTGTCAGTAGAGCCAGCCTAATTCCTTCGATACGTCTATTAGCTATCGCTGGGGCTTGTTCATTTATCTGATTCTTCTTGGGTAAGAAGGATTCGAAAGTGGCATTGAGCCACAGTTGAAGTAGCCAGAAAGGCCCAGCGAGTAGCAAACTGTTCCTATCTTCGACGTGTTTCAAGAGAGTGACCCCATTGCTGATTGAGTCATAAAGACTGGCCAGAATTAGTTCTGCCAAACAGATGTTCTGGCGGTGATGCAGTTGGGTAGCCAGAGTGACCATCTTTTTGGTCACTTGTAGAGACTTCGAACAAAACACAAAGCGAGTTAGCCATAAGGCTAGAAACGCTATGTGTTCGACATCCGACACTGTATTCGTCGACCTGTCGTGAAAATGGTTGATAAAGGTGGTGAATGTTGGCTTGGTTTCAGAGAAGCCAATTTGGTCCTCCGACATCTCTTCCGGGTCGAAGTAATCTCCGGTTGGTCGAAGGCCAGTGATGGCTGCTACGTCGAAGAGTGTGGGGGTTAACATCCCACATGGAAGGTGAAAGGTGAAGTGAGAGTTATCCCAGAATAACAGCGAAGCTATAAGCATCTCTGGGGAGTAGTTTAAGCCTGTCTTCGACAGCATTATTAGGTCAAAGATTCCCATTTCCTTCCAGACTGGAGTTTGATGTTTCTCCAACTTTGTTAGCCAAGCAACATAGTCAGAGGTCAGATTAGGGCAAGACCTAAAGACTCTAACACTTTTGTTGAAGAAACGAAGGTCGATCTTCTCGTGTGTAGGGTCTTCGTTGTCTTCTGCGTCCTTCTTGGCGCATGCTACTGGCTTAAGTTTCTCGACGATGGGGAAGTAGCTCTTGATCTTCAGAGCTTCAGAGATGCTTGGGTTCATGGGTCCAGACATTGCGAAGATCTGGTTGGAGTATCCAACCGGGATCATCAAGTGACGCGAGTAAGCATCGCGAACGGAGATGTCAGATGGTTCAGGGACCCTTCGTTTCCCTGTAGCGTTCACTACCGGAGCAGTAACAAAGACCTTGGGCTTAGCAAGTTGTTCAGTTGGTGCGTTAGTCTTGGGGGCAGTGGAAGCAGAAGCCATTGTTGAGGATGAAGATGAAGTTGGAAAAGGAAGAGTTTTTCTGCAAAGAGAACAAGTTTGTAAGAAAGCAAGGGAGTTTGAGGGATAGTTTGCGTGAAAAGTCCCACAATGGGATATTCACTACTATTTATAGTAGTGGGAGAAATTCCCAATAAACGAGGGCATTAAATGTCATTTAATGCTGCAGGAATTAGTGGGACACGTGGCAGCATCCTGTTGTTTTGGCCGTTTCTGCAGAAACAGAGAGACGCAGCGTGCGTCCTCGTTTTTGGGATTTGTCATAATGACAAATTATGAAGTGATGTTTGGTTCTGCACGCCGTACTGACAGTGACGTCCTAGGATCAAATCAATGATGGTTTCTTGGGATTGCCAATAGTTGGTAAAAAGCAACAAAAAGTGCACAAGTTAACTTGTGACTAAGCGTGGAAAAACAGGTGTCGAATGGCGTTTTCAAAGAATGCCTTTTTCTTTCAGAGTCGAAATAAGGCATTCTTGGGGGGCAATTTGTTGGCTCCTAAATTCGACACCTTTGTTTTGATTGATGACAGCCATTAAAAGCTGAAAGATGCTTTCGACTGGCTAAACCTGTCGAAGTGCCCGTCGAAAGATGGCAAAATACTTAGAAGATTTCTTCCAAGGAAGAAGGCTGATTTCCTTCGACGTCGAAGGAGTTTTCGTCGAAGACGTCTCTTAATGAAGGTGTTCGATGATCCAGAAGTGGAGCAGTTTGAAATTCAAAGCTTTGGAGGGAAAACGGTTTCCAGCAGTTACTACGTGCAAACGTGCAAGGATCTGGAGCGTCGAACATGGAGAACGTGACAAGTGGCTTGATCTCGAAGCAGTGTAACTGCCCGACGGTTACTTGGAATGTTTTTGTATAAATAGGAGTAGACATGTAGTTTCTCGCGTGTGTTCACAATAGATACATAGTCACTCATTTAGATTCAAGTACCCAGTGTGAGCGAACGAATTGTTGAGAAATGTATGTGTGAAACACCAATTTTATCAATTCAAGTCATTTACTTTTCCAGTATTTTACATGCTTTTCCCCTTTAAGATTCCTGTCGAACCTTTACATTCAAGCCTTGTTTATTTTACCAAGCCTTTCCTTTATGCAATTTACCTTAAACAATTTACTTAAAGCCTTATCCACATTAATTAAACTTCAAAATCAACCTATGTCCATAGGATCAATCTGATCGATCCTGCGAGTAACCAAATAAGTAACCATTTGGAGGATCAGCGGTTGTTTACCAAATCCCTAGGTAAACACTTCCACCTTTTGGATCGATGTTTTGAATTAATTTGAATCCATGAATTCTTAAACTAAAAATATCATACCATAGCTCACTATTTTCCAAACCAATTCTTAATCAATGAAACTTCACACATAAGTCCATCACCTTAAAAACTCATAGCGTAAATCGAAATTAGAGGTCAAAATGACCTATAATGTTCCAATAGAATCCACAACTTTCTAAGCACAATTTGACTTCGACCCTTGAAGCAAAATTTTAGACAATGCCATTTGTCAAACGATGCAAAAATAATCAACTTGAAATGATTAAGATTGAAAGAATTATGATCTTTGTATGTTGGATGAAAGTCACGTGAATTTAGGTCAAAGTCACAAAACGACCTCTAATGTACTCATATTTTTGATGGCCTGCTACACGTAATTATTTCTTGACTTAAAAAGAGAAATTGGAGATTATGTCAAGCAGATTCATATGCTCGAAGAATCGACCAAAAATAATTAATAATGAAGAATTTATGATTATTTGAACTTGAACTTGCAAACGTTGACTTTCAGCCAACCCACTTTAAATTAACTACATACTTTGTCTTTCTTCAACAACTCGAAGCATTATTTGAAGGGTGAGAAAACACTTAGAAGGGGGGGGGGGTTGAATAAGTTTCTCTTTTTCTTTTTCTTAAAGGCTCAACAATAATGGAAAGACACGGTTATTTTATCCTGGTTCGTTTGAACTCAAACTACTCTAGTCCATCCGCCAAGGTGATTTCGCCTTTCTCAACAATGACTTAATTCACTATAATCAACTGATTACAATCACACAACAACTGTTGTGACTAACAATGCACAAGTAATCTTACAAGTGACTAACACCACTAAGACTTAAACTAGTCCTAGTCTACTTGAGAAATCTGACCAAACTTGGTCTCTCAAGGAACAAATACAAGAGTTAAATCTTTACAGATAGTGAAACAAAAATTGCTTCTAAGAAAGCTATACAACAACTGTGATTTTTCACTAAGATTAGTATTGCACAAAGTGTATGTAAAATAATTTGTGAGCCCAGAATATTTTCACGTAGTTCTTGCTTCTTTTGAATTTGTTGAGTTGTTGGCGTGCAATAAATGATCTTCTATTTATAGAATGAAGAAAATTGGTCGTTGCTGCCTTCAAAAAGTGGAGAGCAATTAATGTTTACGTGTTTGCTTGCAGTATTGCATTTTCCAATGAACTAGCACAGACACTTGAGTGCATGTAGCCGTCTTTGCATTAAATGAGCAAACGACACTTGTCAGAGCATGTTTCCTGAAACTTGACAAGACTTGTTAGCTTCTTTATTCTTTCAGAACTAGCTTCACGTCTTGCTTTAGAACATGCTTGCATATCTTCTTATCAGCGCTTGCTTTCTTTATACTATCAGAACGTAGCTTGCTTTCAAAGTACTTCTGAATAAGGAAACTTGCCAAGCGTTAGAAGATGCAGAAGACAGTTTCTTATCAGAGTCAGCATCAGCACTTGCACTAAAACAAATAGTTCTTTCATTATAGAACTTCTTCATTTATTTTCAGCTCAGCACATCAAGATGCTTCTGTCAGAACATTATCTGAAACAATTAAATATGTTCATCAGAGTATCAAATATTTAAAATATATTGTTATCATCAAAACTCTGAGATATGATCAGAACCAATCTTGTTCTAACAATCTCCCCCTTTTTGATGATGACAAAAATATTCAGATATAGAAATAAATTTGAATAAGAGATAAGAATCTCCCCCTGAAATAAATATTTCTATAAGAAAAACTTCCTGAGAATTTTCATCAGAGCTTTGAAATTTTATTCTAGGATTTCTTCAGCAAGTCATTTGAAGATAATGTTCATTTGAATTAAACTTCCACAGTTTAGTGATACCTGCAAAATTCTTTTAAACATAGAAAGAAATCTTTGTATTTTGTTCAAATGTTTGAGACTTTGTCCCATAACTGTTAATCAGAGATTAGATCAAAATACTCATTTTCTCCCCCTTTTTGGCATAATAAAAAAGTATATAAAAATAGTAGAAGAGCGTAAAGGTTTTAATAAAAGATTCAGAGGTACAAAACAACAAACAAAAACAAGAAACAAAATGACACTAAGATTTTTTAGAAACAAGAGCCATAAGAAGATTCTTGATCTCAGATGCAGATTCCTCTTGTTTCATCATCCAGTTTCTGATTTCCTGGTTTGTATGATATTGCTTGTCCAAGAACTCATGAATAACTTCATTTTCCCTCTTAAGTTCATTCAGAGTATTCATAACAAGTTAAGTAGGAGCAGAGGATGAAGAAGCTTCAACAGATACAACCTTTAGAGTAGATGCAACAGAGTCAGAATGAACAAAAGTTGAAAGAAGAGTGCCCAGATCCACCATAAGAGTTGGCACAGGTTCAGGTGCAGCTTTAGCAGAAGGTTGATTCAATAAAACTATTGCCAGAGGATTTGAATCTTCAGAGGCATCTTCAGACTCATCTTCTGAAATGTCCATTTGATCAGCTGGAGCATTAGTAATCATCATAGAAGACTTCTTGTCCCAAATATCAGCAGCTTCTGACTGGAAGGCATGCAGATGTTTGGAGAAGTTCTCAAGCACCTGAGAATGACATAAGTCTTGCAAATTCAGTGACTCAACATCTAAGCTTCTTCTGAATGTTTCCCACAGAAGATTTGTTGCTGCTGGGTTCACATTTCTGGTGCAGTCTTCCTTCAGCAGGTCCAACAAAGCTTGTACTTCTATTAAGAAATTTTGAAAACATACATTTACATCTGGCTGGACAGGTTTGGGAACAACCTTTTTGTAGGTTTTGTTTTTCAGAAATTGTAGAGATTCAAAATCAACTACAGTTTTCAGAAAGTTAGCTGGTTCAGGATTTTCTGATTGTTCACGTGTTTCAGTTTGGTCAGGTTGTTCAAAAGGTTCAGGTGTTTCAGATGGATTGAGAGGTTCAGAGGGTTCATGTGTTGCTGATGGTTCACAAGGTTCAGATGGTTTATGTGACGGATGGAGGTTATGTTCTGTAGATTGAGGAGGTGAAAGCATTGGTGAGTTAGGTGTTAGAAGTTGTGGAGATGTGGGTGGTGTGACGTCAGGTGAAATGATGATGGTGTTATCAGCAGTGGGGGTAGGATTTTGTGGTTGTGTTCTGTTCATGGCAAAGATATTTTCAGAAGGTAGGGTGAATGGTGGCTTTATTGTGGCCAGAGGTTCGTTTATTCCTGGTATTCTCCAAGAGCCAGCATCATACCATCCAGTAGGTCTGGGTGATAAAGGTCTGGGAGGAGGTCTAGAAAGGTTTTCAGCAAGAATAGTTTGAGAGATAGGTGTTTGAGAGGGTTCTGTTTGAGATGGTTTTGTTTGGGTTTCAGAGGAGTAATCAGAGTCATAATCACTCAAGTCTGATAAAACTTGATCTCTTTGAGGGTTTTCAGCAAGAGGTTCAGAGGATATGGTCAAGTCTATGTCAACATCTATGTCACCTAAGGTTTGGGGTTCAACAAATGTAGATATATTTACAGAATCATTAATAGAAATAGTTTCAGCAGATGTACCTGATTTCTTCTTCTTCTTCTGAGGTCTAGCAGATGGTCCTTCAACTTTTTTCCTCTTCATTGGTTGTTGAAATACAACATCTGGAGCAGCTTCATGTCTACCTTGAAGCCAAGCAGGGTCAATTGGAGTTCCACTTTCTTTGCAAATCTGAATGTAATGCAAGATGATGCGAGGGTGATCTCCTGAATTAAACAGTGGAAAGTCAACAATTGGAATCCTTCTTCTGGTAATGGATGCTAAAACATAAGGAGTTGGTTCTATCAGCAGTTTGTCAATAATCTTTCTCTTCACCAAATTCTTTCCTGTCAGAGCTTTCCCACATGTAGGCTCTAACTCCCCCAGCAGGTTTGCTTCATCCAAGTGAGCAATCAGACCATTCTCAGTCAGAATGTCTGAAATCAATCTCCACATTGGAATCCAATTCCTTTTGGATTTAGGGTTCTTCATTATTTCTGCTTCCCTAGTTTCTTTGACACGAGTCCAGAGATGATCAAACAATAGATAGGGTAAATCAATCTTAACATTTGTTCAAAGACAGAATAACAAGTATTGCTGGTCAGCATTTATATAGCCAGGAGGACTTGTTTCCTTTCTATGATAAATTCAACCATGGATGATTCTTGCCCAGATTTTATACTTATTTTTCAAATCTCTGAGTTTTAAAGACGCTTGCCCATTTGTAAAAATTTCTGCATAAACTTTTGACATTTCCATTCTGCCACTTGAAATTCCAGTCACTCCAGTTCCTTCAAAACCCAGTAGTTTTCTGATGAGATTTTCTGTTATGGAGATTTCCTTACCCATCACAAATGAGAGGATAACTTTTGGAGAAGAAATAGCGTGTATTCAAAATTCCTTAACAAGGTGTGGAAAAAAAAGACCAACTAGACGGTCAAAGAAGTTTCCCCATCCTTGAAACTCCACAGTAGGAAGAAGATCAAAGCCATTTGCTTTTAGGTTATCAAAATCCACCATTAATTCACTTATAACCTCTAAGCTATCCACTGGAATGAGAGTGGTTCTCTCAGGAATGACGTACTGTTCAGATTGGGTGTTCTCATAATGAGTAGAGGAGGAAGCCATTTGAGCACTTAGATTGAGAGAAGAAAAAATGGGGTTCAGAGAAAAATACACAGAGACGGTTGAGTTTTTGAAAGAGAAGGTAAAAAGTGAGAAAGGGTTTTTACAAAGGTATTTATATGAAATCTTTTGAGAAATAGGTTTTTTTAAAAAATAAAACTGTAAAAAGAGTTTTTTTGAAAAAAATAATCAAGAAGAATCTAATCGTGACAAGCATTTAATGATAATGAAAATTTAGGGGAAAATGTGAGATTTGAGCAAATCATAACAGTTACCTAGAACGGCGTCAATAGCTTAGCGCGCGTGACCTTTCAGAAACATACCACGTGTTTATCTCCTGAAGGTTGCATGAGACATCTGTTTGATCTAATGAACTGCTGAGCTATACTTGAAATGAAACGTTAAAACATTTCAGAACTTTATATATAGCTTCTGATGTAACTTCTCTTCTAACTTCTAAAGAGTTGATAATCAGAACATTCATTTCAGAACATTCTGAAGTCAAACACAGAAGATAAATAAAATTTGATTCAGGACATAATTCCATAAAAATATTTTTCAGAATGAATTTAAATCTATCTTCTGAAAGAGGTTTGGTAAAAATATCAGCCCATTGATGGTCTGTTTTTACAAAGTTTAAATTTAAGATTCCCTTCTGAATGTAGTCCCTTATAAAATGATATTTAATTTCAATGTGTTTATCTTTAGAATGTAAAATAGGATTTTTAGAAAGACAAATTGCAGAAGTATTGTCACAGAAGATAGGAATCTTACTTTCAAAAAGATTAAACTCTTCTATCTGACTTTTCATCCAAATCATCTGAGAACTACATCCAGCAGCAGATATATACTCAGCTTCTGTTGTTGAAAGTGTAATTGTTGCTTGCTTCTTACTGTACCACGAGATAAGATTGTCACCCAGAAACTAGCAGCTTCCAGAGGTGCTCTTTCTTTCAATTCTATCTCCAGCAAAGTCAGCATCACAATAACCTACTAGTCTGAAATCTTTTGATCTTCTGTAACACAGACCCAGATTAGTAGTACCTTTCAGATACCTCAGAATTCTCTTAACAGTAGTTAAGTGAGATTCTCTAGGATCTGATTGGAATCTAGCACATAAAAATACGCTGAATAATATATCAGGTCTAGATGCAGTCAGATAGAGAAGGGATCCAATCATACCTCTGTAGAGCTTCTGATCTACCTTCATACTTACCTCATGTTTTCCCAGAATGCATGTTGGATGCATTGGTGTCTTAGCATCTTTGCTTTCTGACATCTGAAATTTCTTCAGAAGTTCTTTAACATACTTCATCTGATGTATGTAAGTACCTTCTGTAGTCTGGTTAATTTGTATTCCCAGAAAGAACTTCAATTCTCCCATCATGCTCATCTCAAATTCTGCCTGCATGGTCTCAGCAAATTCTTTTCCAAGGGAGATATTAGAGGTTCCAAAAATAATATCATCAACATAAATTTGATAAATTAAGATATCATTTTTAAATGTCTTTCTGAATAAAGTTGTGTCCACTTTCCCTCTGGTAAAATCTTTTTCTAAAAGAAAATTACTCAAACGTTCATACCAAGCTCTGAGAGCTTGTTTTAAATCGTATAAAGACTTTTTTAATTTAAAAACATGTTCTGGATACTTTGAGTCATTAAAGCCAGGAGGTTGATGGACATATACTTCTTCTTCTATATAGCCATTTAAAAATGCACTTTTAACATCCATTTGATATAATGAAATGTTATTTTGAACAGCAAAAGAAATTAATAATCTAATAGACTCTAACCTGGCGACTGGGGAAAAGGTTTCATTATAATCAATTCCTTCTTGTTGACTATAACCCTGTGCAACCAGTCGTTCTTTGTTTCTGACCACCTCTCCTTGCTCATTTAGTTTGTTTCTGAAAACCCATTTAGTTCCTATAGTGTTGAATCCTTTGGGTCTTGGAACTAGATCCCACACATCGTTTCTGGAAAATTGATTGAGTTCATCTTGCATTGCTAAGATCCAATCATTGTCTTCCAAAGCTTCATCAGTAGAAGTTGGCTCAATCAGAGATACCAATCTAAACAATGATTCTTCATTGATTCTGAGAGAGGATCTTGTTCTGATGGGATCTTCTTTTCTTCCAATAATCACGTCTTCTTTATGAGCTAAAGAGATTCTTGGAAACCTTTTTTGAGTGGGTTGTTCAGAGATTCTGAGATTATCCAGAGCATTGTCAAGAGGATGATCTTCTGAGTCTTCCTTTGCTTCTGAGTATTCCTTTGCTTCTGAAGTTTCAGAGTTTGAGGGATGATCTTTTGTACCTACAGAAATATCAATTTGCTTTAGTTGTTGCTGGCCAAGCTTATCATCAAACCTGACTTTGATTGATTCTTCAACAATCAGAGTTTCTGTGTTGTATACTCTATAGCCTTTTGAGCGTTCAGAATATCCAAGCAAAAAACACTTTTGTGCTTTAGAATCAAACTTGTTCAGATTTTCTTTAGTGTTTAGAATAAAACAAGTACATCCAAAATGATGGAAATAAGAAATGTTGGGTTTTCTGTTTTTCCACAATTCATAGGGAGTCTTTTCAAGAATAGGTCTTATAGAGATTCTATTCTGAATATAACATGTTGTGTTCACAGCTTCTGCCAAAAAGTGCTTAGCCATATTTGTTTCATTGATCATGGTTCTGGCCATTTCTTGTAATGTTCTATTCTTTCGTTCTACAAATCCATTTTGTTGTGGAGTTCTAGGACAAGAGAAATTATGAACAATACCATTTTCTTTAAAATATTTTTCAAAATAATGGTTTTCAAATTCTCCACCATGATCACTTCTGACTTTTATAATTCTAAAATCTTTTTCGTTTTGCACTTTGTTACAGAAGTCAACCAACACAGAATGTGACTCATCCTTGTGTTTTAAAAACTTAACCCATGTCTATCTGCTGTAGTCATCAACAATGACCAATCCATACTTCTTTCCTCTGATGGATGCAGTTTTAACTGGCCCAAGCAGATCAATATGAAGTAGTTCTAATGGCCTAGAGGAAGAAACAACATTTTTGGATTTAAAAGAAGGTTTTGGAAATTTTCCTTTTTGACAAGCTTCGCACAGAGCTTCTGAGTTGTACTTCAGATTGGGAAGTCCTCTGACTAAATTTAATTTATTTAGTTGAGATATTTTTCTTAAGCTGACATGTCCCAATCTTCTGTGCCAAACCCATTGCTCATCGCTAACAGACAAAAGGCATTTAACATTATGAGATTTAAGATCTAACAAATCAATTTTGTATATGTTGTTCTTTCTCTTACCAGAAAAGAGGATTGTTCCATCTTTTTAACTCACAGCTCTACAAGAATTTTGATTAAAGATAATGTCATAACCGTTGTCACTTAATTGACTTATGGACAACAGGTTATGCGCTAATCCTTCTACTAATAAAACATTAGAGATAGAAGGAAGGTTACCGTTTCCAATGGTTCCAGAACCAATAATCTTCCCTTTCTGATTACCTCCAAACTTGACGTCTCCTCCAGCTTTTAATTCCAGGTTTTGGAACATAAACTTTCTTCTCGTCATGTGTCGTGAGCACCCAGAGTCCAGGTACCATGACTGGTGTCTCAATTGAGTTGTTAAGGACATTTGTAACAAATATTATTTTATCCTTAGGTACCCATATCTTTTTGGGTCCTCTTGGGTTAGAGTATTTAAACTTTTGTTTGAACTTTGTATTAGCATAAGAGTTTCCAGAATGTGATGTATATTTTATATCATGTGTGTGTCCAACTTTGAATTGTTTGTTCAGAGGTTTATAAGTGAAAGTCATCTTAGCAACAGGTTTTGGTATATATGTCTCCTTCACTTTGTGAGGTTCATATCCAATTCCTCTTCTGTTTTTCCCACTAACTCCATAGATCATTGAAGCCATTTTGCTTCTATATATGCTTTTAGTAAGAAAAGTTTGAAAGCTACCGTCATATTCTTTCAGAATATCTTTTGAACTTGACACAGAATCTGAACTAGAAATTTTTTGAACATTTTGAATTTCTTCTTTAAGTTTAAAATTATTTTCTTTGAGTTCAGATTTTCCTGTTTCATATTTCTCAAGATCAGATGCAAGACTCTTCTTGAGTTTCTTGTATTTGATTTTGAGTTGACTATAGTTTTCCAGAAGTTCTGATAAACTTTCAGCAAGTTCATCTCTAGTAAATTCAGAGAATAACTCTTTTTAATCTGACTCATAGTCTGATTCATCTGCTGTGGTAGCCATCAGAGCTACATTGGGGTTCTTATCTTCAGAATCAGATTCATCTTCAGAGGATTCTGAATCGTCCCAGGTTTCCATCATCCCTTTCTTTCTACCAAACATTTTCTTTGGTTTTTCTCTTTGAAGTTTTGGACAATCACTCTTGTAGTGTCCAGTTTCTTTGCATTCATAACATATTATCTCTCTTCTGTTTGACTTTTTATGTCCAGAAGATTCTGGTTTATCTTCTGACTTCTTGAAGTTCCTGAAATTCTTCTGTCTGTGCTTCCACAGCTGATTGATCCTTCTGGAGAGCAAGGATAGTTCGTCTTCTTCTAACGCAGATTCTTCAGAGTTTACCTCTTCATCCTGAAAAGTGTTAGTTACATATTTTTTAATTGATTTAAGGACAACAGACTTACCTTTCTTCTGAGGCTCGTGCTCATCAATTCTATCTCATGACTTCTGAGAGCGCTGATGAGTTCTTCAAGAGACACGTTGTTCAGATCTTTTGATACTTTGAAAGAATTGACCATAGGTTCCCATCTTCTAGGTAAGCTTCTGATGATCTTTTTAACGTGGTCTGCCTTAGTGTATCCCTTGTTCAAAACTCTCAGACCAGCGATCAGAGTTTGGAACCTTGAGAACATAGCTTCTATAGATTCACTTTCTTCTACTTTGAAGGCTTCATACTTCTGGACGAGAGGCAGAGCTTTAGACTCCTTCACTTGAGCGTTTCCTTCATGAGTCATTTTGAAAGACCTAAACATATCATGTGTTGTATCTCTATTTGTGATCTTTTCATATTCCATTTTAGAGATAACATTTAGAAAAATATTTCTAGCTCTATGATGATTTTTGAAATCATCTTTTTGTTGTCTATCCATATTTTTTTTATCAATCTTGTTTCCTTCTGAGTCTGTAGGATGTGTGTAACCATCCAAGACTATATCCCATAAATCACTATCATGACCTAGAAAGAAACTTTCTAGTCTATCTTTCCAATATTCAAAATATTCTCCATCAAATACAGGAGGTTAGTTGTAGCTATTGTTGTTTTGTTCAGTAGCCATTTGTGTTTTCTTCTGGATCTTTTCCTGACACGGTTAAGTGTTGCGCTCAGAGTCAAGCTCTGATACCAATTGAAGGGTGAGAAAACACTTAGAAGGGGGGGGGGGGGGGGTTAAATAAGTTTCTCTTTTTCTTTTTCTTAAAGGCTCAACAATAATGGAAAGACACGGTTATTTTTATCCTGGTTCATTTGAACTCAAACTACTCCAGTCCACCCGCCAAGGTGATTTCGCCTTTCTCAACAAGGACTTAATACTCTATAATCAACTGATTACAATCACACAACAACTGTTGTGACTAACAATGCACAAGTAATCTTACAAGTGACTAACACCACTAAGACCTAAACTAGTCCCAGTCTACTTGAGAAATCTGACCAAACTTGGTCTCTCAAGGAACAAATACAAGAGTTAAATCTTAACAGATAGTGAAACAAAATTTTCTTCTAAGAAAGCTATATCACAACTATGATTTTTCACTAAGATTAGTATTGCACAAAGTGTATGTAAAATAATTTGTGAGCCCAGAATATTTTCACGTAGTTCTTGCTTCTTTTGAATTTCTTGAGTTGTTGGCTTGCAATAAATGATCTTCTATTTATAGCATGAAGAAAATTGACCGTTGCTGCCTTCAAAAAGTGGAGAGCAATTAATGTTTGCGTGTTTGCTTGCAGTATTGCATTTTCCAATGAACTAGCACAGACACTTGAGTGCATGTAGCCGTCTTTGCATTAAATGAGCAAACGGCACTTGTCAGAGCATGTTTCCTGAAACTTGACAAGACTTGTTAGCTTCTTTATTCTTTCAGAACTAGCTTCACGGCTTGCTTCAGAACATGCTTGCATATCTTCTTATCAGCGATTGCTTTCTTTATACTATCAGAATGTAGCTTGCTTTCAAAGTACTTCTGAACAAGGAAACTTGCCAAGCGTTAGAAGATGTAGAAGATAGTTTCTTATCAGAGTCAGCATTAGCACTTGCGCTAAAAAAATAGTTCTTTCATTAAAGAACTTCTTCATTTATTTTCAGCTCAGCACATCAAGATGCTTCTGTCAGAACATTATCTGAAACAATTAAATATGTTCATCAGAGTATCAAATATATAAAATATAATTTATTGTTATCATCAAAACTCTGAGATATGATGAAAACCAATCTTGTTCTAACATTATTAAGCACATACGAACCTGAGATGACAAAATCTTGATCAAACCATGTTCACACTTGTCAGAATTTGAGATTACCCGTCGAAGAAGGCATAGAAATAAACACATGAACCTATCTCAAAGAGTCTTGAGAATTAAGCAACCAAGCTCACTTTAACCCAGACGACTGAAACTTCAAAATAGCGTGACCTAAGATTATAGATCAGCATTCTTGAAACATAGGCCGTTGGGAACTATTTTTTGGCCTGAACAAACCACAACCCTAATTGGAGAGTCATCACCTAAATTTCTTGATCGCAAACCCTGTCTTACAAGAAACCAAAATAAACAAAACATATTTTTGGATTTTGTTTAGAGGTCAGTAGAATATA
This sequence comes from Vicia faba, assembly GCA_948472305.1. Taxonomy (NCBI): domain Eukaryota; kingdom Viridiplantae; phylum Streptophyta; class Magnoliopsida; order Fabales; family Fabaceae; genus Vicia; species Vicia faba. The sequence goes on from OX451738.1 coordinate 997,172,326, forward strand.
AAACACATATATACAAGATACACGATTCAAGGTGCTTGGTGATCTCTCAAGAGAAAAATTAAAGATAAGACACGGTAGAAGAAGTAACCAAACCCTAATGCATGATCTTGTGTATTGATGGTATGAAATGATATAGGGATCTTAGGGGCAAAAATTGGGTTACAACAATATCTTTACTCGGGCACTGGATGCAAATCAATTTGAAAATTTAATGGGTGAACTGGGAATATGCATTCTTGAGGAATAGTAGACTGAGAAAGAGAGAAAGTTGTTACTGCTATTGTTGTCTTATTCTTAGAAGTGTTTAAGTTTGGGCTAAAAAGGGGGAGAAGCTGGTTGTGCTCATGTGATGTTTTGACAGATGTTCTAACATCTTTCCGTCTGGGAGAATTTGTTTTTCGCTGTAGAAGTTTTTTCTATGTAACATCTGTTTAAACTATATTTATTTTATGATGCTTGTTATTGTTCCCTTGAGGGGGATTTTTGGTTCCATAGTTCAGGGGGAGTATTAAGACAGGGGGGGGGGGGCATGATCTCTGGTATATTGAGATTTTACTTCTCTCTATTGTGTTTCTTGTGATAATATTTTATGATGTCAGACAGGATGTTATGACATCTGGTTTCTGGTGTTTTTTTGGAGTCTCTTTGTGTGTGAGGTTGGGTCTCTCTGTATGAGTGTGCTGCATGTGACTTTTGATTTGGTTTGCTGCATCTTACTATGATTGTATTTCAAGTATGCATGATGCTCATGTATCTATTTTTTGTAACTGTTTTTGTTTGTATCTTCATTTGTATCTTCCATATGATGTTTTAGCCAAAATTTGCTAAAGGCAGAGATTGTAAGTTCCATGGTTTTAGGATTGGCAGTAACTTCACTAAAACATGGTTCTATGATGTTGGGTCAGATGTTCTAACATGTTGATGAAACATTACTGAAGACAGATGGTGTGACAGATGTTGCAACATGTTATACCAGAACATTAGTTTAGTTCTGGTTTTTAATTATTTGAAGATTAGCTTAATTAATTTGAAGATTCTTTATGTTTTTGATACTCATGCAGTCGCAACCAAGCAAGGATGTCTTGGGAACTATTCTATTTTGATCAGGTTTCATAAAAAGGATCTTTGAGCCTTTTTAGGAAACTTTTTTTTAGTTCCTATTATTATGGAAAAGATCTTGCAATTGATTTACAACTAGAAGATTACATTTGTATGAATATTCCAAGCCCATGATTGCAATAGTTTATTTAGGAAGACATTCCAAACCTAAAGCACTAGGAGAAGCCCTAAACACTTAGGGTTTTAGGGTTTTAGCGTGTCTTTGTTAATTGTGATCCTCTCTATTATCTTTTGTATTAGAGGTGGACTATTTAGTTTGTCAATCACTCAAAAGCTTTTAAGCAAGAGTGGATTGTAGGTCAAGTTACCTTTTTTTCATCAGTCAAAAGCTTTTAAGTAGAATTGATTTTGTCTTTGAAGAGTGTGTTCGTTGTTTTGGTTATTGTTAAGGGTTTGTCACAGGTTTGTGACTATTGGGAAGTGAGAAGGGTCTCATATCTAGGAGTGTCTAAGATAGAAATTGCATGGGTAGATATTAGGAGAGAATATTGTAAACAAGGGGTTGTTTAAAGCTTCAAACTGATTCTATTTTAGTGGATTTCCTCCCTGGCTTGGTAGCCCCCAGATGTAGGTGAAGTTGCATCGAACAGGGTTAACAATTGCTGGTGTTATTCAGTTTATGCAACTTATCTTAATTGCATAATTGTTTCTGTTGGGTTTAGTAATTTGATCCTAGTGTTGCAACATATGGTTCAACATCTGGAATCTGTGTGCCAAAATTACAAAATGTCTAACTACCCTGCCCTAATATACTAATAGACTGCCCTAGTTTGTTATGCACGACCACTAATTCTCCCCTAAAAATTCAACCTAACATACTTCCCACTTCTCAAACTAACACAAACCTACCGATTTTCACTCAATTTACCTTCAAACAAACACAAACTACAACTGATTTTTTGAGATCAAATCTCAGCCACTCTTAAGTATTTCACTTGGATCACAATCCTATTGTATAAATTCATCTCACCCAAATAAACTTAACTGCATTTCCCTCCAATTTACTCCATATTCATCATATTTAAACCCCCACTTTCACTCTCCTTAGTCAACAATTCTTACCTAAGAACACGCTGCCCTATTCACTCTATAACCCTTACCAAAGCTAAGATTTTGAACTTGCTCAAAGTTTCACATTGTAACTCTGAGACAAGTGAGCTCAGCCTCACCATACAAAATCTCTCTCCTTGCAGTTTTCGCCACCATCATTCTCTAATCTCCATACCTACACTCTCTGCACTCTAATCTCTATACTCACAACATACAACAAAAACATAGAACAACAACAATCTCCAGCAATCTTAGAGTAAATTCAGAATTGAGAAAATAAGAGGAGAAGGAGAAGAAGATATTCAAATCAGCGAGAGAATGAGCTTTTACCTAGATTTCACATTACTCTCTGGGTTTATTTGATCTTCATCTATGTTAGTACACAATAAAGACCGAGAAACTCCTCCTTCCTGTTGGTAGGTGTCTCCTCTTCCCGCTTTTTGTCAATCTTTTTCATGCTAGTTTGTTGATTTTTTCATATTGATGCAGACTCCCTTCCCATTTGATTGATTCTTCACATGTTTGAGGGTTATTTTTGTTTTATATAGTTTAGGGTTTTATGCTATTTGACTATATTTTAGGTTTTTCATGAGGTTTTGGGCTAATTGAGGGTGAGAATTAGGTAGAGGAGGAGGAAAGGAAGAGTGTGGTGGTGAAAAATTAGGGTTTGGTCCCCCGCCGCCGGAGGCAATTTCCTACGTGATTGGGTCGATTTCCAGCCACCACGAAACATTAGAGAGAGACAGAGAGGAGAATGAAAGTGTTAGAGTTGAATGAAGCTCAATCTGTACTTTTTACCCTTTGCTGGTTTATTAATGGGCTTGGGTTAAGCCCATTTGCCGTCTTTACTTCCATGCACCCCATAAATTAATTGTACACCCTACTAGATAAATGAAAGGAACATGGGCTAAACACAAATCTTAGTGCCTCTAATTCTTTCTTCTACACCCTTTTCGATTTTCAAACCCCCTGGAAGAATTTCATTTTAATTTATTTGGAAACTATCTATTTTCTTTTTTCAGAATTTTAGGTTAATTCTTTCTTTAGGACCTTTAGTTCCTCTTTGAGATTCCATTCTTCTAGTGAATTAATATTTTCTTTTAGGACATTAATTTGGTTCTTAGGAGATTCAATTTTGGTGAATCTTATTAATTTTCCTCTTTTTATTCATGATGATACTTATTGCACTTGTTTATATCATTTTGGTTGTTTGATTGTGATTAGCCAATAGTTAACAAATCTTGTAATATGCTCATTTTCCCCATTATTTGTTTAGCCCCTTAATTGATCCTTTTTGTTAATTAGGTGATTAAATATTAAACACTTGGTATTTTTAGTTATATAATTAATCCTTTTGGTTAGTTAGATGAATAATTGTGAACATTAGGATGTAATTTTTACACACTTAGACCCCTTTGTATTATATGCAAAGTGTACTTGCGATTATCATGATAGTTCATTAGTAAATATGCCCTTTCTCATGTTATAAAACAAAACAAAAATTGCAATAAACTTATCTAAAATACTTAATTATGATACAACCGAGCGCCACGAGCCCTAAGTAGTGAAGAAGGAATAATTGGGCGTATGCTTTTTTATTTCGAGTGCTCTGAACACCTAGCGTATGACTTGATCGTTCATAGTGCTCACCTTCAGTCATGGACTTTAGTTCAATTTGTATAAAAAAAATCTCAATTAAAGGACGAAAAAGGTCTGGTTGGGTGTATGCCTCTCATTACCCCGAGTATCTGGATGCCTGCGATATAACATGTAGTCTAGATACTCGTCTCTTGAAAATCAATCAAAACCAATAAAATTCTATTTTTTTCTCCTTAGGGAAATCAAAAACTTTTCATAAAAGAACACGTTATATTCGTTCTATCGCAATACAAATGAACGCTTAAGCCTTCCATGCACGAGAAAACAAGCAACATTTAACTGCTAGAACGCGACTTTGACACCGTTCGATAAAATCCACCAACAAACACTTATTTTCTATTCACGAACTACATAGCTCTGATTTTCTTATTGCACTATGAGAATACATAGGCACAAGATCTTGAAATCTTGGCGAGCAAATTAATTAAAAAAATATTTTTCCCCTTAATTAAATCCTTTATAAAACAAATAATAAATCAGTAATCACAAGTAACTTTTAGATAATACTCATATACGCGAAACAATCAAAATGGCTCTCGTTGAGTACAACGAATGTGACGGGTGCTAATACCTCCTCCTTGCATAAACCACTCCTAAAACTGAACTTAGTTGTGACAACCATTTTCTTTCTCTTTTGGGGTTTTATCAATATTTTCCCTTTCTTTTGGAAAAATAAAATTCGAGTGTGACTCTGTCTTTATTTCGAGCGTTCCTTACGCTCAGATAATTTTTTGCAGCGCGACAGCGAGCAGTCATACCCCAATTTTCCCTACCCTGTTTTATTTTCATATGGATTTTATCAAAATCATCTGAGCATAATAATACATCATTTGATTGTTTTATTCATCATATGTAGATTACCTTTCATTCATCCATTTTTTAGGTTCATGGTTAAATTCATTTATAAGTCATGTTCCATTATCATTTGTCAAAATATGATTTATGGTTCAAAGGTTTAAATTCATTTAATAATCATCATTAAAGATGTTTTTGGTTCTAATTTTAAAACTAATTTGTATTAATAAATAAATTTGGTTTATTTTGTTTCAATAGTATGGTTGGTTTTACTTCTGTTTTGGCCATTTTGACTTTAGAAAGGATTATGATGACAATCATCACTTGTGAAGAATGTATGCTTTTATTCTCTTCTAAAGCACTTAAGAAAATGCAAGTATTGAAATAAATAAAATGATCGCGACTTGAAGAGTCTATTGGGTTAACTAACTGCAAGTGCACAGTCTAATCGTGTAGTTTTAAAAGATATTAAACCCACAGGGACTAATAACCAAACTAATGTTATCTATCGTTACTATATAAACCTAAGGCGAATAATTATCTTGGATTAACGGGAATTGAAACTAAACTAAAGTTAATATAAAAATATTATAATAAAGAGAGACCAGAGTGTGCATTCCACGTACCTCAGGGACTACGTAACTCATTGTCTTGTAGCGACGTTAGAAAAGTGTTTAGTAGAAAAATATCAATTTAAAGAAAATATATCACACACTAGTGGTTTTGAATAAAGTCATGTTCCTTGACCATGGGATTTTTCTCTCGCTCGCCTATTCAAATCAAGGATCACGTTTTGAAAAATAAACAAGTTCTAATCGGTACCTAAAGTGCTCTATCCCTCTTTAGGAGTCGATGCCCCGTTCTTACTATCTGGTTTGATCCCCATGTTCTCGCAGTGCCAGCTCGAAGCTTAGTTAATTTCTCACTCTCGTGACAAAATCGTGTTAAATAACTTCTCTCTCTCATGACAAAGGTAATTAAATTGAGTTTAAAAACAAAGACCAAAATAGTTTTTTCAAATTAAATTATCTAGCCAACTTGTTACCGAGCCCCGTCGGAATCGATGATTCCCACATACCGGACTCTAGAAGTTTAGTCAGACATACTTTTTAGCGAAATAAAACTAAACATGATTATTGGAATAAGAAACAATGGAAATTCAACAAAACTAAAGAATAATAATAATAATGCAATTAAAGTAAAACCTATAGATCGAGAATAAAAGAACTGAAACTATATATAAAATGATGGCAAGATTATGATCTAAGAGTACACTTTGAGTTTTCAATTTTACAAAGCTTCACTAATGGTTCTCGGATACCTAGAACCAAGAATATAAAGCCTATATATAGTGTCACAAGTCTAATTCTTGTTTCAAATTGTGTACAATTGCCATGAGAAAATCTAGGGAGGTGGAAAAGAACGGGTCCAAGTATGTTATGCATGTTTCTGCTTTACTGGTGTATGGCGACCGCCAGGGAGCTCATGGCGACCGCCATGAGTCATCTTCATTAAATTATGTGGTTGCTAGCCATGGAGAGTGCCATGGTCCTGGTGGCGACCGCCACATCAGTAGAAGTGGAATTCTGCACAGTTTTGCTTCCTTTGCTTGCTCTTTTCCAATTCCGATGTGTTTTACTTCACGAATAGGATAATGCCTGAAACACAATATAAAGCAACATAAAAATGATAAATGAAAAAAATAGCATGCGAATTGAGTTGGAAAATACAACGCGTTTTCAAGTAATCAAACTCCCCCACACTTAGACCATTGCTTGTCCTCAAGCAATCAACCAACATAATAATAATAATAATTAAAACATGGGTGTAAAAGCATGCACACAATAAAGACTCTAATCATATGTGGCTGCTAGGCTATTGATAAATCGATAGGTACTGAACAAGAATACCAAGGATACCGTAATGACACAACACCACACTTTGCGGTCAAAAACTCCCATCCTATGCAAACCAATCTGAATCATGCTATTATAACTTGACCTATTTTTTCGTCTTTTTTCACCCACTTTCATTCTAGCGCAATCACATTAAGCATGTTACCAATACACGCTCATAGTAAGGAGATCAGTTAGTTATTATGATCTTTCTTAAGCACGGGGTTCTGGTACTAAGCAGTGCAACCCCATTTTTCTCAATTACTGATTACGGGGGATCAAACCATAGTCCACCCTACCAAGTACGGTACCAGTGACCTTCGGACAAACCAACAATGGGTGCTTATTATTATATTTATAAAGGTATAACAAATGTTAGGATAAATGATTGGGTGAGGGTCACCTAACTTAGAAGGCTACTATTTTTTTAGTTAACAACATTTATTCATTAAAAACGATATCATTCACTTATGTTCATCGACTCCCCTACATAGAGTTTTCTTAGGATGGTGTTGACTGCTAATATAAACTACTTGGGGTTACTTTAAAACTCAAACTCGAGGTCTCGGCATAATAGGTACTCAAATTGGGTTTTGCATATTTTGGGGGTTTAAGGTGTAAAAATGGTACCGATTTTATCTAATCTTTCTCAAGTCTCTTTAACAAAGCGTAAAGTGCAAAACAACCTATATACTCTTAGAGTGTCGTGGCATGAATCAAATGAAGTTTTTTCTATTGGGGTCAATTTAAAGGGAGTTATCAACAAAAGAAAATAACACGCATAAATGACCCGATAACACATGCTATTATTAAATAAAAATTGAAAATAGAAATCCTAAAGGAATAAAAATAAAACTAAGAAAGCGACAAATCTACCTAGAAAGCAATAACTAAAAGAAATGAATAAACTCCATAAATCTTCCTCCCCCATACTTAAATCGAGCATTGTCCCCAATGCAACGATATATAGTCAAAAAGTAAGGTAGAATCTGGAGTGCCAGCTACTGGTGGCCTTGACTACATGCTCTCCCATGACCACCATTATCAGGCTGGTGAGGTGGCATACCCACATGCTGGATATGTTCTTGCAAATCATCCACACGTACTCTCATATCTCCCATTGTAAACATTATGCTTGACATGTTATTTTCATTTGTGGGCAGCATAGTTATGCTGGTCTTGCTGAATCTGCTGAATGTGTCGCATCATCTCAAGCTGTTGAGCTTGCATATCCATGAATCCTCTAGTCACGCTGGGCATCCAATATGCTACGTCATCTAAGCTCATAGGGGATCTCATCAAGAGTAGAATTTGTGAGATAACTCCTTCTTCGGGGCTGATGTTTCGAGGACATACTTACAAAAGTGTCAGTGTAACATGTGTGGTGCATGGGTGTGTATCAGTATCGGGAGCACCTTGCTCCATATCATCTAACTCAACATCAATTTCATGCTCCAAATTAACCTAGGCTTCTATGTTAACGCCAGACTTTGGGGCATCCAAATAAAAGAGCCAATTCTGCTCATTTTGCACATTAATCATTTTGGGGTTGGGTAGAATAATGCATCTAACCACTCTCCTCTTAACTGTCAAAGAATACCTACCATCTGGCCTATTTTTTATCATGCGCATATTATGGTAAGCATCCTTATCCAGGAAAGTGGTGGGCAATGGCACTAACGGGGCTAACCTATCATTAAGACCAAGCGCAAGGGCTATAGATGTGATTAGTCCTCCGACGCAAATGGGGCCATGGCTCCTATAGGCCACAACTTACATATGAGTAAGCATGAAAGGTGTGTGGTTAACCCATACCTATGTTAGTGCGCAGTGCAAAAAGTAGAGTTCTTTATAGTTAAATTTCCCGTTATTTTCTCGTCCAAAAAGTGTGTGAGCTAGAATGCAGTGCAAATACCTAATTGATGGGTTATGAATGGAGGTGGCTTTGAGACCTTCCCAATCGATAGTGGTCTCACCAATTAATTTGTGCTAAAAGTTGAATGCCTTGAGGGCCCATTCTATCTCAAGGGGTTCTATACAAGCCAAATCTTCCGCATGAGGGAAATGCAACAGATCTACAATCTGATTTTGGTTCAAGTCATAGGTGACATCAAACATCTGAAACCTAATAGTGCCTTGGACTCGTGACCTGCCATAGGGAGTGGCATATTGAGATGAACTTAGGAACACATAAGTAAGCCTAACATACGTAGGGTTGGTCTGGCACAAAATTCAGTCATTCCTAGGTTCCCTGACATCCATCTAACGCTACCGTATAACCCTAATTCGCGTAAAGAAGTTTCATTGGCATACCTTGTTGGTGTGATTTGACGGTTGAACAACTTGGTGTACCATGTCCTCTAGTTTTCTCCTTCAATCCCCTCCGTGAATGTTATTCCCATGGTATCAAGCTCTCTCCTAGGTCTCACTACTCGTGGAGGCATAATGGGAGTTGAAAAAAATAGAGATTTTATGGTTGAGAATGGAATTGGATAAATGTAGAGAGATGAGAAAATCATGGGATGAAATTGATGTTAGTGGGGTTTTAAATAGATTGAATGAAATTAGAGGAAGTGGGGAGGTTATGGGAGTGGTGAAAGGAAAATGGGTGAGTGAGAAAGGGTTTTTGAGAAGAGAGAGAGAGAGAGAGAGAGAGAGAGAGAGAGAGAGAGAGAGAGAGAGAGAGAGAGAGAGAGAGAGAGAGAGAGAGAGAGTGAGAGAGAGAGAGAGATTGTAAGATCGTGAGAAGGGATTTTAAAACAACGCTTTTGTTTACTGAAGCTATGTCGACCGCCATGAAAGTGATGGTGAGCGTCATCTCTTTAAAAAATTATTTTTCTAGGCGTCGAAGCTATGGCGGGCACATAGGCCCAATGGCGAATGCCATGGGTATAAAAACTGCAGAACTTCACCAGAATTTGCATTCTACTGCTAAGGAATGACATGTTAGCTACTCAGATCTTTATTCAGAGGCATTAAGACTTGTAAGAATTGATAAATCATTTAATTTGCCTTGAATTCGAACCATTTGTCTAACGAAAAATAAGTGTAAGCATAAAAAGTAAACAAAAGAAAGAATGAAAAACAAAAAATTTTACATTACTAAATTGTAAAATCGTGGGTTTCCCCCCACGTAGAACTTGTTTAACTTCTTAAGCTTAACAAAAAGTAAATAATAACAACTAGAAAACATGAAAATCCTAACTAGAAAGAAATGAAATCCTAGATTAGAAAGCAAAGGAAATCCTAACTAATGTTAATCCTCCTCCACACTTAAAATGGACAGTGCCCTCACAGTTCAAATGTTAGAGTTGGATAATGCGGTAGAAACCATATGAATTTAGCCATTATTGCGCCTAACAGTAGGAGAAAAAGAGTTCTAATAGGAGTAGATATGCTGATAAATCTGATCGAACTGCTCAGTCACTATGTACGTGAGGTTGTGGAAGTCCATGTGCAATATGGTGAACTCTCCTCTAAGGTTAGCAACATATGTCTTTAGTGTATTGATAGTTGCAATGTGATTGATAGGCGGAGCAGTAGGGGCAGCATAGGCAGTATCAGAGAGGTACCCATTGTAGTGGTCGTGGATTTAGGGTGTCTCAAGAGGAAAGGGTGGTGCATTTTGTCCGTCCAAATCGAAAAGCCAATTGTTTCTGTCATGTACACTAGTCCTTTGGTTTGGTGAGGTAAATAGGGGAACAACCTCATTATTGATCAGAAATTCGAACTCATCTGGTCCCAGGTTTCTAATCATGCCTCGGTTAAAACAGAAAGGAACATGAATAGGTCAGATTCCGCCTAAGGGGTTACATCTAATGTGTTGTTGTCTCAGGCCAATGGCATTGGCGATCATGGTGACTAGGCCCCCTATAATGATAGGTCTGTAGGTAACTTGTGAAATCAGGTTCATGTTATCTATCATAAAGGTAGTAACATTTACGGTTTGGGATTGTGAAGCAAAATTCATAATAAATAGCTCATTTTTGGACATGGAGGTTATGTTCTCTTCTTTTCTGGAAAGGGTGTAAACAAGGATCTTGTGAAGGTAGTAGATAGCCAGATTATGGATACTTTCAGAGTGCATATCATTAGGCTCAGAGTGGTTGTTTTCGGTTATACTTCCCCAAAAGTAATTGAGTCCAAGTTTCTTCAGGAGTTCTTCTCGAGTAACGTTAAAAACATCAGGTCCATTAGGGAATCTAAGAAGTTCATCCATTTCTCTGTGGGTGTAGCGGTAATCAATTCTAAACATCCTAAAAATGATGAGGCCTCTGTTAAACCCGAAATGATGGTTAGGAAAATAGGTGAGAGGGCTCAGAAATTCAAGGGTCATCCTACCATAGGTACTAAATCTTCTCCTAACAACAAAGGTATCCCAACCTAGTTGGTTAAGGAAAAACATGACACTATCTCCGATTCCTAGCTTGGTCATGGTGAGTCCATCAGGGTAGATAGTGTTATACCCCCAAATTTATCCTCTTCATTTTAACATATTTGGCTTATAGTTCATTACCATATGCATGCATACATAACATTAATTTTGTGGTTACGGGATCAGGATAGTTCTCTCGAGCTTCGTAAGGTTACCAAAGACGTGTATTTTGTTGATTGACGCATTCAGAGCCTTCCTCAGGCTATTCAATTACTTTATAATTAAGTCGTCATCATGCCAAGGTCCTGTGTGTTCCAACATGCCTTGAACGGTAGAGAAAATCAAGTGTTTCGCTCAGTCCAGAGCAGTTTGAATTAAAAGTCTATGTGTCACGGTGAGTTTCAGAAATTTATAACTTCTGGTCAGAAGAATATTTTTCAGTAGTTCTTTGGACATTAGAACCATCTTCGAATTCTTTATTTGTTTTATTTTCATATCGAAGGTCAATTTTGTGAGGAAGACTGCTGAAGATTTAAGAAACCAAAGTTTTAGGTTTGCTGGTCAGTGGTCGCCCGGATGTTCAAAAATTCATAACTTTCACGGGGCTCAACATTTCTCAATGGTTCTTCAGCCATAAATCTGTCTTGATATATTCTCCAATTCACTTTTTTAGGCCGAGGGATAATTATTTAAAGAAGGTCTCTGAATGCGCGAATACATTGAAAATGCGTGTTGGAAAATACAGTGAAAAAGTGTGTTGAAATGTTATTTTTTGGACATTCAAAAATTCATAACTCTCGCTCGATTCGACATTTTTTACTATTTATTTGGGTATAAATTCCATCTTGTTGTCCCTCACATTTCGTATGTTCGAGTCAAGGGCCAATTTTGTACCGAAGATCTCCGAAATCGCAAATTACCATAGAGGTTTTACAGCAAAATTGGAACTCTGGTTCACTATTTCTCGATATTGTAAAAATTGTAACTCTCTCGATTTTTATCGTATTGGGACGGTTCTCAAAGAATGATATCACAAATTTTGTCATATACAACTTTGTTTCAGATCCCGAGTTCAAATGGTACTCCGAAGGCTCCAGTTATTTTTCGTTTCTCAAATTGATCGGTAAAATAAGTTGTGCTGCAAATATTTTCTATCTGATTTCTAGCCATTCAAAAATTCATAAATTGCTCTATTTTTATCGTATCACGTATGTTCTTTCGGCACGGTGTCACAAATTTTGTCATCTACGATTTTGGTGTTAATCTCGCATCGATATTTTGCACCGATTATTAATGAGCTCGTGGATTTTGCGTTCAACTGTATTTGCTGACATTGGAAATTCATTTTTGTGAACAAATTTATTGGGCTTTCTCTTGGCCAAAACCAAGGCCCAAATTGTCAAGAGTATATATTCAATTCTCCTCTATATTTTACAGACATACAAACCCATTTGCAAAATTTCACACCTAAACTTCTCACAAATTTCTCTCAACCTTCTCTAAGATCAAACTCTATTCTCTCAACTTTTTTCTCAATTTTCTTCAAGAACATTCAAGCATCTCAAGAACACATTGAAGAAAAGTCACAAAGCCTGATCAACCTTCTCCTTCCCTCTCTCACTCGTGGAACGCTCCTCACTCTCTCTCTCTCTCTCCTTTTTCTGCGCTGCCACGCCGCCTCCTCCCTTAGTAACTGCCATCGTCTACCGCACCATACTCCCTTCATCGTGTTTTCCAGTGCAGCTTTCTCCTCTCCGCGTGATTTCTGGAATTCCACCTTCTTTCTATGATTTGTTTGCTTGCACTAATTTTGGTAAGAAATCCTATTACTTCTTAAAATTGATTTCATGAATTAAATTGTGAAGTATTGGAAATTAGGTGTTTATGTATTGAGATTAATTAAATTTTTGAGATTGGTTGAAATTGAATCTTGAATTGGTTAATTCTTGAATTGTTGATTATTTCGAAATCCGTAATTCGTTAAGTATTCAGTAAATTCGTGAGAACTTTGAGATTTAATCCGGTAACATTTTGATAATGTTGATTAATGTTGATTATGTGATTTTTACTGAATATTGCGCGTCGAATTACACTTTGTTCATGATTCTTTGATATTCTCATGTCGAATTTCGGTTCCGATCAAGTTTTGTTGTAGAATAATGTCGAATTCATGAGTTGACATAATTCTTGATTGAATTGAATGGTAATTCAATTTTTCGACATTAAAATTTTCGATTCAAGTAATTATGTCAACACTTGAATTTTACCGTTTGTGATCAGAAAGGCATGGAACTAATGTGGATTTAATTCATTATAATTATTTGAAGCTTTTAGGTTACAATTCATGAGTTTATACTCGTTTTGTAAATCAATATTTGGATATTCATTGACTCATGAATAGTTCTGCCCAGAATATTCAAATGTGTTGTAATAGAGGCTTTAATGGTTGTTCCATGCACAAACAACTTGGATTTTGTTTATTTTAAGCTACCGGTGTTGAGTTTTACCATTTAAAATTCAAGCTTCCCAGCTGTATTTTGCAAATTAATGTGGTTCTGTCCCATAATTAAAAAGCATGTAAAATTTTGATTTAATTTATGTCTGATACGTAATTAGTCATTGTTTAACTTTTGGTTGATACCGGTATCAATTGAGGTTGATTTTAAATCGACATTTTTTTGCATTTCATGAAAGGATAGGTGGTTGTCTGGAATATCATTTTTGCATGTGCACTCGAGGTTAATTCTTGAATAATACATTGTTGAGTTTAATTAATCAATTGGTTGATACCGGTACCGATTTCGGTTCATTTTAATTTGTCTTTGGTTGAGATTTTGTGTGTTATGTCATGGATTCCCCGCATTGGTAAACATTTGTACACGTTGATTTAATTCATACTCGTTGCATATTTGAGCTTGTTAGCATGATTGTGTGATGTTGGTATCACATTTGGTTGTTTTTATAACATGTTTTTGTATTATGTTGTACGATACAACAATGCTGCCCGGTTTGTGATGTTAAGGTTCCAATGCATGTTTGGATTCCATTTTGTCATCATTCATCCTTAATCTGTGTTGTGATGTAAATGCGTAACTTCGGTTTTGTTTCCTTGTTAATTCTAATGTGTTTCTTGATTTGTGCAAGGTACTTTGAAAATAAATTTGTGCCATTTACTTGTGGTTTGAACTTGTGTCTGATACGCCTGGCTATTGTTCTCATTCCATGAGATGATATATCTTGTTATCACTTGTTTGGATTGATATCTTATGCAAGTGTACTATTGATATTCGAATGCGTACGATACATATTCCGTATTATTTTTGTTATCACTTGTCTGGATTGATATCTTGTGCAAGTGTACTACTTGATATTCAGATGTGTTCGATACACATTCTGTATTATATGTACATATCATTGTACATTGTTGTTGCTTATCTGGATCGATATCTTGTGCAGGTGTACAATTTGGTATTCGAATGTGTATGACACACATTCCATATTATATACTGTTGTATATTGTTATTGCTTATTTGGATTAATATCTTGTGCAGGTGTACATATTGATATTCAATGTGTTCGATACACATTCCGCGTTGTGATTTATTTTCACATTAGTGCTTTGATGCATATTCTACGAGGCAGATTTCTGATTTGATTTGTGTTTTTAATGCTAGCTCGCGAAGTTCTCGGGTTTCTTTTGCTGCTGCTTAGCATATGCGGATTGTTATCCATTTGGTATATTTATAGTCTGTTTTCTTTCCACATATACTATTTTTCTGATGCCATGAGAAGTAGGAATAGAGATGCATTATTATTTACGCTTTCCTTTCCATGAGAAGTAGGAATAGAGATGCATGTTCTGGGAGTCACTTTGAGGAAAATCTAGTTTATTTAAATACCTTGTTTAAGGCAATTCCTATGTATGCTTGTTTATAATCCGATATGTTTACATTTGTGCCAAAGACATTGATGAAGGCATCCCACTCCCATTCCCCATTGATAAGTCCAAAAATAAGGCATAGGCGATAGAGGGTCAGAAATCAACCCCGCCATTTCTAGTCCCTAGGTCATTCGTAGCTCACGTCGTAACGTCGATATTATTGAACTGTGTTGCTCCTGTATCGAGTCAGTCAAGTGGAGGAGGGTTCGTGATCAACCCCTACATTTTGTCTCATGCTTGCGTTGGTTAACGCTCGATGCTTCTTAGTGATCTCATTATTGTCTTATATCTCCTACCTCAATTCTTGATATCTTGGTTAGGTTTTTAGTCGCTTATGACGATTCACTTTTTGTTCTTCTCTTGTCTCGATTATTCAATATCTTAGTTAAGAGTCGATTCCCCATCTCTTAATTTATTACCTCGGTGATATGATACCTTGGTTAAGATTTACTTTCATTACCCCTTCTTGCCTAGATGATAAGATATCTATGGTCAGGAACTCCCCCCCCCCCCCCCATCCTACCTTGATGATGCAATATCCTGGTTAGGTGTCCAATTCCCCTATCCTGCCTTAGTGATTTGATATAATGGCTAGATGTTATTCCCTCTCCTTTGTCCTACCTTGACGACACGATGTCATGGATATGTGTTATCTACTTGAGTGAGTGGATACTTCTCAAGCATTGTGTGCTTTCATTCTTGGTTTGGTTAAGTTTTTGATTGCTATGTGTTTCCCTATATTGTTTGATCGCATGTTCCCCATAGGATTCTTAGTTCTTTATTGGTTAAGATCAAATTAAGTAGACCCTAGGATGGTTATCCATGCATGTTAACATTATGTAGATGCTTCCCTTTTGTTAATCCCAACTCCAGGACCATCATTGTATGATAACATTAGGGATAAAGTTAGATAGTCTCCCTTAGAATTTTTCTTCCATTTTCGCATGTTTAAAACTAAAACTTTTTTCTTTGGAAAATTCATAAAATACTCTAATAATACTTAAATCCTTTCTTCAAGGTAAAAAACACCAACCAATGCAAATTCTTTTTTTCTTCGGGATTTTTCTTTTAAAACCTTTTCGATAAGGGTATGTTGTTTCAAGTTCAAACAACTTGGAAATGCTAAGTATGCGAATGGTCGAGTTGGAGTCTCTTACGAGCTATAACACCAATCATGAGTTAAAATCTTAACCTCAAGGATTCAAACATGGAAATATGCATAAAAAACATGTAACTCACCAAAACTTTTGAGGGGAACTACGAGTGCCTTAATCCCCATTGCACAGTCGGTGGTACGTAGGCACAAAGTTTTGCAACCGCGACAGGCACGGCTTATAAAAACTTTCTTTTTTCTATATAATCCTTTGCGTTCATGCATTCCATGTACAATGTAGACTTAGACTTGACACACCCTTTAGATTATACAACAAGAGTGGATCCCATGGAGTACCATAGACGTGAGGGGTGCTAATACCTTCCCATTGCATAATCGACTCCCTTACCCGTATCTCTCGGTCGTTTGATCGTAATTTCACCCCCTCATGTTTACTCGATGTTCAAATTTCCCCTCCGCGGGATAAAAAATGTTCGATGGTGAATTCATTGATTTCTGATGATTTCAATTGGTTCTTTTAGATAGTTAAATCCATCTCTCTTTGAGAAAGTACCTCAAAACGCCTCCTCTGGGCTCTTCCTCTGGAAATAATTTCCATAGTGTATACTTGTTGCATCATGAAATTTAGTTAGATGTTAGAGATATTATGTTAGCCTAAAAGTAAGTAGACATAAGCTAAGTTAGTAATGGTTAACTTCATAAGATTATACCCCATAACATTATGAAGGAAAATTAGAAAAAATAAAATAAGATAAAATCTAAAATTCCTATAAATGAAAAGTTCAAAACGAAAGTCTAAAACTGGGGGTTGTGTTATACCCCTTTTTTTCCCTAAGATCCTCTATCATTTCATATCATCATAATACATCAAGATCACATATTTGGGTTGGATATCTATTTTTCTCGTTCTCCTATATTTAAGTTTTCTCTCAAGGGATTTCCAAGCACCTTAATTGTGTATCTTGTATATATGTGTTTTTATATTTTTTACTGACCTCTAATCAAAATACCAAAAATATGTGTGCTTTGTTTTTGTATATTTGTGTTTTGTAGGTATCAAGCCAAGGAATCCAACCAACAGAGTTTTCTGGAATTTTTCTTCTGAGGAAATTGATTACCCCAAATGTGGAAATCGACTTTCCTAAGTATTTTTGCACCAGGATTGCCTTTTTTTTAGTGGAAATTGATTACCCCTATAGTGGAAATCGATTTCCTGAAGCGAAGTTGGCAAAAAAAAGGGAAATATTCAAGTTTTCAACATTTGGCTCCAATTTCCTTTTTTTTAGAGAATATACTTGATTACCAAAAAAATAATTCCCCACCTCATCATAATTAAATTCCATCATACACCCTCATTTGATTACATGTGCACCACTTGATTCAATTTTTACTCCAAAAATCAATTACCAAGCCTAATTTTCATTCCAAACAAAACTCTAAACCACCACTAATACCAAGCCTAAACTCTATAAATATATCCCTCATTTCATTCAATTCTAAAGCTTTTAATAGCCAAATAGACCTTGCAAAAAAATCTCTCAATTCTCCCCATCTACCCAAATTCACTTAAATCTCCATTTTCATAAAAGTTAGTAAGCTTTTCATTGAAGCTTACTAATCTTTGAGCTAAAACTTTATCCAAACACTTATTCTTCATTAATTCTCTAGATCAAAGCTTGTGATATTGATTCTTGAAGCTAATTTGAAGAAAATTTTGAAGTTGTTTTGATAATTATCTAGATCTACCTTTGGTAAGTTGGATCTTCATCCTTCATAATGTGATCTCTTGTTGAACCTTGTGATTTGATTCTTTGAGCTATTGTTTTGATTCCATTGGTACTATTTTCTCATAATTTGATGGAATTTTCGTTATAATATAGTTTGGTACTACATCTTAGTAATAGTTTTGATGATAACAAATACATGATATATATAAAGAACAAATATACTCTCTAATAAAACTATTTAAATATGCAGAGAAGTTCTGATAAAAGAAGCATAAGAATTTGGCGAACAAGTTTACGCTAAGAAGATATGATAAGAATTTCTTTACAAACACAATTAAAGTTGCACGCTCAATAGAAGAAGTTCTGATGTTATAACTTATGTAGCACCAAAGCTGCAAGCTAAATTCTGATACTATGATAAGTCAAGTTTTGGAAGAACAAAGGAAGTCTCAACACACTCATCTATTATGAAGTTCTAAGACTCAGCACTTAAGCTCAAGCTATACCCTGATAAGTGAATATTCTTAAAGTACAAAGAAGCTTCAACGTGTCTTTCTCTTCCAAGTTCTAATCATATGAATCTCAAGAAACTCTGATGATCTAAAGTCTCAATGTTAATAATCTTATTATGATCAGATTTCATATAAGCAAAGTTATGATGTGTTATAATTCATTTACTATAATATGATATAATCTTATGGCAACATGGGATGACTCATAATCTTGAGTAGTTGAAACAGAATCAGAAGATGAACGAGCCAACATAACATTAATGGTAAACATATCATAAGACACAGATACATCAGAATCTAAATCATATTCAGAAGAGGTATTTTCAAAATTCTCTAGATCTAAATTAGAAGAAAGTCTGTCTGAAATTCTTGAAAGATATTAACAACTTCGAGTCAAATACAAGAACCAAAAACGTGTTCTTGTATCTGAAACTGAAGAAACTAGGAAACAAAAAATAGAAAACTCTGGGCTAAAAGAAATTAATTCTAAACTTAAAAATGAATCACAAAAAGCTCAAAATGAATCTATTTCAGAAATTTCAAATAGTTTTGATAACATCATAAAAGAATATGATCACATCTTTCAAAAATTTCTAGCTAGAGACATATGTAGAAGCAATGTGGCTTCAATAATCTATGAAGTTAGCAGAAACGGAAGAAAAGGCATAGGATATGTGAAACCAAAAGGAGAAGAACCATATAAACCAAATAAAGTATATGATGTGGTTATAAAACACACACCCTTAAACTCACACTTCACATATGGACACACACATGATATAAAATATACTAGTAAATCTTACTCTGAATATTCTCTTGAAAAACCAAAATTCAATCAGAATTTTGGAAAATCTAACAATCAAGGACCCAAAAAGATATGGGTACCTAAGGATAAAATCATCTATGTAGAAAAGATATATTTAACAATAAAGTTGAAACACCAGTCTTGGTACCTGGACTCTGGAGGCTCTCGACACATAACAGGAAGGAAGCATATGTTTTAAAGCCTGGAACTTAAATCTGGAGGATACGTAGGTTTCGGTTGCAATCATAAAGGAAAGATTATTGGCTCTGGAACCATTGGTAACAATACACTTCCCTCTATAACTAATGTTCTATTGGTAGATGGATTAATGCATAACCTGTTATCCATAAGTGAATTAAGTGATAACGGTTATGATATAATTTTTAATCAAAAGTCTTGTAAAGCAGTTAGTCAGAAATATGGAACTATCCTTTTTAATGGTAAGAGAAAGAACAACATTTATAAAATTAAACTTTTTGAACTAAAGAGTCAGAATGTAAAATGTCTTATGTCTGTTAATGATGAGCAATGGGTCTGGCACAGAAGATTGGGGCATGTTAGTATGAGAAAAATATATCAGATTAACAAACTTAATTTGTTCAGAGGACTTCCTAACTTGAAGTCTGGCTTAGGTGCTATGTGTGAAGCATGTCAAAAAGGCAAGTTTGCAAAACCCTCATTCAAATTTAAAAAAATGTTGTTTCTACCTCTAGACCAATCGAACTTCTGCATATTGATCAGTTTGGACCAGTGAAAACTTCATCCATCAGCGACAAGAAGTATGGATTAGTGATCGTAGATGACTATAGCAGATGGACATGGGTAAAGTTCTTAAGACACAAGGACGAGTCACACTTTATGTTGTCTACTTTCTGTAACCAAGTTCAAAGTGAAAAAGAGTTTAGAATTGTAAAAGAAAGAAGTGATCATGGTGGGGAATAAGTTTCATTAACTTTGGCCTAAATTAAATCTTCAATCATCATTGATTATTTATTATGGAATTCATCTTTTCTTCATCTTCCTTATTCTTTATTTTTGTTTTTACTTGTGCTACATGTTTTAGGAGCTTGGTTTCTACCATGTCTCTAACATGCATGGTACATACATTGCTATTGACGGGCCTCAAAATAGGTGCGAATTCTACATAAGTCCATATACAATTGCTTAATATAGCGCTAAATTTGTCCGGATTCGGAAAATGATCATTTGTGGCCCAAACTTTATGTTTTTCTGCCCAAGTACTGTTGATTGTTTATTTTGGATACATACCTACAAATCTTGTTGTTCGGAGGCTTTGATTTTATCAATTCTCTAATGATTTTTCATTATAATTTGGTCTAAGATCATCATTACATCATTGTTGATCATATTTGTGACCATTAACTTCTAACTTCTAATTTCTTGCTCACTAACCATTAACTTTACTTTATTCTTTTTATTTTACGCCTTTACTTTTATGTACTTTTACCTTTAGCATTTACATTTCATGATATTTTCCATTTTATCACTTGAGCATTTATCTTTATGCCATTTTATTTTTGCTCACTTGAGTATTTATTTTTATGTCATTTTTATCTTTGCTCACTTGAGCTTTCTTTTTCTTCTTAAGACACTTAATAACCAACTTGAACATCAAAAGACTTAAGACTCTTTATGAACTACTGTTTACTATCCTTGGCATATTGGACTTGTGGACCTCTTGGACTTAGGATTAGAAGTCTTGATACTTTGAGACCTTGAGACCTTCGGACCTTGTGTTGTTTTAGTTATATTGCTTGTGTATTAGGAAATATTCTGTATGTAGGTGTTATTATGTTGGTCTTAAGTGATCTATATGGAACATGGCACAATGTTGAAAATCTTGTTTAGGGTTTAATACCGAGGGTTTCTTTGATACTTCTTGGCTTGTGATTTGTTTTCACATGGAAGATTGGTATGCTTTTGGTCTATTCTATGCTTGTGGCTTTAATCCAAAGGATGAAAATTCTATATTGACTTCTTTATGTTAAGTGTTGACTTCTTGGTGGTTAGACCTTTCCTTACCTTAGCTTTTACTTTGTGTACATAGGATAATCCCTTCATCACCTACTATCTTCTTTAATTTCAAAATCTTCTCCCTCCTTTTCAAAACTCTTCTTGTTTTTAAAACTTGAACCACTTTCATAATAAACATGGACTTAGGTCCATGCATTTTCAAAAAACATTTTTCTCAATTAACCTTAATCAATTTAATCATACTTTGACATCTTTTGAAAGAATAAAATTCATTAACCTCACTCAAAGTTTTGTGCCTCAAAGCATTTTTCCCTTTAACATTTCCAAAAAGTTTAAGACATGAGTCTTTTCTTTGAGTGTATGCAAACCTCACCACTTTAACAAACATGGTAATATTTAAGTAACTTTCCACTTATATGTTGATATTGGCACTGTTGATTTGATCCAGGCTATAAGTTCTCCATATTTGAGATGAAGCAACTTCTCTTTTTACCATGATTGTCATAGTTTATTGGTTTTCCACTCAAATAAGACAAAATATCTTTTATATTAAAACAAACTATAACAAACCAATTTTGGTATTTTTTCACCCGAACTACATGGGTTTTGATTTCAACATTGCACATTGTTGGTATGTAGGCCTAGAGCTCATTAGAAGATTTATCAAATCAAAAATTGTAAAAAATACTTAATTTCTCATCTCCCCCCAATCTTACTTTTGTATATACCTTTTATATCCAAAACACACAGATTTTCAAAGAGGTTCCAGCGGAGTACCATAGATGTTTAGGGAACTAATACCTCCCCTTTGCATAACTAACCCTCGTACCTTGATCTTTATTTTACTTTAGGTTTTATTCGCTCTTTTCCTAGCCCTTTGGATAAAATAAAAGTGTGGTGGTGACTTCAATGATTTTTGCGAGTTAAGTCAATCTAATGGCTCAGTTTCAACATTTCTATCGCTACAGAAAACTGGTGACTCCACTGGGGATGACTTCTAAATGGGTTGATATAGTGGTATAAATTTGAGACTAATCTATTGATTGAATTATCTCCTACAATAAAGTAGCCACTGCACTTTATTGTTTCCAAAGAAGAAATAGGAAAAGAGCGAATAAAACTTAAATATAATAGAGATCTAGATACGGGGCCCAGTTATGCAAAGGGAGGGTATTAAAACCCTAAACATCTGTTGTACTCAAATGGATCCACTATGTTCGTTCTAATCAAAAGGGTGTGTTATCTAAAGCTTAAACTTGCTAAATGGAATGCCTGGAATTCAAATTATATACAAAAAGAAAAGTTTTTGTTAATGCGCCCGCCGCGGTTGCAAACCTTTGTGCCTACGTACCACCTTTCGAGCAATAGAGGATCAGGGAACTCTTAGTTCGCCTAAAAAGGTGTTTTGGTTTTAAAGATACAAAAAGAAATAAAAAGACTAAAGGGAATCTAGAAGGAAACCTTAAGTTGTCATGCAATGGTGGTCTTAAAGTTAAGATAAAAGGGAAACATCTACCTAAATTAGCATGCAAAAGATGTACCTATGATTAAGATTTTTCAAATTAAAGAAGATGGACAAGAGATGAACAAACTATCCTAAAGCATAGAGTAAAAGCTAAGGAGGAAACAGTCTAACCAACAAGAAGCCAACACTTGATATAAAGAAGTCAATGTAGAATTCTCATCCTTTGGATTAAAGTCGCAAGTACCACATAGACCAAGAGCATATCAATCAACATGTGAAAATAAATCACAAGTAAGGAAGTATCAAAGAAACCCAAGGTTTTAAAACCCAAACCAAAGTCTTCAATATTGAGCCATGTGCCATATATATCACTTAAGGCGAACAGAACAACACCTGCACACAGAAGATTTCCCAATACACAAGCAAAATAACAATAAAGCAACACGAGGTCTAAAGGTCTCAAGGTCTCAAAGTATTAAGGTTTATAATCCTAAGTCCAAGAAGATTCACCACTCCTATAAGCCAGAGGTAGTAACCAATAGTCCACAAAGAGTTTTAAGTATTTTATTAATGAATTAAACACAAAATAAAGGTCCAAATGGACAAAGGAAAAAATGCATAAACATAAGCATATGTCCAAGTGGACAAAGAGAAAAATGAGGAATCATAAACAAGTTCATGAAATGTAAATGCTAAAAGTAAATGAATAAAGTAAAAGCGGTAAATAATGTGTGGAAATTAAAGTTGCACAAAGTAAAGGTTAATGTTAGAGTTAATTCAATGATAAATGATCAATGATGATTATGGATTTAACTTAACCCAAAGTTGATGAAAACTTGTTAGAGGATTGATAAAATCAAAGCCTCCTAACAACAAGTTTCAAAGGTTTTGAATAAAAATTCAATAATCAATCATCCTTGGACTTTCAAGCATAAACTTTGAGTCACTAATAATCACTTAAAAAAAGAAATCAACATCCAAAAATCAGAATTAATTACAAAAATATATACAAGTAAATGAAATTGAAATTGATATTTAATGGATTAAATGGATGGAATATCATAAGTGGTACATAAGCATCAACAAAAAATCTAATAAAATCAATACAAGTCAGAAATAAACATTAAAGTATTCACAAATTTTTTCAGAATTTTTAAATGTACAATAGTATTTTTTTAAACTTATTACCTACAGTTAAATAAGTAAAAAAAAAGGATAAAAAATATCAAAAAGTAAAATTAAATTTTGAAAAAATTATATAAAGTCAGAAAGATTAAAAGAGATTTTCTTTGAATTTTTTCAGATTTTTTAGACGAAAAATAAATTTAATACGAAATTTTAGAAATTAGAATGAATTGATAGAAAAGAAATTAAAGCAGAAATAATGTCAGCCTTTAGATCTGGTCAACTTAGGTGAGGTAATTGCATCAAGAGTTCCATATTTAAGGCACATGATAAGCTTTAAAAAAAGTATGCATAGAATCATATTTTTATCATCATCTTCTCAGGCGAGGACAAGTGACGGAGGGCCACTTGTCCTCCCTACAGTCAGTGCATGAATGTCGAGGTTAAGAAGAAGAAGAGACAAAAATTTGCAGCAAACTATTTGTTGTCATATTAAGAACAATAACAATTAATTTAATTTCTTTTCAACTTCCAAAAACTCTTTCTCTCTCTCTCTCATTCATCATCATCTCTCTTCTTCCTCCATAAACATTATCATCTTTCTTAAACAAACAATAAAATGGAAACATAAGTAGAAGGAGGAAAGAGAGGTAGAAAATCTCTGCTTATGCATTATCGGAATATTTCTATGTGATAAACCTATCCATGTGAGATCTATGATGGGAAGAATATTAAATATATGGTGATCGGTAAAATGAGTAGCAATCAAAGAAGCAACTAATGATTTGTTTTTGTTCTTATTTGAGCATAGATTGGATATGGTAGCAGTGATTAATGGGGGGCCATGGATTTTCTAAGGGAATCTATTTATTCTCGAGAAAGTCAGTATAGGAATTTAAATTGAAAAAAGACATTTATTCCACATGGATTTCTGGGTTCAAATTCACAATCTGCCGACAAGTTTCATGTTGGAAAAGGTAGGGAAAGCGATGGCTGATTTCATAGGTTCATTTGTGGAGTATGATAAAAATGACAATACTAGCTTCTGGAGAAAATACATGAGAATTAAAGTCAAAGTTGATGTAAGGAAACCATTAAAGCAATATATAAAAGTCAAGAACAAAGGTGGAGAGTGGTGTGTTGTTAATTTCAAATATGAGAAGCTTAGAATGTTCTATTTCATTTGCGGAGTACTCGGTCATTCTTAACAAATATGTGAGGTAAGGTTTTCTATGGAGGAAGATGACGGAGCTCGAGGCTGGTCCACATGTATTCGAGCGGAGAATAAAAGGTATGGTACCTCATCCTCAAAATGGTTGTGCCAAGAAGATAATGGAAAAACTAGAAAAAATAACATGGAGCAGCTTGTGCAAGAGGCCCGTGAGGGCCAAACAAGGTAAGGAGAAAGTGAAGAATCTATTGTGGCAAGGAATATTTATGTGGTTAATGTGTAGGATATGAATCATACTATAATTTCTAATAATTCCCATAATAAGTTAGCAATTATTGAGCAGGATTCTGGAATTAATATTGGAAAATCAGTTATAGATGTCACTCCAATCACGCAAGGGTAAGTACAACAACAAATGCAATTATTCCAAAACATACAACTGATAATCCCTGCTACTCAATTATTTCCCAATCACAACCATGTCCCCCATTTGTCCCCCATTTATAACAACCAGACTTTTCATTCGGGCCCCACATTCTGGACATGTCACCCAATAAAAACCTAATACCGCCCCCACTAAAGGAGCAAGGTTCTGCCTCTTATCCTAAATTCGAACAACCCCCACCCATGCAATTTCAATTTAGCCTACAAGCCCTTGTTTCTAAATTTATCCCAGTTGAAAACCCGCACAATATTTCACCCAAGATAAACACCAGCAACGCTTCAACCACACACTCCCTCAATCTAAAATCTACCAAATTCAAAACAAAAGTTGTTCACACCAAAAGCCCCCAACCCATCCAGAAACATATTCAAATCCATAGAAGTGTTAACCTATCACCATAAAACACAATATCCCAACCAAAAAATACTGACTTGATAACACCCCAGAATCAACTCACCCAGGATGCCCAAAAAGAAGAATAACAAATGGATAAAAAGAAGATAAGAGATAATCATTCGGTTGCAGAGAAAAAAAAGGATACTGTAGCGGTAGATATGTTCAAGACTAAGACATTTGATTGACTAGACTTCATACAAATCAAAATAAAAATCGCCACCGCGCTTTATTGTTTCCAAAGGAATGGGAAAAGAGTGAATAACCCAAAAAGAGGAGGAAAGATTCAAGGTAAGGGGGTTGGTTATGCAAAGGGAAGGTATTAGCATCCTAAACATCTACGGTACTCCGCATGAACCTCTTTGTAAAAATCTGTATATTTTAGCTATAAAAAATGTTGTATATATATATAATAGATGGTGGAGGTGAGGAAAGAAATATATGTATTTTATAATTTTTGCACCCGCCGCTGTTGCGAACCTTTAGTGCCTACGTACCACCTTTTCATGGAATAGGGGATCAGGGTACACGTAGTTCCTCTTTCAAAAATATAAAACCCAAATGTGTTGGTTAATTTTATAAGATAAAACATCATCGTCATTGTCCCTGTGGAAAACACACCTACTACCCACGATCACGAGAAAGGGGAATTTGCATCATCTCAAAGTGGAGGATATGGCTTGGATTTCAAAATCAACAATGCCTCACTCAACACCCAAGTGGAAAAATATCTCTCTTCACTACATATTGTAGAAGTACAGTTGTTTTCATCACTACAAGGATTGACAAGAGTTTAATCTTTTAAGAAAAGTTTTAAAGATGAAAAGCCAAAGTGGAGAAATAGTTTAAAATGAGATTGATTGACTTTTAGTCTTCTCTCAAAAAATGTCAAGGTATTATTAAGTTGATTGGAGTTTATTTATGAAAATGTTTTGAAAATGCGTGGACATAAGTCCAAGTTTATTATGAAAATGGTTCGAGTTCAAAAACAAGAAGAGTTTTCAAAAAGGGAAAGAAGATTTTTGAAATTAAAGATAATGGGAGGAGAAGAAGGGACTTTCCTAACGCACAAGGTAAAAGCTAGGGATAAGAACCATCTAATAAACAAGAAGCCAATACTTGACATTATGAGCCAAGATAGAATTCCCATTCCTTGGGTTGAAACCAATCAAGCAAAGGAATACTAGACCTCTTGAGAGAACCAAACTTCAAGTGTATTAAGTCTTCATAAAAAAATGGGCAGAGTAACGGCTGTATACGGGTGAATCCCAGATTACAAACAAGGGGTGTAATCACAAAAAAAACCTGCACACAAAAACAAACAAACAACCCAATGTCTTGAGGTAAACCTCAAGAACTCCAGACAAAATAATCAGATAAGATCACAAGGTTTCCAAGATAGGCCAAGGTTTCTAATCCTAAGTCCAAGAAAAGTCCCATGCTCCATAATGCCAAGGATAGTAACCAAATAGTCCAAGTACCATTAAATATTTTTTAGGGTTTATCTTGATTATTAAGTATCTTAAGAAAGGAAAAGAAAAGTTCAGGTGAGAAAAGTAAAAATGGAAAGAAAGTAAATGCTCAAATGAGCAAAGATGAAAATGGCATGAAACGTAAATGCCAAAAGTAAATGGTACATAAAGCATAAAAAAGAATGAAAGCATAAGGTAAAACAAGTCAATAATTAGTGGTTAGTTAGATGACTATCTTGAAACTTGCATTTGGAACTTATTAGAGAATTGGTAGAACCAAAGCCTCCACACAACAAGTTGCATTTTCTTTTTGTCAAGTATATCATCCATTTGGAATTCTCACAAGTATCATTTAATGATCAACGATGTTTAAGTGATCCGCGTTGACCAAAGGTGTTGTAGATCCATTAGAGGATTGGTAGAACCAAAGCCTCTACAAAATGAATCTCAAGGTTATTAGATCAAAGAGATCAAATTAAAATACTTGGGCTTGAAATCATAAGTTTGGGCCACAAATGATCATTTATTCGAATCGGGACAAATTTAGCGCTATGTTAAGCAATCGTAAGTGGACTTATATAGAAGTCACACCTATTTTGAGGCCGGTCAATAGCAATCTATGCACCATTTGTTTTGAGACATGATATAGAGATCATGCTCCAACAACATCTAGTGCAATAAGAAGGGGATGGGATGAAGAGGAATGGGGAAAAAAATATACAAACCACATTTGAATTAAATTTTAATCAAACTATTATTAAAATCATTCATCCATTTTTGTGGAGTTAAACTCAACACTATGGATCCAATGATGTTAATAAAGTTCATGATCCAAAATCTAACCCAAGATCAGCCAGAAAATAGTCACAAAATAATATCATATTTTAATATACATAAAAGGGTTTAAAAATAATGTTTATAAATAGAAAATAAAGAGAAAAATATCAACTATGTTCAAATTAATCAAGAAATAAAAAGTAATAGCATAGAAAAATCAGAAAAAGGCTCAAATAATTTTACAAATTTTTTGGTAATTTTTTTAAAGTCAGAAACTATTTTTAAAATTAAAGTAAATGGGTAAAATAAACAAAAAATGGTCAAAAATAGTAAATTCAGAAACAAAAATAAAATAAGGTCACCAATATTTGTCACAATATCATTGAATCATTCAATAGTTTTTCCAGAATTTAAAAATGTATAAAAGTATTTTTAAACATTTAAACCAAATCAAATAAGTGTAAAATTTATAAAAAATACCAAAACACAAAATTAAATTGTGAAAAAATAAAAATCAGAAAGAGAATAATCAAAAATATTTTTCATAATTTTTTCAGATTTTTGGACTAAAAATGAATTTTCTATGATTTTTTGAAATTTAAAACAATCAAAATATAAAAATGAGAAAAAGAAAATAAAAGTAAAATATGTGTACCATTGGATGAGAGTCAAAACACGTTAGTAATCAAATCCAAGGAATCTGATGCATTGGGCATATCATGGTAATTAGTGAATAATGTACAAAATCAAATATAAATCAGATTTTCAAAAATAACAAGTGGCGTGCCATCATTGGTTGGAAGATGACACGTAGGTCATCCTCAACCTCCAGCCAACGTGATTTGCAGGTCTCTCAAACTGTAAAATTAGAAGCTCAGACCTATGTCAATCGCTTCGTCTCTTCAAGACGAAAACAACCACACCCTCGCGCCAAATTTAGAGAAACTGTAACTCAAGCAATTTGGAAGGAAAGTTTTGAAAAGGGATTTGAAATTTCATTGGTCAAAACGTGTTTCCAGTGAAATGTAAATGTTGCAACTAGAACCAGGGAAATGAGAGCAATACAATGATATAAGAGTTTTGAAGAATTGATGAAGGAATCTACCTATTGAAGTTGAGTTGCAGAGCTCTGAAACTGGACTTCTATGGAATAGTATAGAACACGATTCTTGAATGTAATTATATGGTTAGCTCCAGGGAAGATCAAGGAAGGTGAATTGAGGGAAAAATTGGATTGAAAAAGGGTCGGGAATGGATTTTGAAGTTGCTAAATTTTGAGTTGTGAAATAGGTTTGGCAGGGTGATTCTGGCTATCCAAGCTTGGGAAATTGAATGGGATAGTTCATGTATTTATAGGAGAAGCGAATGGGATAAAAAGGAAGAGTGAATGATGCGTTTTGGAGGGAAATCGTGCACACCTGCTGCACGAGTGAAGTGTGATACAAACTTCATTAAAACTCATCCAATTCTTGCGTTTTGATGTGCTAAACAAATCTGGAACTTCACTAAACATGTTTAGAGGAAAAAACGCATGGAAAACTTGTGGTTAGAGGCCACATTATGGATTTCAAAATTCTGACTTGGTGAGAAATTCAATTTCAAAGTGCTAACTTCTGACCAATGGCATTTTCAACCCAAGGGGTCTTAGGACATGATTCTTGATGCTTTAGAAAGATGAGGTTACAAGCTTTGTAATGGAAAAAGAATGGAATCAAATGGATGCTTGAGCTGAAAGTTGCATTGAGTCAAAGTTGAAGAAAAAGGGTTGACTTTCCATACTTAGAAATATTTCAAATTCTTCTTCAAAAAATGACCTATAATGTCTTGCATCCAAACATGGCCTTCCTCTTGGAATTTGCTCTTGACCAAAAAAGATGGAATGAAGTAGATCTCTTGAATGACATTTTGGGACTTGAACCATTCAAAATATCCAAAAATTGAGAGAGTTATAAATTGTTGAATTTGGAAAAAAAATCATGAAATGACCTATAATCTTTTGCATCTTTAAGGCAACTTCCATCCATTTTACAACTTTGCACATAAAATAAGGCATAAATTTAACCTATTCAAGATCATTATGGAAAAAGAATGGACTCAAGGTGATAAAAATTGACCAAGTTATGATCATTTGAAGTCACTTATGTAAAATTGTGGATTCATCTGGATGACTTGTAATCTTCCTTCTTCATCAAGGCTCTTCCACATGTAAACTCGGAACTTTTGAAGTGATTTGTTGATAACCCTTTGAAGAGAATGATGTATTTATAATAACTCAAAAATACCAAAAGGTGAGCAAGATATACTCCTTTGAAGTTCAAAACCCTAGCTTCTAGATCAAGAAAATGCCTTGAGGAACTTTGATAAGTTTGAACAAACTTCTTGTACCAATATTCTTGTTTTGTGAATAGAAGTTGTTGAGGATGATAATAAGGACTCATAGCCACAAAAACCACTTCCATGTCTTGAAATTTGAGAGAAATATGCTCTTGTGACCAATAGGAACAAGGCCTTGTCCAAACATAACAGCTTCTCCAATCAACCCCTTGTACTTTTGAGTCACATCTAATAACCTTGAAATGTGATGAATCAAAACAACCTTGCCATGCAAATTCTTCCAAAACCACTCCAATGGTGAGGTTTGAACTTCTCAAGCTTTTATTGGCTAGGGCATGAAAATAAACTCATGAACCCATGGGGTAGCTTGTTAAATATCATTGCCTTCACCTACATGGATAACAAGCAAGACAAACCAACATTGTATTTTATTAGTTAAACAAAACAATATTCATGATCACAAGAGGAATATAAGTCAAGGTGTTTGGTAATCCCTAAAAAGGCAAAATTAAATGTAGGGGGAAACCAAGAATCCTAGTGTGATCTTTTTGTGAATGAATCAACATGGTATGATGAAGGGATCTTAGGGGCAAAAATTGGGGTACAACAGCTGCCCTTATTTAAGTTTCGTCTATTCGGAGATATGAAGGTTAAAAATCTTCGTGTCGACGTGATCGAAGATACTTAAATATAAAACAAACCCTATTTTTGGCCCTAAGATGCAATGCAAATGCTTATGATCATGAATGCATATGAATCAGGACCAAAGAGACGCAAAACATCACTGGGGATGTAACAATAATAAAAGGAACAAGGAGCACCCCCATTAAGAAAATAAATCACTGGTGGACCCAGAGAACTGTATCAGAGAGGATGGTAGAATGGTCAAAGGACACACTAACTTCTACCAAAGGCGAAGCTACCGACGTTTACTGAAGGCAGATAGAAAGATAACAAACATCGAAGTTCACTACCGATGTCCTACCAACTTTCACTGAAGGTATAAAGAGAAAATATCATATCATTGTCGTTCGCTGACGATGAACTATCAACGTTCACTGAAGATAGAAAAAAGATAACAGACATCGATGTTCACAGCCGATGGTCTACCAACTTTCACTGAAGGTAGAAATAGAATATATAATATCATCTCCGTTCACTGACGAAGAACTATCAACATTCACTGAAGATAGCAAAAAGATAACAAACATCGACGTTCACTGCCGATGGTCTACCAACTTTCACTGAAGGTAGAAAGAGAATATATCATATCATCGCTGTTCACTGGCGATGAACTATCAACATTCACTGAAGATAGAAAAAAGATAACAGACATCGATGTTCACTATCGATGGTCTACCAACTTTCACTGAAGGTAGAAAGAGAATATATCATATCATCACCGTTCACTGACGATGAACTATCAACGTTCACTGAAGATAGCAAAGAGATAACAAGCACCGACGTTCACTGCCGATGGTCTACCAACTTTCATTGAAGGTAGAAATAGAATATATCATATCATTGCCATTCACTGACGATAAACTATCAACATTCACCGAAGATAGCAAAAAAGATAACAAACATTGACGTTCACTACGGATGGTCTACCAACTTTCACTGAAGGTAGAAAGAGAATATATCATATCATCGCCGTTCAGTGATGATGAACTATCAACGTTCACTGAAGATAGCAAAAAGATAACAAATATCGATGTTCACTGCCGAGGGTCTACCAACTTTCACTAAAGTTCGAAAGAGAATATATCATATCATCACCGTTCACTGACGATGAACTATCAACATTCACTGAAGATAGAAAAATGATAACAAACATCGACGCTCACTGCCGATGTCCTACCAACTTTCACTGAAGGTAGAAAGAGAAATTATCATATCATCGCCGTTCACTGACAATGAACTATCAACGTTCACTGAAGATAGCAAAAAGATAACAGACATCGATGTTCACTGTCAATGGTCTACCAACTTTGACTGAAGGTAGAAAGAGAATATATCATAACATTTCTATTCACTGACGATGAACTATCAACATTCACTGAAGATAGCAAACAGATAACAGACATCGATGTTCACTGCCGATGGTCTACCAACTTTCACTGAAGGTAGAAACAGAATATATCATATCATCACCATTCACGGACGATGAACTATCAACATTCACTGAAGATAGCAAAAAAAACAACAAACATCGACGTTCACTTCCGATGGTCTACCAACTTTCACTGAAGGTAGAAAGAGAATATATCATATCATCACCGATTACTGACGATAAACTATCAACGTTCACTGAAGATGGCAAAAAGATAACAAACATCAATGTTCACTGCCGATGGTCTACCAACTTTCAATGAAGGGCGAACGAGAATATATCATATAATCACCGTTCACTGACGATGAACTATCAACGTTCACTGAAGATAGAAAAATGATAACAAACATCGACGTTTACTGCCGATGTCCTGCCAACTTTAACTGAAGGTAGAAAGAGAAAATATCATATCATCGCCGTTCGCTGACGATGAACTATCAACGTTCACTGAAGATAGCAAAATGATAACAGACATCGATGTTCACTGTTGATGGTCTACCAACTTTCACTGAAGGTAGATATAGAATATATCATATCATCACCGTTTACTGACAATGAACTATCAACGTTCACTGAAGATAGCAAAAAGATAACAAACATCTACATTCACTGCCGATGGTCTACCAACTTTCACTGAAGGTAGAAAGAGAATATATCATATCATCACTGTTCACTGACGATGAACTATCAACGTTCACTGAAGATAGCAAAAAAAATAACAAACACCGATGTTCACTGCCGATGGTCTACCAACTTTCACTGAAGGTAGAAAGAGAATATATCATATAATCGTCGTTCACTGACGATGAACTATCAACATTCACTGAAGATAGAAAACAGATAACATACATCGACGTTCACTGCTGATGGTCTACCAACTTTGACTGAAGGTAGAAAGAAAATATATCATATCATTGCCGTTCACTGACGATGAACTATCAACGTTCACTGAAGATAGAAAAAAAGATAACAAACATCGACGTTCACTGCCGATGGTCTACCAACTTTCACTGAAGGTAGAAAGAGAATATATAATATCATCGCCATTCACTAACGATGAACTACCAACATTCACTAAAGATAGAAAAAAGATAACAGACATCAATGTTCACAGTCGATGGTCTACCAACTTTCACTGAAGGTTGAAATAGAATATATCATATTATCGCCGTTCACTGACGATGAACTATCAACGTTCACTGAAGATAGAAAAAAGATAACAAACATCGACGTTCACTGCCGATGGTCTACCAACATTCTCTGAAGGTCGAAAGAGAATAGATCATATCATCACCGTTCACTGACGATGAACTATCAACATTCACTGAAGATAGAAAAATGATAACAAACATCAACGTTCATTGCCGATGTCCTACCAACATTCACTGAAGGTAGAAAGAGAAAATATCATATCATCGCTATTCGTTGATGATGAACTATCAATGTTCATTGAAGATAGCAAAAAGATAACAGACATCGACGTTCACTGTCGATGGTCTACCAACTTTCACTGAAGGTAGAAATAGAATATATCATTTCATCGCCGTTCACTGACGATGATTTATCAACGTTTACTGAAGATAGCAAAAAGATAACAAACATCGACGTTCACAGCCGATGGTCTACCAACTTTCACTGAAGGTAGAAAGAGAATATATCATATCATCGCCATTCACTGAGGATAAACTATCAACGTTCACTGAAGATAGCAAAAAAGATAACAAACATCGTCGTTAACTGCCGATGGTCTACCAACTTTCACTGAAGGTCGAAAGAGAATATATCATATCATCGCCGTTCAGTGACGATGAACTATCAACATTCACTGAAGATAGAAAAATGATAACAAACATCAACGTTCACTGCCGATGTCCTACCAACATTCACTGAAGGTAGAAAGAGAATATATCATATCATCGTCGTTTACTGACGATGAACTATCAACGTTCACTGAAGATAGCAAAAAGATAACAAACATCGATGTTCACTACCGATGGTCTACCAACTTTCAATGAAGGTCGAAAGAGAATATATCATATCATCACCGTTCACTGACGATGAACTATCAACGTTCACTGAAGATAGAAAAATGATAACAAACATCGACGTTTACTGCCGATGTCCTACCAACTTTCACTGAAGGTAGAAAGAGAAAATATCATATCATCTCCGTTCGCTGACGATGAACTATCAACGTTCACTGAAGATAGCAAAATGATAACAGACATCGATGTTCACTGTCGATGGTCTACCAACTTTCACTGAAGGTAGATATAGAATATATCATATCATCGCCGTTCACTGACAACGAACTATCAACGTTCACTGAAGATAGCAAAAAGATAACAAACATCGACATTCACTGCCGATGGTCTACCAACTTTCACTGAAGGTAGAAAGAGAATATATCATATCATCACCTTTCACTGACGATGAACTATCAACGTTCACTGAAGATTGCAAAAAAAATAACAAACACCGATGTTCACTGCCGATGGTCTACCAACTTTCACTGAAGGTAGAAAGAGAATATATCATATAGTCGCCGTTCACTGACGATGAACTATCAACGTTCACTGAAGATAGCAAACAGATAACAGACATCGACGTTCACTGCCGATGGTCTACCAACTTTCACTGAAGGTAGAAAGAGAATATATCATATCATCACCTTTCACTGACGATGAACTATCAACGTTCACTGAAGATAGCAAAAAAAATAACCAACATCGATGTTCACTGCCGATGGTCTACCAACTTTCACTGAAGGTAGAAAGAGAATATATCATATCATCGCCGTTCACTGACGATGAACTATCAACATTCACTGAAGATAGAAAACAAATAACATACATCGACGTTCACTGTCGATGGTCTACCAACTTTCACTAAAGGTAGAATGAGAATATATCATATCATCACCGTTCAATGACGATGAACTATCAACGTTCACTGAAGATAGCAAAAAGATAACAAACATCAATATTCACAGTCGATGGTCTACCAACTTTCACTGAAGGTTGAAATAGAATATATCATATTATCGTCGTTCACTGATGATGAACTATCAACATTCACTGAAGATAGCAAAAAGATAACAAACATCGATGTTCACTGCCGATTGTCTACAAACTTTCACTGAAGGTCGAAAGAGAATAGATCATATCATCACCGTTCACTGACGATGAACTATCAACGTTCACTGAAGATAGAAAAATGAAAACAAACATCAATGTTCATTGCCGATATCCTACCAACATTCACTGAAGGTAGAAAGAGAAAATATCATATCATCACCATTCGTTGATGATGAACTATCAACGTTCATTGAAGATAGCAAAAAGATAACAGACATCGACGTTCACTGCCGATGGTCTACCAACTTTCACTGAAGGTAGAAAGAGAATATATCATATCATCGCCATTCACTGACGATAAACTATCAACGTTCACTGAAGATAGAAAAAAAGATAACAAACATCGACGTTCACTTTCGATGGTCTACCAACTTTCACTGAAGGTAGAAAGAGAATATATCATATCATCGTCGTTCAGTGACAATGAACTATCAACGTTCACTGAAGATAGCAAAAAGATAACAAACATCGATGTTCACTGCCGATGGTCTACCAACATTCACTGAAGGTCGAAAGAGAATATATCATATCATCACCATTCACTGAAGATGAACTATCAACGTTCACTGAACATAGAAAAATTATAATAAACATCGACGTTCACTGCCGATGTCCTACCAACTTTCACTGAAGGTAGAAAGAGAAAATATCATATCATCGTCGTTCGCTGACGATGAACTATCAACGTTCACTAATGATAGAAAAAAAGATAACAGACATCGACATTCATTATCGGTGGTCTACCAACTTTCACTGAAGGTAGAAATGGAATATATCATATCATCGCCATTCACTAACGATGAACTATGAACGTTCACTGAAGATAGCAAAAAGATAACAAACATCGACGTTCACTGCCGATGGTCTACCAACTTTCACTGAAGGTAGAAAGAGAATATATCATATCACCACAATTCACTGATGATGAACTATCAATGTTCACTGAAGATAGCAAAACAAAAACCAACATCGACGTTCACTGCCGATGGTCTACCAACTTTCACTGAAGGTAGAAAGAGAATATATCATATCATCGCTGTTCACTGACGATGAACTATCAACGTTCACTGAAGATAGCAAAAAAGATAAAAACCATCGACGTTCACTGTCGATGGTCTACCAACATTCACTGAAGGTAGAAAGAGAATATATCATATCATCGTCATTCACTAACGATGAACTACCAACATTCACTGAAGATAGAAAAAAGATAACAGACATCGATGGTCTACCAACTTTGACTGAAGGTTGAAATAGAATATATCATATTATCGTTGTTCACTGACGATGAACTATCAACGTTCACTGAAGATAGCAAAAAGATAACAAACTTCGACGTTCACTGCCGATGGTCTACCAACTTTCACTGAAGGTCGAAAGAGAGTAGATCATATCATCATCGTTCACTGACGATGAACTATCAACGTTCATTGAAGATAGAAAAATGATAACAAACATCAACGTTCACTGTCGATGTCCTACCAACATTCACTGAAGGTAGAAAGAGAAAATATCATAACATCGCCATTCGCTGACAATGAACTATAAATGTACATTGAAGATAGCAAAAAGATAACAGACATCGACGTTCACTGTCGATGGTCTACCAACTTTCACTGAAGGTAGAAATAGAATATATCATATCATTGCTGTTCACTTACGATGATTTATCAACGTTCACTAAAGATAGCAAAAAGATAACAAACATCGACGTTCAATGTCGATGGTCTACCAACTTTCACTGAAGGTAGAAAGAGAATATATCATCTCATCGCTATTCACTGACGATAAACTATCAACGTTCACTAAAGATATCAAAAAAGATAACAAACATCGACGTTCACTACCGATGGTCTACCAACTTTCACTGAAGGTAGAAAGAGAATATATCATATCATCGCCGTTCAGTGACGATAAACTATCAACATTCACTGAAGATAGCAAAAAGATAACAAACATCGATGTTCACTGCCGATGGTCTACCAACTTTCACTGAAAGTCGAAAGAGAATATATCATATCATCACCGTTCACTGACGATGAACTATCAACGTTCACTAAAGATAGAAAAATGATAACAAACATCGACGTTCACTGTCGATGTCCTACCAACTTTCACTGAAGGTAGAAAGAGAAAATATCATATCATCGCCGTTCACTGACGATGAACTATCAACGTTCACTGAAGATAGAAAAAAGATAACAGACATCGACATTCACTATCGATGGTCTACCAACTTTCACTGAAGATAGAAATAGAATATATCATATCATCACAGTTCACTAACGATGAACTATAAACGTTCACTAAAGATAGCAAAAAGATAACAAACATCGACGCTCACTTACGATGGTCTACCAACTTAGACTGAAGGTAGAAAGAGAATATATCATATCATCGCTGTTCACTGACGATGAACTATCAACGTTCACTGAAGATAGCAAACAGATAACAGACATTGATGTTCAATGCCGATAGTCTACCAACTTTCACTGAAGGTAGAAAGAGAATATATCATATCATCACCGTTCACTGACGATGAACTATCAACGTTCATTGAAGATTGAAGAAAAAACAACAAACATCGACGTTCACTGCCGATGGTCTACCAACTTTCACTAAAGGCAGAAAGAGAATATATCATATCATCGCTGTTCAGTTACGATGAACTATCAACGTTCACTAAAGATATCAAAAAAGATAACAAACATCGACGTTCACTGCCGATGGTCTACCAACTTTCACTAAAGGTAGAAAGATAATATATCATATCATCGCTGTTCATTGACGATAAACTATCAACGTTCACTGAAGATAGCAAAAAAGATAACAAACATCGACGTTCACTGCCGATGGTCTACCAACTTTCACTGAAGGTAGAAAGAGAATATATCATATCATCATCGTTCACTGTAGATTAACTATCAATATTCACTGAAGATAGCAAAAAGATAACAAACATCGATGTTCACTACCGAAGGTCGAAAGTGAATATATCATATCATCACCGTTCACTGACGATGAACTATCAACGTTTACTGAAGATAGAAAAATGATAACAAACATCGACGTTCACTGCCGATGTCCTACCAACTTTCACTGAAGGTAGAAAGAGAAAATATCATATCATCGCCGTTCACTGACGATGAACTATCAACGTTCACTGAAGATAGAAAAATGATAACAGACATCGAAATTCACTTTCGATGGTCTACCAACTTTCACTGAAGGTAGATATAGAATTTATCATATCATCACCGTTCACGGACAATGAACTATCAACGTTCACTGAAGATAGCAAAAAGATAACAAACATCGACGTTCACTGCCGATGGTCTACCAACTTTCACTGAAGGTAGAAAGAGAATATATCATATCATCACCGTTCATTGACGATGAACTATCAACGTTCACTGAAGATAGCAAAAAAAATAACAAACATCGACGTTCACTGCCGATGGTCTACCAACTTTCACTGAAGGTAGAAAGAGAATATATCATATCATCGCCGTTCATTGACGATGAACTATCAACGTTCACTGAAGATAGCAAATAGTTAACAGACATCGACGTTCACTGCCGATGGTTTACCAACTTTCACTGATGGTAGAAAGAGAATATATTATATCATCACTGTTCACTGATGATGAACTATCAACGTTCACTGAAGATAGCAAAAAAAAAACCAACATCAACGTTCACTGCCGATGGTCTACCTTCTTTCACTAAAGGTAGAAAGAGTATATATCATATCATCGACGTTCACTGCCGATGTCCTACCAACTTTCACTAAAGGTAGAAAGAGAATATATCATATCATCGCCAATCACTAACAATGAACTACCAACATTCACTTAAGATAGCAAAAAGATAACAGACATCGATGTTCATAGTCGATGGTCTACCAACTTTCACTGAAGGTTGAAATAGAATATATCATATTATCGCCGTTCACTGACGATGAACTATCAACGTTCACTGAAGATAGCAAAAAGATAACAAACATCGACGTTCATTGCCGATGGTCTACCAACTTTCACTAAATGTAGAAAGAGAATATATCATATCATCGCTGTTCACTGATGATGAACTATCAACGTCCACTGGTGATAGCAAAAAGATAATAGACATCGACGTTCACTGCCGATGGTCTACCAACTTTCACTGAAGGTAGAAAGAGAATATATCATATCATCGTTGTTCACTGACGATGAACTATCAAAGTTCACTGAATATAGCAAAGAGATAACAAGCACCGACGTTCACTGCCGATGGTCTACCAACTTTTACTGAAGGTAGAAAGAGAATATATCATATCATCGCCGTTCACTGACGATGAACTATCAACGTTCACTAAAGATAGCAAAAAAGATAACAAACATCGACGTTCACTGTCGATGGTCTACCAACTTTCACTGAAGGTAGAAAGAGAATATATCATATCATCGCTGTTCACGGACGATGAACTATCAGCGATCACTGAAGATAGCCAAAAGATAACAAACATAGATGTTCACTGTCGATGGTCTACGAACTTTCACTGAAAGTCGAAAGAGAATATATCATATCATCATCGTTCACTGACGATGAACCATCAACATTCACTGAAGATAGAAAAATGATAACAAACATCAACGTTCACTACCGATGTCCTACCAACATTCACTGAAGGTAGGCAGAGAAAATATCATATCATCGCCATTCACTGACGATGAACTATCAACGTTCACTGAAGATAGCAAAAAGATAACAGACATCGACGTTCACTGTCGATGGTCTACCAACTTTCACTGAAGGTAGAAATATAATATATCATATCATCGCTGTTCACTGACGATGATTTATCAACGTTCACTGAAGATAGCAAAAAGATAACAAACATCGACGTTCACTGCCGATGGTCTACAACCTTTGACTGAAGGTAGAAAGAGAATATATCATATCATCGCCGTTCACTGACGATGAACTATCAAAGTTCACTGAAGATAGCAAACAGATAACAGACATCGATGTTCACTGACGATGGTCTACCAACTTCAACTGAAGGTAGAAAGAGAATATATCATATTATCACCGTTCACTGACGATGAACTATCAACGTTCACTGAAGATAGCAAAAAGATAACAAACATCGACGTTCATTGCCGATGGTCTACCAACTTTCACTAAATGTAGAAAGAGAATATATCATATCATCGCTGTTCACTGACGATGAACTATCAACGTCCACTGAAGATAGCAAAAATATAATAGACATCGACGTTCACTGCCGATGGTCTACCAACTTTCACTGAAGGTAGAAAGAGAATATATCATATCATCATTGTTCACTGACGATGAACTATCAAAGTTCACTGAATATAGCAAAGAGATAACAAGCACCGACGTTCGCTGCCGATGGTCTACCAACTTTTACTAAAGGTAGAAAGAGAATATATCATATCATCGCCGTTCACTAACAACGAACTATCAACGTTCACTAAAGATAGCAAAAAAGATAACAAACATCGACGTTCACTGTCGATGGTCTACCAACTTTCACTGAAGGTAGAAAGAGAATATATCATATCATCGCCATTCACGGACGATGAACTATTAGCGATCACTGAAGATAGCAAAAAGATAACAAACATCGATGTTCACTGTCGATGGTCTACGAACTTTCACTGAAGGTCGAAAGAGAATTTATCATATCATCATCGTTCACTGACGATGAACCATCAACGTTCACTGAAGATAGAAAAATGATAACAAACATCAACGTTCACTACCGATGTCCTACCAACATTCACTGAAGGTAGGCAGAGAAAATATCATATCATCGCCGTTCACTGACGATGAACTATCAACGTTCACTGAAGATAGCAAAAAGATAACAGACATCAACGTTCACTGTCGATGGTCTACCAACTTTCGCTGAAGGTAGAAATAGAATATATCATATCATCGCTGTTCACTGACGATGATTTATCAACGTTCACTGAAGATAGCAAAAAGATAACAAACATCGACGTTCACTGCCGATGGTCTACAACCTTTGACTGAAGGTAGAAAGAGAATATATCATATCATCGTCGTTCACTGACGATGAACTATCAAAGTTCACTGAAGATAGCAAACAAATAATAGACATCGATGTTCACTGACGATGGTCTACCAACTTCAACTGTAGGTAGAAAGAGAATATATCATATTATCACCGTTCACTGACGATGAACTATCAACGTTCACTGAAGATAGCAAAAAAAATAACAAACATCGACGTTCACTGCCGATGGTCTACCAACTTTCACTGAAGGTAGAAAGAGAATATATCATATCATCGTCGTTCAGTGACGATGAACTATCAACGTTCACTGAAGATAGCAAAAAAGATAACAAACATTGACATTCACTGCCGATGGTCTACCAACTTTAACTTAAGGAAGAAAGAGAATATATCATATCATCGCTGTTCACTGACGATGAACTATCAACGTTCACTGAAGATAGCAAAAATATAACAGACATCGACGTTCACTGCCGATGGTCTACCAACTTTCACTGAAGTTAGAAAGAGAATATGTCATATCAGTGCCGTTCGTTGATGATGAACTATCAACATTCACTGAATATAGCAAAGAGATAACATGCACCGACATTCACTACCGATGGTCTACCAACTTTCACTGAACGTAGAAAGAGAATATATCATATCATCACCGTTCATTGACGATGAACTATCAACGTTCACTGAAGATAGCAAAAAAGATAACAAACATCGACGTTCACTGTCGATGGTCTACCAACTTTTACTGAAGGTAGAAAGATAATATATCATATCATCACCGTTCACTGACGATGAACTATCAATGTTCACTGAAGATAGCAAAAAGATAACAAACATCGATGTTCATTGCCGATGGTCTACCAACTTTCACTGAAGGTCGAAAGAGAATATAGCATATCATTACCGTTCACTGACGATGAACTATCAACGTTCACTGAAGATAGCAAAATGATAACAAACATCGACGTTCACTACCGATGTCCTACCAACTTTCACTGAAGGTAGATAGAGAAAATATCATATAATCTCTGTTCGCTGACGATGAATTATCAACGTTCACAGAAGATAGCAAAAAGATAACAGACATCGACGTTCACTGTCGATGGTCTGCCAACTTTCACTGAAGGTAGAAATAGAATATATCATATCATCGCCGTTCACTGACGATGAACTATCAACGTTCACTGAAGATAGCAAAAAGATAACAAACATCGACATTCACTATCGATGGTCTACCAACTTTCACTGAAGGTAGAATAGAATATATCATATCATCTCCGTGCACTGACGATGAACTATCAACGTTCACTGAAGATTGCAAAAAAGATAACAAACATCAACGTTCACTGCCGATGGTCTACCAACTTTCACTGAAGGTAGAAAGAGAATATATCATATCATCGCTGTTCACTATGATGAACTATCAACGTTCACTGAATATAGCAAAAAGATAACAAACATCGATGTTCACTGCCGATGGTCTACCAACTTTCACTGAAGGTCGAAAGAGAATATACCATATCATCACCGTTCACTGACGATGAACTATCAACGTTCATGAAGATAGAAAAATGATAACAAACATCGACGTTCACTGCCGATGGTCTACAAACTTTCACTGAAGGTAGAAAGAGAATATATCATATCGTCCCCGTTCACTGATGATGAACTATCAACGTTCACTAAAGATAGCGAAAAGATAAGAAACATCTACGTTCACTGCCGATGGTCTACCTACTTTCACTGAAGGTAGATAGAGAATATATCATATCATCATCATTCGCTGATGATAAACTATCAACGTTCACTAAAGATATCAAAAAGATAACAAACATCGATGTTCATTGCCGATGGTCTACCAACTTTTACTGAAGGTAGAAAGAGAATATATCATATAATCGCCGTTCACTGACGATGAACTATCAACGTTCACGAAAGATAGAAAAGAGATAACAAGCACCGACATTCACTGCCAATGGTCTACCAACTTCCACTGAAGGTAGAAAGAGAATATATCATATCATCACCGTTCACTGACGATGAACTATCAACGTTCACTGAAGATAGCAAAAAAAAAAACATCGATGTTCACTGCCGATGGTCTACCAACTTTCACTGAAGGTAGAAAGAGAATATATCATATCATCGTCGTTCACTAACGATGAACTATCAACGTTCACTGAAGATAGCAAAAAGATAACAAACATCGACGTTCACTACCGATGGTCTACCAACTTTAACTGAAGGTAGAAAGAGAATATATCATATTATCGCCATTCACCGACGATGAACTATCAACGCTCATTGAAGATAGCAAAAAGATAACAAACATCGATGTTCACTGCCGATGGTCTACCAACTTTCACTGAAGGTAGAAAGATAATATATCATATCATCACCGTTCACAGACGATGAACTATCAAAGTTCACTGAAGATAGCAAAAAGATAACAAACATCGACGTTCACTGCCGATGGTCTACCAACTTTCACTGAAGGTAGATAGAGAATATATCATATCATCACCGTTCACTGACGATGAACTATCAACGTTCACTAAAGATAGCAAAAAGATAACAAACATCGACGTTCACTGCCGATGGTCTACCAACTTTCACTGAAGGTAGAAAGAGAATATATCATATCATCGTTGTTCACTGACGATGAACTATCAACGTTCATTGAAGATAGCAAAAAGATAACAAACATTAATGTTCACTGCCGATGGTCTACCAACTTTCACTGAAGGTAGAAAGAGAATATATCATATCATCGTCGTTCACTGTCGATGAACTATCAACGTTCACTGAAGATAGCAAAGAGATAACAAGTTTCCCCAATATTCTTGTGTTTCGCCTAGAACGGGTGTCAACTTCTTCTTTAACCAAGGCACTCTGCTTGGAAAGGATAATACATAAGCTATCTCAAATAAAGAGACTTGCTATTTGTGG
The DNA here is from genome assembly GCA_948472305.1 of Vicia faba. Classification (NCBI taxonomy): domain Eukaryota; kingdom Viridiplantae; phylum Streptophyta; class Magnoliopsida; order Fabales; family Fabaceae; genus Vicia; species Vicia faba. Next base: position 997,216,742 of record OX451738.1, read on the forward strand.
TCACGGAGGATTGTAAAAGGAAATGACTTTTTTTGGGGCAAAAGGTATGACTTCCTGGGGAGATCCATGATATTCTTGCTAAGGGGATAAAGTCTTCTTGTGCAAAATAAATGCACCAAACAAAGCTTGGAGTTATTTAGGATTCCAAAGTAAATAATATTGCCATGGAACCACAGATCCAAACCAGAAATAAACTGGAATGAAACAGTCAACAAGAATAAATCCTTTGAGAAATAAACTCAAGAGTGAAAACAAGATCCATCCAAACAAGGAGTTGTACCGGAAGGCTAAAGCAAAAAATATTCTACGAGGGACAACTCAGTAGGGAATTTGAAAGAATGTACATTTTCTGCTTAAGACCAACGCTCTAATGAAAAGAGGGTAACGTAACTCTACAAAACAGGGTAATATGTCAACAAAAAATATTAACAAATGTCAATGAACAATGATTTTTCAATTTTAGCTATGCATGATGCATGTATGAATGTATGAGTGTTATCGTGTGCATGCTGACAAAACATATACACAACATTGGGAACGACCAATCAAAACCGCATCGGACACTACAACGCTCGGCTAAACTTAAACCAAGATGATCATTCCAAGAAAGGTAAAGGCCAACTGCGGAATCAAAACCTATTGTCTACTTTTAACTTTACTGAGGAGAAACATAATCCGGAGGTAGACAAATCAAACAGATATCAGGGTAGAACATCCTTCTTCCGGCTTCATCGGGGAAACCAGTGTTTCTCAAAAGTAACATGCCTACTGGAGATTGCAAGACCAGTCTCAAATAAAGCAGACTGACACTGAAACATCCAAACATTCACTGGGGAATTAAGACCCACTTCACTAGAGAAAATGCAGATTGAAACTTCTCGACATGAAAACTCAGAAAAAGGGAGAAATGAATCCAAACTTGACAGAGGATACCGGAATTATAAACCTCGTGCGGTGAAAACATCCCGAGCAGACATTCCTGAGGGGAACAAAATCTTCTCAAAACTACTGGAGTTTGTCCGTTCCTGGGATCACCATTTTTGTTGTCATTGTTTCATCACAAATCTCAAAGTAAAAGAAAATTGTAAAACTCTTTTTTTTTGAAAAATCAATTTTGTTATTTAATCTCTTTGCTTTGAAAGTTATTATCAGTAATAAATGGAGTCTTTGAAAGCTAAATAACATAAGAAATACAAAGAATTGGGTAAAAGTTTGAATTTCATTAATAGAATGGTGGTCTGCGAATGGCGAGACTCCATAGATCATTACAAAGTTTGGGAAATGGCAATGCATAATGGAAAAGATACATTGAGATACAATGACCACTATCCCCCCTAACAAATTTTGAAATCCTGAGCAGAAACTTCTGTTGAAGTATGGTGAGGATCCGAGAAGATTGTTGCTTCAACGATCAAGTCTTGTCTGACGTAGTTACTTGCCAAAAAAATCTCTAACTTTTGCCTAAGCTGCCCTTGAGGGTTTTCAAATTAGCGGGAAATTTATTCTATTTAGGTATCTAATTTTTGCCTAGACCTCCCTTTCGGGTTTTCGGCCTACCGAGACGCTCATTTTTTACCTAAGCTGCCCTTTCAGGTTTTCAACTTAGAGAGTTGTTCTTTTATTTCTTTAGGCGAAGTATTTCTTGACTGCGTCAGCATTCATGGGACGTGGAAACTCCTCGCCATCCATAGTTTCAAGAATTAACGCACCACCAGAGAAGGCTTTCTTGAGAACATATGGGCCTTCAAAATTGGGAGTCTACTTGTCCCTAGAATCAGTGTTGAAAGACATGATCTTTCTGAGCACGAGACCGCCTTTTCTAAATTCACGAGGTTTGACCTTTTTATCAAAAGCTTTCTTCATTCTTCTCTGATATAACTGGCCATGACACAAAGCTATCATCCTATTTTCCTCAATCAAATTCAATTGCTCAAACCTGTTCTGGACCCATTCAACCTTTGTCAGCTTGGTTTCCATTATCACCCGCAACGAGGGAATCTCTACCTCGACTGGGAGTACAACTTCCATTCCATACACTAGGGAGAATAGGGTTGCTCCTGTTGAAGTGCAGACAGATGTTCGATATCCATGCAGAGCAAAATGGAGCATTTCATGCCAATCCTTATAAGTAATTACCATCTTCTGGATAATTCTCTTGATATTCTTATTATCGGTTTCAACAACCCCATTCATCTTTGGCCTGTATGGAGATGAATTGTGATGGACAATCTTGAATTCTTCACACAGTTCTGTCATCATCTTGTTGTTCAAATTCGAGCCATTGTCAGTGATGATTCTTCTCGGCACACCATACCGACATATAAGGTTATTCTTAATGAAGCGTACCACCACCTGCTTAGTAACATTGGCATATGAAGCAGCCTCCACCCATTTGGTGAAGTAATCAATTGCTACCAAGATAAAACGGTGCCCATTCGAAGCCTTGGGTTCTATCATCCCAATCATGTCAATATCCCACATTGATAAAGGCCATGGGGGAGGAAATCAAATTGAGAAGCGTCAAAGGCACATGGACCTTGTCTGCATAAATATAGCATTTATGGCACTTCTTTGCAAATTTGTAACAGTCAGATTCCATGGTCAACCAATAATAACATGCCCTTAGCATCTTTTTAGCCATCGAATGTCCATTGGCATGAGTGCCAAATGAACCTTCATGAATCTCATGCATCAACATGTATGCTTCGTGTCTATCCACGCATCTGAGCAAGACCATGCCATAATTTCTCTTGTATAACACATTTTCACTGAGGAAGAATTTGCATGCCAATCTTCTCAATGTCTTTCTATCTTTCCTCGACGCACCAATCGGGTATTCCTGAGTCTGAAGAAAGTGCTTGATATCATAATACCGGGGTTTTTCATCTGCTACCTCCTCTACTGTAAACACATGAGTGGGCCTATCCAGCCGTCGAACCGTAATTCGGGGTATATCATTCCTAGTATTCACTTCGTACATAGAATCCAGAGTTTCCAAAGCATCCTCCATTTGATTTTCATCTCTAGGGATGCGATGGAATTAAACTTTATTGAAGAAGGGTAATAATCTTCTAGCATAATCTTTGTAAGGGATCAAGCCAGGGTGACGGGTGTCCCATTCTCCTTTAATCTAATTTATTACCAAAGCTGAATCACCATACACATCTAGATTTTTGATTCTGAGATCAATAGCTTCCTCGAGACCCATGATGCGAGCCTCATATTCTGCCATATTATTAGTGCAATCAAATGTTAACCTTGCAGTAAAAGGAATGTGCGATCTATGAGGAGTGACAATCACAACACCAATTCCTTTACCATAAGCATTCACAGCTCCATCAAATATCATACTCCAACGAGATTCAGGGTCAGGACCTTCCTCAGTAATGGTTCATCACAATCCTTCACTTTCAGGAACATCACATCCTCATCGGGGAATTCATATTCTGCAGACTGGTGATCTTCCACTGGTTGGTGAGCAAGATAATCTACCAACACACTACTTTTAATAGCCTTTTAAGTGCGGTATTCGATATCATATTCAGATAACAACATCTTCCAGCGGGAAATTCTCCCAGTAAGAGCAAGCTTTTCAAAAATGTACTTGATTGGATCCATTTTGGAGATCAACCAAGTAGTGTGATTCAACATATACTGCCTCAAACGCTTTGCCGCCCAGGCTAGAGCACAACATGTTTTTTCCAGCATGGAAAACCACGACTCACAATTAGTGAATTTTTTTACTGAGATAATAAATGGCAAACTCCTTCTTCCCTTTCTCATCCTATTGTCCCAGAATACAACCCATGAATTTATCTAACACTGTCAGATGCATAATCAACGGTCTTCCTTCTACGGGAGGGAGCAAGATAGGAGGTTCAAGCAGATATTCTTTAATACTCTCAAATGCCCTTTGGCAATCATCCATCCACACACAACCTTGATCTTTCTTTAACAATTTAAAGATCGGTTCACATGTTGCAGCCATATGGGAAATGAATATGGAAATATAATTCAAACGCCCGAGGAAACCACTGACCTGCTTTTCAGTTCTTGGTGCTGGCATCTCTTGAATTGCTTTGACTTTATTAGGGTCAACTTCAATTACCTTCTGGATAACAATGAAACCCAACAACTTCCCCGATCGAACACCGAAGGTGCATTTATTTGGATTCAAGCGGAGACGATACTTCCTCAAACGCTGAAACAACTTCAACAAATATTCTATATGCCCTTCTTTAGTCTGGGATTTTGCAATCACATCATCAACATATACTTCAATCTTCTTGTGCATCAGATCATGGAATAGGGTTGTCATAGCCCTCTGGTACGTTGCACCAGCGTTCTTCAACCCGAACGACATCACTCTGTAACAGAATGTTGCCCAGGGTGTGATAAACGTTGTTTTTTCCATGTCCTCCGGAGCCATTCTTATTTGATTATACCCGCAAAATTCGTCCATGAACGAGAATACTTTGAATTTTGTTGTGCTATCCACTAACATGTCGATGTGAGGTAATGGAAAATCATCTTTTGGACTAGCTTTATTTAGATCTCTGTAATCTACACACATGCGGACTTTTCCGTATTTTTTTGGTACTGGGAAAATATTGGCAATCCATTGAGGATACACTGACGTCACAAGAAAACTAGCATTAATCTGCTTTAGAACCTTCTCTTTGATCTTTACTGCCATATTTGGGTGAGTTCTTCTCAACTTTTGTTTAATTGGAGAACACTCTGGCTTCAACGGTAAACAGTGCTCGACAATATCTGTATCTAGACCAGGCATATCTTGGTAAGACCAAGCAAAAATATCCACATATTCTTCCAACAACTCAATCAATCCTCTCTTCACATCGGGATGCAACGGTGCTCCAATCTTGACTTCCTTCAGATCTTCTTCTGAACCCAAATTGATCACTTCCAAAGGCTCTTTATATGGATGAATGGTATTTTCCTCGTGCTCATGCAACCATGAGACCTCTTCTGGAATCTCATCATAATCTTCTTCTTCAGCCCCATACACAGGACATTCAAAGTTGGGAGAGGGTGCAGGGTCATTGTATTCAACGGGTTTTTTAATTAATCTTCACATATGATTTATGATTGCTTTTAGAAATTGACACATATAACAAGTGATCATGCAGATTGAATTTCAATTATTATTTATTCTGAAAGGATTTTTTTATTACCATTTTCTAAGAAAACGCAGAAAATAAAGACATAATTTGGGAAGCAAAGACAACTTTTATTAATGATCTTAAAAGTCACAGCCAACAGATAAGCCCTACAACATTAATACTTCCACCTTGGGCAGAGTGAAAGCCTTTCAAAAAAATATAAGATTAATCAAATCAAATTACTTTGAAATATGTTTGCAAGAGGGAACATCAATGGTGACCCAGTTATGAACTCTGACTCCATGCGTCACATAATTCGGCATTTCCTGCTCTACTTCATCTTCTCAACAACATTAATTCCAGAATCAGTTGGATGGAGGTAACCTCCGCTGCGGAAAACATCATGATAGCTTGCTATAGTAGACTTTGACTTCAAACCTTCGCCTCTGCCATTCTTCAAAGAGAAACCCAAACCAGTTCTGTTCTTGTTCACGAGTGGATCCACAATTCGTCCCTAAACTGCATTATGACCATTGCGCACAACCTGTTGAGCGTCCTTCAGCGAAACCATGGAATTCTCATTTCTCCTTATGTTTTCAACGGATAGGGCTTGGAAATGGGTTCCAACAGCAGCCTCATCTACTTCTATAATACTGAAAGAGGACAAATGAGATATCAACAATGCCTGCTCCCCATTTATGATCATTACCTTCCCTTCACGCACAAACTTTAGCTTCTGATGTAAAGTTGAAGTGATAACCCTGGCTTCATGTATCCATGGCCTTCCTAGCAAACAAATATAAGCGGGAATAATGTCCATGACCTGGAAGGTTATCTGGAACAAATGTGGTCCTATATGGATAGGTAAGTCCACTTCACCGATTGACAGATTTCCTCGACCCATCAAATGATTTCACAATGATGCCACTCGGGCGCATAGGTGTTCCTTGATATTTCAACTTCATGAGAGTACTCCTCGGTATAACATTCAAAGCGGATCCATTATCAATTAGCACATTGGACAGCGAATCATTCTTGTAGTTCATAGATATGTGGAGGGCCAGGTTATGATTCCTCCCTTCATCTGGTAATTCATCATCGCAGAAACTCAAATTATTACATGACGTAATGTTTCCAATCACGCTACTGAATTGATCTATTGGAATGTCACTCTCCATAAAAGCTTGGTCCAGTACCCTCATCAAGGATTCTCTATGAGCAGAGGAATTCATTAATAAAGCTAAGATAGATATCTTTGAAGGAGTCTGCAGTAGCTGATCTACAATTCTGTAGTCGCACATCTTAATTATCTTCAAAATATCATCCACTTCTTTCTCTAGCGTAACTCCACTAGTCTCTCCTGTAGTCTTCTTAGGTTTATCATTCTCAGCAATTCTCTTTCCAGCAGCAACATCTCTCCGAACAACTGGCGCAAACACACGACCGCTACAGGTCACCCTGCTATTTTCAGCTATATTTCCAACATCGGGCATTGGCTGAATGGGAACTTCCACCCCATCTTCTAAGATTGTAGCGTTGTATTTGTAAGGCACAACCTTATCTGATTTGTAGAGGATAGGACCTGGAAAACTAATTACCAATGGAGTAATAGTTGGCTTGCTATGATATTCCACTTCAAAATGAGCGGGTGCACCAAAACAAGGCACGATGACGTTTACCCCTTCTTCAACATGATCAGTCATCAAAAAGTCATTTTTGGAAAACAAATTTTTGTCTGAAGAGAAATACTCATCCGCGGAGGCATACTATTCCTCCGACTCTTCTTCCGTTAAACAAACTTCAACCATATCAACCTCATGATAATCATCCCTTTGACCTATGATCTTGATGTTCTATTATCTAACAAAAACAGAACACCCTTCTTCATGATTGAACATCCTCGGGGATCTCGACAGCAAACTAGGCAAGATCCATATTAGTGTTCCACCTGACCAGCCGTATGGCAGAAGGTAGCATGCAACTGCACGAGATCCTCATTCATATACTCCACATCAAAAATTCTGAATTCACCAGGACATCCAGAAACCATGTTCACTTCCTCTTCATACTCTGCCCTAGGCCTGATTATGTGGATGAGGCCCTCATCCATCATCTCCTGTAAATCAGCCTTTATCTTATCGCAACCCTGTATATTTATACTGCAAGTAGCACAACCGGTATGGTTATGTGTATAGTAGCTAAATTTACAGAGGTCTGCATGCATTTTCACCAAATCTCCTCTAACTAGATTAATATCAAAAATCAGGAAGTCGCCTGGAAAACCGACCACCATATTCACAACATTTACTCCCTCGTGATTGGGTAGAGGGTTATCTTTCACATTAGGGCCCACGTCCTTGAAAGATAAGATACCGAACATCGCCAATTTTTGTACTTCAGTCTTTAAAGGATAACAATTCTCACCATTATGCCCTGGTGCTCCCTGATGAAAAGCACACATTTGGTCTGCCTTGTAATACCAAGGCAATGGTGATGGTACGGCGGGAGGTGGTCGTGTCTGGACCAACTTTTTCTGAATCAATGCTGGTAGTAGCTCTGTATAGCTCATAGGAATAGGGTCATAACTCTCCCTTCTCTGATTATACCCTTGATTCCCCTGCTGGGATGGTCTTTGATAAGCAACAATAGTTGGAGCTGCACCCACAACTGGAGTAACTGAGGTGACCTGCTGATGATGCTGATAATTCCTTCTAGGAGTATTAACCCTCCTATCTTGCATAATAACATTTGCATCCCCTTCCTTCTTCTTGGTAAACCCATAAGATGGTTTCTTCACACCTCCGGATCCTTCACTCTTCGTCAAACGACCTTTTCTTACAGCCTCTTCTAAGCGGATACCCATTCCTACCATCTCAGTAAAGTCACTTGGCGCGCTTGCTACCATCCTATCGTAGTAGAAAGCACCCAGTGTCTTCAAGAAAATCTTAGTCATCTCCTTCTCTTCCATGGGAGAAATCACTTGGGCGGCTACCTTATGCCATCTCTGCACATACTCTTTGAATGATTCCCTGTATTTCTGAACCATGGCCCTAAGTTGGTCACGGTCAGGCGCCATGTCCATGTTGTACTTATATTGTTTGATGAATGCTTCTCCCAAATCATTAAAAGTATGGATATTAGCACTGTCCAGACTCATATACCACTTCAACGCAACACCAGTCAAACTATCCTGAAAAAAGTGAATCAGCAGACGCTGATTATCAGTATGGGTAGACATCCTTCTCACATACATCACCAGGTAAGCACGAGGGCAAGTGTTGCCCTTATACTTCTCAAATTCCGGGACCTTGAACTTAGCAGGTATCTTAACATTCGGGATCAAACATAGCTCATTGGCATTCTGCCCAAATAGCTCTTTTCCCCTAAGGGCCTTCATCTCTCTTTGCATCTTGTCAAATTGCTCTTGAAAATCATCCATTCTGTCATAAAGACCCAAGTCTTCACTCGGCGGAGGGAAAGGACGACACATATCATCATTAACAAACGGAATCATATTCACCGAATGAGGTGCAGTAGGAACAACATGCACCATAAGAGGTGTCGGGGTAACAATAGTCTGAACCACTGGAGTATCTTGAGGACCAAGATTGAAACCTTCAGGTGCAAAATTCTCTGGCATCCCCCATGGATAACCTTGAGGCATGCGATTCTGAATAATAGCAGGAGTGGCAGATACGGGAACAGTTGGAACTTCAGTAGTTTCCCTTGTTGGTTGAGGTTGAACACTCGGTGGATGATTCTGAGAAGCCACCAGAGCTTACATCAGAGTAGTCAGATTGGCCATGCCGGCCTTCAAAGCAGAAACTTCCTCGCGCAGCTCGCGATTCTCCTGTTCTAAGTTGTCTATCTTCTTTTTGAGATTAGCCCGAGTGTTGTAGTGATGACTCAGCTTGCTGAACGAAGTAAAGAAGCTTGGTAAGACACCTGGGTATGCATAACTAATGCAAGAAATATGTGTAATATGATGCATTACATGTAATACACATGATTATTTTAACTTTATTATTTAATATTTCAAGGGATTTAATGTTTATAGACATATTGCAAACATCAAAGTAATAACGCTTTTGAAATACTGAAATGTTTTTATTATAATAACTCCAAAATGGATTACAAGTTTCAATGATAATAAGTACAAGATGAAAATACAATCTAAAACCCTGAGAAAAAGAACTGATGGAGATCACTTTATACGCTGGCGCTTCGCCGTGAGTCTGGAAATCTGAGCTTTCAACCTCTGGTTTTATTCCACATATCTGGTGGCAACCTCCTTCCAATCATCTAGATTAAGAAGTGTGTGATCAGTACCTAATTGAGGCTTAGGATAAAATAAATCCCCTTTCCTCTCCATAGACTCTACTGCTCGACTCTCAAGAATCTCAATCAAGTCATCTTTCTCCTTCAGATCTGATTTGTAGGAACTTTCTAAAGTTTGGAACTTGTTCTTCCAAGCATCCATTTCCTGTTGCATCCTAACCAAATAAAGCTGCAGCTCTTCTAGGTTATCTAATAAGGGAGGGGTGGTCTTCACAAATAGAACAGGCATGGGTGTCTCCTGGGTATACAACATCTTTAATCTAATGGCTCTCGATCGGATCCATTTAAGATATGGCTCCAAAGAAACAGCACCCGTAGGTCCCAAATCCTTCCTACTCTTCTTATGAATGTGACGCCAGGTCTTTGCAATCTGCTCCATAGCTTCCCTATGGTCTTCCACTTCCCTCAGAAAGAAACTACTCGAATGAATACTAATCGATTTATCTCTCATCGGATAACCAAGCTGTCGCCGTGCAAGAGCAGGGTTATAGTTAATTCCTCCCTTTGTACCAAGAAGAGGTACATTGGGGAAACTACCACAATTGTCAATAATCTCTATATCCTAGTAAGCTCGATGATACCAATTAATATCCGAGTGAGTAAGTTCCATGATCTTAGGAGCCCAACGGGGTTCCTTCTTGACATCCCAAAGAGCATCAGACTGAGGCATATGAGAGATAAACCATCGGTATAACAGAGGCGTGCAACAGATAATCATCCCCATGATAAGAATTCTGAAGATGAATAGAGTAATAAGCATCACCCAACAGTGTAGGAACTAGGTTTCCACTCATGAAGATCCTGATAGCGTTAATGTCGACCAACTTGTCCACATTAGGAAATAACAACAACCCGTAAGCAAGTACAACAAAGATGGCCTCAAAAGCAACTGTACTCTTCATTCTGGAAAAGTAACGAGCTTTCTCCAATAAGAATTGAGTTGGTAATCCTCTAATTCCTCCTTTAGTAGTCGTATGACCTTCCACCTCAGACTTCCCCAGGTGAATCAAAGCAGCAATCTCATGTGGTTTTGGCTCACCCTTCAAACCAGTAAAAGGAACACGATCGGTAACATGTAAATCCAATAGATAAGAATACTCCTCCAGTGTAGGCATCAACTGATAGTCGGGAAAAGTAAATCAATGATACATCGGATCATAGAACTGGACCAAGGTCGAGAGAATATCCTCCTTCATCTTTAGCTTCAAGAGAGGAATAATGGATCCATACTTCTTCCGAAAGTCTGCAGAACACTCGATCTCGAGAATTAGACTGATCAACTCATCTCTCTTGGGATCCTTGAAACTGTATTTTCTGGTCTTTCTTTTTCCAGAATCCATGGTCAAAAGGTACCTGAGATATTCACAAATAGTCAACCTTTAAATACCTTGAAATATGGTTTCTTCAAAAGAAGCTTATGAGTGCATGGATGCATGATGCAACAATCACACACAAGATCACACATATAGGGTTCATAGGTTCAACGTCACGAGCATGAGGTCGAAGGTACTACCCATAAGGTGTTGTTCTAAAAAGTTATCACCTGCCGAACAAGGTTCTAGAGGTTCCCAGAGTCTACATCCTTCCTTCGGATAATACCAACTTCCTGATTAACTAGGTAATTAGTAATATTCTCAAGAAAGACTCGTCCGAGCGCAGTATCGCGTGACAACTATTTTCGGATTACTTCGTCATAGCTTCCGCACTACACCTAAAAGGCCAAGATGGGTTTGGTATTCTACGGTCCTCAGTTTCAGCAGGCTCCCAGGTCGAAAGCAGTACGTCTTCTCGATTACTCGGTAAACGACACTACAGTCAAAGGGGCCTCCACTGAATGGGGGATCTCATGCCTCCTTTTTTGGGATTAACCCCTCAAAGTTAATATGACTATACCACCTGTCCTATCTTAAAGTTTACCCATGTCCGGGTATAGGACTTATGAGTAATCACCAAGCACCATGAAAACCAAGAAAATCCAGACAAACATATATACAACTGTGATACGGTGGGAGAACTGACTTGAGGTTTTGCGTTTGTGTTCGCGCTTGTTCGGTTTAGCAAGAGTCGCCACCGACTTTTTATTTTATCCAAAGGAAAGGTCAAAAAGCACAAGAAAGACCTTTGAGATGTTTTCTTGGGTTCAGGGGGTAGATTATGAAAAGGGAAGGTGCTAGCACCCTTTTCATCCATGGTTATCCATGGGCTCTTAGTTACTTGTTTTAGATCACTTTCCTTTGCTTTTCAATTGTTTGAAATGGTGCTTTGTGTGTGGTTTTTGAAAATGCTTTGAAAAAGAAGCCTTGTCTAGGCAACCTTTGTAATAATTCTTGTTTGAATATATACAAAGGTGTGTGTCTTTTTGAAAAGACATTTCAATGTCTTGAAAGTTGTTTTGAAATTGTTTTGAAGTTGTGTTGTGAAGTGTGTTTGAAAATGGCAAGGATGTTTTGCAATATTTTTGATCAAGTAACTAAGAGTTGTCTACCCTATTTTACTCAAATATCTTTCTTATGTTTTTAACCCTTTTAACAGTGTTATTTCACCATTGTATTTGGTGAACAACCTTGCGTTAGGATGTTAAACGGGACAGGCGCGGGTCATCGTATACAATCATTGAAGGCAACTTATGAGACGCTCTAGCAATTTTGTAAGGGACGATGTGATCGGTGGATTTAGAACTGACTGTTTAATGCTGGTTCGCGAAATGTCGCAGAAGCAAGAGTCTCCACCGTCTTTTATTTTCTCCAACATGGACAGGACAAAAGCATAGCAAAATTCCTTATGAGAACGTTTCTCGGTTCGGGAGGTAGATTTATAGAAAGGGAAGGTGTTAGCACCCTTTCTATCCATGGTTATCCATGGGCTCTTAGACACTTGCTCTTATGTTTTCAAAATGTTTGCTTTTCAAAATGTGAGTGGGTTTTGCAAAAGTTTCATTGAAATATTTCTGAATGACTCTTGTATCTGTCCTCAAGAGTGTTTGAAAAATTTGTTTTGAAAGCTCTTTGAAAGTGTCGGTGTGAAAAGGTTTTTGATTTGTTTTTAGAAGTGAGCAAGTATCCATGAGTCGTCTACCTACCCTAAGGAATTAGGCTGTGTAAATGTCCTTAAGGTAGTGCCATCCCACCATTGAGAGGTAGGTAGCACCACCGTTGGAGGTGTTCGGGTCAATTCGATTGTAGGGACAGTGTGGTCACCGAAGCAATGGTAGGACACCTTAGAAGCTACCCTTATGTCCTTGATCCTTTTTTAATCCGAGGCAACCGTTTCGAGGCAACTGTTCTGAGGCAACTGTTTCGAGGCAACTGTTTCGAGGCAATTGGATCATGGAAATAAGGACCGCTAAAACGTCCTATACTTGACGACCACGTTTCGAAGGCAACGAGTGAGGCGTACCCTAGAAGTGGTGTGTGTATTTGTGTGTTGTTTTCATTTTAACAGTTGTCTTTGATCATGGCATTGTGAGCTACGAGTTATTTTTAATTAACCATACATTCTTTCATGCAATTTAGAATTTATTAGTGCGGAAAATTAAAAGACGGGAAGATAAAAGCTACGCTATTACAAGGCGCGGGTCTATACATCGCCAAAATACAAAGACCCGTTTTAATAAAAGATGCGGAAAGTAAATAAATGCGGTAAACCTAATTACTATTACATCCGGAAAGCAGTTACATAATAATCACTAAAAGAAATAATGCGCGAAAAGAATTAAAATGAACGTCCGAGGGTTTTGACCCTTTGCTTGAAATTAAATTAAATTAAAGTCTAATTAATTATTTAATTAAAAAAAGGACGTGTTTTTTATGTTTTTGGTACTTATGAAAATAAAGAAAATTAAAATCAAGAGAAACCCTAATTCTAAGTTTATTTTAATTATTTAAGAAAATATTAAAGTTAACCTAATTTACTAGTTAATTAATTTACATATTTATGTACAAAAATAATAATAATAATAAATAATGATGGAAATAATTAATTAAGAAAAAAAGATAAAAATGTCAAAAAACCTAATTCTATATATTTTATTTATTAAGAAAAAAGATTAAAATTAAAACCTAAATTAACTAAATTAATTGTTAGTCATTTATTTACAAAAAATGTTAGTGGTGAAATTAATAATAATTAAATATATTTTACAATTTTGACTTTCTGTTTTTATTATGAAAAAAAATTATTTTAGTGAATTAATAAACATAATTAAAGCAATTAAAAGAATTAAAAAGAAAAGAAAATTAAATTAAATATACAAACAAGGGGGGGTGTCTGGCCCAAATGGAGGTAAAACTGCAGCAATTCAGGCCCATTGACAAAGCAAGCCTCGTTGACTTTCTGATTGTATGCATGATGGTTGACTGGGGTGTACCATAGGCTTCAATCTGTGGCCATTGGATGAGTGATCAAGAGCGTGTGGCAGTCTTAAGCGTGAGTACGTATGGTGGGCCTTTGGGTGAACGCTGCATGGAAACACGTTAGGATAAAAATTATGAAGTGTGTGGGGGGACCTGGGAATCGAACCCAGGTCCCAATGCTTACCAAGCGTGTCATCCACCAACTGAGCTGCCAAACGTGTTTGTATACATAATAAACAATAAATGTAATATATGAAAAAAGTCAATTATGGTGCAAACGTTAAAAAACGCGCTAACATTTGAATGCCCCAATAGCATGATGCCACGCCTGTCTTCGTCTCTGTTTGTACCTGCAACATGAACAAGATAGCGGGGGTTTTAAACCCCCACTAAGTGGAATAGTGAATAATAGCGAATAGAAGAGGAGGAAATATAAATTGAGCGCGAGAGGTTGGTTGAATTCGTCTGGCCTTGACGAATTCAACCATGGCCATGACGTGGTCCAATTTTCCCCTATGCCTAAAGCCCCAAATGCAAGCTTCAGAAAACCTAATTTTCGTCCATGGTGGATTTGGATTCAGGCAGTGTTAGTCCAATTAACTTATACCAATCGCTTCAGGAGGTACCTATTAGTATGAATCAAGCAAGAAAACAGATTAAAAGCGCATGAATCGTGTTATGCAAGTTTGAAAAACAAGACAAACCGTGTGGCCTAGGTTCTAGGATTCTTCACGTGTTAGGATTGGTTCTTGATTGCAAATGTTTCCTGGTAATGTCAGCAAGGTGTTGGAATAGACTTTAGGCCTTGAATTATCCTGCAACTATGAAATCAGTTTCAAGCTTTTTCTCTATTTTTTTGCAAATTGGTTATGAGTTTTCAATAGCTTTTTCGTGTATGTATGAGTAGGGTTAGGTTATGCATAAGTATGTGATCAGAATTAGGTCAAAAACAAGCCCATGAATCCATGAATTTATGATTTGAATATTTGATTTTCAATCATGAAATTTCAATCTTTTTTTCAATGAAACTTTGCCAATTATGGGATATCTTGTCCCCTTGGATGAGAAACGACTTTGCCAACTTGCCCTAGTTTGATTTGCTGCACAAAAGATCTACAAAATCATATCTTTGAATTTTCTTATAATAAAAACTAATTAAATGAATTAATATAAATATAAATCCAATTAATTTATTAAAAATAAGAAAATAAATTATTTTGAACTCAATGGGTCGTGCATAGGCTTTGGGTAATGATTCAAGGAAGAATTTGAGGCCCATTAGCAATTTTGAAGTGTTTTCGGCAAAGTTGACTTTTGAAAATTCCCAAAACATTTCCCAACTTCTCCAATGCATATCTTGCTCAATTTTGAAGCTATGAACATTTACTTAGACATTTTGGAAAGGTCTTGAAGTCCTCTAACCAATGCCTTTGGTCCCATGTCATTTTGATTTACCAATCTCAAGTTATGGTCTTTGACTTAAAGTGCCTTTTTGTTGACTTTTGAAAATGACCTATAATGTTGAAATTGATAACTTTTTGTGAGAGCATTTCTTGGACTTGGAGTGTGAAGATGAGTTGTATTGAATGTCATCCCCTTCAAAATGAGCATTGGATGGGATTTTTCTGATAAACCATGAAGAAGTTATGCCTTGGTCAATTTGCAGTTGACTTTTCAACTGTCCAAAAATAGAAACTTTTGCATCTTGAGACTTTTTGAGTCATGCTTATGGAATCATGATCAAGAATTGATCAAATGATGATTGTGGCTTAAAAATAAGATGTTGACCAAAAATTTTGACTTTTGACTGTCAAATGACCATTTTGCCCCTGCAGTTGACTGTGGAGCAATTAGGGTTTTTTGACTGTGCAATTTGATGTTGTGAGTCTTGAAACTTGACATATGGATGCTTGACAATGTATATAGGCATATGGGACTTGATTAGACCCTTGGAAACCTCAATTTCTTTGCCAGAACCAAAACCCTAATTTTGACTGTGTTATGAGGCAATTGGACTGTGCAACCCTTGAGAGATTTTGAACCATGATCTTGGCAAATCTTGAAAAATATGGGAGGGAAAATTTTGGGGTACAAGAGTTGCCCCTGTTGAATCTTCTTAGACCTGAGGATGTAGATTGGCTGGCGTGCCTTTCGTAATCCGAAGGTGGAAGATGATTGAACACTAGAGTGCCCAGAAATTTGCACTCACATAGTAGAGTATCAGCAATGTGATGTCGGAATGGGCTTACAGATGCCATTTGGAGAGATGATGAATAGGAGGATGAGCTTATAGATGCCATCTGGAAATGCGACAGAACCTTGTCGGGAATGGGCTTATAGATGCCATTTGGAGACTGTCGGTATGTGGATGGGCTTATAGATGCCATCTAGGTGTCGATCGCGTAAGAGATTCCTTAGCGAGAAGTTGCGTACCTGAGAAAGAAAAATAATTACCTGGCCTGTTATAGGTGTTGATCTTCAAACTCTTTATGTGGATGTGCCCTGGCTGGATACAGGTATCGAATCTCTAAACTCTTCATGTAGATGTGCCCTGGCCGGATACAGGTATCGAGTCTACAATCAGTTACTCACAGATGTGCCATGGCTAGATACAGGAATCGAATCTGGAAAGTAGTCGTCAACAGATACACCCTGGCAGGATACAGGAATCGGATCTTCAAACTCTTCAGACGTGCCCTGGCAAGATACAGGAATCGAGTCTGGAATTAGTCGTCAACAGATACACCCTGGCAGGATACAGGAATCGGATCTTCAAACTCTTTAGACGTGCCCTGGCAGGATACAGGAATCGAGTCTGGAATTAGTTGTCAACAGATACACCCTGGCAAGATATAGGAATCAGATCTTCAAACTCTTCAGACGTGCCCTGGCATGATACAGGAATCGAGTCTGGAATTAGTCGTCAACAGATACACCCTGGCAAGATACAGGAATCGGATCTTCAAACTCTTCAGACGTGCCCTGGCAGGATACAGGAATCGAGTCTGGAATATAGTCGTCAACAGATACACCCTGGCAAGATACAGGAATCGGATCTTCAAACTCTTCAGACGTGCCCTGGCAGGATACAGGAATCGAGTCTGGAATTAGTCGTCAACAGATACACCCTGGCAAGATACAGGAATCGGATCTGGAATCACGACAATTGATAGTAATTATCTTTGTATTGACCTTTGTCCTGAAAAGACAAAACGTTAGTTGTATGCGATGTCATGATGTATGACATGCGTGACGTTCTCAGAATAAATGAGATTGTATGTTCATGATGCGTATGTGCATGCTATAATGTATAAAGATGTGATATTTATGAATGTATTCTTGTCTAGGAAAATAAATCCTTGACGAATGCCGGGAAATTAAATCCTGGGCTGATGTTGAGGAATAGAATTCCTTGTTTACACTTGGGATGATGGTTGCAAGAATACCGGTAGGAGAAGATGACTCCATTGGGGAATAAACTTGGCGAATAGATTACTCTGCGGGGAGTGAACTCTGTGGGGAAGAGAGGTACTTTCCTGAGATTTGATGATAACTCCGCTGGGGATACCATTGTTGAGCTCTGTTGGAAGTTTTGATGAACTCCACTGGGGATAGGAAGACTTCGCCGGGGGCGATCTTTCTGTGGCAATTGGCTGAGGATAACCCAGTTATATCCTGGTGTGGAAATAACCTTGGAATAAAGCCGGGGGAGCGTTCGTGCTCTGCAGGGGATAAGCTTTCCTGAATCTACTGGGGATAAGCTTCCAAAATCTACTAGGGATATTGATTGAACTATTCTGGGGAGACTTTTCAGATTGGACTGGGGAATGGCTCCACTGGATGTCTGGTATTCCGCCGGGGAACAATCTCATATTAATACTGTCGGGGATGCTTGTTAGGAATGTCTGCATGCTCCATTGGGGAATATTGAGATCTTTAGGGATAATCCAACTTCCTTAAGGCTGATTGAGTATAACTCTGCTCGGGGAGAGTATTGCTGACTTGCTGGAGATACGGTGCCTTGTTAGGGTTGATGGGAGACTAACTGCTTGGGGAAGAATTGTTGAATCTTGTCTTACTCGGCGGGGAGTGAAGGTATCTGGGTTATATTCTTCAGTCGAACTCACCTTGGTACCTTGGTGGACAGAGCAATTAGATTGCTTAGACAACTCATTATTGCCCCTGTTTCTGACGTTACCTGTAATTAATCCTTTGTTTCGCATGCAAATATTTATGAGTTAGCAATTAGTGTCAAATTCATATATCACAATTGAACATTGGACGTTCTTCGCAAAACAAAACAGAAAAAGGAAAAACAATTGGCAATTGGTCTGAAAAGTGAATTTTGTATTGATTTTTGAATTTGCCTATAAATAGGCGTTTATGTACAAGAGGATGACGTCCTAGTAGGAGAACGCCGCCGAACGAAAGAGTTTTATACAGTTTGTACAAAGAAAACAAAACAGCTAAAAAGAATAATCCCACTGGGTTCCAACTCTGCTATCGCCTTTATATCTTCGAGCGTCTCATCACTTGGCTGCTCAGTTGAAGATGAAGTTGATTGATCGATGCCGTCTGAGCCTGATGTTGATTCCGGATTCTGGATGCAATGTGATCCAATGAGACATAGTATTACGCTTATCCCTAACTTTTGCCTGGACCTCCCTTTCGGGTTTTCAGTCCACCGGGATACCCATTTTTGCCCAAGCCGCCTTTTCAGGTTTTCGACTTGCCGGGTGTACAGATTTTTTTTCATTTCATCCCTTATTTTTGCCCGAACCCTTTTGGTTCGCCGGGGAGCCCTAATTTTTTCCTAGGTATGTCAACCTAGCGGGTCTTTTATCATGCGTAGTATCTTTTTACTATGTCTGCATTGGCGGGGTGAGGAAGGTCGTCACCATCCATGGTGGTTAGAATCATAGCTCCTCCCGAGAAAATGTTCTTAACCACAAATGGCCCTTCGTATGTGGGGGTCCATTTGCCCTTGGGATCACCTTGCGATAGTATGATGCGTTTGATTACCAGGTCTCCAACTTGATACTCTTGTGGTCTGACTTTCTTGTTAAATGCCCTGATCATCCGTTTTTGGTACGTTTGACCATGACAAATAGCAGTGAGTCTCTTTTCGTCAATTAGATTTAACTGATCAAGTCGTGTCTGGATCCAGTCATCTTCGCTCAAGCCTGCATCCTTCATTATCTGGAGAGAGGGTATCTGGACTTCAATCGGCAAGACTGCCTCCATGCCGTAGACCAAGGAAAAGGGAGTTGCCCCGGTTGACGTCCTTGCTGAGGTACGGTACCCATGAAGAGAAAACGGTAACATCTCGTGCCAATCTTTATAGGTCACTATCATCTTCTGCACAATTTTCTTGATATTCTTATTCGCTGCCTCTACAGCCCCGTTCATCTTCGGCTGGTAGGGAGAAGAGTTGTGGTGTTGTATCTTGAATTGCTCGCAGTGCTCAGTGATCATCTTGTTATTAAGATTGGTACCATTATCCATAATGATCCTTTCTGGGACGCCGTATCGACAGATCAGGTTGTGCCGAATGAACCGTGCCACGACATTCTTGGTTACCATAGTGTAGGAAGCTGCTTCAACCCACTTTGTAAAGTAATCGATCGCCACCAGGATGAAGCGATGCCCGTTGGATGCCGTAGGTTTAATCTCGCCGATCATATCAATGCCCCACATTGCAAAAGGCCAAGGTGCAGTCAAGACATTCAGAGGAACTGGAGGAACGTGCACCTTATCTGCATAAATCTGGCACTTCTGACATG
The DNA here is from genome assembly GCA_948472305.1 of Vicia faba. Lineage (NCBI taxonomy): Eukaryota > Viridiplantae > Streptophyta > Magnoliopsida > Fabales > Fabaceae > Vicia > Vicia faba. Next base: position 997,236,338 of record OX451738.1, read on the forward strand.
TTCGAGAATGTTGGTAACAGTCGGCTTCCATTGTGGACCAGAAATATCCTGCCCGAAGGATTTTCTTTGCCATGGTGTGTCCACTGGAATGCGTTCCGAAAGTACCTTCATGCAGTTCTGCCATGATTCTTTCTGCTTCAGCTTTATCCACACAATGCAGTAAGGTTGAATCATGGTTTCGCTTGTAGAGAATACCATTGCTGAGGAAGAACTTCGCTGCGAACCTTCTCAGAAATTTTTTGTCGTTGACAGATGCACCTTCAGGGTATTCCTGAGCCTCCAGATACCTCTTCACCTCATGATACCAAGGTTTTTCAGTTACTTCTTCAGCCTCAAGATCACAGCAATATGCGGGTTCGTCCAACTTCCAGATGATGATCCGGGGAGCCTCATTGTCCCATTTAACTTTGAACATAGAAGACATCGTAGCCAGCGCGTCCGCCAACTGATTCTCCTCTCTCGGGAAGTGTTCAAAAGTTATCTCTGTGAAATGGGGGATCAATGTCAACACACATTCTTTATAAGGAATAAGGTTTGGGTGTTTCGTATCCCACTCGCCTCTGATCTGATTGATCACGAGAGCGGAATCTCTGAAGACACTCAGAAACTTGATCCTTAGGTCAATTGCAGCTTGAAGACCCATGATGCATGCCTCATACTCCTCCATGTTGTTGGTGCAGTTGAAACATAGCCGGGCAGTAAGTGGAGTATGAGTGCCTTGAGGGGATATGATCACAGCGCCGATACCGTTACCCAAAGCATTGGAGGCTCCGTCAAAGTGCATAGACCATCGGGATCCTTCCTCAGGTCCTTCATCTGGTCCATGTACTTCACAATCAGTCACTACCATGATGCTTTCGTCAGGAAATTCGAAGTTCATTGATTGGTAGTCATCCACTGCTTGGTGTGCCAAGTGGTCCGCCAATACACTTCCTTTGATAGCTTTCTGAGTCGTGTACTGGATGTCATATTCCGTCAAGATCATCTGCCATCTTGCTATTCTTCCGGACAAGGCGGGCTTTTCGAATATGTACTTGATCGGATCCATTTTTGAAATCAACAGAGTAGTGTGAGTCAGCATATACTGTCTCAGCCGGCGAGCAGCCCATACCAAAGCGCAACAAGTTTTCTCGAGCAGTGAGTATCGGGTCTCACAGTCGGTAAACTTTTTGCTAAGGTAATAAATGGCGTGCTCTTTTCGGCCAGACTCGTCATGTTGTCCCAGCACATACCCCATTGAGCTGTCAAGTACTGTCAGGTATAGTATTAGAGGTCTCCCTTCAACCGGTGGCATAAGAATGGGTGGTTCTTGGAGATACTCTTTGATTCTGTCGAAAGCGGCCTGACATTCATCATTCTAACGTACTACCTGATCTTTCTTCAGCAGCTTGAAGATCGGTTCACAGGTAGCAGTTAGGTGCAAGATGAATCGGGCAATATAATTCAGACGTCCTAGAAAGCCTCCGACTTCTTTCTCTGTCTTGGGGACTGGCATCTCTTGTATGGCTTTAACCTTGGCAGGGTCCACTTGAATACCTTTGTCACTCACGACGAAGCCTAGCAACTTTCCAGATCTTACCCCAAAGGTGCACTTGTTTGGATTCAATCTCAGCTTGTACAACTTCAACCGGTCAAACAGCTTTTGCAGATGGTCAAGGTGTTCCTCCTTAGTTTGGGACCTTGCAATCATATCATCGACATATACTTCTATCTCATGGTGGATCATGTCATGAAATAAAGCAACCATGGCTCGTTGGTAGGTTGCCCCAGCATTTTTCAGTCCAAAAGGCATGACCTTGTAGCAGAAGTTGCCCCACTGAGTAACAAAGGTAGTCTTTTCCATATCTTCGGGAGCCATCTTGATCTGATTATATCCTGAAAAGCCATCCATGAAGGAGAACACCTTGTGCTGAGCAGTATTGTCAACCAGAACGTCGATGTGAGGCAGGGGGAAGTCATCCTTGGGGCTGGCCCTGTTCAGATCCATGTAGTCAACACACATTCTGACCTTACCATCTTTCTTCAGTACTGGAACCACGTTGGCAACCCACTGAGGGTAAGAAGTCACTGCTAGAAACCCGACATCAAACTGTTTCATAACCTCAGCTTTGATCTTCTCGGACATCTCTGGACGCATACGGCGGACCTTTTGTTTAACCGGAGGGCAGTCTTCCTTGGTAGGCAAGTGATGGACCACAATGTCGGTATCCAACCCAGGCATGTCTTCGTAGGACCAGGCGAAGATTTCCACATAATCATGTAACATCTGAACCAACCGTTGTTTTATGTTGAGCTCTAGATTGGCACCAATCTTAACTTCCTTTTTATCTGTCTCAGTACCCAGATTTACCGTTTCCACTGGCTCTTCATGTGGCTGAATGGCCCTCTCTTCTTGAAGTAACAATCTTGCAAGCTCGCCAGGCACCTCGCAATCATCTTCACCTTCGTCTTCGGCTAAGTTGATCGGATTTTCGAAGTCATAATTGGCAGTAGCAGAGTCGTTACCAGTGAGATCCAGAGTAGATTGAAACCTGTATAGGTGAGTGTGTGTAAATATAGCTGTTTTGCAATATATAAAGAAAGAAAGAAAGAAAGGGAGCACAAGATTTGAAATGCGAAAAACGTCCAATGTTTTTATTCATGATATATGGAAATGACAAGTAATATGCCCTCACAAATGAAGCCAACGGTGCCCCGGGTAAGACACCGGGCCATAAAGTTTCAATTTATTGTTCATTACAAATTTAAAAACAAAGGAATTCATTAGTGAGTCACAAAAGTAACAGGTATGTGGTCTTTTGCAGTCCAATTGTTCAGTCCACCGTCGGTCGTTGGGCGGATCCAGCTGTTGAACTCAGATTCTTCCACTTCGTCACCATCCCTGATAGCATTCACCCCATGGTTGGGCATGGGACCTGTCACCACATTAGGCTTCTCGGGCGCCTCGAACTGAACTTCCTTGGCGTCGATAAGGTCCTGAACCTTATTTCTTAGGGCCCAACAATCATCAGTAGAATGCGCTGGGCTATCAGAGTGATAAGCACAGCGGGCATTTGAATTATACTTCGGAGAGGTTGTGTTTACCACCTTCGGAGCTTCTCTGACGGTTACCAAGTTGGTCGATAACAGTTGCGGCAAGATCTCCGACAAGGTCATACTAAGCCGAGTATATTCTCTTCCGCGTCTCTCACCCCTTGGTTGGTTAGGTTGCCGAGGAGCGGCAGCAGGCTTTGCAATTACCACCGCATTGACAGCTTGACGGCATTCTGGTTTGTTTTGCCTCCTAGGGCCATACACAGCACTGGCTTCCTTTTTAAAAAGAACTTGAGGATTCACCTTTCTGTATCTTTCCTGATTTCATACCAGCCTCTATCCTTTCCCCAGTCAGAATGAGGTCTGTAAACCCTGCAGACGAATTGCCAATGAGATGATTGAAGAACGGCCCGGATAGGGTCCCCAAGAACATGTCCACTAGCTCACGGTCGGTTAACGGTGGCTGCACCCTGCCAACCAGGTCCCTCCACTTCTGCGCATACTCTTTAAAACCTTCTCCCGATCCTAGCGACATACCCTGGAGTTGGGTACATGTAGGAGCGAGGTCGGCATTGTACTGATACTGCTTGTAAAAAGCAGTAGCCAAATCCTCCTAGTTACGAACCTTGGTCCCATCTAGCTGATAGAACCATTCGAGATGAGTCCCTGAAAGACTCTACTGGAAGAAATGGATCCATAAGTTCTTGTCCACAGTGTATGGTTGGATCTTCCGCACATAAGATCTGAGATGTAGCTTAGGGCAGGACGCCCTGTCATACTTTGCGAAAGATGGTGCTTTGAACTTGTGTGGGATCACCACACTAGGAGATAGACCCAGGTCTCCAAAATCCAACCCAGGCACTTGTTGAATTTCCATGGCATTCAGACGATCCTCTAACTGCTTGTACTTGTCTTCAGCTGGAGGGTATTGTTCTTCATTGAAATCAGTCTCGTTGTCAGAGACCACAGGACTAGGAAACCTTCCCCCTTGGGGACTGCCTTTCCCTACAGAAGAACCAGCTTGATCAACCTCATTCTGCAGTGTGTTGCCAAACCTCCGGCCAGTGTTGAATAGTACAGTTCTCTTCTTCTTCTTCTTGACCAGCAGAGCCTTCAATTCTTCTTGCCCTTGTGCTAAACTCATGATCAGCTCTTGGAACTGGGCGTTTTGGGCCTGGAGGGCCTTGATGGATTGCTCAGTAGATGATTCAGGGTTCATGATGCTGAAATAAACATCGAAGAACATTAAGCAACCTAAAAAGATAGTACCTGTGATGCACATGATGAATGGAATGCGTATGATTTATGTTTTCAAAGACAATCGGGATTCAACTTTGTAAACAAAAAGGAACACACTTTATTAGATTCAATTTTGAAATTTAGATTGTTCAACAGATTGCCCTTAGGCGTTACATAAAATGGAAATACTGGAAAGGGAAATAAAAACTGTAAAAGAACATCCAAAGTTCCTCATTGATCCCAGGGTCTCCTCTTCTCAGTACGGATGTAGTCATTCAAGGCCCGCTCGTTCTCCAATTGCTTGGTCAGCTTCTGGATTTTCAATTCCTGCTCGTTGAACTTTTCCCGATAAGAATCCCGTTCTTCTCGTAGTTGCGCCCAAGACCTTTTTAGTGTATCAACATCAGTAGGTATCTGAGGAGGGAGAACAGTTGGAGGAGCCCCATCTCTATCAGGATATTCAAGAATGATGGGTCTGACAGCTTCATATGGCATGCCATACTTCTGAGCACGGATGCAGACCCATTTGTAGTAGGATTCCATAGGTAGAGAAGTCTTCGGTCCCAACTCATGTGGGTCAGCTTTGTGAATTCTGTCCCAAGCCTTGATGAACCTACGACGCAGCTCGTCACTATCTACCTGAAACTCAAAACTGATGTGAGGCACCAACATCTCATGAGGCCCTGCTCTTCTGGCTCTTCCAAACTGACGGAGAGCTAGATATGGGTTATAAGAGATTCCTCCTTGGGTACCAATCAAAGGAACATTAGGATATTCTCCGCAACGATCAATAACAACTACCTCATCCAAACCCCTGAAAGTCCAAATGATGTCATTATTAGTGAGAGACATTAACCTATGAGCCCAGCCTCTTCCTTCTTTGTTCTTCAGCACGAACTTAAGGAGGTGCGAAATAAACCACCTCACTAACAAAGGAATACAACACCACAGAGTTCCTCGTCTTCGGGCAGTACGAGCATAAAGTTGTTGCAGGATATCACCCAAGAGAGTGGGCACAGGGTTCTGAGACATGAAGATCCTTATGGCATTGACGCTAATGAAGTTATCAGGATTAGGAAACAAAACTAGACCATAGATCAAGAGAGCCAGAATGTCTTCATATGCCCTGAAGTCTAAGTCATTCCAGAAACTGTTAGCTTTACCAACCAGAAACTTGGTCAAGAAGCCCTTAACTCTGCTTCTAGTCACCCAGTTGTCCATTACTTCCTTGTTGGTCAGGGGAAGGGCTGCAGCGATTTCCTCAAGCCTAAGAGTCTTTTCCCAACCAGTGAAGGGAGTCTGATCCAAGATAGGGATACCAAGCAAATCAGAGAATTCTTCCAGGGTAGGGACCAGCTGGAAGTCTTGAAAGGTGAAGCAATTATACAAGGGATCATAAAACTGGGTCAGGACACTCATCATATGTTGGTCCCACTTTGCAGTGACTAAACCGAGAAGAGAACCATGCCTCTGGATGAAGGAAGTGGTATTTGGAATTCTGCTAACCAATTCTTCAAGCAACTCAGGTGGGTGAACAAAATTGAACCGGATAGTGTTTCTTTGCACAGGCATCATGATGTCCTATAAAACAGAGCAAAGGTGAAACCCTCTTGTCTTTGAAATGGTCAGTCCTTATGCAGGATGCATGCAATATCTATGATGGTATGATGTCATGATAAAGCACACCACAAATATTCACAAAGGCAAACATGATAAGGCACACAAGTCACACAAGACAGCCCTTAGGGTTTAGGCCAGTATGAAGTTCAGGTACTACCCTCTTTCAGTTTGTTGGTTAAGACCTGTCCTATCAAAAGTAACCGGGTTCTAGAGGATCCCAATATCACTGACTACCCTCGATCGGTCATAACTCCAGCATCGCAATCTTTTCTTGCGGCCAGAACCATCGCGAGAGTTTAGCCTCAATGGGTGTAGCATACTGCTACTGTTCTATTGGCCAAGTTGGGTCATTTAAGGTTCTAAGGTCGGTTGGTGCTTAATGACTCCTCAGAAGACCCATATTCTCCTCGTTGCGACACAAGGGATATCGGTACAGACCAAGGTGCCACACCAATGTAGCCACTGCTTCACTCATGTCGGTCTATGCTGGACAGGTCCCTCACAGCTTATGCTACCTAACAGGGTATCCCCAGATCCGGGTTAGGATCTATAAAAATCCAAGACAATGCCCACAATAATAAAGCAAACAAAACACAGCAATTGAAAACACAAGTATAAGCTATCCTAAGGTACACCTCACTTTAAAAATCATCCCCAGCAGAGTCGCCAGTTCTGTGATCGGTGGATTTAGAACTGACTGTTTAACGCTGGTTCGCAAAATGTCGCAGAAGCAAGAGTCGCCACCGTCTTTTATTTTCTCCAACATGGACAGGACAAAAGCACAGCAAAATTCCTTATGAGAACGTTTCTCGGTTCGGGAGGTAGATTTATAGAAAGGGAAGGTGTTAGCACCCTTTCTATCCATGGTTATCCATGGGCTCGTAGATACTTGCTCTTTTGTTTTCAAAATGTTTGCTTTTCAAAATGTGAGTGGGTTTTGCAAAAGTTTCATTGAAATATTTCTGAATGACTCTTGTATTTGTCCTCAAGAGTGTTTGAAAATTTTGTTTTGAAAGCTCTTTGAAAGTGTCGGTGTGAAAAGGTTTTTGATTTGTTTTTAGAAGAGAGCAAGTATCCATGAGTCGTCTACCTACCCTAAGGAATTAGGCTGTGTAAATGTCCTTAAGGTAGTGCCATCCCACCATTGAGAGGTAGGTAGCACCACCGTTGGAGGTGTTCGGGTCAATTCGATTGTAGGGACAATGTCGTCACCGAAGCAATGGTAGGACACCTTAGAAGCTACCCTTATGTCCTTGATCCTTTTTTAATCCGAGGCAACCGTTTCGAGGCAACTGTTCCGAGGCAACTGTTTCGAGGCAACTGTTTCGAGGCAACTGGATCATGGACATAAGGACCGCTAAAACGTCCTATACTTGATGACCACGTTTCAAAGGCAACGAGTGAGGCGTACCCTAGAAGTGGTGTGTGTATTTGTGTGTTGTTTTCAATTTAACAATTGTCTTTGATCATGGCATTGTGAGCTACGAGTTATTTTTAATTAACCATACATTCTTTCATGCAATTTAGAATTTAAGAGTGCGGAAAATTAAAAGACGGGAAGATAAAAGGTACGCTATTACAAGGCGCGGGTCTATACATCGCCAAAATACAAAGACCCGTTTTAATAAAAGATGCGGAAAGTAAATAAATGCGGTAAACCTAATTACTATTACATCTGGAAAGCAGTTACATAATAATCACTAAAAGAAATAATGCGCGAAAAGAATTAAAATGAACGTCCGAGGGTTTTGACCCTTTGCTTGAAATTAAATTAAATTAAAGTCTAATTAATTATTTAATTAAAAAAAGGAAGTGTTTTTTATGTTTTTGGTACTTATGAAAATAAAGAAAATTAAAATCAAGAGAAACCCTAATTCTAAGTTTATTTTAATTATTTAAGAAATATTAAAGTTAATCTAATTTACTAGTTAATTAATTTACATATTTATGTACAAAAATAATAATAATAATAAATAATGATGGAAATAATTAATTAAGAAAAAAAGATAAAAATGTCAAAAAACCTAATTCTATATATTTTATTTATTAAGAAAAAAGATTAAAATTAAAACCTAAATTAACTAAATTAATTGTTAGTCATTTATTTACAAAAAATGTTAGTGGTGAAATTAATTATAATTAAATATATTTTACAATTTTGACTTTCTGTTTTTATTATGAAAAAAAATTATTTTAGTGAATTAATAAACATAATTAAAGCAATTAACAGAATTAAAAAGAAAAGAAAATGAAATTAAATATACAAACAAGGGGGGGGGGGGGGTGTCTGGCCCAAATGGAGGTAAAACTGCAGCAATTCAGGCCCATTGACAAAGCAAGCCTCGTTGACTTTCTTATTGTATGCATGATGGTTGACTGGGGTGTACCATAGGCTTCAATCTGTGGCCATTGGATGATGGATCAAGAGCGCGTGGCAGTCTTAAGCGTGAGTACGTATGGTGGGCCTTTGGGTGAACGCCGCATGGAAACACGTTAGGATAAAAATTATGAAGTGTGTGGGGGGACCTCGGAATCGAACCCAGGTCCCAATGTCATCCACCAACTGAGCTGCCAAACGTGTTTGTATACATAATAAACAATAAATGTAATATATGAAAAAAAGTCAATTATGCTGCAAACGTTAAAAAACGCGCTAACATTTGAATGCCCCAATAGCATGATGCCACGCCTGTCTTCGTCTCCGTTTGTACCTGCAACATGAACAAGATAGCGGGGGTTTTAAACCCCCACTAAGTGAAATAGTGAATAATAGCGAATAGAAGAGGAGGAAATATAAATTGAGCGCGAGAGGTTGGTTGAATTCGTCTGGCCTTGACGAATTCAACCATGGCCATGACGTGGTCCAATTTTTCCCTATGCCTAAAGCCCCAAATGCAAGCTTCAGAAAACCTAATTTTCGTCCATGGTGGATTTGGATTCAGGCAGTGTTAGTCAAATTAACTTATACCAATCGCTTCAGGAGGTACCTATTAGTATGAATCAAGCAAGAAAACAGATTAAAAGCGCATGAATCGTGTTATGCAAGTTTAAAAAACAAGACAAACCGTGTGGCCTAGGTTCTTGGATTCTTCACGTGTTAGGATTGATTCTTGTTTGCAAATGCTTCCTGGTAATGTCAGCAAGGTGTTGGAATATACTTTAGGCCTTGAATTATCCTGCAACTATGAAATCAGTTTCAAGCTTTTTCTCTATTTTTTTGCAAATTGGTTATGAGTTTTCAGCAGCTTTTTCGTGTATGTATGAGTAGGGTTAGGTTATGCATAAGTATGTGATCAGAATTAGGTCAAAAACAAGCCCATGAATCCATGAATTTATGATTTGAATATTTGATTTTCAATCATGAAATTTCAATCTTTTTTTCAATGAAACTTTGCCAATTATGGGAGATCTTGTCCCCTTGGATGAGAAACGACTTTGCCAACATGCCCTAGTTTGATTTGCTGCACAAAAGATCTACAAAATCATATCTTTGAATTTTCTTATAATAAAAACTAATTAAATGAATTAATATAAATATAAATCCAATTAATTAATTAAAAATAATAAAATAAATTATTTTGAACTGAATGGGTCGTGCATAGGCTTTGGGTAATGATTCAAGGAAGAATTTGAGGCCCATTAGCAATTTTGAAGTGTTTTGGGCAAAGTTGACTTTTGAAAATTCCCAAAAAATTTCCCAACTTCTCCAATGCATATCTTGCTCAATTTTGAAGCTACGAACATGTTCTTGGACATTTTGGAAAGGTCTTGAAGTCCTATAACCAATGCCTTTGGTCCCATGTCATTTTGATTTACCAATCTCAAGTTATGGTCTTTGACTTAAAGTGCCTTTTTGTTGACTTTTGAAAATGACCTATAATGTTGAAATTGATAACTTTTTGTGAGAGCATTTCTTGGACTTGGAGTGTGAAGATGAGTTGTAGGAAATGTCATCCCCTTTAAAATGAGAAATGGATGGGATTTTTCTGATAAACCATGAAGAAGTTATGCCTTGGTCAATTTGCAGTTGACTTTTTAGCTGTCCAAAAATAGAAACTTTTGCATCTTGAGACTTTTTGAGCCATGCTTGTGGAATCATGATCAAGAATTGATCAAATGATGATTGTGGCTTCAAAATAAGATGTTGACCAAAAATTTTGACTTTTGACTGTCAAATGACCATTTTGCCCCTGCAGTTGACTGTGGAGCAATTAGGGTTTTTTGACTGTGTAATTTGATGCTGTGAGTCTTGAAACTTGACATATGGATGCTTGACAATGTATATAGGCATATGGGACTTGATTAGACCCTTGGAAACCCCAATTTCTTTGCCATAACCAAAACCCTAATTTTGACTGTGTTAGGAGGAAATTGGACTGTGCAACCCTTGAGAGATTTTGAACCTTGATCTTGGAAAATCTTGAAAAATATGGGAGGGCAAATTTTGGGGTACAACAAACGAGATCGTTTTATTGAAGGCAACATCGAGGGTTATCGAGGGACTACGATCTTTGTTTATCGAAGGGACATTTGCTAGAGTGTCTCATATTCGAGGGACATGATTGCATCTTCCGAGGCAACAAGCGAGGTTACCCTAGAGGTGCAAGTGTGAATTGTGTATTGATTTTCATGCATTTATCTTGTATTAGGTTATCTAGCGATTGATTTTAGATCTTCATATACAAAACCTAATTACTATACAGTATATTGAAAGCAATAAATTGCGGGAATTTAAAGTCTAAATTATTACAAAAAAGTATCTGGGGATGGGGGTACAAATATTTACAGATGGGGATGATTCTTATCAAAATAATAATGTCCAAGTATTATGTGTTACAACCAAATCGAACTGCCGCAATTTTAATGTAAAATTATAACAAATTGTAACAAAACATAAAAAATAAAGAGAATCAAAAGTATTGTGAGATGCATGTATTTATTTACAAATGAAACAAATAAAATTTAACCTAAGGAAAATTAAGTATTTATTATTATTTAAAGGAATATTTTTAAAAGAAAAAATGAAAATCTACCATCTTGTATTTTAATAAATGAAAACAAAATTAATTAAATCAAACTAACTATTTTTTGGTATTTTAATTATGTTAATCAAAATTAATAAAGAAATAATAAAATTAACTTAAAAGAAAATAAAACAGGATTTAATTAGTATTATTAACTAAAAAGAAAACAAACTAATTAAGATTAAGTAGTAAAGTAAGGTTTGCTAAATTAATGAAAGGAATTTTAGGAGAATGGGCCAAAATGGGATTTAGGCCCAAGATAAGAAAATGAAGAAGAACAAGAATCAGTGGAGGGGGTGTGCTTTTAGTAAGGATATGGGCTTAAGGTGTTTTGTTTGGGGCGAAGGCCCATCTGAAGTGTTGTACAATTTTAGGGTTTGCTCAGTTTAGGGTTTGTACGTTTTTGGCCACAACGACGCCGCTTCTCTCATCTTCTTCGTTTCTCTCATCTCTCTCAAACCTATGAGCTTTTGGCACTCTTACTAAGCCCGGCTACTAGAGCACCGCCCCCTTTCACTCTTTCAATCTCTCACAGTTGTCCAAGCTTGGTGTTTCGAAAGGTGTGAATTGTTCATTCACATTTTTTAGGGTTTCAAAGTTTACATTTGTGTGATTCTTGTACGTTTATTGCTTGCATGTTTTGATTCTTATGGTTTTTTTATGTTTATATGTAGTAAAAGCTTGACGGTTTGAGAGACGTACCTTAAACGTCTTGCTTCTGAAAAAACGGTGGAGGGAGAGGGACGTGAGGCTGGTGGCGCTTCTTCGTGGCCAGGTGGGGAAGAGAGCGTGATGGTTGCTTGCTTGATTTACTGGTATCTCTGTATTTTATTTTTTTGATGATGAGCTTTAGTTTCTGAAAACTGCTTTTTTAGCTTTGAGTTTTGTTGATGATGATGAAATTTTGCTTGTGAATTGTGTTATTTCTGAATATCTCTCTTTCTCTTTGCTTAATATTGTTGATGAAATGGTTCTGAAAAAAGCTAGCTTTTTGAACTGAACTTGATGATTTTGTTGATGATGAATACTCTGAAATTGTTTTTTGTATTGTCACTTCTGAATCTCTCCTTCTTCTTTGGGTGTTTGAATATCGATGATGAATGTATTTCTGAGATTGTTTTGGTATGGTCACTTCTGAATCTCTCTTTCTTCTTTGGGTGTTTGAATATTGATGATGAATGTATTTCTGAGATTGTTTTGGTTGGGTTTTTTGAACAAGTTGCAGTTTTGGCTTGGACTGTATGTTTGGGTTTTGCAGTTTTAGATGCAGGCTTGAGTTTGCTTGAGTTATGCAGGTTATGCAATGCAGGTTTGTTGTGTTTAGGCTTGTAGTTTTGTTTGTGTAGTTGGGCAGGCTGTGACTAAGTTGTAGTTTGTGGCTTGAACTATGGGTTTTTGTTTGGCCTGTGTGCTTAGCAGGTTTGCTTGAGTATGGTAAACAGGTTTGTTATTGTTTCTGGACAAGTTGCAGTTATGCAGTTTGATTTGTTGGTAAACAAGTTTGTGGTTTTGCAGACAGGTTTGCAACTGTAGTTTGCATTTTATTTAGGCAGATTTTGGCCTTTGTGCAGGCTTGACAACAGGTTTTTGGTGTTTGTAATGCAGGTTTTTTATTAGTTTCTTGGAAGCAGGCTTGTAAGTTTTGGCTTGCTTGATGTAGTTTTTATGCATGGTGCCTTGATAGCAGGTTTTCCATTTGTAAGGCATGCTGTTTGATTTGCAGTGATATAGTACACGCAGGTTTGCTGGCTTGTTTGTGTTTACAAGCAGGTTTAGCAGTTTTGCTCTATATCTTCTTCTCCTCTCTGCTGGACTGTTAGACTGTTATATCCTTTTTTTTGTTCCTCTTACTGCCTTTTACAGTCTGCCTTTAGCCAAAACTACAAAACCTATTCACTAGGTTCTCTCTTTCTTCTCTCTCCCAAAAGCACTTTTAATTGCTTATTATATTTTATTCTGAAAAGTCTGCTGGCCAGAAAATGATGAGGGCTGGACAAGCTCTTGCTTGTAACTTGGTTCATCTCCCTACATTGTATACTTTGTTTCCATATTTCCTGCATTGTGTACTTTGTTGCTTTGACATATTGCCTACTTCCTGCATTGTGTACTTACTGTAACAGTTTGGAAACTCAGTTTGACATTTGGTTAATGCATTTGAAACTCAGTTTGCAGTACCCTTTGATTTACCTTGCAACTTGCCTATGTTTTTGCATTTTGAATTAATTGTATGCTTGCAATTTTATATCTTTTATTTTTCTCTCTGTGAACCGAGAAGAGCGATCTTCTTGTGTTTTGCAGAGAGGAAAATAAAATATGATGAACATAACATTTCTGATTCCGGTCGGCAGACTTTAATGATGATTTTTCTTTTTATCTGCTTGAAAATTCTTTTCAGTTAATTGTGCTGATTTCTTTTTTCTTATGTCTTTTGCAGGTAAGTACCAGCTGGATGATAGAGGAAGCAGTAGAAGTAGAAGTCAAAAATCTTAGGAGATTAGGCTTAGATTTATTTTTCCATTTATTGTAAACAAATATTATTGTAAATACTATAAGTTGTAATCTTACAATATTCGAATAAAATTTGTAACAACATTTGAAATAAATAAGAAGTCTTTGTCAAAAAAGAATTTTCTACTGTCAAATATTCCAATCTTTCCTTGTATTGTCTATTTAATTATTTAAGATTCTTAAATCAGAATAACTGGAAATGTATCCCAATAACTTTAATCCAGATGAAATAAATAATCAACAAACTTTGCCGTCTCGCAACCTGGCATTAATCACAATACGCCTGGTATTCCAATTAACATATGTGTTGTACAGTTAAACAAACAAGCATTCCATAAACCTTTCACTCCACTGACCAAAAAAATGCCTTAATGTTCCAAACAAAATTCTCAGCTCTTATCCCATATAATTAGGTTTTGAGAAGTAACCAGTAATCTTGAACAAGCATAAAAATAATGTAACAGTCAACTGAATTTCTGAGGATTCAGTTTCTTCTGAGAAATGCTAGCGCAAACCCTAATCTTGGATTATTGCCAAAGAAAGACCTGTCTGATCGATTCTTGAGTCAACCTTAACAAATCAGAGAAAACCCTAATTCTGGATTGACTGATAAAGAAAAGTCTGTTTGACCGATTCTCGAGCCAATCTTAAAAATCAGAGAAAAACCCTGGGGTTGTGATTTCTTGTGGAAAAGGGAGGGTAAAGTTTGGGGTACAACAACAACATATAACACAGAAAACAATAATAACATATATACTGATATAAACAAAGATAGGCTTAACCCACTTAGGGATGGACCAACAAGAGGTCAATCTTTTCCCAGTGAAGTCGCCATTTTTCTGTAGCGGTAGAAATGTTCAAGACTAAGCCATTGGATTGACTAGACTTCATACAAATCAAAATAAAAATCGTCACTGTGCTTTATTGTTTACAAAGGAATGGGAAAAGAGCGAATATTTTGGCTATAAAAAATGTTGTATATATATAAAATGGATGGTGGAGGTGAGGAAAGAAATATATTTATTTTATAATTTTTGCACCCACCGCGGTTGCGAACCTTTAGTGCCTACGTACCACCTTTTTGTGCAATAGGGGATCAGGTTACACGTAGTTCCTCTTTCAAAAATTTAAAACCCTAATGTGTTGGTTAATTTTATAAGATAAAACATCATCGTCATTGTCCGTGTGGAAAACACACCTACTACCCACGATCATGAGAAAGGAGAATTTGCATCATCTCAAAATGGAGGATATGGCTTGGATTTCAAAATCAACAATGCCTCACTCAACACCCAAGTGGAAAAATATCTCTCTTCACTACATATTGTAGAAGTATAGTTGTTTGCATCACTACAAGGATTGGCAAGAGTTTAATCTTTTAAGAAAAGTTTTAAAAATGAAAAGCCAAAGAGGAAAAATAGTTCAAAATGAGATTGATTGACTTTTAGTCTTCTCACAAAAAATGTCAAGGTATTATTAAGTTGATTGGAGTTTATTTATGAAAATGTTTTGAAAATGCGTGGACATAAGTCCAAGTTTATTATGAAAATGGTTCGAGTTCAAAAACAAGAAGAGTTTTCAAAAAGGGAACGGAGATTTTTGAAATTAAAGAACATGGGAGGAGAAGAAGGTACTATCCTAAAGCACAAGGTAAAAGCTAGGGATAAGAACCATCTAACCAACAAGAAGCCAATACTTGACATTATGAGCCAAGATAGAATTCCCATTCCTTGGGTTGAAACCAATCAAGCAAAGGAATACTAGACCTCTTGAGAGAACCAAACTTCAAGTGTATTAAGTCTTCATAAAAAATGGGCAGAGTAACGGCTATATACGGGTGAATCCCAGATTACAAACAAGGGGTGTAATCACAAAAAAAACCTGCATGCAAAAATAAACAAACAACCCAATGTCTTGAGGTAAACCTCAAGAACTCCAGACAAAATAATCAGATAAGATCACAAGGTTTCCAATATAGGCCAAGGTTTCTAATCCTAAGTCCAAGAAAAGCCCCATGCTCCATAATGCCAAGGATAGTAACCAAATAGTCCAAGTACCATTAAATATTTTTTAGGGTTTATGTTGATTATTAAGTATCTTAAGAAAGTAAAAGAAAAGCTCAAGTGAGCAAAGTAAAAATGGCAAGAAAGTAAATGCTCAAATGAGCAAAGATGAAAATGGCATGAAATGTAAATGATAAAAGTAAATGGTACATAAAGCATAAAAAAGAATGAAAGCATAAGGTAAAACAAGTCAATAATTAGTGGTTAGTTGGATGACCATCTTGAAACTTGCATTTGGAACTTATTACAGGATTGGTAGAACCAAAGCCTCCACACAACAAGTTGCATTTTCTTTTTTGTCAAGTATATCATCCATTTAGAATTCTCACAAGTACCATTTAATGATCAACGATGTTTAAGTGATCCGTGTTGACCAAAGGTGTTGTAGATCCATTAGAGGATTGGTAGAACCAAAGCCTCCACACAATGAATCTCAAGGTTATTGGATCAAAGAGATCAAATTAACATACTTGGGCTTGCAATCATAAGTTTGGGCCACGAATGATCATTTATTCGAATCGTGACAAAATTTAGCGCTATGTTAAGCAATCTTAAGTGGACTTATATAGAAGTCGCACCTATTTTTAGGTCGGTCAATAGCAATCTATGCACTATTTGTTTTGAGACATGATATAGAGATCATGCTCCAACAAGATCTAGTGCAACAAGAAGGGGATGGGATGAAGAGGGATGGGGAAAAAATATACAAACCACATTTGAATTAAATTTTAATCAAACTATTATTAAAATCATTCATCCATTTTTATGGAGTTAAACTCAACACCATGGATCCAATGCTGTTAATAAAGTTCATGATCCAAAATCTAACCCAAGATCAACCAGAAAATAGTCACAAAATAATATCACGTTTTAATATACATAAAAGGGTTTAAAAATAAGATAAAAATATCAACTATGTTCAAATTAATCCAGAAAACAAAAGTAAGACTATAGAAAAATCAGAAAAAGGCTCAAATAATTTTATAACTTTTTTGGTAATTTTTTTAAAGTCAGAAACTATTTTTAAAATTAAAATAAATGGTTAAAATAAACAAAAAATGGTAAAAAATAGTAAATTCAGAAACAAAAATAAAATAAGGTCACCAATATTTGTCACAATATCATTGGATCATTCCATAATTTTTCCAGAATTTAAAAATGTATAAAAGTATTTTTAAACATTTAAACCAAATCAAATAAGTGTAAAATTTATAAAAAATACCAAAACACAAAATTAAATTGTGAAAAAATAAAAATCAGAAAGAGAATAATCAAAAATATTTTTCATAATTTTTTCAGATTTTTTGGACTAAAAATGAATTTTCTATGATTTTTGAAATTTAAAACAATTAAAATATAAAAATCAGAAAAAGAAAATAAAAGTAAAATATGTGGACCATTGGATGAGATTCAAAACGCGTTAGTAATCAAATCTAAGGGATCTGGCGTGTTGTGCATATCATGGTCATTAGTGAATAATGTACAAAATCAAATATATATCAGATTTTCAAAAATAACAAGTGGCGTCCCATCATTGGTTGGAAGATGACACGTAGGTCATCTTCAACCTCCAGCCAACGTGGTTTTTAGGTCTCTCAAACTGTAAAATCCGAAGCTCATACCTATGACAATCGTTTCGTCTCTTCAAGACAAAAACAACCACACCCTCGCGCCAAATTTATATAAATTGTAACTCAAGCAATTTAGAAGGAAAGTTTTGAAAACGGATTTGAAATTTCATGGTCAAAATGTGTTTCCAGTGAAATGTAAATGTTGCGACTAGAACCAGGGCAATGAGAGAAACACAATGATATCAGAGTTTTGAAGAATTGATGAAGGAATCTACCTATTGAAGTTGAGTTGCAGAGCTCTGAAACTGGACTTCTATGGAACAGTATAGGGCACGATTCTTGAATGTAATTATATGGTTAGCTTCAGGGAAGATCAAGGAAGGTGAATTGAAGGAAAAATTGGATTGAAAAAGGGTCGGGAATGGATTTTGAAGTTGCTGAATTCTGAGTTGTGAAATAAGTTTGGCAGGGTGATTCTGGCTATCCAAGCTTGGGAAATTGAATAGGATAGTTCATGTATTTATAGGAGGAGCGAATGGGATCAAAAGGAAGAGTGAATGATGCGTTTTGGATGGAAATCGTGCACACCTGATGCATGAGTGAAGTGTGATATAAACTTCATCAAAACTCATCCAATTCTTGCATTTTGATGTGCTAAACAAATCTGGAACTTCACTAAACATGTTTAGAGGCAAAAACGCATGGAAAACTTGTGATTAGAGGCCACATTATGGATTTCAAAATTCTGACTTGGTGAGAAATTCAATTTCAAAGTGCCAACTTCTGACCAATGGCATTTTCAACCCAAGGGGTCTTAGGGCATGATTCTTGATGCTTTAGAAAGATGAGGTTACAAGCTTTGTAATGGAAAAAGAATGGAATCAAATGGATGCTTGAGCTGAAAGTTGCATTGAGTCAAAGTTGAAGAAAAAGGGTTGACTTTCCATACTTAGAAAATTTTCAAATTCTTCTTCAAAAAATGACCTATAATGTCTTGCATCCAAACATGGCCTTCCACTTGGAATTTGCTCTTGACCAAAAAAGATGGCATGAAGTAGATATCTTGAATGACATTTTGGGACTTGAACCATTAAAAATATCCAAAAATTGAGAGAGTTATGAATTGTTGAAGTTGGCAAAATATCATGAAATGACCTATAATCTTTTGCATCTTTAAGGTAACTTCCATCCATTTTCTCACTTTACACATAAAAGAAGGAATAAAGTTCACATCTTCAAGATCATTATGGAAAAAGAATGGACTCAAGGTGATAAAAATTGACCAAGTTATGATCATTTGAAGTCACTTATGTAAAATTGTGGATTCATCTAGATGACTTGTAATCTTCCTTCTTCGTCAAGGCTCTTCCACATGTAAACTCCTTGGAACTTTTGAAGTGATTTGTTGATAACCCTTTGAAGAGAACGATGTATTTGGAATCACTCAAAAATAACAAAAGGTGAGCAAGATATACTCCTTTGAAGTTCAAAACCCTAGCTTCTAAATCAAGAAAATGCCTTGAGGAACTTTGACAAGTTTGAACAAACTTCTTGTACCAATATTCTTGTTTTGTGAACAGAAGTTGTTGAGGATGATAATGAGGACTCATAGCCACCAAAACCACTTCTATATCTTGAAATTTGAGAGAAATATGCTCTTGTGACCAATAGGAACAAGGCCTTGTCCAAACATAACAACTTCTCCAATTAACCCCTTGTACTTTTGAGTCACATCTAATAACCTTGAAATGTGATAAATCAAAACAACCTTGCCATGCAAATTCTTCAAAAACTACCACAATGGTGAGGTTTGAACTTCTCAAGCTTTTATTGGCCAGGGAATGGAAATAAACTCATGAACCCATGGGGTAGCTTGTTAAATCTCATTTCCTTCACCTACATGGATAACAAGCAAGACAAACCAACATTGCATTTTATTAGTTAAACAAAACAATATTCATGATCACAAGAGGAATATAAGTAAAGGTGTTTGGTAATCCCTCAAAAAGGCAAAATTAAATGTAGGAGGGAACCAAGAATCCTAGTGTGATCTTGTTGTGAATGAATCAACATGGTATGATGAAGGGATCTTAGGGGGGAAAATTGGGGTACAACAGATACCAACAACTAGCATTTTTTATTGGCACATCATGGCATCCAGGACTGTCGGGAATTATGAAAACATTAAGTTGGAATTGCATGGGTTTGAGCAGCCCACATGTAATTCCCAACTTACGTAATATTGCTCAAACATACCAGCCTGGCATTATATTATTATCAGACACGTTAGCCACAACTCGCAAATTGGAAACTGTCAGAGTCTCTTTGAAGTTTACAACATGCTTAGTTATTAACGTCGAAGGTAGAAGTAGTGGTTTGGCGGTACTTTGGAAAAGTACAGATATTTGTAGTTTACAAATTTTTTCCCGAAACTTCATTAATGTTCATGTGAAAGATGAAAAGAAAGGGGACTGTAGGTTAACTTGTTACCACGGTTAGCCAGAAAGAATTCGTAGAAAGCAAGATTGGGATTTGTTGCATGAGACTCGTCCGATGTCAAACCTGCCATGGTTCATAATAGGCAAATTCAACGATCTTCTATCACAGTAAGATAAACAAGGAGTCCATCCACATCCAAATTGGTTGTATAATGGATTTCTTGAAACTGTAAGTGATTGCAATCTCGTTGACATTCCTTTGGAAGTTTGCCAATATACGCGGTTTAAAAGTTAAGGTACCGACCGTGCGGTAGAGGAAAGTCTGGATTATGCGTTAGCAACACTGCCGTGGTTGGAACTATTTCCTTCCACAAAGTTAGATAATCTTATTGCTACTCATTCCGACCATAGTCCGATTCTACTATCTTGTGATCCGAGTAATCAAAATCGAATAAATTATGTGTTTAGATTTGAGAATCCTTAGTTACATGAGGAAGATATTGATAATGTAGTTAGTAGTGGCTGGAAGCATAATGGCAGTGAAGAAGTAACACACATGGTCCATTCTTGTGCATATAATTTGAAGAGGTGGAACAACTTTAATAGAAGGAGGAAGAAGGAGGACTTGGAGCGTAACAAGTCAGTAATGGAAGCTTATCGTAGCTGCCATGACGCAGAGTCGACATCTCGCTTTTTCGAAGCCAAAAGTAAATATGAAAAATTCTTATCAAAGAGGATATTTATTGGCAACAAAGAGCTAAGATGCATTGGTTTCCTGACGGTGAT
Organism: Vicia faba; assembly: GCA_948472305.1. NCBI lineage: Eukaryota > Viridiplantae > Streptophyta > Magnoliopsida > Fabales > Fabaceae > Vicia > Vicia faba. The sequence goes on from OX451738.1 coordinate 997,256,620, forward strand.
CGCAATACCCAATTTTTCCATCAATCGCCAACAACAAGGAGAAAGTTTAAACAAATTAATTCTTTGAAGAATGATGAAGGGTATGATATCACAGAGCAGTAAGGTCTTTGTGAAGTGGCCAAACAATAATTTTCTAATTCATTTATAGCTTCTAGAGGTGCATATGATAAGGTGCTTAGTCTGTTTCAGCCTATGGTAACTGAGGAAGATAATGCTAAGTTGTTACAGCCAGTAGCTAAAGAGGAACTCTATGAAGCGCTTTGTAACATGCATCCAAATAAATCTCCCAGTCCCAATGGTTTCAACCCCTCTTTTTACCACTGATATTGGGAACTAATGGTTTATCACCTGCCGAACAAGGTTCTAAAGAAATCCTAGAGTCCACATTCCTCTTTCCGATATTACCAACTTCTCGATTAGCACGGTAATTAGAAATATTCTCAAGATAAACTCGTTTAAGTGCAGAAACGTGTGACAACTACTTCCGGATTGCTCTGTCATAGTCTTTGCACTACACCTAAGAGGCCAAGATGGGTTAAGGGTTCTATGACTTCTCAGCTTCACTGGCTCCCAGGTTGAAAGCAACAATGTATTCCCGATTGCTCGATAAATAAATACTATAGTCAAAGGGGCCTCCACTGAGCGGAGGATCTCATGTATCCCTTTTTAGGATTATTCCCTCGAAGTTAACATGACTATACCACTCGTCCTATCTTAAGTTTGCCCAAGTCCGGATATAAGACTTATAGGAGATCACCAAGCACCCTGAAAACTAGAAAAATCCAGACAAACATATTTACAAATATATAACAAATATAGAACATACATAAATACACAAAGATATGCTCAACCCACTTAAATATTGATCCCCAGTGAAGTCACCAATTTTCTATAGCAGCAGAAATCTTGAGACTAAGCCATTGGATTGACTTAACTTGCAAATCAGTGAAAGTTGCCACCACACGTTATTTTATTCAAAGGAATGGGAAAAGAGCGAATATAACCCGAAGTTAGAAAGAAATCAAGGTAGGGAGTTGGTTATACAAAGGAAAGGTATTAGCATCCTAAACATCTTCGGTACTCTGTAGGAACTTCTTTGAAAATATGTGTATTTTGGCTATAAAGAACTATTTACAAAATATATGGTGGAGATGAGAAAAGAAGTGGCTTTTACAATTTTTTCACCACCACAGTTGTGAATCTTTAGTTCCTACATACCACCTTATATAAAATAGGGTATCAGGGTACTCGTAGTTTACCTTGGAAATTTTGAAAGTTTTGTGTGTTGGTCAATTTTAAGAAGAAAAGACATCTCGTTATACCTGAGTGGAAAACGTACTTACTACCCACAATTATGAGAAATGAGCATTTGCATCATCTCAAAGTGGGGGACTTAGCTTGGATTAAAAATCAATAAGACATAACTCAACACCCAAGTGGAAAATGGCAAACTTCACTACATATTGTAGAAGTATAGTAGCTTGCACCACTACAAGAATCAAGAAGAGCCTAATCTTTGAAAAAGTTATAAAATAAAGAGCCAAAGTGGAAAAAATGGTTTGAATGAGTTTGATGACTTTTAGTATTTCAAAAAGATGTCAAAGTATGATTAAATTGATTAAGGGTTTAATTAAGAAAAAAGTTTTGAAAATGCATGGACCTAAGTCCAAGTTTATTATGAAAGTGGTTCAAGTTTGAAAACAAGAAGGGTTTTGAAAAGGAGGGAGAAGATTTTGAAAATAAAGAAGATGGGCAGGAGAAGAAGAGACTATCCTAAAGTGTAATGTAAAAGCTAAGGTAAGGAAAGGTCTAACCAACAAGAAGCTAACACTTGATATAAAGAGATCAAGGTAGAATTCTCATCCTTTAGATTAAAACCCAAGCAAGCAATAATACCAAGATAACTAAGCCTCAAATGAATAAAGAACCAATCAAAGTATTCAGGAAAAAAATTGGGCATAGTAACAAATGTATACAGAGGAATTCTCAATCACGGACAAAGAATGAAAATCAGAATAACCTGCAAACAGAAAAAAAATTCAAACCAATGCCTTGGAGTAAAACCCAAGGACTTCAGAATAACCACACAGAACAAAATATCATCCAAATAACACAAAACCTCAAGGCTCTAGGGTTTCTAATTCTAAGTCTCGTGAATCTATAACTTACAGCGTTGAGGATAGTAACCAAGTAGTCCATAGAACCTTAAATCCTTTTTTAACATTCAAGTTGATTATTAAGTGTATTACAAAAGAAAAATAAAGCTCAAGTGAGCAAAGATAAAAGAATGACATAAAGTAAATGCTCAAGTAAGCAAAGATAAAATGACAGAAAAGTAAATGCTCAAGTGAGAAAAGAGCAAATAGCATGAGATGTAAATTCTAAAGGTAAATGACATAAAGTAAAGACACAAAGTAAATGCATAAAATAAAAGCATAAAGTAAAATAATTTGTTAATGGTCAATGGTTAGAAATTAGTGATTAATAGTTGAGGGTTGAATGTTTTTTTAGAAGAGTGATCCATAATGATTTGAACTTCCATCATTCCCCATGGGTAACCACAAGGTATATGGTGTTGAGCAGTAGTAACAACTGGAGCAGCAGAGACGGGAACCGATAGAACTTAAGAAATGATGGTTGTTTGTTATGGCTGAGACAGACGAGGAGGAGAAGGAGGTGGTGGTTGATTCTGAGCAGCCACCAATGATTCAACCAAAGCAGTAAGATTGGCCATACCGGTCCTCAAGAAAGTCACTTCCTCGCGAAGTTCACAATTCTCTTGTTCAAGGTTCTCCATCTTCTTCTTAGAATTCGCCTGAGTGTTGTACTAGTGAGACAACATGTTGAACGAATGAAGCAGAGAAAAAAATAAGACACCTGGGAGAAAAACAGGAATGCAAAAAATATGTGCAAAATTATGCATGATATACAATGCACATGATTTATTTTGTTTATTTTAATTTTTCCAAGGAACTTAAAGAACTATAAACAATTGCAAATATCAAAGAAGCAACATTTTTAGAAAACTGAATAAACTTGTTGTATTAATAACTTTTGAAGGGATTACAATTTTTCATACACATTTTAATAATCTTGAATACAAGAGAAATAAAGATAGAATCTAAAAAGTCCTAAGGAGCCTAGGCTGATGAAGACCCCTCCACACGTTGGCGCTTTCCTTTGAGTCTCTCTATCTGGTCCTTTAAGTGCTTATTCTCTTCTGCATACTTGCTGGCGACTTCCTTCCATCTACAAGAAGTAGGAGATAAGTGCTCAATGGGACCTGGGTGAGTGTTAGAGGAAAATAAATCCTCTTGCTTTTTCATCATCTCAATAGCATGCCTCTCAAGAATCTCAATCAAGCCATCATTCTCCTTCAATTCCATGGAGTATGACACTTCCAAAGTCTGGTACTTATTCTTTCATGCTTCTCTCTTGCTTCATTCTGACCAAGGCAAGTTGAATTTCTTCCACATAGTCTAAGAGAGGAGGCATAGTCATTCTAAATATACCAGCTAAAGGTTCTTCACGAGGATAAGGCATCTTCAACTGAATTTCCCTTACTTGTATCCACAAGAGATGGGGCTCTAAGGAAACAGCTCCTCTTGGTCCCAAATCTTCTCTTCCCTTCCTATGAATATGGCACCAAGCTTTTTCAATCTCTTACTTAGCTGTTTTGTGATATTTTCTTTCTTGGAGAAAGAAACCACTCAGATGAATGTGTCATACCCCAAATTTGCCCGCCTTAGTGCTACCGTCAAAGTTATTTTCGAACTTGGGTTTTAAGGGTAAATTTTCTTTGGTTTAATTGCATTAATATTTTTGGGTTTTTAATAAATATTTTTGGGGTTTGGAAGTCAAAGGGAAGAGGGTTTTTATTCACGCGAGAGAGAGAGAGAGAGAGAAGGTTGTGAACTGAAACAACGAATGAATGAAATATAAAAGATAAAAGCAAACTCATGTTCTGTTCAAATCCAGTACATGCGCATATATCCTAATTATCATACCCTCTCGTTATCATCCGCTAGATCATGATCAGACGGCCGTAGGCCAAGTCCCATCGTAACTTCGATGCTCCCTCACCCACGTAACCCAAATGGCCCTCTCAATTTACTGAATAGGCCAGGCCCAACTAATTTTTACACACCCCTAGATCATAATTAAATTATTTTATTTTTTTACTTTTAATTATATCTTCCCTCATATTATTTATTTTCTATTTGTAATAATTATTATTAGTAATATTAATTATCATATTTTTTTAATATTATTATTATAATTATTATCTATTAATTTCTTTTTTCTATTTACTATTATTTTATTTACTATGTAAATATTATTTATTTCTTATCCATGTGTAAATATGAATATTATTTATTATATCATTTAAATTGTTTTATTCCAAAATGCATATTATTTTCTTATATTATTTGCATCAAATATTTTTTAATCATGCATTAAAAAGATTTTTTACAGTTAATATGATTAAAAAACACTCAACAAACAACAAACTATTTTTCGCAATCAACTAAACTAATCAATTGTTTTTGCAAAAGGGTTTCAAACAGATTTTGACTAACCGCGTATTTAGCCAAAATATCCGCAATCACTACTCCCGGTTAAAATGCGAAGTGATTCAAAGTCTGTTTATGACCCCTAAAAAACACCAACCCCATACAAACTTCGAATTGGGACTCTGATTCCTCTTAAGAGGATACATAGGCAAACGATCAAAAATCGTAGCGAGTTCCCCTATAAATATTTTTAGCCCTTCCCCTAATAAAGTTTAAATCCTGTTTCCCCAACCCAAACCTAAAACCTAGTATCCTTATTAACAAGGTAGATGAAAGGTGCCTAACACTTTCCTTTCGTCTAAAGAAGTCTGAAACCTAGAATCTCTGTCTGCGAATTAGGGTTTTCTGTTATATTCCTTCTCTAGGATAAAAGCTAATAGTGGCGGCTCTGATTAAAAAACCAGTCACTACAGACTGTTACTTGGTTTGTCCCTCATTGGATATCCAAATTGGCGACATGCAAGAACAAGGTTTTAATTAATACCTCCCTTTGTACCAAGAAGAGTTACATTAGGAAAAACACCATAGCTATCAATAATCTTAACATCATAGTAAGCTTGTCGATACCAATCAATGTCAGAATGAGTGAGAGCCACAATATTTGTTTCCCAACGTGGTTCCTTCTTGAGAACCCAAAAAGTATCACACTGGAGTAAGTGAGAAATAAACCATAGGTATAACAACGGTGTCCAACAGATGATCATCCCTTCTTGGTAGAAATTCTGAAGATGGATGGAATAATAAGCATCTTCTGGCAGCGTAGAGACTGGATTCCTAATTAGAAAGATCCTAATGGCATTAACATCCATAAATTTGTTGATGTTAGGAAATAATAACAAACCATAGGCGTTCAAAGCAAAGACAACTTTGAAGGCAAATTTACTCTTCACCTTGGCAAATTAATGAGCTTTCTCCAATAGAAACCGAGCAGGTAAACCTCTGATTCCTCCTTTGGTAGTCATGTTAACCTCAATCTCAGACTTCCTAAGGTGAGTTGCTGCTGCAATATCATAAGACTTGGGCTCTCTTTCCAAACCAGAGAAAAGAACATGGTCGGTAATAGGTAGACCAATTAAATAAGAATACTCTTCCAATGTGGGCATCAACTGATAATTAGGAAAAGTGAAACACCGGTATAATAGATCATAGAACTAGACTAATGTAGTAAGAATATCCTCCTTCATCTTGAGCTTCATAAGAGGGACAATAGCTCCTTACTTATTCTGAAATCTATAAGACTCTCAATCTCAGGAATCAAACTCTTCAGTTGTTCTATCTTAGGATCCTTGAAATTGTAGTTCTGAGTCTTCCTCCTTCCAAAATCCATGGTCAACAAGTACCTGAGATGTTTGCAAAGATCTACCTTAAGTTCCTTGAAAAAATATTTAAATAATGCTCATGATGTAGCGACTGGTTTTTAAATCAAGAGTCGCCACTATTAGTTTTTATCCTAGGGAAGGGAATCTAACAGAAAACCCTAACTCGCTGACAGAGATTCTAGGTTACGGACTCAATTAGACGAAAGGAAGGTGTTAGGCACCTTTCATCCACCTTGTTCACAAGGATACTAAGCTCTAGGTTTAGGTTTGGGGTAAACTGGATTTTATGTTTTAAATAGAAAGACTCGCCATGATTTTAGATCGTATGCCTACGTATCCTCTTATAAAGAATCAGAGTCCCAATTTGTAGTTCGTATGGGGTTGGTGTTTTTAGGGGTTTGCAAACATATTTTGAATCACTTCGCACTCGGTCGTGAGTAGTGATTGCGGAGATTTTGACTGAGTGCGTAGTAAGTCAAAACTAGTTTGGAACCCATTTGCAAAAAGACAGTTAATTAGTTTAGTTTATTGCGAAAATAGTTTTAAGGTTTGTTGAATAATTTTTAATCGTATTATTTGCGAAAATATCATAATTAATGCATGATTGAAAAAATTTAATGCAAATAATATATAAATATACGTTCATGAGTTTTTCTAAATAAACATAATTTATTTATGATAATAAATAATATATTGACATATAATAAATAATAATAATAATAAAAAATAAAAAATTACTAATAATAATAAAAATAAAAAATTACTAATAATAATAATAATTATTATTATTATTATAACTCGTAATAAAAATATTAACTAAAAATATAATAATATAACATAATAATAATAATAATAAGAAAATAATAATTATATAGAAAATGTAAAAAAATGATTAATAATAATAATTATTGTAAATAAAAAAATATATGAATTAAAAAATAGAAAAAATAAATTAATTTAGTTAAACTACAGGGGGTGAGTTTTTTATTGATAAGTAAAAAAGGTGGGGTATCTAAAGGAAATTTGGGTTAAGGCCGAAGTATGTTTCTTGACAGGGGGTGTAAACGTTTTAATGTTTTAGTAAACAATGGAATGGGGGGTGCTAATAACAGTGGGCTTAAGCCCATTACAATTTGGAGGTCCAGGTTGATTGAGTGCGTGCGGGTGCAGGGAGCTACCGTACAGACTTGGTCTTACGGATGTCTGATGCATATCTAATGGGCGATAATGAAGGAGCGTGATTCTATGATGGGTGCACGGATACTGGATTGTACAGAATATATCATTTTGGTTTTTATTCATTTTTCATATTTTGTTTACAGAAACTTCATCTTCTTAACCTCCTCTCTCTCTCGCGAAGCACAAACCCTTGTTCTGCAAACCCCAGCGCCGCTACCGACGGCGACGGCTTACCTCTTTTCCCAATGTTTATCCACCTCAAACCCCAATACAAAAACAACAACCTAAAATCAAACCAAAAAAACAATGAGCTAAGTGTTTTACCCCCTTTGTGATTCTGACTTTGAGCGTTCGCTTTGTTTTGTTCTGATCTCCTTCCTCTCCCTTTTCTTTGTCAGATCACAATGACACTTTGAAGATGATGGAGATGATCGAGGGAGGGTGAGGCGAAGCTTGAGGGCGATACGGCGGCGACGATTCGATTACGCGATTAGGGTTTCTGATCTAGAAACTCTAATCACTTCCTTCTTTGGTCTTCAACAACAAAGAGGGTTTGTCCCCCGTTCTCCTCTCGTTCCAGAATTCCTTTCCCTTTAAATTTTCATCCTCTGTTCTGTCCTTGTTTCTAGTATTTGTAGGTTTTAGAAATTTTAGGGTTTTTGTGAATTTGCTGTTACAGACTTAGATTATGGAATCAAAGATAAGTTAGGGATTAGATTGTTGTAGATTTTATTTGTGTAATTGGATTTGCGGATTATGTAATTTTGATTTGGTTATGAATAAAGATTTTTATGTTAATTTGATTTGATGAAGATTGGATTTGAGTATGCTGTGATTTTCCAGATTTGTTTTGTACAATTTCATCATTTCCTAGAGATTTGATTGTATTGAATATTCTGTAGATTTGATTTGCAAGAGCGATTATGTTTTAGATTTGATTTTGTAATCTGTAAATGAGATTAGTTTTCTGTAATACACAATTTTGTAAAATTATTAATTCTGTATATGATTCAGTTTGATAATGTGTTGATTTGATCTGGGATTTGTAATATATTAGAGATTGTATTTTTGCTGTGATTTTGGACTCCCTGCCATTTTGATTTAGTAACCTGTATAGGATTTGATTTAGTTTGGACTCAATTCTGCATAATCTGATTTTCTGGATAAGATTTGATTCTTGTTGCTGTACTGCATATTTAATTTCTACGTATGTGTTTTCAAACTGGGCTTGCGCCAATTATTCCCAATTGGGCCTGTTTTGTAACTCTTTTATCCAACAGCATGATTTCTTTTATTTACAACAACGTGCTTTTTATAATTCGGCCCACGAATCTTAGTCCAAACAATAACTTTTCCTAAACAAGCCCCCCTTAATAAATGCATTAAATAATATTCAATCTAAATACAGTAAATAATATTCAATCTAACAAATTTATCAGCAAAAATATGAAGAAAATATTACGTTTTCTTTTAGTAAATAAAAATATATTATTTACTTATTCTTAAAAGTTTTAATACTTAATGTTTCTCTCTTTTTTTTCTTGACAAAGCAAAATAGCAAATGGGTTGTTGAAGAAACACAATGGGCCTGTAGTTCAGAATTACACCTTCCCTTTTGCTATTTACTTACCCAAAACGAAATGAACATATCCTAATGGGCTTTAAATTGTAATTTCGACCTCTTTTTTTTACTAACAACAGTAATTTCTAGATGACTTTAATTCAACTTCAAACAACTTAGAATTAAGTTGTCTTTAAGAATTAAGGACTTAATAGTTTAATAACTTAGAAATTATTAATTTTGAAATGAATTTCCATTTTCGAATCTCACGGGCCATAGGCCAACATGCTTCGCGAATAAGTTTATGGGTCTTTCTGATTCAAAAAGCCCCGCTTTCCTGAATTAAAATACACCCCCTAATCGTCTTGGATGGAGATGGGCCATCAGATAGTGCTATACCATCTTTAATTAAATATTTTTTCTTTCTTAATTTCGAAAAATAAAATCATCGAGGTAGGAAAAATTTGGGGTACGACAGCTACCCCTATTCGATTATCTTCCAATCGAATAGCGTGAGAAAACTCGAGTCTTGCGCATTCTGATTGGAGGTTTATTGAATACTTGAAGTATCCAAAAATTTGTCTGACAAACATAAGGTTACACTGATATAGCATACCCTTACGAGTCTCAAGAAAGTAGGCAAAGCTGATGATATATCACTTACCCGGGTTTGATAACGAGGTAGCAGATAGTCTTTAATCTTAAAAATGCAGTTTCGCATGTCTTGGTTTGTTCACCTATTTGGAGAATGAACGACACTTGATGGTGTATGGATGCTTGAAGACTGAGGCCACAGGTTATGCTCGTGGATCACTGCGTGAAGTCTGAGGCGATAAGTTAAGCGTGAATACATTGCGACTCAGAGGCTATGTATTTGAGTTTGGGTAACACATTGCAGCTTAAAGGAAATGTGTTGAGTTTCGGTAATACATTGCGGCTTAGAGGCAATGTGTTGATCTGGATAATACATTGCAGCTTGGTGGAAATGTGTTGATTTTGTGAGTACATTGTAGCTTAGAGGCAATGTGTTTAGTTTTGAGGATGCATTCCGGCTTAGAGGCAACGTCCTACATTTGTGAATATGTTGCAGCTTAGAGGAAATGTGTTGAGTTTTGAGGATGCATTGCGGCTTAGAGGCAACATTTTGAGTTTATGAATACATTGCGGCTTAGAGGAAATGTGTTTGAGTTGGATAATATATTGCAGCTTAGAGGCCATATACTGAGTTTATAAATACATTGCGGCTTAGAGGAAATGTGTTGAGTTTTGCAAATACATTGCGGCTTAGAAGAAACATGTTTGAGTTGGATAATATATTGCGGCTTAGAGGAAATATACTGAGTTTTGTGAATACATTGCGACTTAGAAGCAATGTTCTGAGTTTTGCAAATACATTGCGGCTTAGAGGCAATGTGTTTAAGTTGGATAATATATGGCGGCTTAGAGGCAATATACTGAGTTTTTGTTCGTTGTTGCATGAAGACTTAGGTAATGCGCTGAACGCGTCACGACATGGAGACTTAGGTGACGGGTTGGATCGCGGGAGAAGTATTTGGTTAATGGACCCTTGGATGAATGAATCTAGGGTAACATTGTTTGTTTGTTGCACGATACATGCGTATGATGTCTGATATCAAGATGTTTGACATTGATATGGAACCCTGAATGTATTGAATATTGAAATGTATAAGGTATGTATGTCTTAGATATGCAAAATGTATGTGTGAAATGTGTGTATGATGCGTATATGCCTTGAAGTAGACCATTTCTGGCATTCTCTCCTTTAAACCATTGGCTTAGAATTACCAATTCCTAGCGTTGTATGTTGTGTCGTCATAGCTTTGTTAAATTCGATTTGAATGCGGTGAAAAAGCGTTAGTAAAATTTGAATGTTGATTTTGTATTGTGAGCACAGGTGTAGACAATTGCGTAGACGTATGTAGATTTGTATGTTGTAGCTGCAGGCGTAAGCGTAGACGTATGTAGATTCGTATGTTGTAGACGCAGGTGTAAGCGTAGACGTATGTAGATTTGTATGTCGTAGGCACAATCATAAGCATATACGTATGTAGATTCGTACATCATAGGCGCAGGAGTAAGCATAGACGTATGTAGATTTGTATGTCGTAGGCGCAAGCGTAGGCGTAGACGTATGTAGAATTGGCAGGAGTACACATGTGCGTGGACGCATGTGCGGATGTAGACTTTGTGTAGGCCTAGGCGCTGACATGGACGTAGACTTTTGCATAGGGACACATAGATATATGTATAGACTTTGTATTGTTGAGTGCAAGCATAGGCGCAGACATGTGTATGGACGTAGACTTCGTGTACGGATGCGTAGATATGCATAGATACAAGCATAAACATGTGTATATATTTTTTATGTTGCAAGACGTAGGAGTAGCCATGTGTGTGGACGTAGACGTGTATTTTCTTTCGATATTTTTCTAACCAAAATGCTTTTTCGATGTTTTGTCAAATGCTTTTATTTTGTAATAATAGTAGTATTTTGTAAATAAATCTGAGAAAAGAAAAACATAGTTTGAAAGATATAAAGAAAACACTATTTTATTGATATGCCTCTGAGTAGGCGAGAATACAAGATGCAATTCCTAGAAAGAGGTAATTACAGAAAGTTCTAAAATAGCCAATGGCAATGTAAAATGATAATCTCTATTATTGTTTCCCCATATCCTTCGATGATCTTATCTCCCTTGATTTTGAGTTGTATGATTCCAATCTATCTTTCCCTTCGTGGTTTGTAGTCGTAGCTCTCAGATCGCAGTCTTTTTGTTCTTTATTTCTTTGTATGAAATCCCTAACTTTTGCCTGGATTTCCCTCTCGGGTTTTCAATCCACCGAGATAATTTTCTTGTTATATGCCCCTAATTTTTGCTTGGATCACCCTTTAGATTTTTCGATCCACTGGAACGCTCTTTTTTTGCCTAAGTTGCCCCTTTTGGGGTTCGAGCTTAGCGAACTTTTTATACATAGTATTTTTTGACTGCGTATGAATTTGCCGGATGCGGTAGTTCTTCCCCATCCATTGTTGTGAGGATGAGACAACCTCCAAAGAATGCTGTTTTGACTACATATGAACCTTCGTATTTGGGTGTCCATTTACCACGTGAATCGAGGTGAGGTAGTAGAATCTTCTTGAGCACTAGATCCCCTTCCTTGAATATTCGAGGGCGTACTTTCTAGTTGAAGGCTCTCTTCATTCTCTTTTGGTGTAACTGACTATGACACAAAGCCTTCAATCATTTTTCTTCAATGAGGTTGAGCTAGTCAAGTCGAGTCTGTACCCACTCTGCTTCTTCCAACTTTGTTTCCCTCAGGATCCAAAGTGATGGTATCTCAACTTCCACAGGGAGTACCGCTTCCATGCCGTATAGTAGTGAGAAAGGAGTTGCGCCTGTCGATGTGCGTATCAAGGTGCGATAGCCATGTAGGGCGAAGGGAAGCATTTCGTTCCAATATTTGTATGTCTTCACCATTTTCTGGATGATCTTCTTGATATTTTTGTTGGCTGCTTCGACGGCCCCGTTTATCTTTGGTCTGTAAGGTGAGGAATTATGATGCTCGATTTTGAAGTCGCCGCACAGTTCCTTCATCATCTTGTTGTTTAAGTTAGACCTGTTATCTATAATTATCCGGATTGGGACACCGTACCTGCATATGATGTTATGTTTGATGAAGCGTGTAACCACTTAATTTGACGTTGGCGTAAGACGCTGCATCTACCCACTTGGTAAAGTAGTCGATGGCTACCAATATAAAGCGGTATCCGTTGGATTCTTTCGGCTCGATCATGCCAATCATATCAACTCCCCACATTGAGAATGGCCAAGGGAAGCTCATGACATTCAGAGGATTCGGTGGTACATTTATCTTGTCAACATAGATCTGACATTTATGACACATCTTCATGTAGTGATAACAATCAGCTCACATTGTTAACCAGTATTACCCTACTCGCAGAATCTTTCTAGCCATGGCGTGCCCATTTGTATGGGTTCTGAAAGTGCCCTCATGGATTTCTCTCATGAGCGTATCTGCTTCTTGCTTTTCTACACATCTGAGTAGTACCTTGTCGTAGTTTCTTTTGTATACCACTCCATTACTCATAAAGAATTTTGAAGCTAACCTTCCCAAGGTTCACTTGTTGAAGATAGAGGCATTTTCCGGATATTCTCGCCTTTCCAAGTACTTCTTGATGTTATAAAACCAAGATTTGTTGTCAGGTCCTTCCTCAATAGCAAGGAAATATGCAGGCTCTTCGAAATGTCTGATCGTAATACGTGGTTCGTGATTCAGCCAAGTCACTTTGAACATAGCTGATAGAGTTTCCAGGGCGTCTGCCATTTGATTTTCTTCTCGTGGGATATAACTGAAAGTGATCTCTACAAATTCTGCGGCTAACTTTGAAACATGATCCCGATATGGAATCAGTTTAGGGTGTTTGGTATCCCATTCGCCATTAACCTCGTATATGACTAATGAAGAATCCCCAAATACTTCGAGGTGCTTTATTCTCAAATCGATGCCAGCTTCCAGTCCTAGCATACAAGCTTCGTATTCAGCGATGTTATTGGTGCAGTCAAAACACAACCTTGCAGTGTAGGGTTTGTGATAATTCTTGGTAGATGTTAATATTGTCCCTACATCGTGACCTAGTGCATTTGAAGCCCCTTCGAACATGAGTGTCCAGCGTGCCCCTGGCTCGGGCCCTTCGTTAAGTCCCGGTATTTCGTAGTCAGTTATAAATATGACATCCTCTTTGAGAAAGTCGAACTTCATGGGCTGATATTCTGATAGCGGTTGGTGAGCTAGATGATCAGCTAGTATACTACCTTTGATGGCCTTTTGCATGACATATTGGATGTCGTATTCTGATAGTAGCATCTGCCATCGTGCGATTCTTCTGGTAAGAGATGGCTTTTCAAACACATACTTTAGAGGATCCATTCTTGCTATTAACCATGTAGTGTGGGTCAACATATATTGTCTCAACCTCTTGGTAGCCCAAGCCTATGCGCAACAAGTTTTCTCAAGGAGTGAGTACCTGGTTTCGCAGTCCGTGAATTTCTTGCTGAGGTAATAGATCGCATGCTCCTTTCTACATGTTTCATCCTGCTGTCCCAAAACACAACCCATTGACCCTTTGAGCACTGCCAAGTACATGATGAGTGGTCTTCTGGGGATTGGTGGCATTAATACTAGTGGCTCTTGCAGATAGTGTTTTATTGTCTCGGAGGAAGTTTGACAATCATCATTCCATACTATTGTCTGGTCTTTTCATAATAACTTGAATATTGGCTCGCAAGTAGCTGTTAGGTGCGATATGAACCTTGAGATGTAATTCAATCGCCCTAAGAAACCACATACTTCTTTTTCTGTTCTTGGTGCGGGCATCTCTTGTATAGCTTTTACTTTGTCGGGGCCCACCTTGATACCTCGCTGGCGTACAATAAAACCTAACAATTTGCCTGATCTGACGTCGAATGTGCATTTATTCAGATTTAACCTTAGTCTGAACTTACGCAGCTGCTCGAATAACTTTTGCAGATGTATGATGTGTTCCTCCTCCGTATGGGATTTGGAAATCATATCATCCACGTATACTTCAACCTCCTTATGGATCATATCATGGAATAATGTGACCATTGCCCTCTGATAGGTTGCCCCTACGTTCTTGATATCGAATGGCATTACTTTGTAGCAGAACATTCCCTAAGGTGTCATGAAGGTAGTCTTTTCCTTGTCCTCAGGCGCCATTTTGATTTGAGTATAGCCCGAGAAATCGTCCATAAATGAGAATATTGAGGCTTGAGCTGTATTATCCACTAGGAAATCTATGTGGGGTAACAGGAAATCACCTTTGGGGCTTGTCCTGTTTAGGTCTCGATAATCCACACACATGCGTATTGTGCCATCCTTCTTGGGTACCGGTATAATGTTAACTATCTAGGCTGGATAATCTACCACTGCTAGAAACCTTGCGTCAAACTGTTTAAGAACCTCTTCTCTGATTTTGCTGGACATATCTGGACGAGTTCTTCTGAGTTATTGTCTGACTGGAGAACACACTTCTTTGAGAGGTAGTCTATGCACCACGATGTCTGTATCCAACCCTGGCATGTCCCTGTAGGACCAAGTGAATATATCTACATACTCATACAATAACTTGATTAGCCTGTCTTTGACGCTTTACTCCAACATTGCCCCTAGCATGATTTCTTTCGGATATTCCTCTATGCCCAAGTTAATGGTCTCAATAAGCTCTTTACATGGTTGTATGTTGTCATCCTTTCGCTCTATTTCCCTTGCTATTTCCTCGGAGAGTTCAAGATCTTCGTCATCTTCCTCTTCGGCTAGGTTGATAGGAGCATCAAAACCGTATCAGGTCGTAGCAGTAACGTTATCAGTAATTTTGGGCATGGATCTGCACATTTATCATGTTTTGGTGCATATTATAGTTCTTGGAATTTGAAAATGCGTTTGTAGAGAAAGTATTTCCATTTTTAAATTTAATGGATAAATGCAAAAGAAGGACAAGGATCTTAATTGAAAACAGAATATAACTTTTATTAATTATAAATATTGTCTGAAACCAAAAACAGGGAAAACCCTTACAAGGAACCCCTATGCCTCGGGTTTGACATAGGTTTTTTCCAAAGCAAGAAATATTACTTAGAAAAGAAAATATCTCAGGAATCTCCACAGCAGTCCATCCTTTGGGCTCTTCTCCCGGGGTGCCCTTTCTGATGAAGTAAGTTTCCCTTTTGGTATTGATTTTGCTTGATATCATCGCCACGTGCCCGCCATGCTATGTTTCTTTGCTGACAAAAGTCTCTTGGATCAGAGGGAAACATGCTTTGCCTTTTAGAGTATCCTTTAACGATTCGTAGCCCAAACCAAAGTGATTCTTCTTCTCAGGAATTTCTGGGAGCTTTCCCCAGCGTTTCGAAGCATCACATCCCATAAACGCTTGCAGATCTCTCCATGATGTTACTGTAATCCTGTTACCCTTCTCGACTGGTAATGTTACCATTGAAGCAATTTCCAAGGCTTGGAATGGGGTAGCTATACAGTCTTCGTTGGCACTGATATATTTGTATGATTCAATGTGGCTTACGAAAATGTCTTCCTCGCTGTCAATTATGATTAACTTCCCTTCCACTAGGAACTTCAATTTTTGATGTAGGGTCGAGGTTACTGCCCCTGCCGCATGGATCCAAGGTCTCCCCAGTAAGAAAGTGTATGCTGGTTGTTGCACCCCAAAATTTTCCCTCCTAATTTCTTTTATTTTGGCTTAGACTTTTGCATTCATCTGCATCTATTTCATTAGGTCACTAACATGGCATACATTTCATTTAATATAGCTCTGAGGTTCAAAGTCCAGTGGTTGTGCGATACTAGGGTTTCCCAGTGGTTAAGGCACTCGTATCCAATAAGGGATGATTTCTTATTCAGGCAGCAAGCTATGGAATTAGGGTTTTAGTTCATTCTCTTTTTTGGATTTCTTCTCCATCAAGCTACAAGGTTATTATCTTCTGTTGAACAATAAGTTGCAGGGTATTCCTGTCAATAACATAAGGTTGTGATCTCGCGTACATGTTTCAAAACACCTCATTCTATCATTGTGCTTGTCATTTGGTCAAGGTTTTGTCAATACTAGAGGTGTATTGAGATCTTCTCTAAAGGATCAAGATCTGTTATCAATCCAGGATGCATATGATGCTTGCATTACAGGTTGTTGACTATGTCATTGTTGCATTAGGTTCACCTATCCTTAAGTTAATCAATTAGGATTGGGTACGTCGTGATTTAAGATATTTTGTATGGTAAATTTGGTTGCTTGACGGTCAAGGTATTGCGAATAATTGGTACAAGCTATTGTTTGGATATTTGTGCAAGAACTTTGGTTTCAAACATGGATTAAGGTTCAACTTGATAAAAAAGGAAATAGCATGCCCGAAGGTTTATTTCATAAATTCTTGCGGAGGAAGATGGCACATGAATATAAGTTGAGATTAAAGTACATGGTATCAAGAATCTCTTCATGATTCAAGTTGTTATTTTCAAGACTATCCCACATCATTGTTCACCCCAAGGTAAAAGATAAAAAGATTCATTTAAATAACATTCGAGTGTTTATCATGTTTGTCTCAATTTCATTCAAGTATCCATTCAAGCTCAAACTGAATGAGACAAATGTTTTGAATAATTGGAAATTTGTCATGCAAGAAGTTATAAAGTTTGTTCATTACAAATTCAAGTCATTACACCAAAGTTACAAAAGACATCTCAGTCATCAAAGTTTCAAATTCCAAGTACAAATCATCATCATTTTTTACCAATATCCGTCATCATTCAAGGTTAAAAGTCAAGGGTCTCCATTCATGCGAGTTTGAGGTGCGAGGTGTTTAGAATTGGAAGTACAAACATCGAAATTTGAGTTTTGAGATCCAAAGCATGGTGTGCAAGTTTGTTTGAACCAAAGTTCTTATAGGAATATGGCATACAAGGAAAATTTTGATTCAAGTTCTTGTGAAACACATAAGACACTCATCATGGAGTACCATGGATTAAATTTGAGGTCGGATGGGTAGAATTCCTTAATTTTACTAAAAAGTGAGCAAGGCCTCCATTTACCAAAAGCTAAGAAACTTAAAGAATGTTTAGAAATGGCATAATTCAAGAGGTTCCATCTTGTAAAAAAAAGCTCATAAATAATAGACATGAAATTTTGAATTGTAGCAAGTTTCAGCATATTCAAGTTCTATCAGTTACATCTCATTCAAGCCTCTGCTTTGACTACATAATTCTCAAAATATACAAAAGGCTACAAATTTACAAAGGAAATCAAATTTCTATTACAAGTCGGAACTATTCCCATCCATGGTCATTCAAATTATTCAAATTACTCAAGTTCAATCATTCGAGCGTCTTTCATTCATTCATGTTACCATACATGTCATTTCAAGATTACAAAACAAAGCTATAAAGGCCCTATTGAAACTTAGGGGCATTAATTAATTAAATGGCATGAGTTTTTCAATAACACCAACAGAGTTGCAGTTGTTATGATATGGTTACCTGTTGTACTGATATACTTCATGGGTTTGCAAATATGGTATTCGATTATCTCTACCGTTGTTGGTGGTACGATCGGTTTGTTTTCACATTTGGGTGAAATTCGGAATATCTCATAACTAAGGCTTCGGTTCCAGTTCATCTATTGTGTCCCAATTTCCACTAAGCCTAGTTGAACTTACCCTATCACATTCAAAACTACAGGATGATCCCATGATACTTTTGAAAGATTTTCCAAATCTTCAATCACTGTGTTTACTTGCAGAGTCATACACGGGAACAACTATGGTTCGCAAATCTTATAGCTTTCCGTAGCTTCATGTATTAAAAGTTTGGAAGCTGGAGCAATTAGAGGAATGGAAGATAGAGCCAGAAGCACTCCCTTGTCTCAGACAACTCAAAATCAGATCCTGTTGCCAATATATTTAAGCAGTCAATCAATTGGAAAAGTTTCAGTCTTCATCGACTTCAAGAGATGCCTTTCTGCATTCTCAACAACAGTATCAGCAAAGGCCCCAGCAATTTCAACAGCTAGAACAGTATTCACAATCACAGCAACAATTTCGGTAGAAACTATATAGTCAGCAGGCAACGTTGCTGAGGATGCTTCGTGATGCCATTCATCGGTTGAAATTACGATACGGACTTTAAACCCCCGACATGGGATCCTTCTAATTTTAAAGAAAACTTATTTTGTAAGTTAAATGAAAAATTTGAACCCAATACAAACGCAACCAGTTCAGCCCTGCATAGAAAGATTAAAAAGCAAAAATCAATAAACAGTTAACATTTCACAACTAACTGCATCCTAACAAACTCTTAACAAACTGCCAAAACAGAAATTCATAATTCCAAAACAACCAATCCATAACTAACCTTTTCCTAACTTAATTTTCTAACTCCGAACAAACTACTAACAACCTACAAACAGAATTCCCAGCGAACCAATAACAGAATGCCAACTTTTCTAGCTAACTCTATAACTCCTAATTGCTAACAAACTCAACAGAAAAAAATAAGAGACTATAAAAGAAAGGTCCATAACAGATGGCAAGAGGAGATTCTTTTTTACTCTACAGAATAGATAAAAATATTTAAAAAATTACCAATTGAGATTGATTTTGTCATTCTGCAGAAGAGTCTCCATAAACCTCTTCCTTCTTCCCTTCATCGATCTTCATCTTTCAATACATTCACTCCCTTCAATCCTCATCATCACTTGAATCTTCACGATTCTTCAATCACAATAACCTTCAATCATCACCTACCTTCATTATTGATCTATCTCAAGCTCCCTCCAATTCTCTCATCATAGATACATAATAAGGTTCATTATTCAGAAGACACATAGAAAATTTCTCAAGAAAATTCAGAAAAAGTTAGAGAAAAATTTACCTCTTTCATGATTCATTCTTCATCATTCTGGAAAATCACCCAGAAATTTCTTCTCTCTTTCTCTGCAATAACCGCATCAACTTCAATCATCATCAACCTAGGCAATTGAATCACCAACACATATTGATCATATTTATTGCATATCGTCAACTAGAAAGAAATCACATCTTCTTCACGTAGCTTCACTCATCTTTGTGATCTTCAAACTCGTTTCATCGATCTTCTTGAATCAAGTCAGTGATCTGCATCCAGAACAACTCTAACACAATAACAATAATTGCTGCATTAACAAAGTCAACATCAATTTTCTTCTTCATCACATCGGAATAACTAACACAAAGAAGAAGAAGAAACATTGAGTAATCAAGGTACACATCATACCTGGAGATCAAAGCTTCTGGTCTTCTATTCATCTTCGTCAAATTTGAAGAGGCACCAGATATCTTTCCGCTTACGATACATAATCGAGGCAAGCGGTGTTCATCGAAGGTTCTGTGTTGAAGAGAGCGAATAACAAAGCCGTGAGTGGAGGATGTGTGACGGAGTGTTGAACGGCAGCAGAAATCTGCGAAGAAGATTGAACAAAGAAGCGGATATCGTGGTTCACATTCGAAGAAGAGGATCATCGCAATTTGAGTTCGATCAGAAGAAGAGGAAATAAACGAGAGTAGGAAAAGATGAATATACCTGAATTTGGGGATTTGATTTATCTTCGGTGTGCTGGAAGTACAGTCGGAGCAATTCCGACATGACCTCCTCAAATTCCGATCTGGCTCATAATATCGAATCCGTTCTCGAATTCTTCTCTCAGGGATTCCATTTCCGCTATGTTGGTTGTTATCACCACTTTGTTCAAATTGTACGGAGGGTGTGAAACGAGTAGTGGTTTGGAACTGATCGAAGAAGATGATGAATCGTGTCTAACCGTGTCTCATGCCGGTGTTGTTCGCCCTTGTTTAAAGTTGAAGACGAAGGCAAGTTCAAGCTAAAGCATATGGGACCTTGGATGAAGAAATGAGATCGAGGTCAAAGGTGATGATGACCACGGCGGCGGGAGATTGAAGAAGAACGAAACAGTAGCGTCGAAGACAAAGGTGAGCGGAGCTTCGACACTGGAGTTTGATGTATGAATCGAAGAAGAGGAAAAGAGACGTGCGGCGCCACCAAGCTTCGTGAGAGAGATGTAGAGACGGATTTGTTCCTCAACCCTAAACCCCTTTTTTTAATTTCACATGTTTATTCCTTTTAGTTTTAATTATTTTATTGTTTTCTTTTTTTAAGTCAAATTAATAATAATGCTGGAAATTAGAGAAGAATGGGACTTGTTGGACAGGGCAACCCCTTCTTTTGGGTCCATTAAGAATTTTTGACAAAAACTTAAATAATTAAAAGAAGGAAAAAACGCTTATGGGCTTTTCAGCATGGGCCAGCATTATTCACACTACTATTTCAGTCCTCACACCACCTTGATTCATGTTAATTTCATCATAATCCTTTGATTTTCTAGCAATTAACATTGATACTTCCTCCCATGATTTTTTGCTGGAATTTTGTGTGGGTATTAATATGTTGATTCTTGACTTGATAATATTTTTTTTCATAATTTTTCTATTGGTTTAGGAATTAATTGAGTTAATGTTTGGTACATGATTAGAATTAGGACTTTAGCACATTCTCGGTGATTCTGTATCTTCGATTAAATTTCTTTGGCCTAATGAGTGGTTTAAGGGTTTCAACAGAGATTTCTCGTACCATGAGTTGTTAGCGGAGTATTTTTTTGCCTTGTATAAATCTTATATCTTCATGCCGGACTATCACATGATGATTCAGATCTTATTCAAAGTTTTCCAGGCTTCTCTGCTTTGCTTGTTGTATTACGAACTCTTATTCGCTTGGTATCTCCACAACCTCATTTTATTCCCCATTCTCGTACTTTATTGCTTTTCTAGAAATCAAGATAAACAGGACTTTACTGCAAGCTATGCATGCGAACATCAGGTAGAATTCCTTTGAAACATATAACTTTAGGTCTAATACACAATAACATTAGGTTTAGAAATAAGCTAGTCCCCCTTTGACTTTTCTTTCCCTTTTTTGCATACGCATCTAAAACTAAAACTTTTTTCTTTCAAACTTCAAAAAAATACTTAAAAATTGCTGGCGAGAATCGTGCCTTTGTTGAACATGGGAGATGATAAGCGGGTCTCTTCTCGATCTTGTCGTTTTTCCATTCTAAGCCTTGGCACGGTTCAAGTCTCAAAGACTCATTTCACGAATAAGTAGAGATGTGGCTAAAATCTCTCCCTTGAGATTAACTAGTTATTCTCTACGAGCGAAATACACCAACAAACATAAAAATCTTTTTTGCCTTCGGGCCTTTCTTTCAAACCCTTTTCAAAAGAGCGTATTAATTCACTTTTGTGCTGACGCGTAAATCTCCAAAGGTCGAGTTGCGGCAGAAGGCGAAATTACTATCGTTCATTCAAAAACAAACAAATTCAAACCTTTGTGCGTCCAGGCACATTTCTTTCCAAAATTTTCAAGAGAGCATGTTAATTCACTTCTGTGCTGACGCGTAAGTCTCCAAAGGTCGAGTTGCGGCAGAAGGCGAAATTGATATTGTTCAGTAAAAAAATACAAACAAACAAAAATATGAGCCGAACTATGGTAGCTCTGATTCCTCAAAATGGATACGTAGGCATTGGGGTAGGGCCCAAGCGAGCATAATTTTATTTTCCCTACATTCTTTTCCCCTTTCTTTTGCATGCATTCCTCCAGTAGTATAGTAAACAGTAAGCATAGATTAAACACACCCATAAGATAGAAAACAAGAGTGGATACCGTAGAGTACTACGGGAGTGTGGGGTGCTAATACATTCCCCTCGCGTAACAGACTCCCTTACCCGATCTCTCGGTCGCAAGACCGTAACTTATCCCTTCTCAGGTTTTCTCGATGTTTACCTTTCCTTACATGTGGGATAAAAGAAGTTTGATGGCGACTTCATTGTTTGATGATTTTCAGCCGGTTGTTTCAGCTGGCGACTTCACTGGGGACAGGTCGACCAAATGCTGGTCCATCCCGGAGTCGCTCCTAGCTCTTGCTTTCTTTTCTTTGGGTGTTTATTTTTATGCTTTCAGTTTACTCATTTGTACATGTTTGCCTGCGCATAAGTTTGCATTGCATTTTATTGCTTTCCCTATTTGTTATCTATTATGCTGGACTCTGTTTTCCATGTTTGGTGGGGATGTCACTATTGAGGTAAAAGGCCCAGTACCCAGGCCAGAGTGCACTAGGACACTAGGAATAGAGTGGGGGCATGACGTCTATAGGACATGGTCCAATTAGTGCAGTCTTGTCATATACCACGCTCAGATGAGGTTCAAATGAATTACTATCGGCACCCACGTCTGTGGGTAAGCCCATAGTACTTTCAGGCGGACCCGTGATTTTCGAGTTACCATTGTCTTACCCTGACCTAGTCTTCACCCGTGAGTGGGGAGGGATTTGTCATTACAAGTACAGTTGGTGCTTTGTTCAAATGGTTACTCATGCTCAGATGGAGACTGTGATCAGATGGTGATTAGTGGTTCTAATGATCATGTTATGGACTTCTGTCAATGACTTATGCATATGGTGTTCTGTTGGTGACCATATGGTTCTCAGATTTACTTTCTGAGTTCCTGACTTGCTTACTTGGAAGTTCATTCAAGCCTTTGATCTTGGCATTCCTAGCATACTCAGAAATGCTCAAACAGTACCTGATGTTCCTGAAGCCTTGACCTCATGCTACTTAGATCTACATAGTACTCGGCTTTTATATATGCGGAAGCTATGTCGGACCTTTGATTTGATGATATTCATATGGTTCAGAATAACGCAGCAATCATATTTGGAAATGATGGAACCTTGATCCCATTTGATCTCATATTTGTGCATACATAACGTGGTTAACCGCATACTTAACATACATGTTCTGTGATTTCCAAGGAATCGTGTTTGTGAGCCTAGTGCCAAACTTTTCCATCTTTTACTTACGTAAAACCAAAGCACGTAAATTCCTTGGAAATGACGGAACATGACATGGCATTTGTTCATGCATCCCATGTATATTCATGCATCCATAACATGTACTCAAAGGTTGGGGATTCTTATTCAGACATGGTTCTCCTTGGAGGTTTAGCTTTGATTTCTTACTGCACTTGATCAGGTATCGGTTATGGAACAACTCTGTGTGGTATACATACAAGCTTTGGCCCGTGGTCAAAAATATCTTCAAGCAGGAAGATAATTGATTGAAAACTCAGATGAGATAGGTCATGAAAGCTCTGATGATGATGTCAACAATCTTGCACTTACTATCACAGTAAAGGTTCTCTCTTCTCCTCATCTTTTAGGAAATACTTCCAACCATGGAGTGCTACGCAATCCTGAGTTCTTAGAACATCTCATCAGCAGATGCTTCCCATTTACTGTAGGATCTTATATCAGTGCTTCGTTTTTGTTAACCAACGTCAGATGTGGTTACCACGCCAGGGCATCATACCTTTTAATCAGGGGCATCCTCCATAACTTTGTGTTCCCTAATTCGTTCAACAAGAGCCAGTCTTTATTCCCCAAGTGAATCCAGGGGGCAAAGCTTTTAAGCCTAGAGATAAGAACCCTGATGAGCATGTTGATGCAGGCTAAATGCATTACATCCTATTATTCCTAGTTCTTCCCAGCTCTGATCTTTGAGGACTTCCTCCCACAAACGTCTCTTCGGATTACGATATGTATGCTAGATACACCTCCTATTCTGGGGTACCCGGTTTTGATATTGAAGAATACAAAGGGGTTATAAAATCCCAACACATGTTTGGCGTCTCTTCTAAAACTCTCTTTCACCAGGTGGATGTCTCTTTTGTTTTGATAGAAGACAGACTGTATTAGTTTTTTGTGGCGTAGTATGCTTGATGATGCAGTTTTCACTTGAAAAAGCATTCGGTTGTTCTCTTGAAAGAATCTTCTAGGCATATTATTCTGGGGCAATTGATCATTCGATTGAAGAGAGTACGTCATCTAGAGACGAGGTCTAAAACGAGATCAATACGGAGACTGTGGTGTCCAAATCACGTTGGAAGAGGATTTCTCTCACTCACCTCGTGTATCTTCGTGCATCTTCATGCATCCATAGCAGGTACTCAGAAGGTACTCAGAAGGGGGAATCCTTATTCGGACTCAGTATTTTCTTTTCAGAACCGCCAATCTTGATTTCTCGCCGCTTCGTGATCAGATTCAAGTTATGAAACAACTTTGTGGGGAATTGGATGAGACAAACCGAATCAGATGGGGTTGTTTATTAGGGATATGCAAGCAATGGCCTGTAGTCAGAAATCTTCAAGGGGAAAAATAGCCAGTTGAAGACTTAGTTGAGTCAGGTATGGAAGTTTTAAAGACAGTATCAGCAAAGAAAAGTGATCTCGTATATGTTGTTGCAATAGGAGTTTTCATTCATCCCCAGCCTATGGGACTTTTTTTTTCAAATCATGAGATACTTTATGGGTCTCACCCAGAGCTTCGTGTTCTCGGATTTTCTTGCTAGAAGCTAGTTTCTGGTCTCCGAGTGGACTCAGGGGGTAAAACTTACCAACAGAGATAGAAAAAGCTCGAGAAACAGGTTGATAAAATCTTTATACCTTGTATCCAGTTACTTCCTTGTATGTTGGAAGCTCAGTTGATTAAGCTTCGTGCTTTAGGCCATCCTCCAACAAATTTCTCTCCTGATTTCGATACAAATGCTAGATGTGTCTCCCATTCTGGGGCACTTAGTTAGGATATTGAATACTGCAAGGGGTTGAAGCATGAAGTTTGGTACTTGTTTGGATTCTTTTCCAAGGTTAAGTCCATGTTTGAAAAACCATTTCAGACTCTTTTTCCTCAGTTGCATGCTTTTTATGTATAAGTATAAGATGGAGTGATGTTTCTGTGATGGAGAAGTGTAAGACGTCGTGTTCTTGGACATCTGCAGTTGTGTAAAAGAAAAATACCTCAAAGGTCGAATGCTATATTCAGAGTTTAGTTTCTTCTGTGTAGTAGAAGATTCTTTGTTACAGTTTCTGAGTTTTTGCCTTCGTGCAGTAGGAAACTTCTCTCTTGTGAAGTAAGGGATGAAGTTTACTTTCTTCTGTGTAGTAGAAGATTCTTTGTCACAGTTTCTGAATTTTGCTTCTGTGTAGTAGAAGATAGAGACTCTTTTGTGTAGTGGGAGACACTCCGGAATTCAGTGGCTGGATTTCTCTTCTGTGTGATAGAAGATGGTTGGCATTTCTTCTTTATGGTAGAAGATACTTTGTAATGCAACTTATGCAAGTTCACTTGATAAGGTCCTCATCACACATGGTGAAGGAACTTGATGTGATTACTATACTGGGGCAATAGGCCATTCCATTGAAGATTGTTGGGCTTTCAAAGAAAATATGCAAGACTTGCCGGATGCAAAGGCTATTAATTTCAGGCTAGCCAGTCAGATTTGAAGTCTCCATTGACTCAGTAGATATCAAGATTGGCAGATCATCGTCCGAAGAAACAAGTCCATACGGAGACTAGTCTCCTCAACATGGCATTTTCAAATCACGTTTGCATTCTCATTTGTAATCTTTCTCGTTTTGGTTCAGTACTTTCTTATAGGCAAACTTGTCTACTTATTGAATATTAATCATAATGCATTGATTATGTTTGTTTTGAATTAATCCATTCGTATTCACTCATTAATGTTTTCCTTTGACTTTTTGATACTTAACTCTTGTTAAATAAAGCAAAAAAAACCTCTGGAGGGAGGATGATGAGTAATATACCAAAAATTTCAAACGGTGTGCTTTTGAGTAGGACCCTGTTGACGATGTACAGTCCTTGTTTCAAATTTCCAAACACCGGAGATATAAGGGAGATAGACCCTCGTCAACCCCTTTGAGCCTTGAAGTAGGAGTTTCTTTTCTTTTCAGAAAAACCCTCACATTTAACCCGGGGCAGGGTAGATTTCAGTTAATCTGATTGAGCATTCAAAACTCATTAAAAGTGCGCATCAAAGGATACAACAAAGGTTATCCTTCAGAAAGTTGAGAGAGAACAAAACCACAATGGCTAAACTCTCATATATCAACAGTGGGCATCAATGATAATGATATCCTAATAGATATCTCTCGCACATCAAAAAGTCAAAAGGTGACGATACCATAATGGCTATTTCCTGTCAACCAAACAACAAGGCAGTCACACCTTTTTCAACAAATCAAATAATGACTCAAAAGCACACGACTGGTTCAAAAGAAATGATAAAAGAAAGAGACAAAAAGCCTTGCTAAGTCAAAACTTGGAAAATAAGTCGCTTAGGCTAAAGTCAGGGCATCCCGCTGGACTTCAAAGTTAAATTCAAAAGAAATTTGTCCAGGCAAAAGTTAGGGAATACAAAAAGAAAGCAAAAAGCGCGAAAATAAAGAAAGGGAATTACCAAATAAAGGTCCTCTACAAAGAATAAAGTCGTGTCATCAACAACCAAAAATGAAAGAGATGATTGACTGCCATATCCTCCTCAACCATGGTAAACTCCTTTTGAGGGATGAGTGCTCGTATTGGTCTAACTGAATTTAGGACCGGAGAATGTCTCGGAGAATGGGTGGGCACCAAATATTTTGAGCCTTAAATCTTTCTTTCTAAAAACCATGAACCAGGCCACATTACAACCCTGAAAAGTCCTAACTGAAGCAAGGGTTAATTCGAAAGCACACTGTAACAAGAAATACGGTAAGCTGACTCCTAGGGAAGCTTGCAAAAACTTTTGAGTTGGTATCACTCCATCTTTTTACTATCTTTTGTACAATTTTTTGATATTTTAATGTATTTTTAATACAAGGTTTAAAACTTCAAGACAAACATGAGTTTTGCATTACAATTATCATTCTTATAAAAAACATTCTTTGCATATGAGAAAGTGCTTAAACATCGAGTAAGTTTGCATAATGAGCATCAGATGAAAATTTGATCATCTCCAGGGACAAATTGCTTCAGGTTACCGTTTAAAGGTAAATCGTTTGTGAGAATGGTCTTAATCTGGGGTAAATCTTCTATTGACTCCGTTGAGTAAAAGAATACCGGTTTGAGAAATGATCTGAAGTAGATTGAAAAAATCGGTCGCCTAAAGTCTCTGTCAAGCAATAGAGCATTACTTTCAGTTGGTCCCGTGGGGTAAACTTCGTCAAGTGGCTGATTAGAGTTTGAAGCAGTTCAAATCGAGAGGTATGGTTGTGAAGTAGCTTACTTTCAAGATATAAGCCAACCACACTAAGGTTATGTTGCCTTCGAAAATACTCAGATTTCTCATCCCTCTGTGAGCATGAGGTAAAGGAAAAGGTTTGTCGAGATTATGTTAAGCAAGGGGCAGGTGTGTAGAATATTCCGTCGAGTAGGTATTCAGCCAATCTGAGGCATTCAAGTCGGGATTTCATCCCTCAAAGGGCAGTCAAACTGGGACAGTTACGTCGAGATTTGACAAATCTCTCTAAGAATGCATTAATCAGAGGAGAATCTTCCCAGAATTTGAAGGTGTATGAGCACTCGCTCAAGCATAGTTGGAATCCTCTCCAATTTCAGTTATCTGAACATCATGTTCCAAAGTTCATAGCACTGGAGCAATTATGTCGAGATTTGATAAATCTCTCTAAGAATTTGTTGATTAAGGGAGAATCTTTTTAGAATTCAGAGATGCACGAGAATTCAATCAAGCATTGTTGAAGATTTCCAACTTTGGTCAGCCATGGGCAGTATTCTGAAGTTCATAACACTGGGGCAGTCTATCTTGGTGGTATAAATCTCAAAAAGTCCTCTCGAGGCAATTTTTCTGCAAAAGCCTTACAGACTGGGGCAAGAATTCATGTAAGGGCTTTCTTTCTTCTTGAGTAATTAATCAGATCAAGTCCATACGCAGGCTAAACGACCTATGAATTTGAAAATCATGCCGAGAAGTCAGGATTGTTATCTTCGACTTATCAGGGACTCAAGTCCACTTACTGATATCCTTTGTCCTAAGTCAAGGTTATTACCCCCAGTTGAAGTTTGGATTGTTATCCTCAGTAAGATATGAGCTGTAACACAAAGATCATTTGAAGATTGTTTACACGTACAAGATGCGATGGAAATATTGCTTCCTAGGGGGATGTCTACTCCCAGTAAAAGACCTTTTGCTACTTGACATAGACCTATCTACCAGGGGGTTTCTTTTCTAAGATATTTTCTCCCCAGTGAAGTATCCTCGTTTCTCTGCAGGAGGAGAATGTTCTTTCTCCCCGGAAATATAGAAGTTGTTTAAAGTCTAGTTGACCCCTTTTTCATTGGACTGCAATTTATTTTTGCAGCATCTCCTCTAAAGTCCAGTTTTTAGTGGCATTCCTCCTCGGAGTCGAAATATTGAAGTAGCAATCTTGCATCACGGTTTTTACCCAGTGATTGATCGTTCAAGTTGTATATTCTTCAGTAAGGTTTTCCATTCCAAACAAGGGCATGTCGCCCCAATTTCTGTTTTGCAAGTATTGTTGGAGGGTCTGTATGTGATTAACATAAATATGTTCGTATAATGAGACCCAATTTCCCCAGTGGAATTTTTCTTCTTTCCCTAATGGAGCAAGTGTCTTATCTCTCTGGTGAGGTGTACATGAGAATTCCAGCCATAACCCTTTCGTTACCAGTGGTAGAAGATTTGGTTGGGATATCCCCGATGGAGTTTTTAGCCCTGAATGTTCACTTCTTCCCCAAGTGAGGATCTCTTACCTCCCAACAATGTTATCCCCAGTGCGGTCTGATTAGATTTCTTTTTATTTAAGAATTTATATACTCCCCAACGGAAGTTATCTTCGTCAAGAATTTCTATGCCAGAAATTTCCGTTCCTAGTAAAGCTTTCCTCTTTCCAACAGAGGATAAGAAATTCATTCCCCGTGAAGTAGGGAGTTTGATCAGAATTCAAGTTTTTCTCTGAACTACAATTTCATTTTTGTAGTATTCTCCCCAAGAAGTTACTTCCCCAGTGAGATCAATCGTTTAAACATTGATGATTTCAAATCTCGGTTCCCCATTGAAGTACAAATTGCTTTTTCTCTACAAAAAATCAGATGTGCAAGAACAATCGTTCGAAAGTTCACTGACTTCTCAGCAGCCGATTATTGATATGTTTTCATAATGCATTACTAAACTTGCATCATTACATTGCATCTACTAAAACGCGTAGCATTTCTATTGTATGGAGCATTACGCTAAAAAAAATTCAAACATGCATGAGTAAGCCAATTGTGTCCACTTGTGGCAACCAGATTGTTATGCGCTCAGATTTGATTTATCTCCACAAGAAGCCTAGGGTAATTCTATTATGTTTCCCCAGCAGAGTTTGTTTTGATTCACCACCAGTCGAGTCTTTGGTATTTCTCCATTTCCCCAGTAAGTTTGTGGTTTGCGCTTGCCTTTGTAAGCCTTTGGTTATTTTTACCCACGCTTGCTTTGTCGTTAGAGTGTGAGTAAGAGTCGGTGTATAACCTTTCTTGCTTCTCAAGTGTTTGAGTATCTATACTCGGTGTGTGGTAATTCAGATAATTGCCACTCTTGAAGAATTAAGACCCCGCCTCTGGCCTGAGGGATTTTTAGTTCTTCCGTATTTGCAACCTATCGAAAGCCCAACGTGTTTTAGCAATCCTTATTAGGGTCTGCTTTGACTAGTCCCTTTCTCTTGCAGAGTTCACCTTCGATCGGTGCTCTTTGAAGGTCCTACTCAGTCGGTTCCTTGTTTTGGTTTATCCACTTTAGTCAGGTCCTCCTTTCGTTAGCCTAGCTAACTCTTTATGATTAAGAGTCTTTCAATGTCTCTTCAAAGTCCAGTTTTATTGCGCCCTTGTTTAGGCGAATGCGTCCTTTTTTTATTGGGGCTTTCTTCGGTTAGTCTCGTTCCTGTGTTCGCTAGCAATTCTAAACATTTGTTTCTTAATGATCAATTTCTCTCTTGTGTATCTAACTCTGACCAGATATGCATACCTTTAGCATTTGTTAAGAGTCCCCTTCGGCTGGTCTCTTTGCAGTTGTAAGTCCACCTTCGGCTGGCATCCTTTTAAATCCACCTTCGCCTGGTATCATTTGTTGAGAGTCCCCTTCGGCTGGTCTCTTTGCAGTTGTAAGTTCTCCTTCGACCGGCGTTCTTTTCTTAGGAATCTACCTTCGGCATAGTATTCCTTGATGAAGATTCCCCTTCGGCTGGTTTCTTTATCCTAAAGTCCACCTTCGGCTGGCATCCTTTTAAATCTACCTTCGGCATAGTATTCCTTGATGAAGATTCCCCTTTGGCTGGTTTCTTTATCCTAAAGTCCACCTTCGGCTGGCATCCTTTTAAATCCACCTTCGGCATAGTATTCCTGGATGAAGATTCCCCTTCGGCTGGTTTCTTTATCCTAAAGTCCACCTTCGACTGGCACCCTTTAAAGCCCACATTCGGCTGACATCCTTAAAAATCCCGCTCCGGAAGGTATCTTTCAAAACCCCGCTTCGGCTGGTATCATTTGTTAAAATCCACCTTCGGCTGGTATCTTTTGTTAAATTCCGCTTCGGCTGGTATCATTTGTTAAAATCCCGCTTCGGCTGGTATCTTTTGTTAAAATCCTGCTTCGGTCGGTATCATTTGTTAAAATCCCGCTTCGGCTGGTATCTTTCAAAATCCCGCTTCGGCTGGTATCATTTGCTAAAATCCCGCTTCGGCTGGTATCTTTCAAAATCCCGCTTCGGCTGGTATCATTTGCTAAAATCTCGCTTCGGCTAGTATCTTTCAAAATCCCGCTCCGGCAGGTTTTTTCGAAACCCACTTCGGCTGGTATCATTTGTTAAAATCCATCGTCGACTGGTATGATTTGTCAGGAGTCCTATTTGTTGGTCTCTTCCCTCAGTAAGTTCACCTTTGATTGGTGTTTTCTTTGCAAGAGCTTTCTTCGGTCTGTCTCTTTCTTACGTATCCGATACCGACAATGGATATGTATTTTTGATACCTGTTTTATATGTTTGCTACCAACCCCAGACATATATTCTTGTATCTTTGATGTCTATGTCATACGTATCTGATACCGATCACGGATATGTGTCTTTGATGTCTCTTTCTTACGTATCCGATACCGACCACGGATATGTATTTTTGATACTTGCCTCATATGTCTGTTACCAACCCCAGACATATGTTCTTGTATCTTTGATATCTCTTTTGTGCGTATCCAATACCGACCACGAATATGTATCTTTTCTATCTCTTTCTTACGTATCCGATACCGACCACAGATATGTGTCTTTGATGTCTCTCTCTTACGTATCCGATACCGACCACATATATGTATCTTTTCTATCTCTTTCTTACGTGTCCGATACCAACCACGGATATGTATTTTTGATGTCTCTTTCTTGTATATCCGCTACCAACCCCAGATATGTGTCTCTGATACTTTTTTCGTATGTCTGCTACAGACTTCATGCATATACCTTTTGATATTTTTCTTACAGGTGTTTGTTACTAAATCCCAACAGAAGTTCCTCGATAACCAAGTTATCCTTCGGTGTGTCAAACTCTAGTTAAATATACATCTAACCCCTTTAACCCAGAAAGACCAAAAATAATAATACTTGACTGACTCCGGAGCGCAAAGTTTCGGGTTCTTTTAGTATTTAATCTTCCTCCACCCTGAAAGTTCGAAAGGCTGACGCCAATCTCACCTTCAGGTTGAAGACGATTAAATAGGGGCAGCTGTTGCACCCCAAAATTTTCCCTCCTAATTTCTTTTATTTTGGCTTAGACTTTTGCATTCATCTGCATCTATTTCATTAGGTCACTAACATGGCATACATTTCATTCAATATAGCTCTGAGGTTCAAAGTCCAGTGGTTGTGCGATACTAGGGTTTCCCAGTGGTTAAGGCGCTCGTATCCAAAAAGGGATGATTTCTTATTCAGGCAGCAAGCTATGGAATTAGGGTTTTGGTTCATTCTCTTTTTTGGATTTCTTCTCCATCAAGCTACAAGGTTATTATCTTCTGTTGAACAATAAGTTGCAGGGTATTCCTGTCAATAACATAAGGTTGTGATCTCGCGTACATGATTCAAAACACCTCATTCTATCATTGTGCTTGTCATTTGGTCAAGGTTTTGTCAATACTAGAGGTGTATTGAGATCTTCTCTAAAGGATCAAGATCTATTATCAATGCAGGATGCATATGATGCTTGCATTACAGGTTGTTGACTATGTCATTGTTGCATTAGGTTCACCTATCCTTAAGTTAATCAATTAGGATTGGGTACGTCATGATTTAAGATATTTTGTATGGTAAATTTGGTTGCTTGACGGTCAAGGTATTGCGAATAATTGGTACAAGCTATTGTTTGGATATTTGTGCAAGAACTTTGGTTTCAAACATGGATTAAGGTTCAACTTGATAAAAAAGGAAATAGCATGCCCGAAGGTTTATTTCATAAATTCTTGCGGAGGAAGATGGCACATGAATATAAGTTGAGATTAAAGTACATGGTATCAAGAATCTCTTCATGATTCAAGTTGTTATTTTCAAGACTATCCCACATCATTGTTCACCCCAAGGTAAAAGATAAAAAGATTCATTTAAATAACATTCGAGTGATTATCATGTTTGTCTTAATTTCATTCAAGTATCCATTCAAGCTCAAACTGAATAAGACAAATGTTTTGAATAATTGGAAATTTGTCATGCAAGAAGTTATAAAGTTTGTTCATTACAAATTCAAGTCATTACACCAAAGTTACAAAAGACATCTCAGTCATCAAAGTTTCAAATTCCAAGTACAAATCATCATCATTTTTTACAAATATCTGTCATCATTCAAGGTTAAAAGTCAAGGGTCTCCATTCATGCGAGTTTGAGGTGCGAGGTGTTTAGAATTGGAAGTTCAAACATCGAAATTTGAGTTTTGAGATCCAAAGCATGGTGTGCAAGTTTGTTTGAACCAAAGTTCTTATAGGAATATGGCATACAAGGAAAATTTTGATTCAAGTTCTTGTGAAACACATAAGACACTCATCATGGAGTACCATGGATTAAATTTGAGGTCGGATGGGTAGAATTCATTAATTTGACTAAAAAGTGAGCAAGGCCTCCATTTACCAAAAGCTAAGAAACTTAAAGAATGTTTAGAAATGGCATAATTCAAGAGGTTCCATCTTGTTAAAAAAAGCTCATAAATAATAGACATGAAATTTTGAATTGTAGCAAGTTTCAGCATATTCAAGTTCTATCAGTTACATCTCATTCAAGCCTCTGCTTTGACTACATAATTCTCAAAATATACAAAAGGCTACAAATTTACAAAGGAAATCAAATTTCTATTACAAGTCGGAACTATTCCCATCCATGGTCATTCAAATTATTCAAATTACTCAAGTTCAATCATTCGAGCGTCTTTCATTCATTCATGTTACCATACATGTCATTTCAAGATTACAAAACAAAGCTACAAAGGCCCTATTGAAACTTAGGGGCATTAATTATTTAAATGGCATGAGTTTTTCAATAACACCAACAGAGTTGCAGTTGTTATGCTATGGTTACCTGTTGTACTAATATACTTCATGGGTTTGCAAATATGGTATTCGATTATCTCTGCCGTTATTGGTGGTACGATCGGTTTGTTTTCACATTTAGGTGAAATTCGGAATATCTTATAACTAAGGCTTCGGTTCCAGTTCATCTATTGTGTCCCAATTTCCACTAAGCCTAGTTGAACTTACCCTATCACATTCAAAACTACAGGATGATCCCATGATACTTTTGAAAGATTTTCCAAATCTTCAAACACTGTGTTTACTTGCAGAGTCATACACGGGAACAACTATGGTTCGCAAATCTTATAGCTTTCCGCAGCTTCATGTATTAAAAGTTTGGAAGCTGGAGCAATTAGAGGAATGGAAGATAGAGCCAGAAGCACTCCCTTGTCTCAGACAACTCGAAATCAGATCCTGTTGCCAATATATTTAAGCAGTCAATCAATTGGAAAAGTTTCAGTCTTCATCGACTTCAAGAGATGCCTTTCTGCATTCTCAACAACAGTATCAACAAAGGCCCCAGCAATTTCAACAGCTAGAACGGTATTCACAATCACAGCAACAGTTTTGGTAGAAACTATATAGTCAGCAGGCAACGTTGCTGAGGAAGCTTCGCGATGCCATTCATCGGTTGAAGTTACGATACGGACTTTAAACCCCCGACATGGGATCCTTCTAATTTTAAAGAAAAATTATTTTGTAAGTTAAATGAAAATTTTGAACCCAATACAAACGCAACCAGTTCAGCCCTGCATAGAAAGATTAAAAACCAAA
The DNA here is from genome assembly GCA_948472305.1 of Vicia faba. Taxonomy (NCBI): domain Eukaryota; kingdom Viridiplantae; phylum Streptophyta; class Magnoliopsida; order Fabales; family Fabaceae; genus Vicia; species Vicia faba. The sequence goes on from OX451738.1 coordinate 997,291,138, forward strand.
AATCAATAAACAGTTAACAGTTCACAACTAACTGCATCCTAACAAACTCTTAACAAACTGCCAAAACAGAAATTCATAATTCCAAAACAACCAATCCATAACTAACCATTTCCTAACTGAATTTCCTAACTCCTAACAAACTACTAACAACCTACAAACAGAATTCCCAGCGAACCAATAACAGAATGCCAACTTTTCTAACTAACTCTATAACTCCTAATTGCTAACAAACTCAACAGAAAAAAATAAGAGTCTATAAAAGAAAGGTCCATAACAGATGGCAAGAGGAGATTCTTTTTTACTCTACAGAATAGATATAAATATTAAAAAAATTACCAATTGAGATTGATTCTGTCATTCTGCAGAAGAGTCTCCATAAACCTCTTCCTTCTTCCCTTCATCGATCTTCATCTTTCAATACATTCACTCCCTTCAATCCTCATCATCACTTGAATCTTCACGATTCTTCAATCGCAATAACCTTCAATCATCACCTACCTTCATTATTGATCTATCTCAAGCTCCCTCCAATTCTCTCATCATAGATACATAATAAGGTTCATTATTCAGAAGACACACAGAAAATTTCTCAAGAAAATTCAGAAAAAGTTAGAGAAAAATTTACCTCTTTCATGATTCATTCTTCAGCATTCTGGAAAATCACCCAGAAATTTCTTCTCTCTTTCTCTGCAATAACCGCATCAACTTCAATCATCATCAACCTAGGCAATTGAATCACCAACACATATTAATCATCTTTATTGCACATCGTCAACTAGAAAGAAATCACATCTTCTTCACGTAGCTTCACTCATCTTTGTGATCTTCAAACTCGTTTCATCGATCTTCTTGAATCAAGTCAGTGATCTGCATCCAGAACAACTCTAACACAATAACAATAACTGCTGCATTAACAAAGTCAACATCAATTTTCTTCTTCATCACATCGGAATAACTAACACAAAGAAGAAGAAGAAACATTGAGTAATCAAGGTACACATCATACCTGGAGATCAAAGCTTCTGGTCTTCCATTCATCTTCGTCAAATTTGAAGAGGCACCAGATATCTTTCCGCTTACGATACATAATCGAGGCAAGTGGTGTTCATCGAAGGTTCTGTGTTAAAGGGAGCGAATAGCAAATCCTTGAGTGGAGGATGTGTGACGGCGTGTTGAACGGCAGCAGAAATCTGCGAAGAAGATTGAACAAAGAAGCGGACATCGTGGTTCACATTCGAAGAAGAGGATCATCGCAATTTGAGTTCGATCAGAAGAAGAGGAAATAAACGAGAGTAGGAAAAGATGAATATACCTGAATATGGGGATTTGATTTATCTTCGGCGTGCTGGAAGTACAGTCGGAGCAATTCCGACATGACCTCCTCAAATTCCGATCTGGCTCATAATATCGAATCTGTTCTCGAATTCTTCTCTCAGGGATTCCATTTCCGCTATGTTTGTTGTTATCACCACTTTGTTCAAATTGTACGAAGGGTGTGAAACGAGTAGTGGTTTGGAACTGATCAAAGAAGATGATGAACCGTGTCTAACCGTGTCTCATGCCGGTGTTGTTCGCCCTTGTTTAAAGTTGAAGACGAAGGCAAGTTCAAGCTAAAGCATATGGGACCTTGGATGAAGAAATGAGATCGAGGTCAAAGGTGATGATGACCACGGCGGCGAGAGATTGAAGAAGAACGAAACAGTAGCATCGAAGACAAAGGTGAGCGGAGCTTCGACACCGGAGTTTGATGTATGAATCAAAGAAGAGGAAAAGAGACGTGCGGCGCCACCAAGCTTCGTGAGAGAGATGTAGAGATGGATTTGTTCCTCAACCCTAAACCGCTTTTTTTAATTTCACATGTTTATTCCTTTTAGTTTTAATTATTTTATTGTTTTCTTTTTTTAAGTCAAATTAATAATAATGCTGGAAATTAGAGAAGAATGGGACTTGTTGGACATGGCAACCCCTTCTTTTGGGTCCATTAAGAATTTTTGACAAAAACTTAAATAATTAAAAGAAGGAAAAAACGCTTATGGGCTTTTCAGCATGGGCCAGCATTATTCGCACTACTATTTCAGTCCTCACACCACCTTGATTCATGTTAATTTCATCATAATCCATTGATTTTCTAGCAATTAACATTGATACTTCCTCCCATGATTTTTTGCTGGAATTTTGTGTGGGTATTAATATGTTGATTCTTGACTTGATAATATTTTTTTTCATAATTTTTCTATTGGTTTAGGAATTAATTGAGTTAATGTTTGGTACATGATTAGAATTAGGACTTTAGCACATTCTTGGTGATTCTGTATCTTCGATTAAATTTCTTTGGTCTAATGAGTGGTTTAAGGGTTTCAACAGAGATTTCTCGTACCATGAGTCGTTAGCGGAGTATTTTTTTGCCTTGTATAAATCTTATATCTTCATGCCGGACTATCACATGATGATTCAGATCTTATTCAAAGTTTTCCAGGCTTCTCTGCTTTGCTTGTTGTATTACGAACTCTTATTCGCTTGGTATCTCCACAACCTCATTTTATTCCCCATTCTCGTACTTTATTGCTTTTCTAGAAATCAAGATAAACAGGACTTTACTGCAAGCTATGCATGCGAACATCAGGTAGAATTCCTTTGAAACATATAACTTTAGGTCTAATACACAATAACATTAGGTTTAGAAATAAGCTAGTCCCCCTTTGACTTTTCTTTCCCTTTTTTGCATACGCATCTAAAACTAAAACTTTTTTATTTCAAACTTCAAAAAAATACTTAAAAATTGCTGGCGAGAATCGTGCCTTTGTTGAACATGGGAGATGATAAGCGGGTCTCTTCTCGATCTTGTCGTTTTTCCATTCTAAGCCTTGGCACGGTTCAAGTCTCAAAGACTCATTTCACGAATAAGTAAAGATGTGGCTAAAATCTCTCCCTTGAGATTAACTAGTTATTCTCTACGAGCGAAATACACCAACAAACATAAAAATCTTTTTTGCCTTCGGGCCTTTCTTTCAAACCCTTTTCAAAAGAGCGTATTAATTCACTTTTGTGCTGACGCGTAAATCTCCAAAGGTCGAGTTGCGGCAGAAGGCGAAATTACTATCGTTCATTCAAAAACAAACAAATTCAAACCTTTGTGCGTCCAGGCACATTTCTTTCCAAAATTTTCAAGAGAGCATGTTAATTCACTTCTGTGATGACGCGTAAGTCTCCAAAGGTTGAGTTGCGGCAGAAGGCGAAATTGATATTGTTCAGTAAAAAAATACAAACAAACAAAAATATGAGCCGAACTACGGTAGCTCTGATTCCTCAAAACGGATACGTAGGCATTGGGGTAGGGCCCAAGCGAGCATAATTTTATTTTCCCTACATTCTTTTCCCCTTTCTTTTGCATGCATTCCTCCAGTAGTATAGTAAACAGTAAGCATAAATTAAACACACCCATAAGATAGAAAACAAGAGTGGATACCGTAGAGTACTACGGGCGTGTGGGGTGCTAATACCTTCCCCTCGCGTAACAGACTCCCTTACCCGATCTCTCGGTCGCAAGACCGTAACTTATCCCTTCTCAGGTTTTCTCGATGTTTACCTTTCCCTACATGTGGGATAAAAGACGTTCGATGGCGACTTCATTGTTTGATGATTTTTAGCCGGTTGTTTCACCGGTTCGATGTCCATGACCTGGATAGTGATATTGAAGATATGCGGCCCAATATTAACTGGAAGGTTCACCTCTCCTAATACCAAACTTCGAGAACCGTCAAATTCCTTTACTATCATAGAACTTGGTCTCATTACCATGTTGTCTATTGTTAACTTTATGAGACTTGACTTTGGCAACACATTAAGAGAGGAATCGGTGTCAGTAAGAACCCTGGACAAATGGGTAGTACCTATTTGCATAGTAATGTAGAGTGGTTTGTTATGGGCCCGGCCTTGTGGCGGTAATTCACTGTTGCTGAAACCCAGGTAGGATCCGTACGTTAGATTTGCTACGACATTATCAAATTAATTTATTGAAATTTCTTTCGCGACATGAGCTGAACTTAACACCTTCATTAAAGAATCCCGATGTGCTTCAGAGTTGATGAGTAGCGAGAGTATGAAGATTTTTCCTAGAGTTTGGTGGAGCTTACCCACCACTCTGTAGTCACTCTTTTTAATTATTTTCAGAAACTCTTCTGCCTCTTGATCGGTAAAGTCTTTTCTCAGAGATTCTGTTTCTTGATTTATATCAAGCACTGCTTTTCCTTTGTCCTTTGTTGGAATCACATCCATCTTTTTTGATAGTTCGACTCCAAAAATTCGACCACTTCGGGTCATACCTCTTGTCTCTGCTATATTTGAAATTGCAGGTCCCTAACTTGGGGATGTCCCGCTTTCTTGTTTCACTCTGTTGATGTACACAGCTGAGTCATAACTTGATGGTACTGCCTTATTATTTTTATAAGGGATAGGTGACGGTCCCTTAATTACCGTCGTGGCTTTTGGAGTGGTGGGTATTAATAAAGTCTTCTTAGGCGCCCTTCCCATAATCTCTGTTGATTCTCCCCACGGGATGACTAGAGTTTTCTTGGTAAGACTTAGGCCCTAGAATGGGATTACCAGTGGCTTTTTTTCTCCAACTGTGGCTACATATTTTTCCTCAGGGCACAATCCGAATTAGATTATCCCCTGATCCACCAGCTTTTGCAGAGTTGTTTCAAAAGCTTTATTATGCTCTAACAAGAATCCACATTCGAACAAATATTATTTCAACAAGTTGATAGGGGTTTTTGCCTTTATGGTTTCCCCAAAGTCAGTGACCACCTTGATTTCATTTATTGTTGGTCCATCGTGCGGAGGCATAGGGTTTGATTTGATGTTAGGCTTCTCAAAGGTGATGTCTTGAGATTCTAACAACTCCTGAACCTTATGCTTGAATGCCAAACCTTGTTCTATGGTATGCCCCGGAGAGTTAGCATGGTACTCACACCTAACGTCAACATTGTATCTTTGCGGGAGTGGCCCTATTGGAGGAGCTAAAGGCTTGATTTCCAACAAGGATGCCATAACAAGGTGTTGCAATAACTAGCTCGGTGGCATGGGCAGTGGATCAAAATTTCTGGGTGGCCTTTTAAATCTGTCTTTCCTTTGTCCTTGTGGGATTACCAGTGGTGTGATGTCCTTGCTTGTGAGGCCACGACATTTACTTCTCCCTATTTTCTTCTTGGGAAGTTTAAATCCGGTCTTTTTGAATTATAAGGGGCATTTGACGACCCCCCTGATATCTTCCCACTTTTTAACCCAGTTTCGATTCTTTCGCCAATAGTCACTAGGTCTGAGAATCCCGACGAGTGAATTCCCACCATTTTCTCATAATAAAGCCCTTTTAAGGTTCCCATGAACATGTCTACAAGTTCTTTTTCCAGTAGTGGCGGTTGTACACGGGATGCCATCTCCCTCCATCTTTGAGCATATTCTTTGAAGGACTCTTCTTTCTTTTGGGACAGATCTTGGAGTTGCAAGAGGGTAGGCGCCATGTCTAAGTTATACTTGTAATGCTTCAAGAAAGAATTAGCAAGATCCTCCCAGGTTCGGATATGCATTCGTTCCAACTACATGTACCAGTCCAAAGATGCCCCACTTAGACTGTGTTGGAAACAATGAATCATTAGTTTCTGATCATGGGCATGGGCATGCATCTTCCTACAATACATACGAAGATGATTCCTTGGACAATTGAGCCCTTTATATTTTCCAAAGTCGAGTACTTTGAATTTTGGTGGTATCACCACATTAGGGACTAGACCCATATCCAGAGTGTCTACTTCGAAAGCGTCGAAACCCTCCACAACTTTTAGTCTTTCTTCCAAGGCTTTATACTGATTCATTACCAGTGGGTTATCTACATCATGAGTACCAGTTGTCTTCAAGGGTGCCTGGTGAGCATCCTCTGGGTCATGATCTCCGTATTGCAAGTCTATGTAGTTATCTGCATTATTGGTTGGAATTTGTAGGGTATGTGATGCCCCTACTTTTGATGGTGGTGGGATAAATACTTCAGTTTCAACCTCTTGTTGGGCCATGGTGGACTTTTGGGGTCTTGCTTCCGGCTCTTTCCTTGGTTTGTGACCGCTCGATGCACCAATGGTTTGGGCTACCTCTTCAAAAGCTACCCTGGGAATTTTATCCTGCCTGTCAATAATGTTCTTCAAAGCTAGAAGAACTTGACTCAAATCCCCTTTCATTGAGCTTACGTCTCCCTTTACTTGGTAAAGATCCTCTTTGAACACAGCTTGAGTCTCCTCAATTTGTTCCATTTCTTTTTGTTTATGGGCCCTTGTTTGATACGGGGGCCAAGGAGGTGGAGGTCTTCTTTTACCAATGGCTTAACTGGAGAGATTTTTAAAGCAAATGAGTTTTGATATGACATGTAGGTGTTTTATAAATGCATGCGTGCGAATGGATGTGCATGATCATGAAATGATTTCTTGTTTTAAATGTCTTATTCACTTGGGTACATGCTTGTGTTTTACTTCTTTTTTTTTGGTGACTAGCTTTAAAATAGACACGCCGTCGAGATAGGGAAACAAAATGCCTTTATTAAAAGTAATATAATCCAGATATTGAATAATATTACAAGTTGAAATCAAAACTTGTTTGCGTAAACATAAATAATAGGAACTAAATATTCTAGGTGTTCCTGCGGATGTACACTCTGAAGTCATCAACATTTTCTCAACAAAGCTGTAGAAAGTATTCAACATCCTTCAGAAGAGGAACTATTACATTCTCTGCATCTTTTAAACTTCTAGGGATGTCCTCGATGCGATTGTTTGCTAGGAAGACGAGCTTTTCATGTTTGTCTTTGTAGTACCTGTAGTCCTGGTAAATATGTGGGATTATCTTATGGTTATCTCTCCCAGCTTGGGCGATTTTGGTATAGTTCTTTTCCCAATACATCTTTTCACCCCTAATTTTTGTGTAAAGCCTTCGCTGGATGAGGAAATCCTTTTGAAGACCTTGCAGCACTAAACATACATGCTCATATTCTCGAGTTCTCGAAGTCTGGATTTTCTCTGCTTCTATCCTTTCAAGGCGTGCTTTGACTTCTGATTCCTGGCTGTCTTGAAGTTCAGTGGGGAGGTACTTTACTTGCTCTTCTTGATCTAAGGAAGCCTGTGCCAAACTTTGGATTTGGGCTCTTAAATTTTCCTCTAGCACCTTCTTGTCATGTGTTTCCTTTTCATACCACCTAGTTAACCTTCCGATTTCAGCAGCGACCTCTTCTAACCTTTGGTTGTGGGAATCTAGGTTGAACGTTGCACTTAACAACCCTTCAGTTGTACGCTTTCATTTGAGACTTTCTTTCTCCAATTCCTTTTGAATTTTATCAATTTGTTCGTCCTTTGACTCAATTATAAGATACATCTATTTCTTTTCTTTGGTCAGACTGAGGAGATTGAGTTCTAAGGCTTCTTTCTCTTTTTGAGCTTGCTTTAAGGCACTTTTCAGATTGTCGACTTCTTCTAAAGATATGGGTGTTATCTCTGGGACTTCTGACTTGTACTCTGGATCTTTCTCGAATGACAGCTTGATAATTCGCACCCTATCTTGGACCCATTTGGTGTAGGGTTCTCTTGCTATGGCATTCTTTCTTTTGGCCTTCCTCTTGTTAACCTTGTTCCAGGATCGAATAACCTAGTTGAGCAACCCTTGGTCTTCTATACCCATATTGTGGATGATAAATGGTTGGAGTTGTTCTTCCAAAGGTTTGTCTTCCAAAGGATACCCTAGTTGTCGTAGGGACAAAGTATGGTTGTAGTTAATACAGCCTCGCGATCCAATCAAAGGGACATTAGTAAAGTCCCCATAGCTAATAGTGATATCACCAATATCCATCTTCCTTGCATACCATAATATAGAGTTTGCAGTGAGAGATCTTAATTTCTGTGGCCACTCGTATCTGGTCAATTCTGAGATCATATAGTCTTCTTTGTAAAGATGAGTCATGAACCAAGTATATAGAAGCCGGGTGAAACAGTTTAGCGTGCCTTTTCTATTTTCATACATCATATGCAAAGTGTAATAAATGTCAGGAAGCAAAGCGGGAGTAGGATCCGCATTAAAGACTTTCGCACCCCAAAATATACTAATGGCCGCGAGGTCAATATAGTCCACAGACTGAGGAAATAAAATTACACCAAATACCAACAACCCTAAACAATCAACACAAGATTCCCACTCCTTATAATTATCAAATTCTAGTGCCTTAGCTTCAAAGTATATCCTTTTGATTCCTTGTATTAGACCTTCTCTTTGGTAATTCTGCACCAATTTAGGGTAAGAGATCTTTAAGCATTTTTCCAAAGCTTTGACTTCAACAGTTTGTCCAATACCTACATAGGCCTTTTCTTTGGAAAAATTCAGGATTCTGTCAAATTCTTCCAGAGCCGGTGCTAGCTGGAAGTCTTGGAAGGTGAAACATCTCAATGAAGGGTCATAAAACTAAATTAGGGCAGAGACTTCATCCATTTGAACCTCTACTTTAGTCAAGTCAAGGGTATCCCCATAGCGGCCAGCGTACATCTTCAAAGCTCTCTCAGATAATTTTCCTTTTATAGTTTTGATTTCAGAAAAGTCAGGCTTGTAGGCATTGACGCGAACAAGTTCTTTCCCTCTGGCATCCATTTTTAAGACAGTCACCAGAAATCTTGATTTTTGTTATATTTTTTATTGTGTACCATGTGAATAAGACAAATAAAAGAAGCAAACGATGAATATGAGATATATATGAATGCATGAATGTATAAGTGTTGAGTTCAGTAACGGGATTTTATGACGGATTTTTTGTGATAAGTACCCTTAGAAGGTAGGCTCCATACTTTTAACCTACGGTAAATCTACCCTCCTAGGAGGTGGTTTCCTAAAGGGTATCATGAATAACACCGGAGGGAAAAGGCACAAGGGCCTCCCTTAGGTTGAGCCTCTTTACGGATCGAAACTTTCGTCTCAAAGTCGTGAAAGGTCTCGTCATGACATTTTTGGTTAAGGTCGTTACAAAGAGTCATGGGCGACCTTCCAAAGTCCTACTCGTCAAGAGGATATCTCTCGATAAGTATTCCTTTTTCGTAAGTTCACTGACTCTAGGCGAAGTCGTCACATAAATTCGCAGGGATGATGTACCCCCTAAGTTAATAGATGAACCTTATTTCTAAGGGTTATATTGGAAATATTTTTGAGATAGAAAAATCTCGCCACGCAGTAAATATATGATGATAAGAGAATTTAACAGTAAATAAATAAATTTGATAAAATAGATAAACGCAATAAATAAATAAAGCAAATAAAAATAAGAAACCCCAAAAATACCTAAACTTAGGGTTAAGGAGAGTCCCCGACAGAGTCGCCAACTGTAGCGACTGGTTTTTAAATCAAGAGTCGCCACTATTAGTTTTTATCCTAGGGAAGGGAATCTAACAGAAAACCCTAACTCGTGGATAGAAATTCTAGGTTACGGACTCAATTAGACGAAAGGAAGGTGTTAGACACCTTTCATCCACCTTGTTCACAAGGATACTAAGCTCTAGGTTTAGGTTTGGGGTAAACTGGATTTTAAGTTTTAAATAGAAAGACTCGCCACGATTTTAGATCGTATGCCTACATATTCTCTTATGAGGAATCAGAGTCCCAATTCGTAGTTCGTATGGGGTTTTTTTTTAGGGGTTTGCAAACATATTTTGAATCACTTCGCACTCGATCGGGAGTAGTGATTGCGGAGATTTTGACTGAGTGCGTAGTAAGTCAAAACAAGTTTGAAACCCATTTGCAAAAAGATATTTAATTAGTTTAGTTTATTGCGAAAATAGTTTTAAGATTTGTCGAATAATTTTTAATCGGATTATTTGCAAAAATATCTTAACTAATGCATGATTGAAAAAATTTTAATGCAAATAATATATAAAAATACGTTCTTGAGTTTTTATAAATAAACATAATTTATTTATGATAATAAATAATAATACTAAAAAATAAAAAATTACTAATAATAATAAGAATAATAATAATAATTATTATAACTAGTAATAAAAATAATAACTAAAAATATAATACTATAACATAATAATAATAATAAGAAAATAATAATTATATAGAAAATGTAAAAAAAATGATTAATAATAATAATTATTGTATATAAAAAAATATATGCATTGTTAAAAAGTAGAAAAATAAATTAATTTAGTTAAACTACAGGGGGTGCGTTTTTTTATTGATAAGTAAAAAGGTGGGTGTCTAATGGAAATCTGGGTTAAGGCCCAAGTATGTTTCATGACAGGGGGGTGTAAACGTTTTAATGTTTTAGTAAACATCGAAATAGGGGGTGCTAATAACAGTGGGCTTAAGCCCATTACAGTTTGCAGGGCCAAGTTGATTGAGTGCATGCGGGTTTAGGAAGCTATCGTGCAGACTTGGCCTTACAGTCGTTTGATGGGTATCTAATGTGCGATAATGAAGGAGCATGATTGCTATGATGGGCGCACGGATACTGGATTGGACGGAATATATCATTTTAGTTTTTATTCATTTTTCATATTTTGTTTACAGAAACTTCATCTTCTAAACCTCCTCTCTCTCTCTCGCAAAGCACAAACCCTTGTTCTGCAAACCCTAGCGCCGCTACTGGAGGCAGCGGATTACCTCTTTTCCCAATGGTTATCCACCTCAAACCCCAATACAAAAACAACAACCAAAATCAAACAACAAAAAACAATGATCTAAGTGTTTTACCCCCTTTGTGATTCTGACTTTGAGTGTTCGCTTCATTTTGTTCTGATCTCCTTCCTCTCCCTTTTCTTTTTCAGATCACAATGATGCTTTGAAGATGATGGTGATGATCGATAGAGGGTGCGGCGAAGCTTAAGGGCGATGCGGCATCGACCGTTCAATTACGCGATTAGGGTTTCTGATTAAGAAACTCTAATCGCTTCCTTCTTTGTTCTTCAACAACAAAGAGGGTTTGTCCTCCGTTCTCCTCTCGTTCCAGAATTCCTTTCCCTTTAAATTTTCGTCCTCTATTCTATCCTTGTTTCTAGTATTTATAGGTTTTAGAAATTTTAAGGTTTTTGTGAATTTGTTGTTATAGTCTTAGATTAGGGAATCGGAGATAAGTTAGGGATTAGATTATTGTAGATTTGATTTGTGTAATTGGATTTGCGGATTATGTAATTTTGATTTGGTTATGAATAAAGATTTTTCTATTAATTTAATTTGATGAAGATTGGATTCGAGTATGCTGTGATTTTCCAGATTTATTTTGTACAATTTCATCCTTTCCACGAGATTTGATTGTATTGAATATTCTGTAGATTTGATTTGCAAGAGCGATTATGTTTTAGATTTGATTTTGTAATCTGTAAATGAGATTAATTTTCTGTAATACGCGATTTTGTAAAATTATTAATTCTGTATATGATTCAGTTTGATAATGTGCTGATTTGATCTGCGATTTGTATTATATTAGAGATTGTATTTTTGCTATGATTTTGGACTCCCTGCGATTTTGATTTAGTAACCTGTATAGGATTTGATTTAGTTTGGACTCAATTCTGCATAATCTGATTTTCTGGTTAAGATTTGATATTGGTTGCTGTACTGCATATTTTATTTCTACAATATGCATTTTCAAACTGGGCTTGCACTAATTATTCCAAATTGGTCCTGTTTTGTAACTCTTATATCCAACAGCATTACTTCTTTTATTTACAACAACGTGATTTTTATAATTGGGCCCACGAATCGTAGTCCAAACAACAACTTTTCCTAAACAAGCCCCCCTTAATAAATGCAGTAAATAATATTCAATCTAAATACAGTAAATCATATTCAATCTAACAAATTTATCAGCAAAAGTATGAAGAAAATATTACGTTTTCTTTTAGTAAAGAAAAATATATTATTTACTTATTCTTAAAAGTTTTAATACTTAATGTTTCTCTCTTTTTTTTTCTTGACAAAGCAAAATAGCAAATGGGTTGTTTAAGAAACACAATGGGCCTGTAGTTCTGAATTACACCTTCCCTTTTTCTATTTACTTACCCAAAACGAAATGAACATATCCTAATGGGATTTAAATTGCAATTTTGACCACCTTTTTTTTTACTAACAACAGTAATTTCTAGATGACTTTAATTTAACTTCAAACAACTTAGACTTAAGTTGTCTTTAAGAATTAAGGACTTAATAGGTTAATAACTTATAAATTATTAATTTTGAAACAAATTTCCATTTTCGAATCTCATGGGCCATAGGCCAATATGCTTCACGAATAAGTTTATGGGTCTTTCTGATTCAAAAAGCCCCACTTTCCTGAATTAAAATACACCCCCTAATCGTCTTGGATAGAGATGGGCCATCAGATACTGTTGTACCATCTTTAATTAAATATTTTTTCTTTCTCAATTTTGAAAAATAAAATCATCTAGGTAGGACAAATTTTGGGTACGACACATGGGTGCATGAATGCATGATGATGCAGCAATCACACACAAGATCACAAACATGGGGGTCCATAGGTTCAACGTCACGAGCATGAAGCCAAAGATACTACCCAATAAGGTAAGGACTAATGGTTTATCACCTTCCGAACAAGGTTCTAAGGAAATCCCATAGTCCACATTCCTCTTTCCAATATTACCAACTTCCTGATTAGTTCATTAATTAGCAATATTCTCAAGAGATACTCGTCTAAGAAAAGCATCACGTCACAACTACTTCTGGATTTCTCTATCATACTCTCCACACTACACCTAAGAGGCCGAGATGGGTTAAGGGTTCTACGGCTTCTCAACTTCACTGGCTCCCAGGTTGAAAGCAGCAATGTATTGCCGATTTCTCAGTAAACAAATACTACAGTCAAAGGGGCCTCCACTGAGTGGGGGATCTCATGTCTCCTTTTTTAGGATTACTCCCTCAAAGTTAACATGACTATACCTTCCATCTTATCTTAAGTTTTCCCAAGTCTAGGTATAGGAATTATAAGAGATCACCAAGCACCCTAAGAACCAGGAAATCCAGACAAACATATATACAAATATACAACAAATATAGCATATACATAAATAAAAAAAGATATGCTCAACCCACTTAGATATTGATCTCCAGTTAAGTCTCAAATTTTCTGTAGGGGCAAAAATGTTGAGACTCAGCCATTGGATTGACTTGACTCACAAAGTGAAAGTCGCCACCGCACTTTATTTTTTCCAAAGGAATGCGAAAAGAGCGAATAAAACCTGGAGTAAGAAAGAGATCAAGGTAATGGGTTGGTAATGCAAAGGAAAGGTATTAGAACCCTAAATATCTACAATACTCCATAGGAACCTCTTTGAAAATCTATGTATTTTGGCTATAAAGAAATATTTACCAAATAGATGGTGGAGATGAGAAAATAAGTGGTTTTTACGATTTTTGCATCCGCTGCGGTTGTGAACCTTTAGTGCATACATACCATCTTCTGTGCAATAGGGGATCAGGGTACTCGTAGTTCACCTCAGAAATTTTGAAAGTTTTTTTATGTTGGTTAACTTTAAGAAGAAAAGACATCTCGTCATATCTTAGTGGAAAACATACTTATTACCCACAATTATGAGAAAGGAGCATTTGCATCATCTAAAAGTGGAGGAATTAGCTTGGATTTAAAATCAACAAGACATCACTCAACACCCAAGTTGGCTCACTTGACTACATATTGTAGAAGTATAGTAGCTTGCATCACTACAAGAATCAACAAGAGTCTAATCTTTGAAAAGTTTTAAAATAAAGAGACAAAGTGGACAAAATGGTTTGAATGAGGTTGATGAATTTTTAGTCTTTCAAAAAGATGTCAAAGTATGATTAAATTTATTAAGGGTTTAATTAAGAAAAAGGTTTTGAAAATGCATGGACCTAAGTCCAAGTATATTATGAAAGCGGTTCAAACTTGAATACAAGAAGGATTTTGAAAATAAGGGAGAAGATTTTGAAATTAAAGAAGATGGGCATGAGAAGAAGAGACTATCCTAAAGTGTTGCTAAAGCTAAGGTATGGAAAGGTCTAACCAACTAGAAGCTAACACTCGATATAAAGAGATCAAGATGGAATTCCCATCCTTTGAATTAAAACCCAAGCAAGCAATAATACCAAGATAATTAAGCCTTAGATGAAAAAGAACCAATCAAAGTCTCCAGAAACAAATTGGCCATAGTAATAACTCTATACAGCGGAGTTCCTAATCACAGATAAAGCATGAAAATCCGAATAACCCACACACAAAAAAAACTCAAACCAATGCCTTGGAGTAAACCCCGAGAACTTCAGAATAACAACACAAAAAAATATCATCCAAAGATCACAAAATCTCAAGACTCTAGGGTTTTTAATTCTAAGTCTTGTGAATCCATAACTCTAGAGTGTTAAAGATAGTAACCAAGTAGTCCAGAGAACCTTAAAGCCGTTTTTAATGTTCAAGTTGATTATTAAGTGTATTAGAAAAGAAAAAGAAAGCTCAAGTGAGCAAAGATAAAAAAATGACAGAAAGTAAATGCTCATGTGAGCAAAGATAAAAATACAGAAATAGCATGAGATGTAAATGCTAAAGGTAAATGACATATAGTAAAGACGTAAAGTAAATGCATAAAATAAAAGCGTAAAGTAAAATCAGTTGTTAATGGTCAATGGTTAGAAATTAGAGATTAATAATTGAGGGTTGAATGTTTTTTAGAAGAGTGATCCATAATGATTTGAACATTGAGACTAGGTCAAAATTGATGAAGACTCGTTAGAGGATTGATAGAATCAACGCCTCCTAACAATGAGCTTTCAAGATTATTGGCCATAACAAAATATTTCACCATCTTTGGGATTACAAACACAAAGTTTGAGCCACTAAGAATCAATAAAATAAAAGATGAAAAGGGAGAGTTCCAAGTGATATGATCAATGATGGTTTGGGCCTTGATCATAGGTCAAAGTTAGCGAAGACTCATTAAAGGATTGATAGAATCAAAGCCTATGCACAATGAGTCGTCAAGGTTATTGGCCATAGCTCAACACTTAACAATACTTGAGCTTACAAACATCAAGTTTGGGCCACTAAGAACCAATCAAAAGGAAAGAAGAAAGGGGTCGAAATGAAGAGGAAAAGGTGAAATTACAGTGTAACCAATGCCTTAGATTAATTTAGGGTTTCAAATATCATCAATATTAATCATCCATTTTGGTGGATTTTATTCTTTTTCAACCTATCAAAACCTAAGATCCAATGAGGTTGAGAAACTTGACCCAAAGTATTACTCAAGTGTCTCCAAGTTAGAACCAATCACAAAAATAGTAAAATATAATTTAAAATTAATTTGAACAAAACAATTAAATGGTGAATTAAATGAAAAAATAATTGATGAAAAAAACAAAGTGTATCAAAACATCAAATAAAAATCTCAAAAAAAAAATACCAGAGGTCAAACATGAGTCAACAAGTGCTGACAAAAAATTTCAGAATTTTTAAAAGTCATAAACTATTTTTTAAAATAACAAAATTAATCAAAATAAATCAAAAATCACAAAAAAATGGTAAAATCAGAAATACATGACAAATGAGGTCACCAGTATTTATCAAGAGGTCATTGTATCCTTACATGTTTTTTTTATAATTTTAAAAGACCATAAACTATTTTTTAACAATTAAATAAATCAAAGAAAGAGAAAAAATCATAAAAATGTCAAATAATAAAATAAAATTATGAAAAAAATAAGAATCGGAATGAGAAAACTTAGAAGTATTTTTGTAATTTTTTCATAATTTTAGAATTAGAAGTGAGTTTTTTATGAATTTTGAAGTTTAAAACAATTAAAATAAAAATCAGAAAATAAAATATTAAACCAAAAATATGGAACATTTGATCATTTCCAAAACGCGTTAGTAAGCAGATCCAAAGGATCTCACGCGTTATGCATATTATGGTCTTTACTGAATAATACACATGATCACAAATAAAATCAGAAAATATAAAATAACACTAAAAAAATATGAACCATTGGATCAATGTCAAAATGCGTTAGTAAACAGATCTAAGGGACCTGGCGCGCTGCGCATGATATAGACCTTATTGAAAAATACACAAAATCAATTAAAACCAGACCAATCAAATTAAAACAATTGTCAAAAGATCATTAATTGAAGAACGACATGTAGGTCGTCTTCAACCTCTAGACACATGCGTATGGGGATTCTATGAGATTATTTAAATAGAAACGTTAGAAGCTCATAGTGGTATCATTAGATTCGTCTCTTCCAAATGATCCTAACCCTACCCTCGCGAAAAATTTATGTAAAACACAACGTACTCGATTTGAAGATTACCACAAAAAAATTGCAAAACTAAATTTATAAAGAAATGGTCAATTCTCAATGAAAACGAAAATTAAAAGAAGTATGAGACTTAGAGGAGGAGGACTACAAATTTTTAACTTGTTTGGATCAATTTGAATAAGGAAACTACCTGAACAAAGCTCAAGAAAATTGCTCTGAAATTGAGCTTTTGTAGCTCGATTTATGGCTCTAATGGCTTAGTTTAAGTGATGGACAGTTTTTCTAATAGTTGAGAATGATGAATCAGAAAAGAATTTGAAGATAGAAGGCTTGAAATTATGAAATGGATTTTCAAACTTTCAAGCTTTGAGTGAAATTTGGAATAGTGATTGTGGCTCTCTAAAGCTTGGAAAATAAATAGAGAGTGTTCTTCTATTTATAAGAGAGTGAATGGTGATGAGAAGCGTATGGAATAATGAAGTTTGGAGGGAAATCGTGTGAAGGTCAAAAGCATGAGAAGTGTGACTCTAATCCACCTAAAACTCATCCAGTTCTTGTATTTTGAGGTTTAAACAAGTCTGAGTAAGTTTGTTAATCATGTTTAGATAAAATACACGCACAAATTTGTTGATTAGAAGCCACAATATGAAAATTTCAATCTGACTTTGGTGAGAAACTTCATTCTTAAGGTAAACTTTGAATCTATGGTGCACTCAACTCAGGGAGCTTTATGGGATGATTCTTGAAGAATTTCAAAGCCAATGTTACAATATTTACAATGTGCCAAGAAAAACTCCATTTTATTAACTGAGCAGAAAGTTACATCCAATTAAAATCGTGAAGAACAACCTGACTTTTGTACTTAGAAATATTTCTAAGTGTTAAGCTTCAATAATGACCTATAATGTTCTTCAACCTTACAAGCTCTTCCATACAAAATTAGCTCTTGATATTTAAAGATGAAATGGAATAAACCCTTCAAATTGACTTGTCAAATTGATATCATTAAAAAATCATAAAAATTGAAAGAGTTATGGCCTTTGGAAGATGATGAACAAATTTGGAGAAATCCATAAATGACCTATAATCTTTTCAATTCTTTAAAGACTCTCCATATCTTTTTAAGCCTTGAACCTTGAAACAAAGTTGTAGTAGACATCCTCAAGTTTATTTTGAAAAAAGAATGAGCTCAAGGAGACAAATATTGACCAAGTTATGACCTGTCGAAGTCATACAAGAGAGTTTGATAGCTTTTTCGAAGTACTTGTAATCTTTTTCAACCATTAGTGATCTTCCACTCAAAATTAGCCTTAGATCCTTAAAGATAAGTTATTAAGGACTCTTCAAAGACAATCATGGCTTTTTAATCATCCTAAAATCTCAAAAATTAATCAAGATATGGTCTTTTGAAGTTAACTAACCCTTATTGTGTCATCATAAAATCAAGGACTTGCCCAATTAGGTCAAACTTGTTGAATCAAACTTCTAGCTCTTGAACTTTATTTGCAAACTATAGCATGATGAATCACTTTAGACCTTGCAATGATATTATTTTGAATCACACTTAATGATGGAACTTATATCTCAATGAAATTTGTTGAAGAAGGCATGGAAATAAACACATGAACCTATGAATTTCCATGATGAATTCAACCATTTTTTGAGACAAGTTTGGCCTATGAAGTTAAGAGAGTTATCAAACCATGTATCATTGATGATAATATCATATCTTTTAAATTCAATACTCTTTAAAATCTAATGGATCCAGTTGACTGAGGATCAATCTTTAAAACCTTAGCATATGAGGTAAGATAGATGCACTTGTGTCAATACCTACAACACAAAACATAAAAAGAAACACATACATATTTTTGATGTTGATTAAGGGTTAGTAATCATAAAATGCACATGTACAAGGTACACAATTCAAGGTTCTTGGTGATCCTCTAAGAGCAAACTTAAAGATAGGAGGAAGTAGAAGAGAGAACCAACCCTATTGTGTGATCTTGATGCATTATGATGATATGGAATGATGAGGGATATTAGGGGGAAAATTGGGGTATAACAATTTTATTAGAACCTTGTTTGGAAGGTGATAAACCATTAGTCCTTACCTTGTGGGTAGTACCTTAGGCTTCATGTGCGTGACGTCAAACCTATGGACCCCCATGTTTGTGATCTTGTTTGTGGTTGTTGCATCATCATGCATTCATGCACCCATTAACATTCTTTAAACATATTCTCAAGAAACTTAAGGTTGATCTTTGCAAATACCATATGTACTCTTTTTTACCATGGATTTTGGAAGGAATACTCAGAAGTACCGTTTCAAGAGTCCTGATTCAGAAGAACTGAGAAAGCCTGAATCCTTGGTATCTAGTCCTTGGGATTTTAAATTCTCCTGCCTATCTGAAAGTTGAATTTCTCCACACCTTCAATCCATTTCCTCGATCCTTTGTATCGGTGATTTAATTTCCTGATTCTTAGCAAAGTAGAAGAGAAGAGTGCAAGAGGATTTAATTTCCTTTAGAACTTCAAATTCAAGCTCAAGATGATGTTACAACCCAGTGATTGGATCTTCTTCGAACGCATCTCAGTTGGACCTGAGGATTTAGCTTTCTCTTTATTTTTTATAGGATTAGTGAAACTTTGTAATTGAAATGTAATCCTTCCAATATTAATGAAATGAGATTTTTTCCCTGCTATCCCAATTGTGTTCTTTAATTGAAGTTTGCAATTTGTTCCAAAGTTCCTTGGAAACTTGGCTTTAAAATGTTTAAACAATCATTTGCATTGCATAGAATTCATCATTCTAACTTTTTTCTAGCTTTCGAGAGTTTTCCATGTGTCTTTTTTGTTTCCCTGCTTCGTTCGTTCAACAAGTTGTCTCATTAGTTTAATACTCGGGCTAATTCTAAGAAGAGGATGGAGAACCTTGAACAAGAGAATCAAGAGCTTCGTAAGGAAGTTACTTCTTTGATAGATGGTATGGATAATTTGATTGCTTTGGTGACTGCTTAGGATTTTATGATAGGATGGATGATTTTCAGGTTCAGTTCAATGAAATGCAGAAAGCAATGAAGACCTCTTCTTGGTTCCTAATGTGAAAGTGCATGAGAAGTTTAAAGTTCCAGAGTTTGATAAGTATAAGGGAAACTCTTGTCCCCGTGATCTTATGGTAATGTATCAGAAGTATTTCCACTCATACCAACGATCAACGTCTACTTATCCATTTCTTCCAAGATAGTTTGAATGGTGTTGCATTGTAATGGTACATGAGTTGTGACAGTAGCAACATCCATACATTCAATGATTTGGGTGAAGCTTTTATGAAGCAGTATAAGTACAACATGTTTATGGCACCTTATTGTTACCAACTGAGAGCAATGACTCAGAAGGATCAGGAATCATTTAAGGAGTATGTGCAGTGCTTGCGCGAGGTTACTTCCTATGTGGTACCTCTGATGGGAGAGCAAGAGATGACTAAGGTTTTCCTAAAAACCCTTGGTTCATTTTATTATGAAAGAATAATGGCTAGTGCACCGAGTGACTTTACTGAGATGGTAAGTATGGGTGTCCGTTTGGAAGAAGCCGTTAAAGAAGGACGATTATCAAAGGATGAAGCTTCTCGTGCTACCAAAAAGCCATCATATGGTTTCTCTAGAAAGAAATAAGGAGATACAAATGATATTACTCAAGATAAGAGAATTAGACCTCCTAGAAGGCATCATCATCAACAACATGTCGCTTCGGTAACCCCAATTGTCAATGTAGCTCTGACTGCTATTGCTTATCAGAAAGCACCTCCCCAAGGTAATCAAGGGCAAGGTCGGAAAAGAGAAGCTTTTGATCCTATTCCAATGAGTTATAGAGATTTGTTTCTGGACTTAATCCAGAAGAACCTAGTGCAAGGTATGATAAAGCTGATCAGACTTGTGCCTTTCATCAAGGAGCCCCTAGGAACGGTATTGAAAATTGTCACCCTTTAAAATATGAAGTGTAAAAGTTGGTGAGGTCTAGAATCTTGTCTTTCAAGGATATAAGTCCCAATGTACAAGCCAATCCACTACCAAAGCATGGGGGTGGAAATGTTATGAATATGGTTTATGGGTGTCCTGGAGAATTCAAAATTTGATACGAAGCTGATAAGAGGAAATCTTGTACATATGCATGTTGATCTTTATGAGTTTAATTATTATACGCATAACCATGGAGCTTGCAATGTTTGCAGTGAAGATATTTGTTGATGTGACAAGGTGAGAGGTGATCTTCAAGAGATGATGGATGAAGGTCTTATCCATATAATCAGACCAAGGGTTGAATATCAATATGTTAATATGATCGAAGACTGTTCTGATACTTCTAATGAGTTCTTTTTTGGTGATGAGATTGTATATGCTTATGAGTTTGTGATTGTTGACATTGGTGTTAAAATCCCTGATAAAAAATATGTTAGGTATGTCAAAGAACCTACAATTGAAGAGCTCAATATTGTGACTCCTCGAAAGATACATGAGACGTGGGTTCAAAAAGGATTGATTGATTTTAATATCATTCTCTGTATCAGATGAGTGATTATAAGATTGTTGATCAATTGTTGCAAACTCCGTCTAAGATTTTCATTTTAGCCTTGTTGATGAACTCCTCTGCTCGTCGGAAATCTCTGATGAGGGTGTTGGATCATACTTTTGTTGAGCGAGATGTATCAATAGACTTGTTTAATGGTGTTGTAGGGAATTTCACAACTTGTAATAATCTGTGTTTTTGCGATGATCAATTGCCTGATGAGGGAAGAGACCATAATATGGCTCTGCACATATCTTTGAATTGTAAGAATGACTCTTCATTCAATGTATTAATAGATAATGGCTCTACTTTGAATGTTATACCAAGAAGCACTTTGTTAAAGCTCAAATATCAAGGGACTCCTATGCGCCTCAGTGGCATTATAGTAAAATCTTTCGATGGTTCAAGAAAATTTGTCATTAGAGAGGTGGACTTGCTTATATATATATTGGTCCACACTTGTTTCAAATCACCTTTCCGGTTATGGATATCTTCCTAACCTACACATGTTTGTTGGTACGACCTTGGATTCGCGAGGCATGAGCCGTTACATCTACTTTGCATCAAAAGTTGAAACTTGTCCGTGAAGGAAAAATGGTTATTGTAAATGGTGAACAAGCTTTGTTGATATCACATTTGTCTTCCTTTAGCATTGTAGAAGCTGATGAAATCCATGTCGGAACTCAGTTCCAAACTTTGTATATTGATAATATAAGGAGGAATGAAGATTATATTTCCTCATTCAAGGATGCATAACAAGTGGTACATAAGGGCCCTAACAATGTGTGGGGGCAGGTTATTGATCCACCCGTGAAAAAGAATAGGACCAGACTGGGTTTCTCTATGAAGAATGGTAACAATGAATTTGTGAAGCCGAAGTCCGCTTTTAGTAAATATCAAGACATCTTCCACAATGCGGGTTATCTCCATCCAACTACTCTATAGTTTCAGTGCTTTCATTAAAGATGAGCCAGGCTAAGAGATGCCGAATTTTGTGACGCATGGAGTCAGAGTTCAAAATTGGATCATTGTTGATGTTCTCAATTTCATTCACATTTAAAAGTAATTTTCCTTTGCTTGTTTTTCAAAAATCCTTTCACTCTACCCAAGTGTTTCCAGTGATTTCTGGTAAACAACCGCTAGTCTTCCAAACTATCGAATAGTCTTTATTAACGCTACTCAATCTCTCTGGTAACTCACAGGATCGACTAGATTGATCCTAGGACTCCTTGGATATTAAAGTTACTCTCACAATCGAACAATTATTCATGGTTGCTATTGTACAAGTGTTTGGTTTATTTCGATCCTTCTCTCTAAGAGTTTAAAATGTGGTCAAAATGTATATGAAAACTAAGTTATACGAATAAATGCTAATTGTAATGCTGATTGAAGAGACATATAAAACTATATGAAAAACGAAGTAAATGGTTTCGATTTGCAAAACATTTAACATAAAAGGTTTCTGGAATGTAGAAGTTTAAAATGTGAAGAAAGCGTTTAATGCAATTTTAAGTAAAAGGATGCGTTTGAAAAACAATACTTGGAAGTAAAGGTATTGAAAGCGTAACAATTCTCTGAAATATAAAGGGCTCGAAACATAAAGAAAGCATTAAAGAGTAAAACTTTGAGGAAAAGACTTTGAAATAAAAAGACAATAAATAAAGAAACTTGCAAATGTTATTCGATAAAAAGAAAAGAGAAAAGTACTGGAAATGGTAAAAAGGCTTTCATTAAATTAGAAATACATGGTGCTATCATACATACATCTCTCTTGCATTCGTTTCGCTTGCCATGTGGTAGTTTGAATGTTATTGAGTATTTTGTATAACAGATATGACACACTGAAATCCTAATACTAAGACTTCTATTTATACTAATTCGACCCTAACGGTCTCGCTATAGGATCATGCCACGTTTCGAACATGCAAGACAATGCTTCTTTCATCTTTCCACGTGTCCCCAAATGCTCCAACACATAACTTTCAAACTTTGAAAGTCCCGCTTCCATTTGAATTTTAAATGCTTTAGTGTTCTTCCGTTTCGAACGCTCTTCCCAAACCTAGCCTCGCTGTTGTTTCGAGACCCTTTTGGATATGTTCCCATAATCACCGTTCGAAGCTTCAAGCTTTGACACACTCATTCGAAACACTGCTTCTGCAACTTCGAAATATGGTGTTTAATTCCATTTCGATCGGAACTTTTAACTCTTTTGAATTCTAGATAACATTATCAAAATCTTCAGCCAACAAATTGCCCCTTTAAAATATGTATTTCGATCTCTTTGAGAAATACCTATTTTAAACATTTATACAAGATTTTGATAGGATTTTCGAATCATCATAACATTTAATGCCTTTGACTCCAGTCACATCAATCATAGCACCTTTTGGGTTCCTTAACCGCCCAGAGTCACTTCACAGCGTGGAGCAGTTATAAGTAATGATTGTTTTTAAATCACGCCTATTACCTATATCAACTTCTCGCCACCTCTTCATCACACCAACCCATGATCTCCACGTATCACACTTTTACTCGGTGGATGTTTAATCTTCTCATTATAAAACGTCAATTTACTCTTCCTTTTCCTTTTTTACACTCTAAGTCTTTCATACTCTGAATTTTCACTCTTCTTCTCTCATAAACAATCTAAGCTCTCAAACAACAAAAATGTCTTCCTCCACCTCATCCCAACTCAAGAAAGTCTCAAAGAAGAAGGGAAAGACTACAGGAGCAACCATGGAGAGTAAAATCGTCACCATTCAAGGCCAATCTGCTCTTGCTCCTCAAATGATTTCCAAAGAAAAAGAAATGTTGTACGCATCACAGGTACTCATCCCTACCCATGTTGCTGGTAAGAGGTTAGCCTTAAATGGTCCTCTTACAGTTTTTGAAATACTAAAGGACACCAGGACAATTTTTCCCGTATGTTATAGCTTCAAACCTTTATTCAACAAAATGGATGCCCCTAGGGCAGTAGAATCCCTCAGTTCGAATACCGCAGAAACCCCAACTGTTCCTCCCAAGGACCCATTTGTTTTGGATTATGTAAAAAGCAATTTTAAGCCATTTAGATCTTGCCCTACTTCTGATATTGCCTATCAAAATTGGTTCGCGAAAGTAGAAGCCAAAAAATCCCAGCAATGGGAAGAACTAGGCATTTATAACCTCATTAAGCTATCGAAACCTGGATTCACCTATAGCCATCCTTTGCTGTTTGCGTCCCTTTATTTCTGGGATAGTACCTACAACACTTTCCATCTCCCAGGTGGAATGATTACCCCAACTTTCTTTGATATAGCGGCTATTACTGGGCTGTCGCCAGTGGGAGAAACTTATGTTCCTGACAACGAAGAACACTCCAGCATAATTGACTTCGAAGTCAAGTTAGCCAGCTTTTCCAAATTTATCAGCCATTATCATGCTGAAGGGGATAATGTGTCTGACATAGAGCATATTGCATTCTTAACCCTGTGGCTGTCTAGGTACGTTTTCTGCAGTAGATCCCTGCAGGTAGCTAGTAGGTTCATTCCTCTAGCTAGGGATTTACACGAAAATTGCAAAGTGTGCCTAAGCGAATTACTCTTAGTTGACCTCTATGAGAGCCTGAGGTCAGCCGTTTCGAGTCTCAAATCCCACACCTCTAAAAACATTCTATTAGCTGGCCCATTTTGGTTACTCCAATTATGGCTAAACGCCATGTTCGAACCTTCTTTACCAACCGCCAACACCATAGATGAGCAAGATTCAGAAATAAGTGATAGGATAGTCGAAGGCACTAGGCTTCGAAGACTAACTCCTAATGATGACAAGGATGACTTCAAGGTTCAATTCTCGAAGTACATCATGATCCTCTCCAAAAGGCATAAGTTCGAAGAGAGCATGGCGCCTTTTGCTTCGAGGACTCATGGACCCTCTTGGTTCACCATGGCTCTCTCAGAAGCCATCAAGAGCAAGGAGATCCAAGATGTATGGAGAGCTTTCTTGCTTCCTAGACTCATCTCTTCGAGGATAACCCCAGCTAAGAACCAAATTCTTCTCTTTGCCTACCAACCAAACTTCGTTTCGAGGCAGTTTGGCTTATGCCAACTGATTCCTGAACCTTTGTTCCAGACTGAGAGCGCCATCACATCTGGTCTAACTTTCAAGGCAAGGGAAGCCAAGATCCAACAAGAACAATATCAAGGCTTTGCCCAATTTGAGCTGATAGCCTTCGAACCTACCCATCTCGCGGCTAAAGGATTTCTGGAGTGGTGGATTAAGTTTTATCAAACTTGCATGTTCGATACACTTACAATTCGACAGAAACTAATTGATGCCTTCGATGTGCAGGTACCAGCAAAGAAAGGTATGTTTACTCATGCCAAAGAGATAAAAGCTTTTCAAAATTATTTTGAAACTACTTACGACCCCACGCGCTTGGACTCCACTGTGCATCAAGCAGCTGAGACCTTGAAGGAAAAATTTAAACAAAAAGTTTCTAAGCTAAAACTTCCTTCAGGGCTGTCACCTGAGGATAGGTATAGGTTGGCATTCGAAATGCATCCACCTAAATTTCCCAGATTACCTACCTCAGAACTGGCTCTGGCTTGGTTTCCCCCATATCCATGGTGGTTTACTTGCAAAGAGATGTTCAAATATCTTCAAAGGAAACCAAAGCCATCTGAGACTGTGACATGGGCTCGACACTGGCTTCATGATTTCCCAGGACATCTTCGATATGACCTTTCTGCCATGTTAATTAAATCTGATCAAGGCACAGGTGCGAATGCTTGGGAACAATCCCAAATGTCTTTTATTTTCCATATCTTTAACCTTTGCCTTAATTGTTTTGATTTTCAGCTATCAGGATAAAGACTGCTGCCTCGAAATCGAAGGAAGGGAGTGCCTCTCAGACCTCCATTGAAATTACTGAAAAAGCTAATCCACCCGAAACAACTGCTACTGCTGCAACTACAACAACAACAATAACGCCAACAACAAGTGCCCCAATTCCAACGGTAATCACTTAGTTTTTGATGCTTCGAATTCACTCAAGCTTTTTATATCTAACTTCGTTAAAATTCGTTCAGACCAACAAGCTTCCTCCCACTACTCCTAAGAAGCGAAAACCAAGCAATACTGGGGAAGATCCCACTTCTGGAGGAAACTCAAATACTGCTTCGAAGAAGAAGCTAAAGAAAGCTACACCTAAAAGTACTGTTCCGACTAGCGTCTCTGGACTCGACTCCAGGGATGCTGCTCCCTTACCAAAATCCAAAAATCCACCTTCGACCTCCAACCCACAGTTGGAACGCATAGCTAGTAACCTCTCCTCTGAGGGCCCACAGGTAAATCGAACTTCCTCTAAAAATGTTTAACTTCTTATTATCTTGGTGAATATTTTTCTTTGATATTCTGCCACTCTTTGCAGAACATCTTGAATCCCACTTCTACCATTTCGACCTCACCGTCCAGAGCTGCTGCTCCGCTTAACTCCTCTCCTCAAGGAGATTCCAGCAATTTGGTCCAAAACAAAGGTTCTTCCAATGTGGCGGTTTTAGCTGGAACTTCTGAACAGCCAGATGACCAAGGTACCTCCATTCCTCTGAAAGAGGTGAACGAAACGATACTTCAAACGTCTGCAGAGGATTCACAAAGGGTTCTTCAAAAGTCCCCTCTTGAAACTCTTCAAGAGGACCCAAAGGATACTCAGACTGAAGAAGAAAAAGCTGATTCTGGGCGAGAAATCGAAGAATCTGCAGGCGAAGAATCTGAGGAGGAAAATGCCAATGACGAGGAAAACGTCAATGACGAGGATAACGCCAATGATGGTTCGACTGCCGGGACGGAGTCTAACGCACATAGCGGCGAAAGGGATGGTATCGAAGTGGTAGATTTGGACGAAGATGAAGAAGACCAAGAGCACGAAGCAAATGAAGGGGGTGGTGATGCAATCAATGAAACCCTAGAGGTCAAAACAAACGTGGTTCCCCTACGCGTGGAATTCCCCCAATCCTCTCCGTCTCGAATGACTGACGAGGAACTGGCACTTCTGAGGCGCAATGACCCCATTGGGTATATGAAGGCAAAGTTGGCTCAGAGGGATGTTCCAATCGCTAGGGCTGGCACAAGTTCAACCAGCTATCCTCTTCCCACAAATGAAAGAGTTTTTCTTCTTAACAAAATTAGGATAACTATTCTCAATGTGGATATCTTCTAAGTGCTTAAGCAAGATAGTACTGCTTGCTATACTATGAAGGAGCTGCTCACAAAGGTTAATCTTTCCAACTGCTCTTTGCCAGTTAGCACTCTCTTGTTTGATCTTCAGAACTTGCTGGACAACGTAACTGGCTACCTTCTTCAAGACGAATCTGCTGCCAAGAAGGTTCACGAGAAACGCATTGCCATGGATGCCGCCTATGAACAAGCTTCGAAGCTTTCTCAAGAAGCTGAGGATCAGGCTATGCATCTGAAGCAGGCGAAAACTGAATATGAGGCTCGAACTGAGTCCATTCTTATTTGGGAAAGGCAGATTCTGGAACTTCAGCAGAAAGTTAAGGAGGCGAAGGAACAACAACTAGCCTTCGAAACTAATCCTGCAGGTAACCAATTCGAAGAGCTTCTCAACCGGGGGCTTGCAGAAATGGAGACTGCAGAGCAACTTAAAGGAGAAGTGGCGACCTTGGAAGGTGCCAGGCAGTTTGCTCAGCAAAGACTTGAAACATTTCGAAGCACCTTTAATCGATTGAAAAATAATGTTTATTTCTAGATTTTTATGTCTGTCTGACCATAACTTTGGCTCTTTACATGTAATATTCGAACAACGCCATTTTGGCATTCTTATCTTGCCATCTTGGCTTTTTATAATATTTTGTTTATGTTGTTATTATTCGAATCTCCCGCAGGCTTGGCTTATATTTCTTTAAATATTTCCCATTAACCTTTAGGACTCGTTTATCATCCAAGAGTTCTTCGACTTCGTATGCATTGTTTGAGAATACCTTTAATATTCGAAAAGGACCTTCCCAATGAGGTGACCATTTACCTAATGCTTTGTTCTTCTTATCCATAGGCAATATGACTCTCCAAACCAAGTCATTAATAACGAATACTTTTTTCTTCACCCTTTTATTGTATGTTCTGGCCACTCTTTCTTTTTGCCTCATCAGAATTTCCAACGCATGTAATCTAATTTCGTCCAACTCAACTAATTCATTCATCATCATTTCCCAATATAATGCAGCTGGGATTTCGTTTTGTTTCTGGATTCGAACTGATTGCAGATGAATTTCTACTGATAATACTGCATCATGGCCGAATGTAAGTTGGAAAGGCGTAGTGTTAGTGGCTTCTTTAGGAGATGTTCTACAAGCCCATAATACTTGGTCCAGAGTTTTGTGCCAATTTCTTGGCTTCTTGCCAATATGCTTCTTGATTAATCCTATTATTACTTTGTTTGCTGCTTCGACTTGTCCGTTTGCTTGAGCATAATATGGTGTTGATGTTAGCAATCTGAACCCCATTTCTTGGGCAAATCCTTGCATCTTTCTACCAGTAAATACAGAGCCTTGGTCTGTAGTTATACTTTCTGGCAATCCAAACCTATAGATAATGTGCTTTTGTATAAACTCGATAATTGCCTCTTGATCAGCAACTACCAAAGGTATAGCTTCGATCCATTTGGTGAAATAATCTACTCCTACCAAGATATATTTCTGACCTTTGGACGAAGCAGGATTTATCTCCCCTATCAGATCCAATGCCCATCCTCTGAATGGCCATGGTTTGATGATCGAATGCAACTCACTTGCAGGGGCGTGTTGAATTCCTGCATGTTTCTGACATTCCTCACATCCTTTAGCAAAGTCTATGCAATCTTTGAGCATGCTAGGCCAATACAAACCATATCGAAATAGCAACCATTTCATTTTATGGCCTGCTTGGTGTGCCCCACATGCCCCATTATGGACCTCAGACAATGCTAAATATGCCTCACTTTCTCCTAGGCATTTCAATAATACACCTTCTTGGGTCTTTTTGAACAATTCGTTCCCCATGAGGAGATATGACAATGCTCTATATTTTGTTTTTCTATCCACCTTTAAAGTTGGGTCTGCTAAATAACTCTTTAATGGACTTCGCCAGTCTGTATCTGACAAAGTATTTATGGCTAGAATTTCGAATCCTTGTTTCTCAGCATATCCCAATCTCATACTTTCCAGATCCGATGGTGTGAATCTAGTAGCCATAACTCTTCCCCTTATTTCGACCAAATCTTTAAGATTCTTGGTAGATACTTTATAACCTGAAGCCAACTGCGCTAAGTCATTTGCTTCTTGGTTTTCTAATCTTGGTATGTGTTGAATGTCCATGTATTCAAACTTTCTTAATAGCCTATTGACTATGACGAAGTATACCATTAAATTTTCCTTTATGCACTTGTATTCTTTTGTGATTTGTTTGACCACCAATTCAGAGTCTCCTTTAATTTTGACTCTGGTTGCCCCCAATTCCAACAAAGCTTCAAGTCCAACAATGAGCGCTTCATATTCAGCTTCGTTGTTCGAACAACAAGGACCATCCAATTTATACTTGAATTTTGTTGGAATTCCTTCAGGAGAAATTAGAAGGACTCCAACACCACTTCCATTCCTGTGGGTTGAACCATCAAAGTACAATTTCCATGGTTGCATTTCGACGTAACTCATGCTTGTCTGCTCAACCAACGAATGATCCACAATGAAATCAGAAATCACTTGACCTTTCATAGCTTTTAAGGGCATAAAAGTCAATGAATATTCTGTTAAGGCCAGATCCCACTTTCCAACTCTACTATGCATTATTGGCTTTGAAAGCATATGTTTAATGACATCGAAGTGAGACGAAACATAAACATCAACAGGTTTTATATAATACTTGAGTTTCATACAAGAGAAATATAAACAGAGACATAGCTTTTCTAAATTTCTATATCTGGTCTCTGCATCATTTAGCACTCTACTTAAATAGTATATGGCTCTTTCGACGCCATTGTTATCTTCTTGTGCTAACATACTACCTATGCTAACTTCAGAAGCAGATATGTACAATCTCATGGGCTTCCCCCATGATGGTGGAGACAAAATAGGAGGCTGGGAAAGATATTCTTTTATTTTGTCAAACGCCTCCTGGTGAGCTTCGTTCCATTCGAAGGCCTGACCTTGCTTCAGACGAAGTAACGGAGAGAAAGCTTGGGTCCTTCCACTCAGGTTCGAAATGAATCTTCTGAGGAAGTTAACTTTCCCTAGTAGAGATTGCAACTCCCTTTTTGACGCAGGTGCTTTCGTCTCCATTATGGCTTTGGTTTTGTTCTGGTTGATTTCAATTCCTTTCTTGTGGACCACAAAACCAAGAAAATCTCCAGCCTGCACAAAAAATGCACATTTCAAGGGATTCATTTTTAAGCCATGTTTTCTCATTCGTTTGAATGATTGGCTTAAATGATGCAAATGTGCTTCTGCAGATATAGATTTGATGACTATATCATCAATATACACCTGCATGAAGGTTTCGATGAAGTCATGAAAGATTGAATTCATCGCCCTTTGATAAGTTGCCCCAGCATTTTTTAAACCAAAAGGCATCACCACCCATTCGTAGGTGCCTAAGGCTCCTGGGCAACGAAATGCTGTTTTAGCAACATCTTCTTCAGCAATGAAAATCTGGTTATATCCAGAATATCCATCTAACATGCTCAAGTATTCGAATCCTGCAGCAGAATCTACTAGCATTTCTGCCACGGGCATGGAATATTCATCCTTAGGGGTTGCAGTATTTAAATCCCTAAAATCTATGCAAATTCTTAAAGAACCATTTTTCTTAATAACAGGTACTATGTTTGCTAACCATTCAACGTACCTTGTTGTTCTGATGAATTTGCAGCGCAGCAACCTTTCGATCTCAGCTTTAATTTTTGTGAGAACCGCTGGTGCGAATCTTCTGGGAGTTTGTTTGATGGGCCTCTTGCCATCTTTGATTGGCAATCTATGTTCGACCAACTCCCTCTTTAAACCAGGCATCTCATCATAATCCCATGCGAAACAATCTTTGTTTTTCCTAAGGACTTCGATCACTTTTTCCTTGAGGCCCGGGCTAAGTTTGGCACTCACGTAAGTTACTCTTTTCGTTTCTTCATCCCCTAAGTTGACTTCTTCGAGCGGGTCCTGTGCCAACATTTTGACACCTGAGTTTATGGGGTCCCTTTCGAAGCCTAAGGGTTCTTTGTCATAGATGGCATCCAACCTTTGATCCATCTCCAATTCTTTGATGGGTGAGCATTTCGCACCCCACACTGACTTCATTCGTCTTTACAGTTGATTCATTTATTTCAGCCTCTAAGGCCGCTTTCGATTCATTCTCAGCCATATAGGCCGAAATCCTTTCGAAGAAGGTAGACTCAGTCATGGTTAAGGTTGTCGAAGTTCCAGCCTGCTGGCCGTTTTTGTATAGCACCTTCAACTTCCTCTTCTTCACTGATTATTGTTCTATCCCAGTAAAGACCATCATGACGAAGTGTCATGTAGTAGTGGGCGTTTCTAGTTTCATTCATCTCATCGTTTGGGACACATGGAGCAATCTTTGCCAGATTTTTATCATAATCCCTTTTGTCAACTAAATTGACAGTTGACATAAAGTAACTCTGGTCTGCTTCGATGTTTTCCACGATTTCGTCATCTCTCCACAGAACTAGTCGTTGATGCATTGACGAAGGAACTGCCCCCACGCCATGAATCCATTCTCTTCCTAGCAGTAGGTTATAGTTGGCCTTGGCTTCGATAACCATAAACATGGTGGGCCTGCAACTTGAGCCTATTGTCAATTCCAACTGGACCACCCCCAGTGTTTTGCCCACTTTTCCCTCATAATTGGATAGAACCATATTATGGGGCTTGATATCTCCTTCGCGGATCTCTAATTTCTTTAGCATGAAATGGGGAATCAGGTTGACTGCAGCACCCCCATCCACTAGAACTTTGTTTACACCATGGACACCTACTTTCGCCCGAATGAAAAGTGGCTTGAGATGATTCTTCATTGCAGGCTCTGGACGTTCGAAGAACGCATTTTGTTCCTCAACAGCCCCATTGTCCATCACGTAGTAGCACACGGGCCTATGTTTCATTAAATCTGTGGTGTCTTCCTCCTCATATTCATTGATTTCGGTTTCCTGCCCAAATTCGCAGGGAAGCACAGACACCACGTTACAGTTCAGGTTGAATGAAGACTCCCCCTCCGATTCGAAGTTATCTATTATCATATCTTCGTCCTCTTCCGGGCCTGGAGTATATTCCTTTGGTTCGTCTCGTTGGTCTTCAGAAAAAAGCCTCCTATTGACTGGAGGTTTCTCTTCAGTCTGATTTTTTGGTTTGTTGGTGCTTGATTCACCTTGTATCTTTGTTGAAGTATCCCCTTTGTTTGCCATAGCTTCCCTCTCGGCCTTTCGAATCCTTTGCTGTCTGCGCCACTGGGATCTTGACATGGGGTTCCTTCCTTTGTAATTCTCTAATCTTACTTCCTCCCTTTTTTGTGTGTTGAATTGCCTCCTGTATGTCACAGCATGGCGTGCATTTCGTTCAGCACTCCTCCATTTGTCTTTGCCTTTGTCATTTCTGACTTGTAACCATCTATCGGTTGGCACTTCAGCAGGGAGTTTGAAAGTCACTCTTTGAGCAACTTTGGGGTGAGGGCTATCAGGTCTTCGCTGTTTGTATCTGCTGTCGAAACGCGGGCCCATCTGGGCAGTTTCTTGATGGTTCCAGCAAGGGGCGAAGGGGATCGTTTCGAAGGCCCTGGCCATGCTTTGGTCATACACAGCAGAACATCTTGGGCAAACCAAACACTTAGTTGCCCCTTTGTAGCAGCGAAAAACAAACTCCAACAGACTCTCTCCAGCCTTGGGATAGCACCTAAAGAGTTGGTTATCCTGGCGCCAATTGTTGCCAGTTCGAGCCCTCTGTACCCTTTCGAAATTTGCAGCAATTCTTTGGTTGCAGAGGATGCTGCACCTAGGGCACAATATCATGCCTGGATCTCCTTTGTGGCATGTCATGAGATAGTCTTTGAGAGTAGCATCTCCAGTGTGATTATCCCCCATTCTGTGCTTTTCTTTTTCTAAGTATTTTTCCACTTCCTCCATCTCAGAACGGGGTCCTTCCATATCCACCATATTTATTTCCACATCCCCCTCTTTAGTTTCGTCATCGCCCCATCCTGTGGGCTTTATATCTTCGATCTGGACCTTCGAACTTTCTGGGGCAGAATATTTGACGAGATAGTCAAACTTCCCACTGGGCTCCCCTAGAGTGTCCCATATTTCCTTCTGAAGGGGAACTGGTTGCGTAATTTGGACTTTCTCCAATTCCAGCCTCAAGCCCTCAGTGACTTGTGTCAATCCTTCGTTTTGATTCCCTTGGCCTTCAGTA
Organism: Vicia faba; assembly: GCA_948472305.1. Classification (NCBI taxonomy): domain Eukaryota; kingdom Viridiplantae; phylum Streptophyta; class Magnoliopsida; order Fabales; family Fabaceae; genus Vicia; species Vicia faba. Next base: position 997,324,465 of record OX451738.1, read on the forward strand.
GCCTGGGTTTCTCCTGCAACAGCCACAGGTGCAACAATCGAAGTGTCTGGCGTTTTCTGGATGTCTTCAGTGACTTCCTCGCTGACTTCGACCATCACCCAGTTTTCGACTCCAGTGTCCTTCTCTCCTGTTGGGGCATCGCTTTGATCAGTTTCCACCATGTTGACCTCTCCAATGCATGCAGGCTCGGAGTAGTTGGTGTCTGCGACGTCCAAAGGATCTTCGTCCACTTTCATCTTCACCTTATCAGCAAACTTTAGTCTGCCATCTTTGATCGCGTTTTGAATCAAGTCCCTGAAAAGAAAACATTGTGAGGTCTTGTGGCCTAGGAAACTATGATATTTGCAAAATCCCCTTTTCTTCCTCTGATCCAAGGGAGGTATTTTGACATTTGATGGCACAATTAGTTGGCCCTCCTTGACAAGCAAGTCAAAAATTTCGTCACACTTAGTGACGTCGAAGGTGTAAACCTTCTTTGGAAACTTGTCACTTTTCTCATTTTCAACAATATCTTTCCCTTTCGTGGGAACTAACATTTTGCAGGAGTAACGTGGGGCCTGTTTTAATTCAGCGAGGTCGATTTCGACCTCTTCGAATTCGAATTCAGGATATTCTTCTACTTCCTCAGTCCCAACATAGGAAATCCTTTCTTTCTTACTATTCTTAAAGACTCTGGCTTTTTCAGCTTTTAGTCTTTCGACCTGTCGAACCCTATCGGCTAATTGAGCCATATTCCTCAAATACTGAGTATCTAATTTCTTTCGAATAGAATAATCCAAACCCCCAACGGCCATTTCGACTAACTCATGTTCAGGCACTACTGTGTAACATCTGGATTTTAACAGCCTAAATCTATTCAAATAATCATCTATGGGTTCAGTGAACTTTCTCTTAACACTGGCCAATTCCTTCAAACTTATTTTCGTTTGTCCCATGTAAAACTGTTCATGGAATAATCTCTCTAAAAGGGGCCAAGTGTCAATAGATCCAGGAGGCAACGTGGTAAACCAAGTGAAGGCGTTTTTTGTCAAGGAACTTGGGAAGTATTTGATCCTGAGATCTTCATTATTGGCTATATCTCCCGCTTCGGTCAGGTATCTCGCTATGTGTTCGACCATTGACTCGTTGGTGTCCCCAGCGAACTTTGTAAATTTAGGGATTTTGTATCCCCTTGGTAAATCAGTATGCATTATACAATCCAATATAGGAGAAGCGTAATTTGGCCTCCTCATTCCCGTATTGAGGCCATTCTGGGCCATGATCCTCTCTATCATGGTGGTTAGGTTATTTTCTGCCAAGATGTTATCGTTTTGAATCCTATGAACGACGGCATCGGCATCTTGATTTCGACCAACAAAAACAACTCCCCTGGGTTGTTCTTCTCGAAGTTCTGGGGCTTCTGGCCTTTCGATCCTTGCCCCTGGTTCCATAACTTCCCTTTGTGGGCCTTGAATTACTGGGGCTTCTAACCTTGGTGCTCTGGCCCCTAAGTTAGCTTCTTCTCTGGGTAGTCTCTGAATTGGGTCGTTAGCAATTCGTTCTATAACAGGCATGTTTGTTCGAAATCCCGCCTGGTTCTGCCTACGCCTTTCTGTGGGAGCAAAGAAATCTGCTATTTGACTCATATTGTCAGCGTTTTCCCTGTTCGTCACAGTCACATTCTGAACTATTGGGGCAAGTATTTCCTGCATGGTTTGCGCTAACACCCCTATCATATTGTGTTTGCTGTCATCCATCAATTGCCTAAAAGCCAACTGGTTATCTGTGGTTAGGATATGCAACGTGCTGTAACCCACTGACCCTTGGTTATTTGTCATGAATTGGTTCGCCCCAGACCCAGATCCTAGTTGTGGGGATGAATTCGAAGTGGAATTGTGTAAACCTGCCATAAAAGATGTTGGCATTCCGTAAGAAGAACTTCTAATTCTATTCCCATCGAAGCCGGGTGGTCTAGTTAATGGTGTGGCTAAATGGGATTGTGTTCCTGGTGGTGGAACGAATCCCCCAGGGTAGCCCATAGTTCCAGTATTTCCTAAGATCGAACTGTTAGTTGATATGCCACTTACTCCAGTGGTGGCTATGTTACTGGTTGAAGATGCAACAGACTGTGCATTCGAAGGGATTACATTAGATGTTCCGCTCGAAATGGACGCGTTAGTGCCTGTTGCATGTGGGTCACCTTGGTTTCCTTGTTGATTGTCTGAATTAGACATTTTGTCCAAACGTTTTCTTCTGGATAAAGGTTGGTTGCTGTTGGTTATCTTACCACTTCTCAGGTTCATAAAACAGCAAATTTCTTATGGTTCCTACGTTTTTGGGATGGCTATGTCTCGACAATCCTTAATTCTGATATCCAACTATTGGTCCCACCGGGTGTGCCAATTTGTTTCCAGTGATTTCTGGTAAACAACCGCTAGTCTTCCAAACTATCGAATAGTCTTTATTAACGCTACTCAATCTCTCTGGTAACTCACAGGATCGACTAGATTGATCCTAGGACTCCTTGGATATTAAAGTTACTCTCACAATCGAACAATTATTCATGGTTGCTATTGTACAAGTGTTTGGTTTATTTCGATCCTTCTCTCTAAGAGTTTAAAATGTGGTCAAAATGTATATGAAAACTAAGTTATACGAATAAATGCTAATTGTAATGCTGATTGAAGAGACATATAAAACTATATGAAAAACGAAGTAAATGGTTTCGATTTGCAAAACATTTAACATAAAAGGTTTCTGGAATGTAGAAGTTTAAAATGTGAAGAAAGCGTTTAATGCAATTTTAAGTAAAAGGATGCGTTTGAAAAACAATACTTGGAAGTAAAGGTATTGAAAGCGTAACAATTCTCTGAAATATAAAGTGCTCGAAACATAAAGAAAGCATTAAAGAGTAAAACTTTGAGGAAAAGACTTTGAAATAAAAAGACAATAAATAAAGAAACTTGCAAATGTTATTCGATAAAAAGAAAAGAGAAAAGTACTGGAAATGGTAAAAAGGCTTTCATTAAATTAGAAATACATGGTGCTATCATACATACATCTCTCTTGCATTCGTTTCCCTTGCCATGTGGTAGTTTGAATGTTATTGAGTATTTTGTATAACAGATATGACACACTGAAATCCTAATACTAAGACTTCTATTTATACTAATTCGACCCTAACGGTCTCGCTATAGGATCATGCCACGTTTCGAACATGCAAGACAATGCTTCTTTCATCTTTCCACGTGTCCCCAAATTCTCCAACACATAACTTTCAAACTTTGAAAGTCCCGCTTCCATTTGAATTTTAAATGCTTTAGTGTTCTTCCGTTTCGAACGCTCTTCCCAAACCTAGCCTCGCTGTTGTTTCGAGACCCTTTTGGATATGTTCCCATAATCACCGTTCGAAGCTTCAAGCTTTGACACACTCATTCGAAACACTGCTTCTGCAACTTCGAAATATGGTGTTTAATTCCATTTCGATCAGAACTTTTAACTCTTTTGAATTCTAGATAACATTATCAAAATCTTCAGCCAACACCAAGGTGAAAGCAATGTTGTATGGGCGTGTCTTTTGTTTTGATTTTTAAAATCATTAATAAAAGTTGTTTTTGATTTCCAATCATGTTTTTTATTTTATGCTTTTTCTTGGAAAATGGTAATCATAAAAAACATTTCAAAAGAAATAATAATTGTAAATAAATCTGCATAATCACTTGTTACATTTGTCAGTTTCTAAAATCAAGCATAATCATATGTGCAGATTAATTAAAAAACCCGTTGAAAATAATGACCATGCGCCCTCTCCCAACTTTGAGTATCATGTGTATGTGGCTGAAGAAGAGGAATTTGATGAGATCCCTGAAGAGGTTTCTCGGTTGCTTGAGTGCGAGGAAAATACCATTCAATCATACAAAGAGCCGTTGGAGACTATTAACATGGGTTTTGGAGAGGATTTGAAAGAAGTCAAGATTGGAGCACTGTTTCATCCTGATGTGAAGAGAAGGTTAATTGACCTATTAAAAGAGTATATGGATATCTTCTCTTGGTATTATAAAGACATGCATGGTTTGGATACTTATATTATGGAGCATCATTTGTTGTTAAAGCCAGAATGTCCACCAATCAAGCAGAAATTGAGAAGAACTCATCCTGATATGGCGATGAAGATTAAAGAGGAGGTCTTGAAACAAATTAATGTTGATTTTATTGTGACATCATTGTACCCTCAGTGGATTGCTAATATTGTTCTAGTACCAATGAAATACAGAAAAGTCTACATGTGCATTAGTTATAAAGATATGAATAAAGCAAGTCTAAAAGATGATTCCTCGTTGCCACATATTCATATGTTGGTAGATAGCACAACAAAATTCAAAGTTTTCTCGTTCATGGACTAATTTTCCGGATACAATCAAATCAAGATGGTTCTTGAGGACATGGAAAAACCAACGTTTATCACACCCTAGGGAATATTCTGTTATAGAGTGATGCCCTTTGGGTTGAAGAACGCTAGTGCAATGTGCCAGAGGGCTATGACAACCCTATTTCATGATCTGATGCATAAGGAAATTGAAGTATATGTGGATGATATGATCTCCAAATCTCAGAATGAGGAAGGGCATATGGAAGACTTGTTGAAGTTGTTTTAACATTTGAGGAAGTATCATCTCCGCTTGAATCCGAATAAGTGTACTTTTGGTGTTCGTTCTGGAAAATTGTTCGGTTTAATTGTCAGCCAAAAAGGAATTGAAGTTGATCCTGATAAAGTTAGGTCAATTCAAGAAATGCTTGCACCCAGAACTGAAAAGCAAGTCAGAAGCTTCCTTGGACGTCTGAATTACATCTCCATATTTATTTCCCATATGACGGCAACATGTGAACCAATATTTAAGTTTCTGAAGAAAGATTAGGGTTGTGTATGGACGGATCATTTCCAAAGAGCATTTGAAAGCATTAAAGAGTATCTGTTGAACCTCTTATCTTGCTCCCTCCTATTGAAGGAAGACCACTGATGATGTATCTGACAATGTTGGATAACTCCATGGGTTGTATTTTGGGACAACAAGATGAAACAGGAAGAAAAGAGTATGCCATTTATTATTTGAGCAAGAAGTTCACTAACCATGATTCACGCTATTTTATGCTTGAAAAGACACGTTGTGCTTTGGCCTGGGCCGTGAAGCGTCTGCGACAATATATGTTGAACCATACTACTTAGTTGATATCCAAAATGGATCCAATTAAGTACATATTTGAAAATCCTACTCTTACTGGAAGAATTTCCTGTTGGCAGATGATGTTGTCTGAATATGATATTGAATATGTACTCAAAAAGCCATTAAAAGTAGTGTGTTGGCTGAGTACCTTGCTCACCAACTAGTTAATGATTATCAGTCTATCAAATATGATTTCCCTGATGAGGATGTGATGTATTTAAAAGTTAAATATTGTGATGAGCGTTTTCCTGAGGAAGGTACAAATCCTGAATCCCGATGGGGTATGGTGTTTGATGGAGCTGTGAATGCTTATGGAAAATAAATTGGTGATATGATTATTACTTCTAATGGGTCTCATATCCCGTTTACTGCAAGGTTGACGTTTGATTATACCAATAACATGGAGGGATATGAAGCTTGTATCATGGGTCTTGAAGAAGCTATGGATCTTAAAATCAAGATTCTTGAGGTATATATTGATTCAGCTTTGGTGATAAATCAGATTAAAGGAGAATGGGAGACTCGTAATCTTGGCTTGATTACCTACAAAGATTATGCAAGGTTGTTGACTTTCTTCAATAAAGTTGAATTCCACCATATTCCTCAAGACGAGAATCAGATGGCAGATGCTTTAGCCATGTTGTCTTCCATGTACAAGGTGAATCCCTTGAATGATGTACCTCAAATTTCCATCCAACTCCTTGATAGGCCAACTCATGTTATTATGATATTGTGAAGGTTGACATGTAGCTTTTTCCTTAATGAAGATGTGTTATACAAGAGAAATTATGACAAACAAAGATAAGAAGACATTGTGAAGGTTGACATGTAGCTTTTTCCTTAATGAAGATGTGTTATACAAGAGAATACTCGTTTAGTGTGTCAAACAAAGATAAGAAGACATTGTGAAGGTTGACATGTAGCTTTTTCCTTAATGAAGATGTGTTATACAAGAGAAATTATGACATGGTCTTGCTCCGATGCGTAGATAGGAATGAAGCAGACATGTTGACACATGAGATCCATGAAGGTTCCTTTGGTACCCATGCCAATGGATATTCAATGGAAAAGAAGATGCTTAGGGAAGGTTACTATTGGCTGACAATGGAATCTGACTGTTACAAATTTGCGAAGAAGTTCCATAAGTGTCAAATTTATGATGACAACATTCATGTCCCTCTAACTCTTCTCAACGTTATTTCTTCCCCACGGCCTTTCTCTATATGGGGTATCAATATGATCGGGATGATTGAACCCAAGGCGTCTAATGGACATCGTTTCATCTTATTGGAAATTGACTACTTCGCAAAGTGGGTTGAAGCAGCTTCTTATGCTAATGTCACCAAGCAGGTAGTAGTATGGTTTATTAAGAACAATATTATCTATCAGTATGGTGTACCAACCAGGATTATCACTGATAATAGCTCGAATTTGAATAATAAGATGATGACATAACTTTGTGAAGAATTAAATATTGTCCTTCATAACTCGTCTCTTTACAGGCCTAAGATGTATGGGGTTGTTGAAGCTACTAATAAGAACATTAAGAAGATTATCCATAAAATGGTCGTTACATATTGTAACCACAGGCCGAACAAATCATCAAGAGAAAATAAACGAAGTCCCCATAGAACGTTTTTTATCCCACAGGAAGGGAAAGGTAAACATCAACAAAACCTGAGAATGGTGAAATCAAGGTCTCACGACTAAGAGATACGGGTAAGGGAGTCGATTATGCAAGAGGAAGGTATTAGCATCCCTCACGTTCATGGTACTCCACGGGATCCACTCTTGTTATTCTAATCAAAGGGTGTGTTCTAATCTAAATCTTACGAGCTAAAGGAGAAATGCAAAGAGGGAATGCATGTAAAAAAACACGGGGAAAAGTAGGAATATTTACAAAGTTTTGCTCACCTGGGCCCCGCGACCAAATGCCTACGTATCCCTTTTAAGGAATCTGAGCGCCATAGTTCGGCTCAAAAGTTTCCGTTTGTTTTGTATTTTTTACGAACAATGTTAATTTCACTTTCTACCGCAGCTCGACCTTTGGAGACTCACGCGTTAGCTCATAAATAAATTAACATGGTCTACCTAAAAAGGTATTTTCAAGAGAAAAATGCCCGAAGGCGGATAATGCAACATTCGTGCTCTAGCAATTTAGACATAATGCCACCCAACCTTTGAGGATTTATGCGTCATGTTGCGTAGAGTAGAATTAACACATCATTTTGAGATTTTCAAAGAAAGGACCTAAGGTGAAAAGAGTTTGAATTGGTTGATGTTTTTTATCTTGAAAAAGGATTTAAGACTTGTTAGATGTTTTATGCATTTGCAAAGAAGAGGTTTTAGTCTTAAGGATGCAAAAGGAAAAGAAAACATATAAGAGAAACTATCTAGCTCTATCCCTAATGTTATCATACAATGATGGCCCTATAGTTGAGTTTTGAACGGGAAATATCTACCTATGTTAGCATGCATAGATTACGATCCTAACGTCTAACTTGCATCAGAAACGAGACAAGTGAATCCTAAGGGAACATACAAAAGTTACAATCTAATGAAAAGCATGAGCATAAGCGCAATCAAGCAAAGCCAAACCAAAACCAAAACAAACATCGGGTGCGAGCTAGAAACAAACAAATGAGTCCAAAGGCTCTCAAAGTGCGAGTAAGAAACTCTTTTTACTTGATTTGCTCGAGCACCGGCATCGAGTAACAACTTGGAGCATCAATGTCGAGTGACGTAATCAAACATCATCGAAACGAATGACAAAGCGTGGGGGGTTGGTTACGGACCCCTGTCTTCCACCTTATGTGACTCAACGAACAAGAATATTTACGATCCAAAGCATCAACACGTAACGTGAACTAAAAATAACACGTACTAGAATGTGCGGGGGTCGATTGTGGACCCTCTGTTCCACTTATTGAGTCGATATCAAGAACAAAGTAAAAGGGGAGGGTAATTGCCTTCTTCGAGGACTTTAGCATAAACACCTCCTTTTGAGGTCTTTACACAAACAACAAGAAATTGCCCCTTTTGGAGTCTTTTGCAAACAAAAACATCGCCTCATTTCAAGGTATTTGAATAGAACAAACATCGCCTCCTTTGAGGACTTTAAACAGATTGCCCAGCTAAAGTAGGGACTCCCAATCATGCATCTCTATTCCTACTTCTCATGGCAAGGAAAGCGGTAAATGATACGAAAAAATAAACCAGAATTAGTATAATACCAAACGAACAAGAGTTTGTGGCAAGCAAGCAAAAACTAAGAAACCTGATGGTCTTCGAGCGAGCTAGCATCAACAAACAAATCAAATCAAAAATAATATATGATATCAGGATCCAATGTCATAATGCAAAAATAAATCGCAAGCAATGAATGTATCGCATCAATGAAATGCATAAAACATCAGTTTAAAATCAAGGAAACTCAACATAAATGTCATTTAAGCATCAAAGCAACCTCATCCGACCTATAACCAACAATTAAATCACATTCTAAGTGCGTTTTCAAAATTCGGATATCACTACACCGTATCAAGTTGCTCAGTAAATTGTACAGGAACCGATAATTCTCAACACAAATCAATAAAAAACGCACAAATAAGCTCAAGCAAGTATCAAACAGTATTCAAGAAGCAATTTGCAATGATAAAATGTTGATTCCAAACCAAAACAAAATTATCCAAGCACATCAATAATTAATAACCAAATTTTCATTTCAACATCAGAATAACAATCAACAATTATTAACCATAAAAAAAATCAGAATCATTAACAACCCATGAGATTAACAACAAATTTTCAAATTAAGAAATCTTTAAGTTACATTCCGATGCGAAACGTTATCAACAATTATCCATTGAAACTTCATGATTCACATGAACTCAACAATTATTCAACCAATTCCAGATTTCAACATCATCAATAACAATAAGCAAGTTCAATATTCAAGAATTTAACATAACCACAATTCAAATTAGTTCAAGATTTCATCACTTAATTTAAATCCACAATTCAATCTCAATGTACAATTAATTCAAACTCAATTAAATCAAGGATTTACGCAACCACTAATTCAAGTAGGAAGGATCAAGAGATTACCTAATAGATTCCAAAGAACTTGAATCGGAGATGGCGAATCGAATCGAAAATGGAGGGAGTTGTTTGGTCGGAATTAGCTGCGGAAAGAAGGAGGAGCATGTCGACTGAAAATGAACGGAGAGAGGTTTGAAGAACTGCGTGACGGGAGAAGCTTTCCAGAATTAAAGGCTTGGCTGAAGAAGAAGGAGTTGCACGGTGGTGCCGGTGAGGAGAGGGAGTTTCGGCAGTCGGTTTGCTTCTTAGAGGGAGAGAGGTTTTTGAACCTTTGGCTCTTCATAACTTCTTTATGAGTTTCAGAGAAAATTATAAGAGTTTTTTTTTGTGTTTTATCTTGAGAATGATGGAAAAGTGTGGTTAAAATGTTATGAAAATTGAATTTCAAAATATATAGAATCGACTCTAAGTTTTTTTTGGCTTGTGCATTCTTGACTTTTCAGAATATTTCATGTACAGACAATGCAAACTCATAAGCTCACGATATTCAATGTGAAATCGTAATGCGAAACCAACAACAAAATCGTCAGCAACAAAATTTGTGATGCGGCATCAAAAAAATTATTCTAATACGATAAAAATTGAGAATAAATCACAAGATCATTTTGTGTACAGCGTGCGAAAAAATCAAAAGCTCGTGACTTTCGGTGTAGAATACTGACGCGTGGCCTGAAACAAAATCATAGACGATGAAATTTGTGGCGAGAAACAGTAGACTTATTTTTCTATCTTGTAAATTTCACCTTATTTTCACGTTCTCTTTAGGAGGCAAACCATAAACCAAAGCCTTCAAAGCACAATCTGAACTAGAAACCTGAAGCAAAGTTGAATCTGATAAAATTTTTGATCCCATGATTCTAGAATCGTCCCGATACGGTAAAAATTGAGAAAGTTACGAATTTTCAATATCGAGAAATTGTATGGCAGAAAACCATTTTAGACTGCAATTTTTTATGATAATTCACGTTGTGATACGGTGGCAGAACCAACTGTTAATACCGGTTTTGCATTTTGTATTCGCAAATGTCTCGGTAAGCAAGAGTCGCCACCGAATTTTCTTTTATCCTACAAAGGAAAGGGTGAAAAGAACAGAAAAAGACCTTTTTCGAGATTCTCTGAGTAAGGGGGTTAGATTATGGAAAGGGAAGGTGTTAGCACCCTTTCCATCCGTGGTTTTCCATGGGCTCTTAGGTACTTGCTCATTTTTGAAAACTGCTTTCGTGTTTGTGTGTTTTTGAAAATTTGGTTTGAAAATGCCTTAGTGCGGCGATTCGTTTTATGATAACTCTTGTATCAGTCCTCAAGAGTGTGATAAAGCGTTTTGAAAACTTTGTTTGAAAAGTATTTGGAAGTGTGGTTTGTAAAAAGACTTGTTTGAGCAAGTACCTAACAGTTATCTACCTACTCGAAAAAAGTTTGTTCTTTTCCTCCTATCCATTAGAAAGTGTTATCCTACTATTAGTGAGTAGGTAGCCCTAGTCGTTGGATGTTTGAGGGACTATCGAAAGGGACATGCGGCCACTAAGGCAACTGGGAAAGAACTCCTAGTAACAGTCCTAAAGCCCTAAAATCACTTTTTAACCGAGGCAATAATTGAGAGGGTCATCGAGGGGCCAGCGATCTCTTTAGACTTAAGGACAGTCACTAAGAATTCTCACATTTCGAGAATTGTGACCGTTACTTTCCGAGGCCACTGAAGTGAGAGATACCCTAGGGGTGCGCATATGCAAGTGTGCTTGATTCCTTTCATTTATCTTGTGCATTTAGGGTTATCTATGTTCAATTAATCATTATCTTTTCATGCAACCCTATTAACCATTCATCTAAGCAGTTTATTGTGCGGGAACATAAATGGCGAAAAAATAAAGCTCCTAACTATTACAGGGCCTTGGGGCAATTACATAATTAATGACTGAAAAGTAAAGTGCGATAATTATAAACCCTAATTAAACTATTACAAAATGGGCACGGTTACATCAATCATAAAAAAAGTAATCGAACGGCAAAATAATAACGCGCGAGAATTAAAACTGGAAAAAAGTTCAAAACCCTAAAAAATCTAATTTTCTCATTGAAAATACTTTTGGGATTTTTTATGAAAAAAAGAATTGAAATTTAACCTAATCTTCTAATTAGTTTTAATTAATGAAAATAAATTAAGATTAATTAAATTAATTAATTGGAGAAATTATTAATTATAAAAAATTATTTTTGAATAAAAAAACTAATATTTTTGATATTTTTGAAGAAAAAGATTTTTGCAATTAAACCTAGGTTCTATTTGATTTTATTTTAAAGAAACAAATCAAAATAATTATATTAAATTAATTTACAAAATTAATTTTTTAATAAAAAAACCTAAATCTTATTTTTTTTGTGGATTTACTGATTTTAATGTTAAAAAATGATTTAAAACAAAAGAAATAAAACTAAATAATATTAATAAAATATAAAAAAATAGAGAAATTGAGAAATAAGCCTGAGGGGGGTGTGAGCCCAAATTGGGGTTGCAAGCTAAAATTTTATCCCAGACCCAGAAGTTGAAAGCCCATAGCCAGCGTGTGATTCAGTGTGGAGCCAGCTGGGATATCCACCATGGTCTCCAGCCACCTGGAGCGTCTGATCTAATGTTGATTGATCTGAGGGTGATGATGATGAGGCCTATAGTATGCACGTTGAGTAACATCACATGGGATCTGGAAACAAATTTTAAGAAAAATATTATGTAGGAGGTAGGGGTCGAACCCCTGACCTCCCACACATGCGCTCCTTAATTCCTTCCCCTTTGCCATCTGAGCCAGCTTCACATTCGTTGTATAAAACAAGCAGAATACATTTTATTTAATAAAGGGTCAGTATATAAGAAAAACGCGCGCAATTCAAATAACCCAACCAGGTCATGCCATGCCATCGTCTTCTTCTGTGGCTGTCGTTTTAGCCCAGAAGACTTTTACCTACGGACATGGCCATCACTAAAGGACCATGGTATCCTTCTTTTGGCCTAATTTTTCCTGTAATGAAAAAACCCAAAACGGACCTTGGAACCCTAACAATGTCAAGTGGTCAAACACGCATCAAAACAAACAATTAATCATTCAAACATGTTCTAAATGATCATATAAACATGAATACATACTCAAAATTCATTTATGATACGTATATTATCATAATCGAATTCAAAAAACAAGAAGTAAACTGTGATGTTGTAGATGCTTATTCTAGACATCTTGATGCATGCAAATAATCCAGTTAGTTTCCTAATGTGCTTAGGAATTGATTGCAAGTGTCAAAACTTCTTGAATCCCTCTACAAAGGACAAACCAATTGCCACTTTTTGTGAAAAAATTTGAAGTTCTTGTGTCAATTTCGTGCGGCCAACCCTTCTTTTTCTGATTAGGTTTTGTCATGAATATATAATGGAACGAATTAGGTTAACAAAATTGGGTGCAATCTTGAAGAATTATGGAAAAAAGATTTGATTTTCCATGGATATTTTAAGTTTCTAAAATAGGCCAAATCATACTCTTTTTGTTCCAATCATCCCTTGCACGAAATATTTGATTTTCCAGCTGATTCTAGACACATTATGTGGTCATAAAAACAAATCTTGGATTTTATTTTATTATTTCACTATTTTATTTGATTTATTTTGATTTTAATGAATAAAAAATCAAAACAAATAAAATAATAATGAAATAATGTATGAGTGAGCTCAGGGGTCGTGGGCCATGTTAGGAATAAGATTCAAGCATGAAAACATGAGGCCCATTTGGAAAAAATTCAAGTTTGGTCATTATTTGCTTCATGCACATTTCCAAAAATTGGTCAACTTTAGAAATGCATATCTCTCTCATTTTTAACCCTAAGAGGATGTTATTGGACTTTTTAGAGAACTTACGATGTCCTCTAAACAACCCTTTTGGTTTCATCTCAATTGGATATTACATGTTCATCTAAGGAGCTTTGACCCAAAAGGTGTTTTTGTTGACTTTTTGAAAGGACCTATAATGTCTGAGCTCGTATCTTTTGATTGAGGAATTGATTGGACTTGAGGGATGAAGAGTAGTTGTAGGGAATTGGATTCTCTTCAAAATGAGCCTTGGTTGGGAAGTTTCTGCTAAAGTATGAGAAAGTTATGCTTGGTCAAAGTTTGGTTGCCTTTTCCTATAGAAACCCTAATTTGCCAATTTTGACTTTTGATGAGTTAGGAGCATTTCTTGAGGAATCATGATCAACCCTTGATCAAATGATGGATATTACTTCAAAATGTTGATGTTGACCAAAAATCTTGAAGTTTGACTGTATTTGGGCCACAGTTGACTTTTGACATAGTATAGTTGATTTTCCAATACTTGAGCTGTTGACTAAGCAAACTTGTTGTTCAAGGCATGAAATTTTGCATGAATAATCTTGAGGACATATTAGGAAAATGGAGAACATTTTGGATCCTTTGGACTCATACATCTTTCTTGAAATTGAAACCCTAATTTGAGATTCATTGCCTTAGGAGGAGAATTTGTCTGGTCAATTCTTGGTCATCCTAGGATAAGTGAGGGGATCTTAATGGGCATGTCTTGAGTGAAATGAGAGAGAAAATTTTGGGGTACAACAGCTGCCCCTATTCAATCTTCTTAAACCTGAGGATGTAGATTGGTTGATTTACCTTTCGTGGTCTGAAGGTGGAAGATGATTGAACACTAGAGTGCCCATAAATTTGCACTCATCTGAAATGATACTTGACTGTGTAGGTAATATCGGGAATGGGCTTACAGATGCCATTTGGAGAAGGTGACGGGAGACCGTCAGAGATGGGCTTGAAGATTCCATCCAAAGCAATGTGACTGAGACTTGTCGGAGATGGGCTTAAAGATGCCATCTGGAACAATGTTGATTTCATGAGATATTCATTTGTGGGAATTCCTATGCCTGTTATTGAGGAGGACTCCGCTGAGGAATTTTGGTCTCCGCTTGGGAAATAGAGTTTAGGAGCTTCAGTTGTCCACTACTCTACTGGGGAGTCATCTCTTGATTGAAGAGACGGAAGTGAACTGCTATCTGGTCAGGATCCAGGCTTCACAGTGACTTGCTGAGGATAATAAGGTTGACTGCTATTTGGTCGTATTCCATGCTTCACAGCGAGTTATTGGGGAAATAAGATTAAACTGTTATCTGGTCTTACTCCAGGCTTTGCAGTTTCTTAAACTATTATCTGGTCGGAATCCAAGATTCAGTGACTTAGGCTATTATCTGGTCGTGTCCAGGCTTTACAGTTTCTTTAACTGGAATCGAAATCATAAAAAATCTTAGTGTCGATTTAACTGAACCAGAGAAAGGTCTTGAGTTGTCTTCCACCAGAATAGAGATTAAGAAAATCTTAGTATCGATTTAGTTGAACCATATAAAGGTCTTGAATTAACTTTGATTGGAATGGAAATCAGAAAAAATCTTAGTATTGATTTAACTGAACCAGGAGAAAGTTTTGGAATATCTTCAACTAGAATAAAAATTAGAGAGATCCTAGTGTTGATCTGACTGAACCAGAGAAGGTCTTGAGTTGTCTTCCACTGGAATAGAGATCAAGAAAATCAGTATCGATTTAGTTGAACCAGAGGAAGGTCTTGAATTAACTTTGACTGGAATGGAAATCAGAGAAATCTTAGTATGGATTTAACTGAACCAGACGAAAGTTTTGGAATATCTTCAATTGGAATAGAAATCAGAGAGATCCTAGTGTCGATCTTACTGAACCAGAGAAGGTCTTTTGTTAACTTTGACTGGAATGGAAATCAGAAGAATCTTAGTGTCGATTCAATAGAACCAGAAAAAAGTCTTGGAGTATCTTCAACTGGAATAGAAATCAGAGAGATCTTAGTGTCGATCTAACTGAAACAGAGAAGGTCTTTTGAGAAAATATTTTTGAGGAATATGCTGAAATAGCCCTTCGTCAGACATAGCTTTTGAAAAAACTGCCAGGTCATGTAAGTAGTCAAAGGTATTTGTTGACTTGATCTATCCTGAAAAGGTGAAGAGTTAGTCGTATGCAATGTCATGATGTATGAAATACATTGTGTAATGATGTTCTTAAAATAAATGGGATTGTGTTGTATGCGATGTGTATGCGCATGCCATAATGTATGAATATGGAATTCTATTGCGATGTTTCTTAGTCTGGGAAAGTAAATCCCAGACTGCTACTGAAGAGTATTGCGAGGCTGAATCCTTCATTTCTGCGGGGGATGATGAATGGAGATGATTCACTGGGGATTTCTTCTTTCTGTCTGAGGATATTCTGTCGGGGATTGACATCGCTTGAGAATAAACTCTATGGAGGGAGATGTTTTATTGGAAGATTATGCCGTTGTAGAGAAATAAACACTGTTGGGGAATGAACTTCCGTAGTTAGAGAAATAAGCTCTACTCGGGAGGAGGTTTTATAACTGTTGGATCATACAACTCGGCTGGGGAATACAGAGTTCAACTCTCTGAAGGAACTTTGTTGGAGAAGATATTTCCTGCTTGGGGAAGGAGAGATCGAAACTTTGGTTGTTTCTACTTTGTGGGGAACATAGACGTCACGGGTCATATGTAATGGTGACTTCGTCTCAAAACTGTCTCTGCCCCTGTACCCGCTGGAAGGAGTAACTTGTCGAGACTGAAATGGTCTTTTAGACTTTGCCCCGTTCCTTAAAGTCATGAGCAATTGTCTTTCTATTTCTTATGTAAATATTTGTGAATAGCAATCATATTCAAATGCATATGTCAAGAATAAGTCATTAGACTTTTTTGCAAAACAAAACACAAAAAAGAAAAAACAAACAGTTTTGTACTTCCAAAGAAATGATTTATATTGATTTATGAAATTTGCCTATAATAGGCAATTTGTACAAAGAGGCTGATGTTCTAGTAGTAGAACACCGTCGTGAGAGTGACAACTATACAAAATCGTGTACAAGGAGAAGAAGACAACTATGTGTAATAATCCTATTGAGTTTCAATTCTGCTATTGCCCCTATGTCTTTGAGCGTCTCATCA
The DNA here is from genome assembly GCA_948472305.1 of Vicia faba. Classification (NCBI taxonomy): domain Eukaryota; kingdom Viridiplantae; phylum Streptophyta; class Magnoliopsida; order Fabales; family Fabaceae; genus Vicia; species Vicia faba. The sequence goes on from OX451738.1 coordinate 997,340,799, forward strand.
CTTTGCTACTTGTCTGAAGCTGACTGGATTGATCGGTACCGTTTGAGCTCGAGAGTTGATACTAAAGTCTAGTCGCAAGATGATCCAATGGGACATAGTGATACGCTTCAAATCCCAAACTTTTGCCTGGACCTCCCTTTCGGGTTTTCAGTCCACCTGGATACCCTTTTTTGCCCAAGCCGCCTTTTTAGGTTTTCGACTTACCGGGTGTACAGGTATTTTTTTGTTTTCATCCCTAATTTTTGCCCGAACCCTTTAGGTTCTCTGGGATGCCCTTATTTTTGCCTAGGCCAATCAACCTAGCGGGTCTTTATTCATGTGTAGTATCTTTTCACTATGTCCGTATTAATAGGGTGAGGAAAGTCGTCACCATCCATGGTGGTAAGAACCATTACTCCACCAGAAAATATGTTTTTGATCACAAATGGCCCTTCATACGTGGGAGTCCATTTTCCCATGGGATCACCTTGCGGCAGTATGATGCGCTTGATCACTAGATCCCCGACTTGATATACTTGGCATCTGATCTTTTTGTTGAAAGCCTTGATCATCCGTTTTTGATACATTTGACCATGACAGACAGCGGTAAGCCTTTTCTCATCAATCAGATTCAGTTGATCAAGTCGAGTCTGTATCCAATCGCCTTCATTCAAACCGGCATCCTTCATGATTCTCAGAGAAGGGATCTGAACCTCAATAGGCAGGACAACCTCCATACCATGTACCAGAGAGTAGGGTGTTTCCGCTGTCGACGTTCGTGCGGAGGTGAGGTACCCATTAAGAACAAATGGTAACATCTCATGCCAGTATTTATATGTCACCGTCATCTTCTGTATAATTTTCTTAATATTCTTGTTAGCAACCTCCACAATGCCATTCATCTTCGGCCAGTAAGGGGAAGAATTATGATGCTGAATCTTGAGTTGTTTACAGAGTTCGGTGATCATCGTATTATTAATATTTGTACCATTATCAGTAATGATTCTCTCTGGAACACCATACCGACAAATCAGGTTATTCTTGATAAACTGTGCCATAAAGTTCTTGGTAACAGTAGCAAAAGAGGCAGCCTCAACCCACTTCGTGAAATAATCAATGGCCACGAGGATGAGGCGATGCCCATTGGAAGCGGTAGGTCTAATTTCTCCGATCATGTCAATGCCCCACATTGCAAAGGTCCATGGAGACATCAAGACATTCAAAGGAACCGAATGTACATGCACCTTATCAGCATAGATCTGGAATTTGTGACAAGTTCGGGAATGCTGATAGCAGTCTGCTTTCATAGTGGACCAATAGTATCCTGCCCGTAGGATCTTTTTAGCCATGGTATGTCCACTAGAATGGGTTCCAAAGGCACCTTCGTGTAAATCTATCATAATCCTCTCTGCTTCTCTCTTGTCTATGCACCAAAGTAAAGTAGAGTCATGGTTGCGCTTGTAGAGGATTCAATTACTGAGGAAGAACTTTGCGGCGAACCTTCTCAGAAACTTCTTATCATTAACAGATTCCCCCTCAGGATATTCTTGAGCCTCGAGATACCTCTTCACTTCATGAAACCAAGGTTTGTCTGCTACTTCTTCAGTGTCAATCTCATAGCAGTATGCTGGTTCATCCAACCTCTCAATGGTAATTTGAGGAGCCTCATTGTCCCACTTGACCTTGAACATAGATGACATGGTAGCTAGCGCGTCCACTAACTGATTCTCTTCTCGTGGAAAATGTTCAAAGGTGACCTCTTCAAAGTGTGGAAGCAATGTTAGCACGTGCTCTTTATACGGGGTGAGATTCGGGTGCTTCGTATCCGAATCTTCTTTGATCTGACTTATTACCAAGGCTGAATCCCCGAAAATGCTCAAGAACTTGATCATAAGGTCAATAGTAGCTTTGAGACCCATGATGCATGCTTCATACTCCGTCATATTGTTGGTACAGTTGAAACATAATCTGGTGGTGAAAGGAGTATGACAGCCTTCGGGAGATATAATTACATCGCCAATTCCATTACCGAGTACGTTGGAGGCTCCATCAAAAACCATAATCCATCGGGATCCTTCTTTAGGTCCTTCATCCGGTTCAGGTTCATCATAGTCAGTCACTAGCATAATATTCTCGTCTGGGAACTCAAAATTCATGGACTGGTAGTCATCCACAACCTGATGAGCCAAATGATCATCTAGTACACTTCCCTTGATTGCTTTATGGGTCGTGTATTAGATATCATATTCGGTCAAGATCATTTGCCATCTTGCTATTCTTCTGGAGAGGGTGGGCTTCTCAAAGATGTACTTGATCGAATCCATCTTAGATATCAGCAAAGTAGTGTGGGTTAAGATATACTGTCTTAGTCGACGAGTAGCCCATGCCAAAGCGCAACAATTTTTCTCGAGTAGTGGGTATCTTGTTTCACAGTCAGAAAACTTTTTGCTAAGGTAGTATATTGCATGCTCTTTTTGACCAGACTCGTCATGCTGCCCCAACACACACCCCATTGAATTATCTAACATTGTTAAGTACATTATCAAAGGTCTTCCTTCAATCGGAGGCATCAAAATTGGTGGTTCTTGAAGGTATTCCTTGATTCTTTCGAAGGAAGACTGGCATTCTTCATTCCACTTTACCACTTTATCTTTCTTCAGGAACTTGAAGATTGGCTCACAAGAAGCAGTTAAATGGGAAATGAACCTGTCAATGTAATTTAATCTTCCCAAAAATCCTTTGACCTCCTTCTCAGTGCGAGGAGCCGACATCTCTTGTATAGCCTTTACCTTTGCAGGGTCCACCTGAATACCATTGTCACTAACAACGAAACCTAGAAGTTTACCAGACCTAACCCCGAAGGTACACTTGTTCGGATTTAACCTCAGCTTGTACGTCTTCAACCTATCAAACAACTTTTGTAAATGATCAAGGTTCTCTTCCTCAGTTTGAGACCTGGCTATAATGTCATCAACATAGACCTCTATCTCATGGTGAATCATGTCGGGGAACAAAGCTACCATAGCTCGTTGATAGGTTGCCCCCGCGTTCTTCAACCCAAACGGCATCACTTTGTAGCAGAAAATACCCCATTGTGTGACTAAGTTTGTCTTCTCCATGTCTTCGGGTGCCATCTTGATTTGATTGTAACCAGAGAAACCATCCATGAAGGAAAAGATCTTGTGTTGCACGGTGTTGTCAACCAGAACGTCAATGTGGGGGAGCGAAAAGTCATCTTTGGGGATTTCCCTATTCAACTCTCTGTAGTCCACACACATCCGTACCTTGCCGTCTTTTTTAGGAACCAGAACTACGTTGGCAACCCATGGGGATAAGAGGTGACGACTAAGAAACCAATGTTGAATTGCTTCATAACGTCTGCTTTGATCTTCTCTGACATTTCAGGGTGCATGCGACGAACCTTCTACTTTACCGGAGGTCAATCTTCTTTAGTTGGTAGAAGGTGAACCATAATATCCATATCCAATCCTGGCATGTCTTCATATGACCAGGAAAATATCTTGACATAATCATGCAACATCTGTATCAACTATTGTTTGACATTAAGCCCCAGATTTGCACCGATCTTGACTTCTTTTCTGTCTTCCTCTGTGCCCAACTTTATTGTCTCAACTGGCTCTTCATTAGGTTGTATAGCCCTCTCTTCTTGTTGCAACAGCCTAGCAAGTTCCCCGGGTACCTCACAATCTTCCTCACCTTCGTCCTCGGCTTGGTTGATCGGATTTTCAAAGTTATAACTGGCGATAACAGAACTGCTATCAATGGGATCCATAGTGGATATGGATCTGCCGTCGATACGTGAGTGTGTGTAAGAGCATAGCTGTATAGACAAAGTAAAAGTAGAAAAGAAAAACAAAGAGCGCAAAATTTGTATGCATAAACGTCCAATGCTTTATTAATGCCATATGAAAATGAAAAATGATAACCCTTAGAAATAAACCGATGTGCTCCGGGTAAGACACATGGCCATAAAGTTATATTGTTTATTACATATCCAAAAAACAAGAAGATAATTGCTTCTGAACAAAAGTAATCAGTACAAAGTCTTTTTCTGTCCAGTTACTGGGTCCACCGTTGGTAGTAGGGAAAATCCAGTTGTCCATGTCATTGTCACCGTCCCCGTCTTCTAAAGCGATGACCCCATGATTTCTAATGAGTAGGGGAGGTCATCCTGTACGAGCACGTCGAACAACCCTTTGAGCCCCTGAAGAGAAACCCAAACTAAATTTATCAGACTTGTATGGAATATCAGGGAGCTGACCCCAGATGGTAAAACCACCTTCTTCGAAAACCGCTTTTGCATCCTTGAGAGAAGCCATTTTCAAGGGAGGTCTAGTGATCTTCGGCATATTGGTATCAATTTCAGTTGCAGTCAGAGTCTGAGGTACCTCTTCAAAATTCTGGCACAGAGTCTCGATGAACTCACCATCCATTTCTATATATCTGAAGGAATTCAGGTGACTGACCATGTATTCTTCTTCACCGTGTACAGTGACAATTCTCTCTTTGACCGGGTATTTCATCATCTGATGCAAAATGGACGTAATGGCTCCTGCTCCATGAATCCAAGGGCGACCCAATAAACAAGAATAGGATGTACTGATATCCATCACATAGAAGGTATAGTTGAAAGTCTGAGAACCAACATTGATGGGGACGTCCACCTCCCCGTGCACCATTCTCTTTGAACCGTCAAAAGCCCTAACTACAATATTGCTGGGCTTCAAGGTCAAACCTTCACAGTCTAGTCTATCTAGCGTGTTCTTAGAAAGCATATTCAATGACAAACCAGTATCTACTAGGACATGGGCCAAAGTAGTGCCCTTGCATTCGACAGAGACATGCAATGCATCATTGTGTTTCCTCCCTCTAGGAGTCAAATCAGCATCAGAAAAGCCCAAACCATTATCAGCCCTCAAACTGGCCACACAATCTTCAAATTGGTCAGTAGAGGTTTCCTGTGGCACATGGGCAGTTTTCAGGAACTTCACCAAAGCCTTCTCATGAGCTTCGGAGCACAACAATAAGGCTAGCATAGAGATCTTTAAAGGGGTCTGCCCCAGCTGTTCGACCACATTGTAGTCGCTTTTCTTGATAATTTTCAGAATTTCTTCCATCTCCTTCTTGGATGCCTCTGGGATAGATATTGAATGTGCCTTCGTCTGGACAGGATCAATCATTATGTCTTTGCCCCGAGTCTCAGTCGACTCGGTGATAGAGGTGTCCACAGGTGTAATTACAGGGATTGTAGTTGTAGTATCAGCAGGAACAAAAGTGGGAATGATCACAGGACCAGTAACAACTTTCGGAGGAGAAATATCAGTGGAGAACACTCTTCCACTTCTTGTTATTTTGCTGGTTCCAACAATGTTTCCAATGTCGGGGTCATCCTTCTCGGAAATCTGGTCTTCATCAGCCATCTAATCTTGCTTGACACCATGGTAGTAGACGTCACCCCCATAGTTCCAAGGAACAGTTTTGTCCTATGAGTATGGGATTGGCCCTAGCATAGTAATTATCAGCGGAGTAACCTTAGGAACAGATGTAATCCTGACGGGTCTTTTGTTAGAGACCCTGGGAGTATTGGCGGAAATGGTTATTATCTAAACATCTTTGCAAGAAATGGTTGGAACGGGATTCTTTTCAAACAAAATCTCTTTATCATCCATCAGGCGCTGAACACTTGACTTTAACAAATGACAACCAGTCGGTAGAGATAAACAGAGGTGGCAACCTTCGCCACAGCCCGGAAATAAATCGGCCTTCAATAAGTTCCACTTAACGGTCATAAGAGGAGTAACAAGCTATTCAATAGTAGTAACAAACACATCATCTTCAATAGCATTAATACCACGGCCGTGCTTGGGCATAGGAGCAGTGATAACATTTGGAATCTCAAGGGAGTCAAACTCAATTTCCTTCGCCTCGAGAAGGTCTTGTACCTTGTTTTTCAAAGCCCATCAGTTGTTTGTATCATGACCTAGATTTTCCGAATGATAAGCACAGCGGGAATTTGGATTGTAGCCGGGAGAGGCAGTGTTGGGATTCTTTGGAGCTTCCCGTAAGGTTACCAAATTAGATTTCAACAAATGAGACAAAACTTGGGATAAAGTCATATTTATCCGGGTGAACTGTCTTACCGGCCTTTCTGTTCTCTGCTGATTATTCCTTTGTTGAGTGGATGCAGGCTTAGAGATCATGACAGCCCCTACCGTTGGATGGCATTCAGTTCTGTCTTGATTCCTTTGATTGTACATATCACTAACCTCTTTCTTCCCAGCAAATGTCTTCCTTACTTCACTAGAGGATGAATCCTTTTGGATCTTACCACTCCTAATTCCATATTCCACTCTTTCCCCTGTCAAGATTTATTCCATAAAGCCGACCGAGGAACTTCCAATCAGGTGATTAAAGAATGGACCAGACAGGGTACCTAGAAAAATATCCACTATCTCCCTGTCAGACAGGGGAGCCTGGACTCTTCCTGCCAAGTCCCTCCACTTCTGAGCGTAGTCTTTAAAGCCCTCGCTCGAACCCATAACAAAACTTTGGAGTTGAGTACAGGTAGGAGCTAGGTCTGTGTTATACTGTTACTTCTTGTAGAAAGCAGCGACCAGGTCTTCCCAATTATGGATGTTAGTCCTTTCCAGCTGGTAGAACCAATCTAACTGAGTTCCAGATATACTATCCTGAAAGAAGTGGACCCATAAGTCCCTGTCAGCAGTTTGAGGCTGTATCTCCCTCACATAAGATCGGAGGTGCATTTTGGGACATGAAACCCCATCATACTTGGAAAACATTGGCACCTTGAACTTTCGCGGAATGACAATCCTAGACACCAAACCCAACTCTTTAAAGTCCAGCCCAGGCACTTTCTGAATCTCCATTGCACTCAGACGCTCTTCCAGCTGTTTGTAATTTTCATCGGTCGGAGGATACTGTTCTTCATTGTAATTAGTCTCATTATCAGATTCCCCTGGACTAGGGTATCCCTATCTTGGCTCACCCTCTTGGTTATCTCCTTCTTTGGAGGAAGATGTCAGCTCAACCACTTGCCTTAGCGGTCCTTTGAATCTCTTTCCTAGATTTACCACACTAGTTGTCCTCCTTGGCTTCTTGGTCTTGTCCTTAACAATCAAGGCTTTCAGTTCCTCTTTCCCTTTGGCTAGAGCCATGATCATTTGTTGAAACTGAGCATTTTGAGTTCGTAGATCCTTCACTGTCTGTTCGAGAGCCATTTCTTTACTAATGAAATAAACAATGAAGAAGATGAGAAACCCGCTATGAAACCTATTTATGAAATGATATGTATGATATGTGTATGCAATGATTTCAAGGATTTCGGGAAATTTAAATTTGCAAACCAAAATGAAACAAATGTTTTATTAGTAGAATTAAAAATACAATTTCCTTTTAGGCGTTTCAATTGAAGATTCTAAAAATTAAAAAAAAACCAGGTTTCCCATGGGCGCTTCCTCTTCGCGCCTAAATAGACATTAAGACCTCTTTCCTCATGAAGTTGCTTCGTGAGCTCTAAAACTTTCCTCTCATGGGCATAGAAATGGTCTCTATAGGTATCCCGCTCTTTCTTCAGCTGAATCCAGGATCTCTGCAGTTCTTCAAGATCAGTGGGCATATTAGGATGAAGAACCGTGTAGGGAATATCCCCTTCAGTAACGGGCTCCACAATCACTGGTAAGATAGCTATATATGGCATCATAAGGTTCTGAGCACGAGCTCGTACCCATCAGAGATAAGGTTCCAAAGGGATGGAAGTCTTCGGCCCCAAAGTCTTGATGTCAAATCTATTTACCATGCCCCAAGCTTGTATGAACCTCTGGCGATACTCTTGAACATCATCCTCATAGTTAAACACAATGCCCTGGATAAGCATCTTATGAGGACCATCCCTTTGAGCGTAACCAAATTGTCACCAAGCTAGAGAAGGATTATAGGTTATGCCTCACTTATTGCCAAGTAGTGGAACATTAGGGAATTCCCCGCAGCGGTCAATAATAGAAATATCTCCCATAGATCGGGAATACCAGAGAATATCTGCGTGAGAAAGTGACATTATCCTTTGTGACCAGCCCAAACCTTCTTCATTCTTCAGTACTGTTTTAGGGAGGTGAGAAATAAACCACCTCTAAAGCAATGGCACACAGCACAGAAGAATCCCTCTTTTCTTTGTGGTACGCGTGTGGAACGTATGCAAGATGTCTCCGATAGGATGATCTTGATAGCATTCACATCTATGAGTAAGTCTGGATTAGGGAACAGTACTAACCCATAGATGAGAAGGGCCAAGACCTCCTCAAAAGCCTGGAAGTCCAAATCATCCCAAAACAGCTAAGCCTTCTCTATTAGGAACTTGTCTAGAAAACCCTTAACTCCGCTTCTTATTTCCCAGTTGGATACAACATCGGACCTTTTCAGGTGTAAAGATGCTGCAATGACCTCCGACTTTGGAGCCTCTTCCAAACTAGTGAAAGGCAACTGATCCAAAATAGCTATACACAATATTTGATAGAACTCTTCCATGGTGGGTACCAACTGATAGTCTGGAAAGGTGAAGCAATTGTGCTTAGGGTCAAAGAATTGAAAGAGAACACTCATCATCTTCTCATTAAAACCATAGGTAACCATATTGAGGAGTAGACAATAGTTCTTGGTCAATGAAGAAGTCTCAGAAACCCTGGATACTAGCTCTTTGGGTTGAAGAGGTATTCTCACAAAGCTGATTCAAATGGTATTTCTACGAGCCGGAGCCATGATCTACAAAATAGAACAAAGATAAATTCCCCTAATCCTTGAAATGGTTAGTGTAATGAAGAATGGATGTTTATGATGCATGATGTCATGTTTAAGAAAATTAATCACACACAAGAAAAACACACAAGACCTTAGGTTTAGGCTTGCATGGGGTTTATAGGCAAATACCCTCTTGAAGTTTAGTTGGTTTTAAACCTGTCCTAGAAATAGTAACCGGGTTCTAAGGAGTCTCAATATCACTGATATTTCTTTATCGGCATTATTTCAGTTTAGCAATCTTTTCTTGAAACCGAAACATCCCGAAATTCCTATCTCAATGAGTGTATTATCGAGTATCAACTGATTCCCAGCTTTACACCGAGGTCGTCTATCTCACTACTTTCTAATGGCCAATTTTGTTCAACTAAGGTTCTAAGGTTCGTTAGTGCTTCAAGACACCACGCGGTGGCCCCGTATTCTCCTCGATTCAACACAAGGGATACCGGTACCAACCAAAGTGTCACACCAACACAGCTATCGCTTCAACCATATCGGTCTACGCCATACATTGTCCATGATCTATTGTTGTTTACCTAAAAATATGCCCAGATCTGGGTATAGGATTTATAGTAACCCAAACAATACCCTCAAAGATAAACCAGTCAAAGCAAACAGAGAAAGCAATTTTAAAATGATCTAGACCCTAAGGTAAACCCCACTTTATAATTATCCCCAACAGAGTCGCTAGTTCTATGATACGGTAGCAGAACTGACTATTAATACTGGTTTTGCGTTTTGTCTTTGCAAATGTCGCAGTAAGCAAGAGTCGCCAACGACTTTTCTTTTATCCAACAAAGGAAAGGGTGAAAAGAACAGAAAAAGACCTTTTTCGAGATTTTCTGAGTAAGGGGGTGTTGTACCCCAATTTTTTCCCCTAAGATTCCTCTATCATACCATATCAACTCGATCATAACAAGATCACATTAGGGTTGGTTCTTCCTCTTTTTTCCTATCTTTAAGTTTGCTCTTGAGGAATCTTCAAGCACCTTGGTTGTGTACTTTGTATATGTGTTGTTGACTAACTTCTAATCAAAATACAAAAAATATTTGTCTTTGTCTTTGTATATTTTTGTTTTGTAGGTACCAAGTGGAAGCATGTGACAAATAAGGATTTCTGGTATTATTTTCCTAAAATCTCTATTTGCAAAGAAAAAGAATTAAAAATTTTCATTTTTTCACTGATGCAATCGATTGCGCTTAAAGTGCAATCGATTGCACATAGTGCATTTTGCGCCATTTTTGAAAAAATACACTGTGCAAATCGATTTGCACTGTAATGCAATCGATTGCACAGCGTGAAAATTAAAAAAGAAATCAGCATTTTAAACTTGTCAAATTTTGGCTCGAATTTTCCTTCACTTTTGAAATATGTATCATTAATTCAAATTTTAGTGCCAATCTTTCATTTTTAAAAATAATTATCATTAATTAAAATTTTGGCTCTAATATTTGAAAGAATTATCATTAATTCAAATTTTGGCTCTAATTTTTGAAAGAGTTATCATTAATTCAAATTTTGGCTCCAAGAATCAATTACCAAATTACCACTAATCCCAATCCTAAAACTCTATAAATAGAGCTCTCATTTCATTCAAAATTCAAACTTTTGATAGCCATATCCACATTGCTAAAAAATCTCTCAATTCTCTCCATCTACCAAACTCACTCAAAGCTCCATTTTCAAAAAGTTAGTAAGCTTTGCATTGAAGCTTACTAATCTTTGAGCTAAACCTTCATCTAAACACTTTTTCTCCATCAATTCTCTACATCCAAGCTTGGTCAATTGATTCTTGTGGTTGAATTGAAGCAAATTCTTGAAGTTGTTTTGATAATTCTCTAGAGCTACCTTTGGTAAGTTGGATAATTCATCTTTCACAATGTGATCTCTTGGTGATCTTTGGGGTTGATTCTTTGAGCATTATTTTTTGATTTCAATGGTGTTATTTTATCATAATTTGATGGAATTTTCGTGCTCAAGTGGATCCATGATCATAAGGTGTTTGATGGAAAGTTTGAACAAGAAATTGCCCTTTTAAAATGCTGTTTTTGTTATTATTACTGTGTGCAATCGATTTGCACTAAGTGTAAATCGATTGCACAGAAGCAATTTCACGCGAATTTTTGAAAATTGTACTGTGTAAATCGATTTACATAGTAGTGTAAATCGATTTACACCTGGACAGAATGCACTTTTTGCCTTGTTTTGGGGCAGCTTTGATCCAAAATGCTTTTTCTACTCACTCCTTTTGATTGTTGGTTTGGATTGCAATTTTAAATGTCTAATTTGTCTTTAAACTCAATGGACTTTGTGATGTAGATGAAGTTGGATAAATGTTCATCAATTCAAATCTACCTAAGAGTGAATTATTTAATTCATTTTTGGTGCTTTAGATTAATGATATGTTTAGTGCTTTAATCCATCTAGAGGAGTGGTTGAATTTAAAGATGAAAGAATTTTGAAATGGTGATCCAAATTAGCTTATCATTCCCCTCCCTCTTCATCTTATCCCTTTCTTTTTTAATTGGGCTACATGTTAAGGGATGGTGATCTCTATATCATTTATCCAAACATGAAGTACATAGATTGCTATTGACCGGCCTCAAAATATGTGTGACTTCTACATAAGTCCACTTACGATTGCTTAACATAGCGCTAAATTTTGTCTCGATTCGAATAACCTTGAGATTCATTGTGTGGAGGCTTTGGTTCTACCAATCCTCTAATGGATCTACAACACCTTTGGTCAACGCGGATCACTTAAACATCGTTGATCATTACATGTTGCCTTGTGAGAATTCCAAAATGGATGATATACTTGACAAAAAGCAAATGCAACTTGTTGTGTGGAGGCTTTGGTTCTACCAATCCTCTAATGAGTTCCAAATGCAAGTTTCAAGATGGTCATCCAACTAACCACTAATTACTAACAACTAACTTTAATTTACGCTTTTATTTTCATGTTTTATGTACCATTTACTTTTAGCATTTTACATTTCATGCTATTTTCATCTTTGCTCACTTGAGCATTTACTTTTATGTCATTTTTATTTTGCTCACTTGAGCTTTTCTTTCTTTTTAAAGACACCTAATAATCAACATGAACCATAAAAATCATTAATGATACTTGGACTACATGGTTACTATCGTTTGCATTATGGAGTGACGGACTTCTTGGACTTAGGATTAGAGACCTTGGCCTATCTTGGAGACTATGTGACTTTATTTGATATTTTGTCTGGAGTTCTTGAGGTTTACCTCAAGACATTGGGTTATTTGTTTGTTTTGTGTGCAGCTTATTGAGATTACGATCTTTGTTTGTAATCTGGAATTCACCCGTATACAGTCGTTACTCTGCCCAATTTTTGCGAAGACTTAAAACACTTGAAGTTTGGTTCTCTCAAGAGGTCTAGTATCTTTGCTTGCTTGGTTTCAATCCGAAGAATGGGAATTCTATATTGACTCATAATGTCAAGTATTGGCTTCTTGTAGGTTAGATGGTTCTTATCCCTAGCTTTTACCTTATGCTTTAGGATAGCCTCTTCTTCTCCTCCCATCTTCTTTAATTTCAAAAATCTTCTCCCTCCTTAAAAAAAACTCTTCTTGTTTTAAAACTTGAAACATTTTCATAATAAACTTGGACTTAGGTCCATGCATCTTCGAAACATTTTCATAAATAAATTTCAATCAATTTAATAATACCTTGACCTTTTTTTGTGAGAAGACTAAAAGTCAATCAATCTCATTTCAAACCATTTTGCCACTTTGGCTTTTATCTTTAAACTTTTCTCAAAAGATTAGACTCTTGTCAATCCTTGTAGTGATGCAAACAACTATACTTCTACAATATGTAGTGAAGTGAGATATTTTCCACTTGGGTGTTGAGTGAGGAATTGTTGATTTTAAAATCCAAGCCATATCCTCCACTTTGAGATGATGCAAATTCTCCTTTCTCATGATTGTGGGTAGTAAGTATGTTTTTCACACGGACAATTGCGATGATGTCTTATCTCATAAAATCAACCAACACACTTGTGTTTCAAATTTTTAAAAGAGGAACTACGTGTACCCTGATCCCCTATTGCACGAAAGGTGGTACGTAGGCACTAAAGGTTCGCAACCGCGGCGGGTGCAAAAATCATAAAAATATTTATTTTCTCACCTCCACCATCCATTTTATATACAAAACATTTTTATAGCCAAAATATACAGATTTTTCAAAGAGGTTCCTGCGGAGTACCGTAGATGTTTAGGGTGCTAATACCTTCCCTTTGCATAACCAACCCCCTTACCTTGAATCTTTCCCCCTCTTTTTGGGTTATTCGCTCTTTTCCCATTCCTTTGGAAACAATAAAGCGCGGTGGCGATTTTGATTTTGATTTGTATAAAGTCTAGTCAATCCAATGGCTTAGTCTTGCACATTTCTACCGCTACAGAGAAAAATGGCGAATTTACTGGGGAAAGATTGACCTCTTGCTGGTCCATCCCTAAGTGGGTTAAACCTATCTTTGTTTATATCTGTATATGTGCTATTGTTGTTTATGTGTTATATTTTGTATATATGTTTGTCTGGATTTTCCTGGTTTACAGGGTGCTTGGTGATTACTCATAAGTCCTATACCCGGACTTGGGCAAACTTTAAGATAGGACGGGCGGTATAGTCATGTTAACTTTGAGGGAGTAATCCCAAAAAAGGAGGCATGAGATCCCCCACTCAATGAAGGCCCCTTTGATTGTAGTATCGTTTACCGAGTAATCGGGAAGACGTACTGCTTTCGACCTGGGAGCCTGCTGAAGCTGAGGACCGTAGATTGCCTAACCCATCTTGGCCTTTTAGGTGTAGTGCGGAAGCTATGGCAGAGTAATCCAAAAGTATTTGTCACGCGATACTATGCTCGGATGAGTCTTTCTTGAGAATATTACTAATTACCGAGTTAATCGGGAACTTTGTAATATCCGAAGGAAGGATGTAGACTCTGATAACCTCTAGAACCTTGTTCGGCGGGTGATAACTTTTAGACCAATACCTTATGGGTAGTACCTTCGACCTCATGCTCGTGACGTTGAACCTATGAACCCTATATGTGTGATCTTGTGTGTGATTGTTGCGTCATGCATCCATGCACTCATAAGCATCTTTTGAAAAAACAATATTTCAAGGGATTTAAAGGTTGACTATTTGTGAATATCTCAGGTACTTTTAAACCATGGAATATGGGAAGAGAAACAAAAGCCTTATTACTTGGATGTTGGCAACGTGTCTATAAACCATAAATCCCTTGAAATATTAAATAAAATAAAATCATGTGCATTGCATATCATGCATCATATTGCACATATTTCTTGCATTCATTACGCATATCCAGGTGTCTTACCCAGCTTCTTTACTTCACTCAGCAAGCTGACTCATCACTACAACACTCGGGCTAATTTCAAAAAGAAGATGGACAACTTGGAACAGGAGAATCGCGAGTTGCGCGAAGAAGTTTCTGCTTTGAAGGCTGGCTTAGCCAACTTGACTACTCTGATGGAAGCTCTGGTGGTTGCTCAGAATCAGCCACCGAGTGTTCAACCTCAACCAACAAGGGCAAGTATTGAAGTTCTGACTGTTCCTGTATACGCTACTCCGGCTTTTTGTTCAAAACGGTATGCCTCAGGGTTATCCGTGGGGAATGCTAGAAAATTTTGCACCTGAAGGTTTCAATCTGGGTCCTCAAGATGCTCCAGTGGTTCCAAATGTTGTTACTCCCGCACCTCTTGTGGTGCATACTGTTCCTGCTGCACCTCCTTCGGTGAATTTGGTTCTGTTTGTTAATGAAGATGTGTGTTGTCCTTTCCCTCCTTCGAGTGAAGACTTGGGTCTTTATGACAGAATGGATGATTTCCAAGAGCAGTTTGATAGAATGCAAAGAGAGATGAAGGCTCTTAGGGGAAAATAGTTGTTCGGGCAGAATATGAATGAGTTGTGTTTGGTCCTGAATGTAAAATGCCTACTAAGTTCAAGGTCCCGGAATTTGAGAAGTACAAGGGAAACACTTGCCCTCGTGCTCATTTGGTGATATATGTGAGAAGGATGTCTACCCATACTGATGATCAGCGTATGCTGATTCATTTTTTACAGGATAGTCTGACCGATGATGCGTTGAAATGGTACATGAGTTTAGACAACGCCAACATCCATACTTTTAATGATTTGGGAGAAGAATTCATTAAACAATACAAGTACAATGTGGACACGGCGCCTGACTGTGACCAGCTTAGGGCCATGGTTCAGAAGGACACATAATCATTCAAAGAATATGCGCAGAGATGGCGCGAAGTGGCTGCACAAGTGATTCCTCCCATGGAAGAAAAGGATATGACAAAGATCTTCCTGAAAATTCTTAGTTCCTTCTACTATGAGAAGATGGTTGCAAGTGCTCCCGCTGATTTCAACGAAATGGTAAGCATGGGAGTCCATTTATAGGAAACTGTCCGTGAAAGTTATTTATCTGAAGACGGGGACTCGTAAAATGGTGCTAAGAAGTATGGTGATAATTGTTCCAAGAAGTTAGAGCAAGACTCATACGATATACTTAATGGTAGGCAAGGGAGATCTTATAATAGGAATCAACAAGTTGCTTCTGTGACTCCATTTGTCAACAAGACTCCGACTGCTGTTGCATATCAGAGGGAACCTCAACAAGGAAATCAAGGGCAATGTCATCAGAGGAAAATGAGCTTTGATCCAATTCTAATGACATACACAGAGTTGTATCCTTCTTTGTTGAAGAAGAATCTGGTTCAAACTCGAGCTCGACCAGTTGTTCCTGAAAAACTGCCAAGAGGATATAAGGCTGATGCTTCTTGTGCCTTTCATCAGGATGCTCCTGGGCACGATTTAGAAGATTGCTTTGCTTTGAAGGTCGAAGTTCAGAGGTTGGTCCGAAGTGGTATCTTGTTGTTTAAGGATATTTATCTTGAAGTTCAAGTCAAGTCTTTGCCGAAGGATAAACTTGATTGAAGAATTCCTTGGAGTTTAAGGATGATTAGCCTTCCCAGTTTATTAGCATTTTTACTGCTTTCTCATTTGTAATTTTTCTTGTTTATCATTGCACTGTTTGCATGTAAGAACTTGTTTACATTTGAATGTTTAATCTTAATACAATGAGTATGTTAGTCTTGAAGAAATTCATTTGTTTCACTCGTATTTATTTTCAATTTTAAATTGCTTTATGATACCAATTTGATACACATTCTCTTGCCTAGGCAGAGATTGGGAGGAGGAGGATGATATTAAAACAAAAATTTTCTGGTAGTATGCTTTTGGATAAAACCCTGTTGACGATGTACAGGTATTGTTTCAAATCCTCAAACACATGAGATATAAGGGAGTGAAACCTTTGTTAATCCCTTTGAGCCTTGAAGTAGGAGTTTCTTTTTCTATAAAAAAAACCCTCATTTTTTAACCTGGGGTAGGGTAGTGTTCCGTTAATTTGATCGAGCATTCAGAACTCATCAGGAGTGCGCATCTAAGGATACAATAATGGTTATCCTTCAAAAGGTTGAGGGAATTCAAAACCGCAATGTTTAACCTCCGCATATCAGTAGTGTGCATCAAAAGAAGATGTTATCCCAATGTGTATCTCTCACATATCAGGGGATCAGCAGATGACGATACAACAATGGTTATCTTTCATCTACCCAGAAATAGGGCAGTCACAATTCTTCCAACAAGTCACAAATGACTCAAAGTCACGCGACATGTTAAAAAAAACAAAAAGATAATATGAATAAAAAAAATTATGATGAAAAATAAAGAGACAAAAAGCCCCGCTAAGTCGGAACTTGAAAAAACAAGTCGCTTAGGCAAAAGTGAGGGCATCCCGCTGCACTTCAGAGTCAAAGTCAAAAGGAATTTGTCCCGAAGGCAAGGAAGAAATGGAAAGCCTAAAATGCGATAAAGGATTACAATGTGAAATCATTAGAAAAGAACAGAGTCGCGTGACAAGAAACCCAAAAGAAGCAGAAATGAGTGACTTGCATGTCCAAAGAAAACCTTGTTTGATTCCTCAACCATCTCGAAACTTCTTTTGAGAGATGAATCTTCGTGTCAAGTTAACTGAACTTAGGACTGAAGAACATCATGAAGGGGGTGGGAACCAAATATTTTTTAGCCTTAAATATTTTTTCTAAAACCGTGAACCAGGCCACGTTACAACCCTCAAAAGTCCTAATTGAAACAGGGTTTATTTCGAAAGCATACTCCAATGAAATAGTGTTTCCTGACTCCCATTAATTTTGATAAATTATTGTGATTGGTATCATATGCTTTTATTTCATACAAAAATCCATGTCGCATCCTGGCTAGTGATTCGTTCACAAGGTTTTGCGACATCTTTTCAAATAAAATCTTCAAGACTTACATAATTGTTGCATTAGATTTTTCATTCTTAGCATAAACATTTTCTGCTTGTAAAACAACTGCTTGATATCATGAAAGTTTACATTTGAGTATCAGCAAAAGGCATGTTGTCGGGAAGAGTTGTGGAGCAAAGAGGATGCAACATTCAGCCAATCTAGGGCAGTTACATCAAGATTCGACAAATCTATGAAAGCCATTTGATCAGAAAGGTTATCTTAAAAGCATGCAGCCAAGGGCAAGTTATGAAAGTTACCTTGATCAGCCCAGTAAGCTTGGGACACCAGATTGGTTTCCAAGGGCATATCCA
This sequence comes from Vicia faba, assembly GCA_948472305.1. Lineage (NCBI taxonomy): Eukaryota > Viridiplantae > Streptophyta > Magnoliopsida > Fabales > Fabaceae > Vicia > Vicia faba. Next base: position 997,358,319 of record OX451738.1, read on the forward strand.
GATTTTATAAAGATATCTGCTATGTCTAACCCAAGCTGAGAACCTTCCTCAAGTTGTGTTATGATGTTGGGTTTATAATCCCATTTTTTCCAGTCTTGCTGCAGACTTCTCCAGCTGAGTGTGATTCTTTACCCATCCAGGTGGTGATCAAACGGAGATTAAAAAGAGCTACGAAGCCTTTTCTCGTTTGATGGAGTTCTTTCTCCCTTTTTATTGATATGGAATCTCTTGTAGAGCAGTGCTTTCTCTTTTTACGACATTATTATTGTTATGTGCTTCCCAAGTAGCTAGACAAGGGCAGTATATTTTCTAAGAGGTGTTGACACAACTGTCAAGTTTTTGGGTTTTCTCTCACCAAGTGTTGAGTTTGATTTAAAATCCCCATAACTTTGACTTCTTGCTGTACTGTTAACTTCTTGGTTCCCTAGGAAGGTTTTCTCAGGTCATTTTCGCTGGAATGCGCGTGATTTTTTGTATATTAAAGACGATGCCAGTGGGTGCAAGGTACAATATTTGGTTTGTGATCCTATTATCCCCGGCCAAGTCTCGGTTCGCTTTTGATTTTGGGTTTGCATGGTCAGAAGCCTCTGTCCCAAGTTCCCCAGCGAAGTTTTCCCTCATATTATGAAATGTTTTATTCCCTTGGTGTGCTAAGATATCGCTCTTTTTGAAGTATTGGCATTAGTGTTGAATTCTTGATCTCCCAGGAAGACTACACCAGGGCATCTTTTGTTTGAATAGGTTTGGTTGATATGAAGACTCAATCCAGTATTTTCTAGTGAAGGCCTTGTTTATTTGATAGAAGTCCTTTTTCCCCAGTGAAGAAGGTATCTTGGTTTCCCCTCGATGATGTGGTGTCGACCTCCCCAATGAAGTCAGCATGAAGTCCCCGGTAGAGTTCTCGATGATGAAGTATTGTCTCCCTTAGTGAAGTCCGTATGTTTTTCTTCCTTCAAAGTGGGCCTGATTTCCCCAGTGAATGTTTTGACAATTTGGTTTCCATTTTCCTTATTCACAATCAGTATCAAAATCCCGAGTAGGAGTACGGACTGTGAAACATTTTTTTTCCCCATGGAAGTCTGTGTGTTATTCCCTGGGAAGGTTATCCCAGGGAATCTCTTGTTAGGAGTATTCATGATGAAAAGTTTTCAATCCTCAGTTTTTTTTCTCCAGGGAAGTGGGTTTGAATTCCTCAGTGAGGTTTGGTTGTCTCGGCGTCAGTCTGCTTTATTTGAGACTAGTTTTGCAATCTTCAGTAAGCACATTGTTTTTTGAAAACTGGTTTCTCCGATGAAAATGGAAGAAAGATGTTCTATCCCGCTATATGTTTGATTTAGCTACATCCGGATTATGTTTCTCCTCAGTGAAGTTAGGACAGACAATAGGTTTGGTTTCCGCAGTTGCTTTTACCTTCTTGGATTGATCTTTTTGGTTGAAGTTTAGACCAATGTTGTTAGTACCTGAGGCAGTTTTGTTCGATTATGTATCCTTTTACCAGCATATGCACGATATCACTCATACATTCATACATGCATCATGCATTGTTACAAATCATTTTTTATTGACATTGTGTTCAAACCTTCTTGCAGCGCTTCTTGCTTAGTTGGATTTGGTTTTCCCTCTTGAGTTTATTTCTCAAAGGATGTATCTTCTTTGGTCGTCTTGCTCCAGTTTGTTTCTAATTGGATTCGTGGTTGCATGACAATATTATTTACTCTGGATTTATGAGGACTTTGAGCTTTGATTTGTGCACGAGAAGACTTTATCTCTTCAGCAGGAATAATGTAGCATTTCCCCAGGAAGTCATATCTCATTTCCTCAGGAAGTCATATTTCATTTCCCCAGGAAGTCATATCTATTTCCCCAGGAAGCCACATTTCTATCCCCAGAAAGTCGTTTCTTTTTGCAATCCTCCATGATAACAAGCAACAGGTATCTTTGTTTGAGTAACTCGTGCTTCCCTGTACAAGTCGACGTAACTTTTTTTTTGCTATTTCCTCTATGAGTGGTTAGCTTGCAGTCCGTCGTCAGTTTATGTCGGTGGATGGCAAGACTTTCAAATTCACAGAAATTGCTCATTGTGAAATCTTTGCAAGTGGAAGTCTCTTTATTTGAGACAGCTTACATATTACCCTTTCCAGGCGGAATTCCTTGGTTAAGGAAGAAGTTGAGACCCGTTCTAGGTGAAACACCAGAAGTTTGGGGAACATATGATAATTTCAAAATCTACCTTCAGTGAATGTTGGTGGTGCATCGGCAGTGAATGTCGGTGTTTCTTATCTTTTTGCTATCATCAGTGAATGATGGTAGTTCCTCATCAGTGAACGGCGATGGTATGATATTTTCAAAATCTACCTTCAGTGAACATTGGTAGTGCATCAGCAGTGAACGTCGGTGTTTCTTATCTTTTTGCTATCATCAGTGAACGGTGGTGGTTCCTCGTCAGTGAACGGCGATGGTATGATATTTTCAAAATCTACCTTTAGTTAACGTTGGTAGTGCATCGGCAGTGAACGTCGGTGTTTCTTATCTTTTTGCTATCATCAGTGAATAGTGGTGGTTCCTCGTCAGTGAATGGCGATGGTATGATATTTTCAAAATCTACCTTCAGTGAATGTTGGTAGTGCATCGGCAGTGAACGTTGGTGTTTCTTATCTTTTTTCTATCATCAGTGAACGATGGTGGTTCTTCGTCAATGAACGGCGATGGTATGATATTTTCAAAATCTACCTTCAGTTAACGTTGGTAGTGCATCGGCAGTGAACGTCGGTGTTTCTTATCTTTTTGCTATCATCAGTGAACGGTGGTGGTTCCTCGTCAGTGAACGGCGATGGTATGATATTTTCAAAATCTACCTTCAGTGAACGTTGGTAGTGCATCGACAGTGAACGTCGGTGTTTCTTATCTTTTTGCTATCATCAGTGAATGGTGGTGGTTCCTCTTCAGTTAACGGTGATGGTATGATATTTTCAAAATCTACCTTCAGTGAACGTTGGTAGTGCATCGGCAGTGAACGTCGGTGTTTCTTATCTTTTTGCTATAATCAGTGAACGGTGGTGGTTCCTCGTCAGTGAGCGGCGATGGTATGATATTTTCAAAATCTACCTTCAGTGGACGTTGGTAGACATCGATAGTGAACGTAGATGCTTGTTATCCTCCTCTTTGGTTCTATTCTTTTGGTCCACCAGTGATTTATTTTCCTGGTGGGGTTGCTCCTTTGTTTCTTCATTTTTGTGGCATCCCCAGTGTTACTTTGCGTCTCTTTTGTTCTTTTCATATGCATCCATAATCATAAGCATTGCATGGCATCTTAGAGACAAAAATAGGGCTTGTTTTATATTTAAGTATCTTCAATCGCGTCGACACGAAGATTTGTAACCTTCGTATCTCCGGATAGAAGACACTTAAATAAGGGCAGCTGTTGTACCCCAATTTTTGCCCCTAAGATTCCTCTATCATATCATATCAACTCGATCATAACAAGATCACATTATGGTTGGTTCTTCCTCTTTTTTCCTATCTTTAAGTTTGCTCTTGAGGAATCTCCAAGCACCTTGATTGTGTATTTTGTATATGTGTTGTTGGCTAACTTCTAATCAAAATACAAAAAATATTTGTCTTTGTCTTTGTATATTTTTGTTTTGTAGGTACCAAGTCGAAGCATCTGACAAATAAGGATTTCTGGTATTATTTTCCTAAAATCTCTATTTGCAAAGAAAAAGAATTAAAAAATTTCATTTTTTTCACTGATGCAATCGATTGCTCTTAAAGTGCAATCGATTGCACATAGTGCATTTTACGCCGTTTTTGAAAAAACACACTGTGCAAATCGATTTGCACTGTAGTGCAATCGATTGCACAACGTGAAAATTTAAAAAAAAATCAGCATTTTAAACTTGTCAAATTTTGGCTCCAATTTTCCTTCATTTTTGAAAGATGTATCATTAATTCAAATGTTAGTGCCAATCTTTCATTTTTAAAAAGAATTATCATTAATTCAAATTTTGGCTCTAATATTTGAAAGAATTATCATTAATTCAAATTTTGGCTCTAATTTTTGAAAGAGTTATCATTAATTCAAATTTTGGCTCCAAGAATCAATTACCAAATTACCACTAATCCCAATCCTAAAACTCTATAAATAGAGCTCTCATTTCATTCAAAATTCAAGCTTTTGATAGCCAAATCCACCTTGCTAAAAAATCTCTCAATTCTCTCAATCTACCAAATTCACTCAAAGCTCCATTTTCAAAAAGTTAGTAAGCTTTGCATTGAAGCTTACTAATCTTTGAGCTAAACCTTCATCCAAACACCTTTTATCCATCAATTCTCTACATCCAAGCTTGGTCAATTGATTCTTGTGGTTGAATTGAAGCAAATTATTGAAGTTGTTTTGATAATTCTCTAGATCTACCTTTGGTAAGTTGGATAATTCATCTTTCACAATGTGATCTCTTGGTGATCTTTGGGATTGATTCTTTGAGCATTATTTTGTGATTTCAATGGTGTTATTTTCTCATAATTTGATGGAATTTTAGTGCTCAAGTGGATCCATGATCATAAGGTGTTTGATGGAAAGTTTGAACAAGAAATTGCCCTTTTAAAATGTTGGTTTTGCTATTGTTACTGTGTGCAATCGATTTGCACTAAGTGTAAATCGATTGCACAGAAGTAATTTCACGCGAATTTTTGAAAATTGTACTGTGTAAATCGATTTACATAGTAGTGTAAATCGATTTACACCAGGACAGAATGCACTTTTTGCCTTGTTTTGGGGCAGCTTTGATCCAAAATGCTTTTTCTACTCACTCCTTTTGATTGTTGGTTTGGATTGCAATTTTAAATGTCCAATTTATCTTTAAACTCAATGGACTTTGTGATGTAGATGAAGTTGGATAAATGTTCATCAATTCAAATCTACCTAAGAGTGAATTATTTAATTCATTTTTGGTGCTTTGGATTAATGATATGTTTAGTGCTTTAATCCATCTATAGGAGTGGTTGAATTTAAAGATGAAAGAATTTTGAAATGGTGATCCAAATTAGCTTATCATTCCCCTCCCTCTTCATCTTATCCCTTTCTTTTTTAATTGTGCTACATATTAAGGGATGGTGATCTCTATATCATTTATCCAAACATGAAGTACATAGATTGCTATTGACCGGCCTCAAAATAGGTGTGACTTCTACATAAGTCCACTTACGATTGCTTAACATAGCGCTAAATTTTGTCCCGATTCGAATAAATGATCATTCGTGGCCCAAACTTATGATTTCAAGCCCAAGTATGTTAATTTGATCTCTTTGATCCAATAACCTTGAGATTCATTGTGTGGAGGCTTTGGTTCTACCAATCCTCTAATGGATCTACAACACCTTTGGTCAACGTGGATCACTTAAACATCGTTGATCATTACATGTTGCCTTGTGAGAATTCCAAAATGGATGATATACTTGACAAAAAGCAAATGCAACTTGTTGTGTGGAGGCTTTGGTTCTACCAATCCTCTAATGAGTTCCAAATGCAAGTTTCAAGATGCTCATCCAACTAACCACTAATTACTAACAACTAACCTTACTTTACGCTTTTATTTTCATGCTTTATGTACCATTTACTTTTAGCATTTTACATTTCATGTTATTTTCATCTTTGCTCACTTGAGCATTTACTTTTATGTCATTTTTATTTTGCTCACTTGAGCTTTTCTTTCTTTTTAAAGACACCTAATAATCAACATGAACCATAAAAATCATTAATGATACTTGGACTACATGGTTACTATCCTTTGCATTATGGAGTGATGGACTTCTTGGACTTAGGATTAGAGACCTTGGTCTATCTTGGAGACTTTGTGACTTTATTTGATATTTTGTCTGGAGTTCTTGAGGTTTACCTCAAGACATTGGGTTGTTTATTTGTTTTGTGTGCAGCTTATTGAGATTACAATCTTTGTTTGTAATCTGGAATTCACCCGTATACAGCCGTTACTCTGCCCAATTTTTGCGAAGACTTAAAACACTTGAAGTTTGGTTCTCTCAAGAGGTCTAGTATCTTTGCTTGCTTGGTTTCAATCCGAAGAATGGGAATTCTATATTGACTCATAATGTCAAGTATTGGCTTCTTGTTGGTTAGATGGTTCTTATCCCTAGCTTTTACCTTATGCTTTAGGATAGCCTCTTCTTCTCCTCCCATCTTCTTTAGTTTCAAAAATCTTCTCCCTCCTCAAAAAAAAAACTCTTCTTGTTTTGAAACTTGAAACATTTTCATAATAAACTCGGACTTAGGTCCATGCATCTTCGAAACATTTTCATAAATAAATTTCAATCAATTTAATAATACCTTGACCTTTTTTTGTGAGAAGACTAAAAGTCAATCAATCTCATTTCAAACCATTTTGCCACTTTGGCTTTTATCTTTAAACTTTTCTCAAAAGATTAGACTCTTGTCAATCCTTGTAGTGATGCAAACAACTATACTTCTACAATATGTAGTGAAGTGAGATATTTTCCACTTGGGTGTTGAGTGAGGCATTGTTGATTTTAAAATCCAAGCCATATCCTCCACTTTGAGATGATGCAAATTCTCCTTTCTCATGATTGTGGGTAGTAAGTATGTTTTTCACACGGACAATTGCGATGATGTCTTATCTCATAAAATCAACCAACACACTTGTGTTTCAAATTTTTAAAAGAGGAACTATGTGTACCCTGATCCCCTATTGCACGAAAGGTGGTACGTAGGCACTAAAGGTTCGCAACCGCGGTGGGTGCAAAAATTATTAAAATATTTATTTTCTAACCTCCACCATCCATTTTATATACAACACATTTTTATAGCCAAAATATACAGATTTTTCAAAGAGGTTCCTGCGGAGTACCGTAGATGTTTAGGGTGCTAATACCTTCCCTTTGCATAACCAACCCCCTTACCTTGAATCTTTCCCCCTCTTTTTGGGTTATTCGCTCTTTTCCCATTCCTTTGGAAACAATAAAGCGCGGTGGCGATTTTTATTTTGATTTGTATAAAGTCTAGTCAATCCAATGGCTTAGTCTTGCACATTTTTACCGCTACAGGGGGGTTGATTATGGAAAGGGAAGGTGTTATCACCCTTTCCATCCGTGGTTTTCCACGGGCTCTTAGGTACTTTCTCATTTTTGAAAACTGCTTTCGTGTTTGTGTGTTTTTGAAAATTTGGTTTGAAAATGCCTTAGTGCGGTGATTCGTTTTATGATAATTCTTGTATCAGTCCTCAAGAGTGTGATAAAGCGTTTTGAAAACTTTTTTTGAAAAGTATTTGGAAGTGTGGTGTGTAAAAAGAAATGTTTGAGCAAGTACCTAACAATTATCTACCTACTCGAAAAAAGTTTGTTCTTTTCCTCCTATCCTTTAGACAGTGCTATCCTACTATTAGTGAGTAGGTAGCCCTAGTCGTTGGATGTTTAAGGGACTATCAAAGGGATGTACGGTCACTAAGGCAACTGGAAAAGAACTCATAGTAACTGTCCTAAATCCCTAAGATCACTTTTTATCCGAGGCAACAGTCGAGAGGGTCATCGAGGGGCTAGTGATCTCTTTAGACTTAAGGACAGTCACTAAGAATTCTCACGTTTCAAGAATTGTGACTCTTACTTTCCGAGGCAACTGAAGTGGGAGATACCCTAGGGGTGAGCATGTGCAAGTGTGCTTGATTCTGTTCATTTATCTTGTGCATTTAGGGCTATCTGTGTCCAATTAATCATTTTCTTTTCATGTAACCCTATTAACCATTCATCTAAGCAGTTTATTGTGCGAGAAAATAAATGGCGGAAAAATAAAGCTCATAACTATTACAGGGCCTTGGGGCAATTACATAATTAATGACTGAAAAGTAAAGTGCGGAAATTATAAACCCTAATTAAACTATTACAAACTAGGCACATTTACATCAATAATAAAAAAGGTAATTGAACGGCAAAATAATAACGTGCAAGAATTAAAACTGGAAAAAACTTCAAAACCCTAAAAAATCTAATTTGCTCATCGAAAATATTTTTGGGATTTTTTATGAAAAAAAGAATTGAAATTTAACCTAATCTTCTAATTAATTTTAATTAATGAAAATAAATTAACATTAATTAAATTAATTAATTGGAGAAATTATTAATAATAAAAAATTAATTATGAATAAAAAAACTAATATTTTTTATATTTTTGAAGAAAAAGTTTTTTGCGATTAAACCTAGTTTCTAATTGATTTTATTTTAAAGAAACAAATCAAAATAATTATAATAAATTAATTTACAAAATTAATTTTTTAATAAAAAAATATAAATCTTATTTTTTGTGATTTTACTGATTTTTATGATAGAAAATGATTTAAAACAAAAGAAATAAAACTAAATAATAATAATAAAATAAAAAAATAGAGAAATTGAGAAATAAGCCTGTGGGGGGTGTGAGCCCAAATTGGGGTTGCAAGCTGAAATTTTGTCCCAGACCCAGAAGCTGTAAGCCCATAGCCAGCGTGTGATTCAGTGTGGAGCCAGCTGGGATATCCACCATGGTCTCCAGCCACCTGGAGCTTCTGATCTGATGTTGATTAATATGAGGATGATGATGATGAGGCCTATAATATGCACGTTGAGCAATAGCACATGGGATCTGGAAATAAATGTTAAGGAAAATATTATGCAGGAAGAAGGGGACGAACCCCTGACCTCCCATACACACGCGCCTTAAGTCCTTCCCCTTTGCCATCTGAGCCAGCTTCACATTCGTTGTATAAAACAAGCAGAATACATTTTATTTAATAAAGGGTCAATATATAAGAAAAACGCGCGCAACTCAAATGACCCAACCAGGTCACGCCATCGTCTTCTTCAGTGGCTGTAGTTTTAGCCCATAAGACTTTTACCTACAGACATGGCCGTCACTAAAGGACCATGGTATCCTTCTTTTGGCTTAATTTTGCCTGTAATGAAAAAACCCAAAACGGACCTTGGAACCCTAACAATGGCAAGTGGTCAAACACGCATCAAAACAAACAATTAATCATTCAAACAAGTTCTAAATGATCATATAAACATGAATACATACTCAAAATTCATTTATGATGCGTATATTATCAGAATCGAATTTAAAAAACAAGAAGCAAACCGTGATGTTGTAGATGCTTTTTCTGGACGTCTTGATGCGTGCAAATGATCAAGTTAGCTTCCAAATGTGCCCAGGAATTGATTGCAAGTGTCAAAACTTCTTGAATCCATCTGTAAAGGTCAAACCGATTGCCGCCTTTTATGAAAAAAATTGAAGTTCTTGTGTCAATTTCGTGCGGCCAACCCTTCTTTTTCTGATCAGGTTTTGTCATGAATATATAATGGAACGAATTAGGTTAACAAAACTGGGTGCAATCTTGACGAATTATGGAAAAAAGATTTGATTTGTCATGGATATTTTAAGTTTCTAAAATAGGCCAAATCATGCTCTTTTTGTTCCAATCATCTCTTGCACAAAATATTTGATTTGCCAGCTGATTCTAGACACATTATGTGGTCATAAAAACAAATCTTGGATTTTATTTTATTATTTCACTATTTTATTTAATTTATTTTTATTTTAATGAATAAAAAATCAAAAAAAATAATAAAAATAATGAAATAATGTATGAGTGAGCTCAGGGGTCGTGGATCATGTTAGGAATAAGATTCAAGCATGAAAACATGGGCCCATTTGGAAAAAAAATTCAAGTTTGGTCATTATTTGCTTCATGCACATTTACAAAAATGGGTAAACTTTAGCAATGCATATCTCTCTCATTTTTAACCCTAAGAGGATTTTCTTTGACTTTTTAGAGAGCTTAGGATGTCCTCTAAACAAACCTTTTGGTTTCATCTCAATTGGATCTTCCATGTTCATGTAAGGAGCTTTGACCCAAAAGGTATTTTTCTTGACTTTTTGAAAGGACCTATAATGTCTGAGCTTGTATCTTTTGATTGAAGCATTTCTTGGACTTGAGGGCTGAAGAGGAGTTGTAGGGAATTGGATTCTCTTAAAAACGATCCTTTATTGGAAAATTTCTGATAAAGTATTAGAAAGTTATGCTTGGTCATGTTTGGTTGACTTTTCCTATAGAAACCCTAATTTGCCATTTTTTACTTTTGATGAGTTAGGAGCATTTCTTGAGGAATCATGATCAACCCTTGATCAAATGATGGATGTTACTTCACAATGTTGATGTTGACCAAAAATCTTGAAGTTTGACTGTATTTGGGCCACAGTTGACTTTTGACCTAGTACAGTTGATTTTCCAATACTTGAGCAGTTGACTGAGCAAACTTGTTGTTTAAGGCATGAATAATCTTGAGAACATATTAGCACAATGGATAACATTTTGGATCCTTTGGACTCATACATATTGCTTGAAATTGAAACCCTAATTTGAGATTCATTTCCTTAGGAGGAGAGTTTGTCTGGTCAATTCTTGGTCATCTTAGGACAAGTGAGGGGATCTTAATGGCCATGTCTTGAGTGAAATGAGAGGCCAAATTTTGGGATACAACACACACTTTTGGAGATCTTCTGCAAAGAATTAACTTCTGACCCGAACATATGAGTTGAAGATAAAATGAAGACAAATTTTTTGCCCAAAGAACCATCCAAAAACATTGAACTGGGAAAAAGTTATGAATTTTTGAGCATAAAAAAAAAAGCGGTTCAACATATCGTTTTCATTGTATTTTCATTGTATAGCTTCAGAGTACTCGCACATTCACAGATCTTCCTCAATGAATTGGCTTTCGAGCTGAGCACTAAAATTGAAGGAAATAAGAAAACAGTTCAAATGCTCCAAGAACTACTCAAAGATGATTTTCCAGTCAGAATTTACGAATTTTAAAGCATTCGAAAACCAGTGAGCCAACAAATCCACTATTTAACGCATTTTTAGGTATTTTATGCTTTTGAAAATCTTCCTCACAAAATTAGCCTTCGACCCGAACAAATGAACTGGAGAATATATCAAGGAGATTATAAAGACTGAAGAATCATTCCCAAACCATTTTCCGATCTCAAGTTATGAATTTCTGAGCCTGAAACACATAATATAGAATTTCTGTCTGCACTGTCTCAAATCGATTAAAACGCTTGACTCTCTGCACAATTCAAAACACGTTGGAACACATGAGAGATTGATATGATGATGAATTGATTTTTTTATTGATTGAATGTCTTAAAACATGTGTGGAGCGCATTAAAAATCCTAAAACCTTGAGTTCTGCTTCACAATGCTGCTTAACAAAACAATCGTATTTCGCAATTCTTTTCACAGAGAAAACCCTTGATTCCATGAGCATAGACCCTATTACATGTATGTATGCATATGGTAATGAAGTATAAGCCAATTAGGGTTAAGATGAATAGGGAAAATTTTGGGATACAGCACCTGCCCCTATTCAATCTTCTTTAACCAGAGAGTGAGATTGACGATAGCCTTTTGAACAATCAAGGTGAAAAAGGATTGAATACCTAATAGAACCATAAAATTTGCACTCTAAAGATATTCAGGTATTATTTTTTTTTATACTTTCCAATTTTATGCTTTTTGTGAATAATGGTTATCAGGGGTAGATGTATGTCAGGCTAGGATTAGACCCACAAAAGAAAGATGAGATATACATGTCCGGTAAGGATTTTGGATACATTCAACAAAAGACCTGGTCAACACAGCCTATAACAACCAACATTGGAAAAGAGCATCGGGTGAAGGCAGACCTAACAAATGTAAGGAACGTCGGGCGAAGACGAACCTAACAAATTGAAGATAGCCAGGCGAAGGCGGACCTAACAAATGGAAGGAAAGAAGACTAACGGCGAATAGACTTCCACAGAGAACACCTCAATCCAAGGAAAAATCAAAGATACCAGACATACGACGCTTACATGAAAAATGAGCTCAAAGGCGTCAATGGTACATCTTCAGTAAGAATATTAAACACACATCAAGAATAGACTGATCAAAATAGACTGTAGCATAGAACACCTGCATCAAAGGTGAACTTAAATATACATGCCTGATAAGGAAAGAGACCGGAAGAAAGGACTCTTAACAAAGATATCAAGAATATATATCCGGAGGAAAGGACATATAACAGGAAAGAGGCCGGAGGAAAGGACTTTAATCAAAGATATCAAAAATATATATCTGGAGGAAAGGACATATAATAGGAAAAAGGTCGGAGGAAAGGACTCTAACCAAAGATATCAAGAATATATGTCCGGAGGAAAGGACATATAACAGGAAAGAGACCAGAGGAAAGGACTCTAACCAAGGATATCAAGAATATATGTTTGGAGGAAAGGACATATAAGAGGAAAGAGGCCGGAGGAAAGGACTCTAACTACAAATATCAAGAATATATGTCCGGAGGAAAGTACATATAACAAGAAAGAGGCCGGAGGAAAGGAATCTAACCAAAGATATCAAGAATATATGTCCAGAGGAAGGACACATAACAGGAAAGAGGCCGGAGGAAAGGACTCTAACCAAAGATCTCAAGAATATATGTCTGGAGGAAAGGGCATACAATAGGAAAGAGGCCGGAGGAAAGGAATCTAACCACAAATATCAAGAATATATGTCCGGAGGAAAGGACATGTAATAGGAAAGAGGATGGAGGAAAGGGCTCTAACCAAAGATATCAAGAATATATGTCCAGAGGAAATGACATATAACAAGAAAGAGGCCGGAGGAAAGGACTCTAACCAAAGATATCAAGAATATATGTTCGGAGGAAAGGATATATAACAGGAAAGAGGCTGAAGGAAAGGCCTCTAACCAAAGATATCAAGAACACACGTACGGAGGAAAGGACATATGCAAAAGATATCGGGTATATGCGAGATAAAATTAGACATGTACAAACAATAAAGAGGCCGACCGAACAAGGCTCTAACAAGGAATGCTAACTGAAGATAGACTCCTGGAGAAAGAAACACCAATCAAGGTGAACTTACTAGGGATATGATATATACGTCTTGTCAGAATTAGATGCATATAAGAAAGAGACTGACCAAAGCAGACTTAAACAGAACGCCAATCAAAGACAAACTTTACAGGAGAAAGAGACCAGTCGAGGGGGACTCTAACATACATTGCCAAAACATGTTATACTTTTAAGAGGTTTCAAGTATGCAAGAACTATAATATCCCTCAGGCCAAAGGCGGGGTATAATTCTTCAAGAGTGGAAATCATCTGAATTACCATACACCAACTATGGATACTCAAATACTTGATAATTAAGAAAGGTTATACACCGACTCTTACCGCACTCTAACGGAAAAGAAAACATGGGTAAAATAACTGAAGACTTGCATGGGTAAGGTGTCATACCCCAATTTTTGACCTAAGATGCCATTTTTATTTTTATACAAAAGTCAAGGTCACTAAATACAGTCGGTTTTAACCTCTCACCTTCGAGCATTGATTATGCAGAAATTGTCAAGTGTTTTGAACATTCTTAGCCTATGTATCACAAACTTCTAATCAAGCACGAAATGTGTGTTTTTTGTTTCTTTGATTTCATGTGATGACAGGTCTCCTTCGATTCAGCCTTTCGATTGGACAAGTTTGCTTCTTGCAAGCCTACTTCGACTTGGACAAGTTTACTTCCTGCAAGCCTACTTCGACTTAGACAAGTTTACTGCCTGCAAGCCTACTTCGACTGGACAAGTTTACTGCTTGCAAGCCTACTTTCGATTGGACAAGTTTACTGCCTGCAAGCCTGCTTTCGATTGGAAAAGTTTACTGCCTGCAAACATGCTTCGATTGGGCAACATTGCTTCCTTCGAACACGGGCTTTCGATTGGGCAATATGTTTGTTTCGATCCACATGCTTCGGTTGGGCAACATTGCTTCCTTCGAACATGGGCTTTTGGTTGGGCAATATATTTGTTTCGATCCAAGATTCATTTGGGCATGTGGCTCCCTTAGTGCAAGTCTTTGTTTGAGCATTGACCTTTTTGTGTGCTTGCTTGGAGTCACAAAGTTTAGACCTCCTCCATGCAGGCTTCGACTATGTTTGTACTAGCTTCGACTGGACGACATTTCTCTTTAGTATGCTGCATTTCCATCCTTGACAAAATTCAGCACATGGTTGATGGCCCCCTCAAAAGACATATAGTGGTGGACTTGAGGGGCATACATATGAGTCCCTGTCGAAGGGTACGCCTTACTAGTCCATTCGAAGCACACATTTGGCCCTTTCAAATGATGCACAAAGATGATTCGTTCGAAGGACACTTGTTGGAGGAAAGTTAAACATTGTGTTGGAAGAAGAATCTGGTCGAAGGAGGGTCAAAATGAAAGGATAAAATATTCAAAGATGCTTGTTGCCAAGTTCAGACATGGTACACTGGCCAAAACTGCTGCATAGCAGTCCTAAAACACTGCCCCATTCTTGCACCGAAATAGCATACAAGCACTGTCCCTCGAAGGCTGCAAAGAGAAGTTTACCCAAATTGTTCAAATTATTTTGTTTTCCCTCCAAAAGCTTCATCCAACTTTGCCTATAAATAAGAGGCTCCAACACATGTTTTAGAAGAGGATCTTTGGACCAGAGGAACGAATCCCCCAAATTTTCTCAAACACAAAAAAACTCTCAAGTTCATCAACACTTGAGAAACCAAAACCCAGAATCCCAAACACTCATCTCTTTCGATTCTGAAGAACACCCCACACATAGAAATTTGTTCAAACTCAAAGACAACCTTCTGTGACAACCCTTCGAACCAAAAGCAAACCCCTGTGACTATTCTTCGAATTCCAGAAACGTCCAGGTAACAGTTCACGTTCGAATCCCACATCCATTCAAGGCCTGAAGCAAGGTAAGTTATTCTTACCTATGAACTTTTCGTTTCATGACATAACATGTAAATAATCTTTCCGTTCGTTTCAAACATGTACATACCATTGTTCCTTTCGTTTCCACCCTTTTAACATGTTATTTTTCAGAGCTAACCCTTTCGTTTTTTTGCTTTCTGTTTACATGAACTTGCCTTAACTGTTAAACTGTTTACCAAACAAATACTAGCATGGCCTCAGGCCATGTTGCCATTTAATGCTTTAAATGAAAGAAACAGGAAACAGGAAATAGGAAACGAAGCTTCTGGCTTCTATCCTCTTTCTCCAGGTCGAACGAAAGAGGCAACCAGGAGTATGAAACAAAGCCTTTGGTTTCCACTGACTTCCTGGCCCATCCAGAGACACGCTCACACTGATTTCACTGGCCCAATCGAAGAAGGCAACAAGGCAGAAAGGCCCAGCCAGAGGCACACTTGCATTAAGTCCAGGCTCAGACGAAAGGCACTCCCATGCTGGTGCCAGCCTCCAATCGAAGTACATGACCTGACTGGTGCTAAAGCCTAATCGAAAGATGTGACTTTGCTGTTGCCAGCCCCAATCGACGGAGGCCAACAGAATGCGAATCGAAGGGTGCTACTGCCTGGGTCGAAAGACACTCATTTTTCTTACTTTTATCTTATTTTTTCCTTCATATTTTGTATGCTTTCGATACGGTTGTAATAGCGTAGGATTTTATCTTTCTGCATTTTATTTACTTTGTACAAATGCTAGTAATTAGGCGTGTATGGCAAGATAAAATCAACAAGTAAACAAACCAAAAAAATCCAAAAAAACACTCTTTAATCCTTACTTGAATATATCTTAAAACCCGCAAAACACTCAACAAATTAAAACTCCCCAAGGGCATGTTATCTCCGTTCTATCGCGATACCGGCCGTGCCTATTGCTAGAATGCGTGCGTTAATGTCGCCCACTAAAAAACACAAACAAATCAACTTTTTCTAGAGGAACTACGGTGTTTTGATTCCTTCATTGGATACGTAGGAAAAGGGTCGCGAAACCCTCACGAACGCAATAATAAAAACTCATTTCTTTCCCCTTAAGCAAACATAGTTGTAGATAAATACACCCTTGTATATAACAAATAATTTCAACCAAAAACAGATATTCCAAAAGGTTCCTGCGGAGTACCGCAGATGCATTGGGTGCTAATACCTTCCCATTGTATAACCAACCCCCGAACTCTCGATCTCTTTCAAAAATGCATTATATTTTCATTACTTTTAAGTATTATTTTACATTGCATGTTTTATGGTTTTATTTCGCTCTTTTCCCTTTCCCCTTGGAAATAATAAAGCGCGGTGGCGACTCTTGCTATTTGCGAGTCGAGTTAATCAATAGCTCGATCTCCGATTTTCACCGCTACAGAATTGGCGACTCTGCTGGGGAAATATTGGCCTCTTGCTGGTCCATCCCTAAGTGGGTTAAGCGTAGTTTATTTTATCTGTTTTATCATTATTTGATTGTTTGATTATATGTTTATATTATGGTTATTTGGGTTTTTGCAAAGGACAAGTCCTATACCCGGACTAAGTTACACCTAGGAATAGGACGGGCGGTATAGTCATGTTAACTTTGAGGGAGTAATCCCGAAGAAGGAGGCATGAAATCCCCCACTCAGTGGAAGCCCTTTTGAACGTAGTATTTGTTTACCGAGTAATCGGGAAGACGTTATTGCTTTCGACCTGGGAGGCAGAGAAGCTGAAAACCGTAGAACCCTTAACCCATCTTGGCCTCTTAGGTGTAGTGTGGAGATTATAACGGAGTAATCCGGAAGTAGTTGTCACGCGATGCTGCACTCAGACGAATTTCTCTTGAGAATATTGCTAATTACCGAGTAATCGAGACGTTAGTAATATCCGAAGGAGGAATGTAGACTCTGGGAACTTTTAGAACCTTGTTTTACATGTGTGATTAAACCTTTAGTACATACCTTGGGGTTGGTCTTTACCTTTGACTCCATGCTCGTGACGTTGAACCTTTCGACTTTGTTTGTGACCTTGCTTGTGGTTGTTGCATAGCCATGCATTCATGCATCCATAAAACCCTTTTCACTTGACTTTCAAGGAATTTGGAAGCCTTTCTTTGTAAACATCACAAGTTTCATCAAGCTCAATGGATCTTGGGTGTTGATGGGGTGAAAACCCTAATCCACCAAAATGGATGATTGATCTTGATGATAACTTGATCAACACTTTGATCCAATTTAAAATTCATCTTCTATCTTCATACTTTGATGTTTACAACTTAATATGTTGAGTTCCTTGAAAGTCAAATAAAAACTCTATTTTGCATATCATGCATCATTCTACATTTTTGGTTTCACTTTCAAAGTTCTTTTTCCAAGTCTTATTTTTCCTTTGATCTCACCAATATAACACTCGCGCTAAGGGAACAATGGAGAATATCCAGCAAGAGGTTTCTGAACTCTGTAGAGAGATGACTAATTTGAAAGCTAGTATGGAGCACTTAACTGGTTTGGTTGAAATTTTGGTTGCCTCCCAAGTCAATCCTTCTAGGAGGGAGGAAGCGATGATAAAAGTCTTCAGTGAAACTCTAAAATCATTTTCTCATGAGAAGGTGATGGTTAATGCACCTAATGACTTTCCTGACAAGGTGAATATGGGAGTGCGTCTAGAAGAAGATGTCTGAAAGGGATGTTTATATGAAGATGGTAGCTCAACTAATGGTGTGAAGAAGTTTGATAATGACTTTTCCAAGAAGAGAACCAGAGGAAGAAATAATCATCATCAGAATCATCATGTTTCTCCCATTTATCAACAGAATCAGCAAGTTCCTAATCAGAGGAAAACCCAGTTTGATCCAATTCCAATTACCTATACAGTGTTGTTCCCTGTCCTGATGCAGAGGAATTTGGTTCAGACCCGGCCTCCACCGAAGGTTCCTGAGAAGATACATTGGTATCACAAAGCTGATTTGACTTATGCCTTTCATCAAGGTGCTCCTGGGCACGACTTGGAGGGTTTTTTTGCTTTGAAGATTGAGGTACAGAAGGTGGTCAGAGGTGGTATTTTATCATTTAAAGATGACATTCTTAACGTTCAAGTCAACCCCTTTGCTAAAGCATAAGTGAATCTCTGTTGATTTTGTCCTTGAAGTTTAGGAGAGGTTTCCTTCAGCACAAGTCCAGATGGAAAGCCTTCCCAGATTATTAACTTATTTCTGCTTTTTGTAATTTTTCTTGTTTATCAAAACATTGTTTGCATGTAAGAACTTGTTTACATTTGAATGATTATCTTAATACAATGAGTATGTTTGTCTTGAAGAAATTCATTCGTTTCACTCGTATTTGTTTTCAAAATTTAAATTGCTTTTTGCATTATAATACCAAATTGTTGCTCATTCTCTTGCCTAGGCAGAGATTGAAGGGAGGATGATGATCTGAAAAACACAAAATCTCTGGTTGTATGCTTTTTGAATAAAATCTTGCTGACGATGTATAGGCATTGTTTTAAATCCCTAAACACCGGAGATATAAGGAAGATAATCCCTTGCTAACCCCTTTTGAGCCTTTGAAGTAGAAGTTTCTTTTATATACAAAAAACCTCGAATTTTAACCTGGGGCAGGGTAGTTTTTCAGTTAATCCGATTGAATGTTCAAAATTCATAAGGAAGATATTTCTGAAGAGAAACTACGAGGGCTATCCTTCATGTATAATGAAGCCATAAGATTTGGAACCACAATGTTATCCCTCATTCATCAAGAAACGAGGAAGTCATAATCTTTTCAATAAGTTAAGACAAGCTAATGTCACACGTTTTGTTCAAAGATCAAGAAAAGAGAAAGCCCGCTAAGTCAAAAAACTTGAAAACAAGTGACTTAGGCAAAAATTAGGGCATCCCGTTGGACTATCAATTCAAAAGAATTAGTCCAGGAAAAAGTTAGGGAAAATAAAATTGCAAGGGAAGGAATACAAAGAAAATTCCTCAGCAAAGAACAAATTGGTGACTACAAACACGAAGACATGAGGGTGGTTTCTACTCCGAAAGCCTTGTCGTTTCCATAACCGTCACAAAATCCTTTTGAGAGATGAACACTCATGTTGAATTAACTGAATATAGGGTTGGAGAACATCATGAAGAATGGGTGGGCACCTATAAATTTTGGCCTTAAAAATCTTTTTCTAAAAAAACCATGAACCAGGCCATGTTACAACCTTCAAAAGTCCTAATTGAAGCAAGGTTATTTTGAAAGCATACTTCAATGAGATGGTGTTCCTGACTCCCATGAATGTTCTAAATAGTTATGTTGGTATCATATGTTTTTCCTATACAAAAATAAATGGTTCTCTAACTCGCAAAATTTGTGCGATATCTTTTCAAAACCTTCAAGACTTACATAACTGTTGCATTAGAATTTTCATTCTCATAATAAACTTTTCTAACTGCAAAACATTTGTTTGATATCAAGGAAGCTCACATATAAGCACTAGTGTTGAGTGTATTCTTTTAAGGCCTAAAACTCTGTTGAGTAATTAGAGAATCATTTCAAGAAAAAATCATATCAGGGGGCATGTCACATGAAGACCTTAAGCACGAACATGTTTCTTCTCCTAGTTAATGCTTTCCCAACTTGTTTACTCTTTTGGGGAAAAATTTGAAGACTTTGTTGTGCCAACTACAGTCAATCCGGGGCAATCACGTCGAGATTTGATGAATCTCTCTAAGAGTTTGAAGACACCAGAGCATGGCGAATGCCAAGTCTTTTGTAAAATCCTCTTGAGATGATTTCTCCTCATCAACCATATAGCTTGGGGCATTTTAGAAGTGAAGTTATTCGCAAGAATTGTCGTGCAACATGCAGCTTATCAGCAGTAAACTTGGGACATCCAAAATTAGTCCCAGGGGCAATCCAGATTTGTTAAGATATGTGATATGTTTTGCACACATTATCAGAGGGTGGTGTTCCCAGTATCTCCAGCTAAGCATGACTTTTTCCAGCTGAAACATTGTTTGTGTTGTTATCCTTTCAATGGATTGTTTGCGATAGTAGACTGGAATTTGGGTTTTCTACCTGAAAATATCTTCCCCTCCATAGATATTTAAGCCTTGTAAAAGGACTTTGTTCCAATGATGGCTTTTGTTCTATCTCCAGTAATGTTCCCATCTTGTTAGGATTAGCCGAGTGTCAGGTTGTGCTCTGATGTCTTATCATCTTCAGTCTATCTCCCCTGTCTGTTTTGTCAGCATATACATGACATCCATTCATTCATTCATACTTGCATCATGCATACGCATTGATACTTGTTGATTTTCTTGATTCGTATACTTTGGTTACCGTATTTCCTCTTCTCAAATAGAGTGTCAACTTAAGCAGAAAGTGTCTCCTTTCTAATTCCCCACTGAGTTTATCCCTCATGGAAGAGTTGTTGCTTTAGCCTTCCTTTCTGTCTCAGGATAGGATAAGCCTCAGTTGAGTTTATTCCTCATCTGGTAGGGTCTCGTTCGACTGTTTCTCTCCAGTTCGTTCTTGGATTGAGTTTTGTCTATTATAAATGTTGCTTTGAGAATCTCTCTAAGATGTGAAACCTAGATGGAGAGTTCATTGATCTTGCGTATGTAAATACTTGGTCTCCTCAGGAAGGATTTATTCATGGTTCCCCATTTAAGATGAACTTTATTCCCTAGTAGTGTTATCAAAACCTTCTTCTGGAATATGGACGTGACAACAAGCGACTGACTCCTTATTTGAGCAGTTTGATTATTTCTGAATTTCTTTATGTTATGACAAGCGGCGGTCTCTTCATGAGCAGTTTGTCCATCCCTGATGAAATTATTGATTCTCACCTCCAGCAATATCTTCACGATATTTTATGGGTATCTTTGAAAAATAGCAAGCGGCGGTCTCTTCATGAGCAACTTGTATGTTATTGTTACCTTTGAGAAAACAGCAAGCGACGGTCTCTTCATGAGCAACTTGTGCGTTATTGATACCTTTTAAAAAACAGCAAGCGGTGGTCTCTTCATGAGCAACTTGTATGTTATTGATACCTTTGAGAAAACAGCAAGCGACGGTCTTTTCATGAGCAACTTGTGTGTTATTGTTCTCTTGAAAAACAGCAAGCGGCGGTCTCTTCATGAGCAACTTGTATGTTATTGATACCTTTGAGAAAACAGCAAGTGGCGCTCTCTTCGTGAGCAACTTGTATGTTATTGACACCTTTGAAAGATAGCAAGTGGAGGCCTCTTTATTTGAGCAGCTTGTGTATCCCCAACAATAATGTTTACTCAGCAAACGACACCTCTTCGGAAAAGTTTCGTGGGGAAGCTTGTATTTTATCCTTTTGAAGCGATATCTTGGTTAAAAAAGAATTGTGTTACCGTTCTTGGTGAAATTCAGAAGTCAGAGATGTTTATCTCCAGTCTCAGTACTGATGTCAATCATTTTGTTTTCCAGTCACAATGCTGATGTCAATCATTTCTTTCTCCAGTATCAGTACTGATGTCAATCATTTCCTTTTCCAGTCACAGTGCTGATGTAAATCATTTCTTTTCCAGTCTCAACACTGATATAAATCATTCATTTCTTCCCTCAAGTTATTCTCTAATAAGATCTCTCATTTGAAGTTTATGACTCTGTTTCCCCAGTGGAATTATAATTTGTTCCCCTGTGGGGTTACTGTATAATGTGCTTGGTTTCTCCAGCAATAGTTTGTCTCATACAGCATCATTCCTTATTAAATTCAAAATATTACATTCATATTATATAATAAACATAATTTCAGTATCTTAAGGCCAAAAAATTGTATATTCTATATTTAAGTCCCTTCAATCTCGTCGAAATGAAGATTCCAATCTTCATATCTCCAGATAGAAGAAACTTAAATAGGGGCAGCTGTCATACCCCAATTTTTGACCTAAGATCCCATTTTTATTTTTATACAAAAGTCAAGGTCACTAAATACAGTCGGTTTTAACCTCTCACCTTCGAGTATTGATTATGCAGAAATTGTCAAGTGTTTTGAACATTCTTAGCCTATGTATCACTAACTTCTAATCAAGCACGAAATCTGTGTTTTTTGTTTCTTTGATTTCATGTGCTGACAGGTCTCCTTCAATTCAGCCTTTCGATTGGACAAGTTTGCTGCTTGCAAGCCTACTTCGACTTGGACAAGTTTACTGCCTGCAAGCCTACTTCGACTGGACAAGTTTACTGCTTGCAAGCCTACTTTCGATTGGACAAGTTTACTGCCTGCAAGCTTGCTTTCGATTGGAAAAGTTTACTTCCTGTAAACATGCTTCGATTGGGCAACATTGCTTCCTTCGAACACGGGCTTTCGATTGGGCAATATGTTTGTTTCGATCCACATGCTTCGATTGGGCAACATTGC
Organism: Vicia faba; assembly: GCA_948472305.1. Lineage (NCBI taxonomy): Eukaryota > Viridiplantae > Streptophyta > Magnoliopsida > Fabales > Fabaceae > Vicia > Vicia faba. The sequence continues at coordinate 997,380,569 of OX451738.1, forward strand.
TTCCTTCGAACACGGGCTTTCGATTGGGCAATATATTGGTTTCGATCCAAGATTCGTTTGGGCATGTGGCTCCCTTCGTGCAAGTCTTTGTTTGAGCATTAACCTTTTTGAGTGCTTGCTTGGAGTCACAAAGTTTAGACCTCCTCCATGCAGGCTTCGACTATGTTTGTACTAGCTTCGAATGGACAACATTTCTCTTTAGTATGTTTCATTTCCATCCTTGACAAACTTCAGCACATGGTTGATGGCCCCCTCAAAAGTCATATAGTGGTGGACTTGAGGGGCATACATATGAGTCCCTATCGAAGGGTACGCCTTACTAGTCCATTCGAAGCACACATTTGGCCCCTTCAAATGATGCACAAAGATGATTCGTTCGAAGGACACTTGTTGGAGGAAAGTCAAACAATGTGTTGGAAGAAGAATCTAGTCGAAGGAGGGTAAAAATGAAAGGATAAAATATTCAAAGATGCTTGCTGCCAAGTTCAGACATGGTACACTGGCCAAAACTGCTGCATAGCAGTCCTGAAACACTGCCCCATTCTTGCACCGAAATAGCATACAAGCACTGTCCCTCGAAGGCTGCAAAGAGAAGTTTACCCAAATTGTTCAAATTATTTTGTTTTCCCTCCAAAAGCTTCAGCCAACTTTGCCTATAAATAAGAGGCTCCAACACATGTTTTAGAAGAGGATCTTTGGACCAGAGGAACGAATCCCCCAAATTTTCTCAAACACAACAAAACTCTCAAGTTCATCAACACTTGAGAAACCAAAACCCATAATCCCAAACACTCATCTCTTTCGATTCTGAAGAACACCCCACACATAGAAATTTGTTCAAACTCAAAGACAACCTTCTGTGACAACCCTTCGAACCAAAAGCAAACCCCCTGTGACTATTCTTCGAATTCCAGAAACGTCCAGGTAGCAGTTCAAGTTCGAATCCCACATCCATTCAAGGCCTGAAGCAAGGTAAGTTATTCTTACCTTTGAACTTTTCATTTCATGACATAACATGTAAATAATCTTTTCGTTCGTTTCAAACATGTACATACCATTGTTCCTTTCGTTTCCACCCTTTTAACATGTTATTTTTCAGAGCTAACCCTTTCGTTTTTTTGCTTTCTGTTTACCTGAACTTGCCTTAATTGTTAAACTGTTTACCAAACAAATACTAGCATGGCCTCAGGCCATGTTGCCATTTAATGCTTCAAATGAAACAAATAGGAAACAGGAAATAGGAAACGAAGCTTCTGGCTTCTATCCTCTTTCTCCAGGTCGAACAAAAGAGGCAACCAGGAGTATGAAACAAAGCCTTTGGTTTCCACTGACTTCCAGGCCCAGCTAGAGACGCGCTCACACTGATTTCACTGGCCCAATTGAAGAAGGCAACAAGGCAGAAAGGCCCAGCCAGAGGCACACTTGCACTAAGTCCAGGCTCAGACGAAAGGCACTCCCATGCTGGTGCCAGCCTCCAATCGAAGTACATGACCTGACTGGTGCCAAAGCCTAATCGAAAGACGTGACTTTGTTGTTGCCAGCCCCAATTGAAGGAGGCCAACGACATGCGAATCGAAGGGTGCTACTGCTTGGGTCGAAAGACACTCATTTTTCTTACTTTTACCTTATTTTTTCCTTCATATTTTTTATGCCTTTCGATACGGTTGTAATAGCGTAGGATTTTATCTTTCTGCATTTTATTTACTTTGTACAAATGCTAGTAATTAGGCGTGTATGGCAAGATAAAATCAACAAGTAAACAAACCAAAAAAATCCACAAAAACACTCTTTAATCCTTACTTGAATATATCTTAAAACCCGTAAAACACTCAACAAATCAAAACTCCCCCCAAGGGCATGTTATCTTCGTTCTACCACGATACCGGTCGTGCCTATTGCTAGAATGCGTGTGTTAATGTCGCCCACTAAAAAACACAAACAAATCAACTTTTTCTAGAGGAACTACGGTGTTTTGATTCCTTCATTGGATACGTAGGCAAAGGGTCGCGAAACCCTCATGAACGCAATAATAAAAACTCATTTCTTTCCCCTTAAGCAAACATAGTTGTAGATAAATACACCCTTGTATATAACAAACAATTTCAACCAAAAACAGATATTCCAAAAGGTTCCTGCGGAGTACCACAGATGCATTGGGTGCTAATACCTTCCCATTGTATAACCAACCCCCGAACTCTCGATCTCTTTCAAAAACGCATTGTATTTTCATTACTTTTAAGTATTATTTTACATTGCATGTTTTAGGGTTTTATTTCGCTCTTTTCCCTTTCCCCTTGGAAATAATAAAGCGCGGTGGTGACTCTTGCTATTTGCGAGTCGAGTTAATCAATAGCTCGATCTCCGATTTTCACCGCTACACAAGGGAAATTTATGGTTCACTGGGGAAAAGGAAAATACTAAAGACTCGACTAGTGTCAAAACAAAATAGACTTTGTTGGAGAAATTGGTCAAGGTTCCCACAAGACAAGACACATAATACAAAGTGAATATCTGGGAACATGTCGGTTGGAGAAAATATCCTGGGGAATAAAATAATGAGGATTATTCAGCTTCAGGTGCATAATATTTGGTTATGTCGGGTGCATAGCTTAATCGGCTTATACTTCAACGCATGTTTGAAATTTTACAATGTAATGCGCCATACAATGGGAATGTTACGCTTTTTGGTAGATGCAATGTATTGATTCATGTTTGGTGATGCATGTTTAGTGTTTCACTAGAGAAAACACAACAGTAATTGACTTCCGGGAAGACAACGAACTTTTTAAACAATTATCCTTGCATATCTAATCTTCCATATGAGAATAATCAATATGAACTTTGGCGGGGAATTGAGACCCTAAATCATCAACTTCCAAGGGATAATATCACTGAGAAGTAAACTCTTGGGGAGGAATACTGCAAAAATAAATTGCAGCCAGAGAAAAGTATTGAACTCTGATCAAACTCTTAATTTCCTGGGGAACAGATCCCTTGCCTCCTGTCAGGATGAGGAGAACTTCACTGGGAATAGAAACTTTCTCGCATAGATTTTCTTGATGAAGATAACTTCTATTGGGGATAATGAGAATTCTTGAATCAAAAGAAAACCCATATCAGACCATACTGCGGACTTCACCATTGGGGGTATAAATCTTCACTTGGGAAGGAGGAAAGAATCTTTGAACCAAAAACATGAGATTCCAAAACTCTATTGTGGATATCTCAACAATTTTTCTATCACTGGGGATAAAAAGAGTTCTGACCCGCACTCCCACATACACAACACTGGGGATACAAGATTTTGTATAATTTTCATCATCACCAGGCTTTACTGGGGAAGAGGAAACTTGTTCTGATGGGGATAAGAGGAAAGTTGATCAAGAAAACCCTCAAAACTCGGCTCCAACTGGGGGAATGCTAGATCCTTCATTGGGGAATCATAAAGCTCTTAATAGAAATTTTCCGGTATAAACTACTCTGGGGAAGTCATCTTTGCAGGATTCATGCTAACGGGGACTTATACTGGGGAGAAGAACTTGCTTCATTGGGAATAACAATTGCTTTCCTAGGGATACAAACCAAAATATCCAGTAAGTAATCAGAAGTCTCTTCAAGAAACCCTTGATAGAAGAAGACCGCATTGGGGATAAAGATGCCAACTTCATGGGGAAGACGAGTGCCAACCTCATTGGGGAAGTGTATGTCAATTTCACGGGGATATCTAAGGAATCTCCGATCAGTAAATAAAATGATTCTTTCGAGAAGTTTTGAAAGGCATATACTGCACTGGGGAGAAGGATTGTATTCAGGAGAGGGTACACCTTCACTGGGGATATTGGATTTTGTTTTGAGAAAACATTCCTTCCATTAAGAATCTCGTGTTGGTCACAATCAAACCTTTCTTTGTTCATTTGCTGGTACACTTCTTGTCATAAAAGACCAACAATACTTGCAAAAAGGGAAACTACATCAATATGCCCCAGGTATGAAATGACAACCTTAGAATATCCTTGGGAAACTAAACTTCACTGAGGAATAAACAGTCTGAACTAACGACCATTGAGTAAAAACTGCGATGCAAGATTGCAACTCCAACATGTCAACTCTGAAGAGAAATGCCGATGAAAAGTGGACTTTGGAGAGGATACTGCAAAAATAAATTGCAGTTTGCTGAAAAGAAATCATCTTTCCTTAAAACAACTCCTAAATTCTCGTGGAATAAACACTTCATTGAAAGAAAGGAAAACTTCACCTGAGGAAATGAGGGCTTTTGATCAAGGACTCCTTTAAGCTTGCCTTCCGTTGAGGATGACACAACACCTTCCATTAATGGGGAAAAGGAGAGTTCTTAAGAGAACTCTCATAAGTGAGAGCTATACTGGGGAGATAAATTGTTGTACCAAACCCAATAAGTGTTAGAACATAGTTCGATTCTACAACACTTGTAAGAGTTTTGATGATAACAAACACAAAGAACAATTATGCACTCTAAAATTATATTTTGTTTTGTAGAGAAGTTCTGATGGAACAAGATCAGAAGATAAGCTAAAAGTCTGTGCCTGCTGTGAATGTAGACAATTCTCAAAAAGCTCTGATGAAAGAAGATCGGAAGTTGTGCTAAAAGAAAGATGTTTTAACTCTGATTACACAACTCTGGGAAAGTAAGTCTAACACTGTAAATAGGATCTTATGGCTTTGACCTTTAAAAGTTCTGAAGCAAGTAGCAACAGATACTTCAATGTTCTGAAGCATTACAAATCAAATATTTCCTTTTCAAGAGTAACGGCTGGATAGAAACAAGGATCTTTATTTTTGGAAAGCACCTTAACTATCATTAATCAAGTTTCCAAATGATCATCCATGTTGTGCCTATTTAAACAAGAATTGAGGATAAATTGTTTACGATTTTTCACATCACTCAACAACGGTGCTATCTTATCTAATCCTCAAACATACAATACTTTAAACTATGAAAAACATCATAATATTGTGATATTGTTTTGTAAGAAACAATATTGTACACTATTTTACACTTATTTAGTGCATTTCCTTGAGGAAAACCGGATTGTGGTTATACTCAAGAAGACTTTGGCAGTTGTCAAAGTAGACTTGTAATCAAGAATGATTAGTGGATTAAGACCTCGTTGGAGAGAGGAGAAATCACCTTGACGGGTGGACTGGAGTAGTTTGAGTTCAAACGAACCCAGATAAAAATCAATTTGTTTTTTCCATTGAATTTTAAGATTCTAATTCAACCCCCCCCCCCCCCCCCCCCCCCCCCCCCCCCCTTCTTGTGTTTTTCAATTCTTCAATTGGTATCAGAGCGCCTGGTTCTGAGTTCAAACAGTTAACTGTGCCAGTAAAAGATCCAAGCTAAGAAAAACACTATGGTGGGACCAAGTCAGAACATCAGCAATGACTACCATGATGAGAAAGACAGAATCAGCGGCAAACCTCCAATCTTTGATGGAGAGAACTTTGATTACTGGAAAGACAGAATTGAAAGCTTCTTTTTGGCTCATGATGTTGATCTTTAGGATATGGTGATTGATGGGTACATACATCCGGTTGATGAAAGTGGGAAAAAGATTTACAGAAAAAGAATGTCAAATAATCAAAAGCAAGACTTCAGAAATCATCACAAGGCCAGAACTATTATCTTGAGTGCCATGTCATATTCAGAGTATGAGAAGATCACAAACAGAGAGACAACAAAGCACATGTTTGATTCCCTGAGAATGACGCATAAAGGCAACACGCAAGTAAAAGAAACCAAGGCCCTTGCGCTCATTCAGAAGTATGAAGCCTTCAAAATGGAAAAAGATGAAACCATTGAAGCAATGTTCTCAAGATTTCAAATTCTGGTCACTGGGATGAAAGTTCTAGACAAAGGATATTCAACTGTTAATCATGTAAAGAAGATCATCAAAAGTTTACCAAAGAAATGGAGACCCATGGTCACTGCTCTCAAACTGGCAAAAGATCTGAACAAAAGATCTTTAGAAGAACTTGTCAGCTATCTTAGAAGCCATGAGATAGAGTTAGAAGATGATGACCCCAGAAGCAAGGTAAGCCTCTATCCCTACAAATCTAACAAAAAATATGATTCTTAACTTTTGCAGGCAATAGAAGAAAACTCTGTAGGTTCCTCATCAAAAGAAGACGAATCATCTCTTCTCTCCAGAAGAGTAAATCAGCTGTGGAAGCACAGGAAAAGGAAATTCAAAAATTCCAGAAGAAAATGGAATCAGTCTGAATCATCGTCTGGATATAAAAAATCTGAACCATCTTTTGAATACAGAAAGTCAAGAAACAGATACATTGTCTGCTACGAGTGCAACAAACAAGGGCACTACAAAAGCGACTATCCAAGGCTTCAGAAGGAGAAACCTAAAAATAAGTTCGTTAAGGAGAAGAAGAAAAGTCTCATGGCAACATGGGATGATTCAGACTCTTCAAAAGTAGACATTGAATCAGAAGATGAAAGAGCCAAAATTGTCTCGATGGCCAACATATCAGAAGATACTGGATCATTTGGATTAGAATCAGATTCAGAGGCAGAAGAGGTATTTTCTAACTTTACTGAATCTCAATTAGAGGAGAGTCTGTTAGAAATTCTAGAAAGGTATCAAAAGCTTTGAGTCATAAACAAGAACCTGAAAAAGGATCTAGTTTCTGACTCTGAAGAAACTAAGAATCTGAGACTAGAAAACTCTGAGCTGAAAGAAAAATTTTTAAAACTTGAAAATGATTTACAAAATACTCATAAGGAAACTGTCTCATAAGTTCCTTGTAACCCTGATACAATCATAAAGGAATATGATCACAGCTTTCAGAAGTTCCTCGCTAAAAACATAGATAGAAGCAAGATGGCTTCAATGATCTATGGAGTTAGCAGAAATGGCAAAAAAGGGATAGGATACAAAGGTAAAGTATCCCAACCTAAGAAAGTCAAAGATTTGGTTATTAAACGCACTCCTATGAAATCTCACTTTACCTATGGGCACACACATGACTTAAAATATACTAGTAATGATTTCACTACTAAACAAAATTTCAAACAGAATTTTGGTAACTCTAACAAACAAGGACCCAAAAAGATATGGGTACCTAAGGATAAAATTGTATATGTAGCAGATATCTTTCACAGCAAGATTGAAACACCAATCCTGGTACCTGGACTCTGGATGCTCTCGACACATGACGAAAAGAAAGCTTATGTTCCAAAGCTTGGAGCTTAAATCTGGAGGCTACGTAGGTTTTGGAGGCAATCAGAAAGGGAAGATCATTGGCTCTAGAACAGTTGGTAACGGTAATCTTTCTTCTATTACTAATGTTATGTTAGTGGATGGATTAATGCATAACTTGTTATCCATAAGTCAATTAAGTGATAACAGTTATGATATAATCTTTAATCAAAAATCATGTAAAGCTGTTAGTCAGAAAGATGAATTTATCCTCTTTAATGGAAAGAGAAAGAACAATATTTACAAAATAAAAATTTTTGAACTAAAAAGTCAGAATGTAAAATGCCTATTGTCTATTAACGATGAGCAATGGGTCTGACACAAGATTGGGGCATGTTAGTATGAGAAGAATATCTCATATTAACAAACTCAATATGGTCAGAGGACTTCCTAACCTGAAGTTCAGCTCAAATGCTCTATGTGAACCATGTCAAAAAGGTAAATTTGCAAAACCCCCTTTTAAAGCAAAAAATGTTATTTCTACCTCTAGAACATTAGAACTTCTACACATAGATCTATTTGGACCAGTGAAAACTGCATCCATTAGTGGCAAGAAGTGTGGATTAGTGATCGTAGATGACTATAGCAGATGGACATGGGTAAATTTCTTAAGACACAAGGATGAGTCATACTCTATGTTCCTTGCTTTCTGTAACCATGTCCAAAATGAAAAGGATCTTAGAATTGTTAAAGTCAGAAGTGATCATGGTGGAGAATTTGAAAACAAAAATTTTGAAATATTTTTTAATGAGAATGGCATCTCTCATGATTTCTCTTGTCCTAGAACTCCCCAACAAAATGGAGTTGTAGAATGAAAGAATAAAACTTTACAAGAAATGGCCAGAACCATGATCAACGAGACTAACATTGCTAAGAACTTTTGGGCAGAAGCAATTAACACAGCGTGTTACATTAAGAATAGAATCTCCATAAGACCTATTCTGGATAAGACTCCATATGAATTGTGGAAGAACAAAAAGCCCAACATCTCGTATTTATATCCATTTGGATGTATTTGTTTTATTCTTAACACCAAAGAACATCTGAACAAGTTTGACTCTGAAGCACAAAAGTGTATTATGTTAGAATACTATGAATGCTCAAGAGGCTACAGAGTATACAACACAGAAACACAGATTGTAGAAGAGTCAATCAATGTTATATTTGATGATAAGCTTGGCTCTCAAAAGTCAAAGCAAAATGAATATCTTACAGATATAGAAGTACAATTTACAGGTACTGAAGACACTACTTCAGAAGTTCCTAACAAAGAATCATAAACAACATCAGAAGGAGATGTCACAACCATTACAATAACATCTGAAGAACCTCTCCAGAAAAGACTATCCAGAAGCAGCCTAGCTCATCCTGAAGACAAAATTCTTGGAAAGAAGGAAGATCCAATCAGAACAAGATCCACATTCAGAAACTCTGAAGAATCTCTCATGGGATTAGTATCTATGATTGAGCCAACTTCCATTGATGAAGCTCTTCTGGACAATGATTGGATACTGGCTATGCAGGAGGAATTAAATAAATTCACCAGAACTGATGTGTGGGATCTGGTTCCCAAACCAAAAGGGTTCAACGTCATTGGAACAAAATGGGTATTCAGAAACAAGTTGAATGAGCAAGGAGAAGTCATCAGAAAAAAAGCATGGTTGGTTGCACACGGTTATAGTCAGCAAGAGGGGACAGGCTATACATAAACCTTTGCTCCAGTCGCCAGGTTAGAATCTATCAGACTTTTAATTTCCTTCGCTATGAATAATGGCATCACTCTCTATCAGATGGATGTCAAAAGTGCATTCCTAAATGGATACATTGATGAAGAAGTTTATGTGCACCAACCCCCTGGTTTTGAAAATTCCAAACATCCAGAATATGTTTTTAAACTAAAGAAATCACTATATGGTCTTAAACAAGCTCCCAAAGCTTGGTATGAAAGACTAAGTAGCCTTCTGTTAGAAAATGATTTCACCAGATGGAAAGTGGACACAACCTTATTCTGTAAGCCATTTAAGAATGACATTCTAGTTTGTCAAATTTATGTAGATGATATTATTTTTGGATCTACTAAAGCCTCTTTGGGAAGAGAATTTTCTAAGTCTATGCAGACGGAGTTTGAAATGAGCTTGATGGGAGAACTCAAATTCTTTCTGGGCATTCAAATCAATCAAACTCCAGAAGGAACCTACATACACCAGAGCAAATACGTCAAAAAACTTCTGAAGAAATTTGACTTATCAGAATGTAGGCCATCCAAGACTCCAATGCATCCTACATGCATTCTGGAAAAGGAAGAGGTAAGTAAAAAGGTAGAACAGAAGATCTACACAGGTATGATTGGTTCTCTCTTATATCTTATAGCTTCAAGACCTGATATTCTATACAGTGTATGTTTATGTTCCAGATTCCAATCAGATCCTAGAGAATCTCACTTAACAGTTATTAAGCGGATTTTCAAGTATCTGAAAGGTACTACTAATCTTGGTCTATTTTATAGAAAAACCAATTAATACAAATTAGTAGGTTACTGTGATGCTGACTTTGCTGGAGACAGAGTAGAAAGAAAAAGCACTTCTGGAAGCTGCCAGTTTCTGGGAGAAAATCTGATCTCATGGACCAGTAAGAGGCAATCCACAATTGCATTATCAACCGCTGAAGTTGAATAGATAGCAGCTGCTGGATGCAGCACACAGATGCTCTGGATGAAGATTCAGCTTGAAGACTTCAATATATTTGAGAGTAACATTCCTATATTTTGTGATAACACTTCTGCAATTTGTTTATCTAGGAATCTTATTTTATATTCTAGGTCTAAGCATATAGGAATAAAACATCACGTTATTAGAGACTATATTCAAAAAGGAATTCTTTCCTTAAAATTTATTGACAGAGACCATCAATGGGCTGATGTCTTCACTAAACCACTTTCTGGAGATAGGTTTAATTTCATTCTGAAACATCTCAGCATGAAATTATGTCCAGAATAAGAGTTTTATTTATATATTCTATAACCTTCAGAATTTTATGTTTTTTTTGTGAACATCTGATCAATAATTCTTTAGAAGTTAGAAGGACAGTTGCATCAGGAACTATCTAAGAAGATCTGAATAGTTCATTTCAAAGATAGAAGCATGCAGTTCATATCATCAACATCTGTCATCCTCTCACAAGCGTCCTTCTAAGGCTGAGCACGCGTTCAAATTCTGAAGGAATTAATGCTTTGATTGGATGCATTGAAACACGTGTTATAATGGTAACTGTTTTATATCTCCATGCCATCTCCCTATTTTCAGGATTCATAAATACTGTGTAATCATTATTTTTTTCTCTTTATTACTGATTAAGTTTTCAACTTTCTTATGAATACACCATTCACTTTCACTCTCACTGCTTCTCTCTATTTTTCTTTCTAGTTTTTGTTTGCAAAACCCTCTTTCAAAAACACTCAACAGTCTGTGTGAACAATGGCTTCATCTTCCAACGCTCAGATTCCTCAATGTGCTCCTGGTTCATCTTCTTCAACTTCAGAAATATACGAAGAACCGTCAAGAACTCTTTTTACCCCCATTGATTCACTAGAGGTTCTCTGCGAACTCATCATTAATTTTGAAAGCATGAAAGAAAGCGGCTTTAATCTTACAGCAGATGTGGAATTTCAAGGATGGAACAAATATTTTGATCGTCTTCTGGGTCCAGTTTTCCTAAAATTGTTCAAGGAATTCTAGATTCACGCATCCACATCAAATCATCGAGTAACCTCATATGTGATGGGGAAAAATATTGTTATCACTGAAGATCTGATTGGAAGGTTGATTGGTCATAACGGCGGAGGAATCTGTTGCAGCGATATGGATGAGAAATATTCTGACCTAACAAGAATCTCGAGAGAGATTTTTACCTCTGGGAATCCATCCAATAAAATCAAAGACCTGAAGGACTACTTCAGAATATGGGCAAAAATCATTATGGGTTGTATTAACCATAGGAAGCCAACTAGCTCTCTTGATTACATCAACATAGATCAACAATTTCTGTTATATTTAATTGCAACAAAGGCAAAAATAAACCTCCCTTATTTGCTATTCAACCATCTGAGAACAAGTGTGAAGGAAACCAGAGAAGATGAAAGAACCAAGAGGGATTGGATACCTCTGGGTAGGCTAATTTCAGATATTCTGACTGAAAACAAATTAGTAGAATATATGACTGAAGCTCAGCAGATCAACACTCTGGAGGCATATGCTAGAAAACCTCTCAATGCTAAGAATCTGAAGAATATGAAGATCTTTGACAGCATTAAGAAGGATCCAACCATTGCAACCAAAGAAGTCATCACATCAAGAAGAGTCCCTCTGAAAGATTTCCCTCTGTTCTCTCAAGTAGATGCTTCACCAAAAATCATTATTAGATATCTGGAAGCATGCAAGATGGATGGGACTAATCCAGAGTTAGACATTTGTGATCTGCGTCAACAGGCTCCATAAGTTGTCTTCAAGAAGTCCAGAAAAAGGAAAGCTGCAGGAGAAGGATCCTCTCAGAAGACACCCAAACCTGCTAAGAAGAAAGGTAATTCTTCTTTTATTTCTGTTGTAGAATCAGTGATTTTTCCAACATCTGAAACACCCTCCTCTCCAAAACCAATAGAAGACCCCTCACCACAAACCTTTGAAGATTTTGATACAGAATTTGACCCATCGGTCACTCTAAAAAACATTTTGAATGAACCACACTCTCCTAATCCACATCTTGAACAAAATCATCCAGAACTTGCTCAAGTTCTTTCTGATATTGATCAATTTAATCTAGAATTTCAAGCTCCCCACACAGAAAATCCAAACTTCCAAGCTACCCACTCTGAAAATCCAAACGCTAACATTTCCCAACTAGAAAATCCAAATATTAACTCTGATACCACCACACCAGTTCCTGGAATAAAAAAACCTCTCATGGTTCAACAACCCCTCTCAATCCAAGACATTCCAGAAATTCCATCACCTTACCATTCCACTCCACCAAATACACCTCCATCGCCAATTATCATTTCTGATTCTCCTTCTCCCTCTCCCATTAATCCTCCAGAAGATCACCTAAGAACTATAATAGACTTAGAAGCGCTAAATCACCTTGCATCTAACTCTCACAAAATTGATATCCCCAAACCAAAACAAACTATCACCAAGGCAGATGTTGGTAGAAATTTACTGATTTTGAAACAGAGATAAATGAATGGGTTAACTCTTTGAAGCTAGCATGCTTAGAAAATCTGAATCCTGCTGCTTCTGACTCTCACTGGAACCAGTTCAGAAAATGGTACAATTATGAATCCCAGAAACTCAAGGAGTTAAGCTATGAAATGGCCCAACAGAACTTTTGTGATCAGCTAATTTTTTTTAAGGATCCAGTTCTGCGTCACTGGGAAAAGAAACCTAATCTTCAGTTGGACAATGCTCCTTGGAAAGAGCGCCAACCTTCAGAAGTTGATGAACCATGCTTTGATTTTCTTCCTCTGGTTACTATTCAATACAAATGCAAAGAGACTGAAGAAGCCACTAAGTCTGAAACTACTGCAGATTGTTCTGAGAAGCCTGCATCTTCTATGGATATACCTTCTTCATCTCTGGTTATGCAAACTCTAGAAGAGTTGAAGAAAGAAAACACGACGATAAAGGAAAGATTAGACAAGCAAGATGACACATGCAAAGAAATCAAACGAATGCCGGGAAAATAAGAGGAATCGAACACTCAGATTAAGAGCTTGCTGGAAGCGTTGTTCACACGACTTCCTCCACCTCAATCTTAGGTTTTTAAACACTTTTTTTCTTTACTGTATTCATTTTTCGTGTTTTGTTTGCCTCTGAACATGTTATTGCAATCAATTTTAATAAAATTCATCTTTTGACTCTGAATATTAGTGTTTATATTTATTTTTGATTCCTTAAAAAAAGGGGGAGAACGTAAGATACTTCTAATAATAGTATATTGAGACACAATCTCAAACATTTTGAATAGCATAACCTCTCTTTTTTTTAAAGCAAAACATGAATAAAACTCTGATGAAGACAAAAGTAGATGCATCCAAAGCTTTGATCAGAATGAACTTGAGGGAAGCAATTCATCTCTATCTGAGTACTCAACTCAGAAGGAGACTCTATAATGCTTTATGTTCTGCTTGTTTTGATTGAAATATCCTAGTTTTGGTCATCATCAAAAAGGGGAAGATTGTTAGAACATAGTTTAATTCTACAACCCTTGTAAGAGTTTTGATGATAAGAAACACAGAACAATTATGCACTCTAAAATTATATTTTGTTTTGTAGAGAAGTTCTGATGGAACATGATTAAAAGATAAGCTACAAGTCTGTTCCTGCTGTGAATCTAGACAATTCTCAAAAATCTCTAATGAAATAAGATAAGAAGTTACGCTAAAAGAAAGATGTTTTAACTCGGATTACACAACTCTGGGAAAGTAAGTCTAACGTTGCAAACAGGATCTTATGGCTCTGACCTTCAAAAGTTATGAATCAAGCAGCAACAGATACTTCAATGTTCTGAAGCGTTACAAATCAAATATTTCCATTTCAAGAGTAACAACTAGAAGGGAACAAGGATATTTATTTTAGGAAAGCACCTTAACTATCATTAATCAAGTTTCCAAATGATCATCCATGTTGTGCCTATTTAAACAAGAATTGAGGATAAATTGTTTACGATTTTTCACATCACTCAACAACGCTGCTATCTTTTCTAATCCTCAAACATACAATACTTTCAACTATGTAAAACATCATAATACTGTGATATTGTTTTGTAAAAACAATACTGTACACTATTTTACTCTTATATTATTTAGTGCTTTTTCTTGAGAAAAACCGGGTTGTGGTTATACTCAAGAAGATTTTGGCAGTTGTCAAAGTAGACTTGTAATCAAGATTGATTAGTGGATTAAGACCTCGTTGGAGAGAGGAGAAATCACCTTGACGGGTGGACTGGAGTAGTTTGAGTTCAAACGAACCCGGATAAAAATCAATGTGTTTTTTCCATTGAATTTTAAGATTCTAATTCACCTCCCCCCCCCCCCCCCTTCTTGTGTTTTTCAATTCTTCAATTGGTATCAGAGCGCCTGGTTCTGAGTTCAAACAGTTAACCGTGCTAGTAAAAGATCCAAGCTAAGAAAAACACTATGGTGGGACCAAGTCAGAACATCAGCAATGACTACCATGATGAGAAAGACAGAATCAGCGGCAAACCTCCAATCTTTGATGGAGAGAACTTTGATTACTGGAAAGACAGAATTGAAAGCTTCTTTTTGGCTCATGATGTTGATCTTTGGGATATGGTGATTGATGGGTACATACATCCGGTTGATGAAAGTGGGAAAAAGATTGACAGAAAAATAATGTGAAATAATCAAAAGCAAGACTTCAGAAATCATCACAAGGCCAGAACTATTATCTTGAGTGCCATGTCATATTCAGAGTATGAGAAGATCACAAACAGAGAGACAACAAAGCACATGTTTGATTCCCTAAGAATGACGCATAAAGGCAACACGCAAGTAAAAGAAGCCAAGGCCCTTGCGCTCATTCAGAAGTATGAAGCCTTCAAAATGGAAAAAGATGAAACCATTGAAGCAATGTTCTCAAGATTTAAAATTCTGGTCACTGGGCTGAAAGTTCTAGACAAAGGATATTCAACTGCTAATCATGTAAAGAAGATCATCAGAAGTTTACCAAAGAAATGAGGACCCATGGTCACTGCTCTCAAACTGGCAAAAGATCTGAACAAAAGATCTTTATAAGAACTTGTCAGCTCTCTTAGAAGCCATGAGATAGAGTTAGAAGATGATGAGCCCCAGAAGCAAGGTAAGCCTCTATCCCTACAAATCTAACAAAAAATATGATTCTTAAGTTTTGTAGGCAATAGAAGAAAACTCTGTAGGTTCCTCATCAAAAGAAGACGAATCATCTCTTCTCTCCAGAAGAGTAAATCAGCTGTGGAAGCACAGGAAAAGGAAATTCAGAAATTCCAGAAGAAAAGGGAATCAGTCTGAATCATCGTCTGGATATAAAAAATCTGAACCATCTTTTGAATACAGAAAGTCAACATACAGAGACATTGTCTGCTACGAGTGCAACAAACAAGGGCACTACAAAAGCGACTATCCAAGGCTTCAGAAGGAGAAACCTAAAAATAAGTTTGTTAAGGAGAAGAAGAAAAGTCTCATGGCAACATGTGTTAGAACAAAGTTTGAATCTACTACCCTATGTTTAAATTTTGATGATAACAAAATGAAAAGATATATTATTTATATGATTCATGTATGAACTATTTGCTGCCTAAATTACTACGTTCTGACTTGCAGATACTCTGATAGGTATAAGCAAGATCACGCCTAATTAGCATCAGAAATTTGGTTCTTGACATCAGCATCAGAAGTTGCTATATCAGAATACCAGAATCAGAAGATTAACTCACGTGTATGCTGAAGCCTGATGAACAGAACTGCGCTCAACACTCTGATAAATAAAACAACAGTTCATCAGCAGTTAAGTAGAGTCAGAATGAGCCAAGCCAGAACATGCATTAAGTAAGCAACGGTACTGAGCATTGAAAGCAAATTATTACCAAAGGCCTCATTCCAGACAAGATCTGCTCGATAAGGAAAGTTTGTTATTAGCATTGAATCAAGAATATTGCTCCAACGTTCACAATCTCAGTGCTATATAAACAAGACTATGAAGATTGAATTGGCTAATGCTCTCCAACTCTTTACACGCCTAAAAGCTGATCATAATCTTCCTTCTCTCAGTTTGCTAAACGCTACACATCCTCTTACTCAATTATTGTTTAGCAATCTAGTTTCCAAGCTTAAAGTTGTGTATACATCACAGTTGTGATACAGTTTTGTAGAAAACATTCACACACTTAGATTCATCTTCTTTGTAAGAAAGTGTTTCCTTGACAAACCGGGTTGTGGTTTGCATCAAGAAGGCTTTAGCAGTTGTTAAAGCAGTTTGTAATATTCAGTTGAATATAGTGGATTAAGACCTCGTTGGAGAGAGGCGAAATCACCTTGACGGGTGGACTGGAGTAGTTTAAGATCAAACGAACCAGGATAAAAATATCTTGTTCATTGCATTGATTTTCAGTTTTACAATTCAACCCCCCCTTCTTGTGTTTTTCACTTCTTCAATTGGTATCAGAGCACCTGGTTCTGAGCTAAAACACTTAACCGTGTCAGTACAAGATCCAGCGTCAGAAAAACACAATGGCAGGAAACTTTTCTCACACCAGCAATGACAACCATGAGGACAGAGACAGATTCAGCGGCAAACCTCCAATCTTTGATGGAGAAAACTTTGATTACTGGAAAGACATAATTGAAAGCTTCTTTCTGGCACATGATGCTGATCTGTGGGATATGGTGACAGATGGATACACGCACCCTGTGAATGCAAGCGGTCAGAAGATTGATAGAAAAACAATGTCTGACCAACAAAAGCGTGACTTCAAGAATCACCACAAGGCCAGAACCATCCTCCTTAGCGCCATCTCCTATACTGAATATGAAAAGATCTCCAACAGAGACACAGCAAAGAACATTTTTGACTCACTCAGAATGACGCATGAGGGCAACGTTCAGGTCAAAGAAACTAAAGCTCTGACGCTCATTCAGAAGTATGAGGCGTTCAAAATGGAAGAATCTGAATCCATTGAAACAATGTTCTCAAGATTCCAGATTCTGGTAGCTGGTCTCAAGGTTCTGGATAAAGGATACTCTACTGCTGACCATGTCAAGAAAATCATCAGAAGTTTACCCAAGCAGTGGAGACCAATGGTTACAGCTCTGAAGCTAGCTAAAGATCTCAACAAAATCACTCTGGAGGAACTTATCAGCTCCCTCAGAAGTCATGAGATAGAGCTAGAAGCTGACGAGACTCAGAAGCAAGGTAAGCCTTTAGCATTAAAATCTAACAAAAATCTGAGTCTAAAGTTTTGCAGGCAGTTGAAGAAACATCTGATGGATCCTCATCAGAAGAAGACGAACTCTCCCTCCTCTCCAGAAGAGTAAATCAACTGTGGAAGCAAAGACAAAGGAAGTTCAGGAATCCCAGAAGATCTGATCAGAACGAGTCTTCTTCCAGATACAGAAGGACAGATTCTTCCTCTGGATACAGAAGATCTAAAGGCTCCTCAAGTAGCAAAAAGCCAAACACCAAGGACATCATCTGCTATGAGTGCAATGAGCAAGGACACTACAAGAGTGACTGCCCAAAGCTTCAGAGGGAAAAGCCCAAAAAGAAGTTTGGAAGAGAGAAGAAGAAAAGTCTCATGGCTACATGGGATGACTCTGACTCGTCCGAAGCTGACTCGGAATCAGATGATGAGAGAGCCAACATAGCTCTCATGGCTAATATTTCAGAAGATAGTGAAGCTTCTGAATCAGACTCTGAATCAGACACTGAAGAGGTATTTCCTAACTTTGCTGTTAATTTTACCAAGGTTGAACTTGCTGAAAGCCTTAATGAGATTCTGGAAAGGTATCAGCAAATTAGAGTTAAATTCAGAGACCTGAAAAGGAATCTTGAATCTGACTCTAATAAGACTGAGAGTCTCAAATTGGAGAATTCTGAGCTGAGAAATAAGATTTCAAAATTAGAAAACACCTTACAAAACTCTCAGAAGGAACCAATTTCTGAAACTCCCAGCAACGCTGATGAGATCATCAAGGAGTATGATCACAGTTTCCATAAGTTCCTTGCTAAAAGCATAGATAGAAGCAAAATGGCTTCAATGATCTATGGAGTTAGCAGAAACGGCAGGAAAGGAATAGGATACCAAGGTAAGGATCCTACACCAAAGAATGTCATGGACTTAACCATTAAATACACTCCTCTGAATTCACATTTTGTGTATGGTCACACACATGATATTAAATACACTAGCAGTAAGCACTCTGTGAAACCAAAATTCAACCAGAGTTTTGGTAAAACTAACAAATCAGGACCCAAGAAAATCTGGGTACCTAAGGATAAAATAATACATGTTGCAGATATCTTTAGCAACAAGTCAGAAACACCAGTCATGGTACCTGGACTCTGGCTGCTCGCGACACATGACGGGAAGAAGGCATATGTTCCAAAGCCTGGAACTTAAGCCTGGAGGCCACGTTGGCTTTGGAGGCAATCAGAGGGGAAAGATAATTGGCTCTGGAACTGTAGGTAATGGAAATCTTCCCTCTATTAATAATGTTCTGCTAGTAGATGGATTGATGCATAATCTGTTATCCATAAGTCAATTAAGTGATAACGGTTATGATATAATCTTTAATCAAAAATCATGTAAAGCTGTTAGTCAGAAAGATGGGACTATCCTGTTTAATGGTAAGAGGAAAAACAACATTTACAAAATCAAACTTTCTGAACTAAAAGAGTCAGAATGTAAAGTGCCTTCTGTCTGTTAACAACGAGCAGTGGATCTGGCACAGAAGATTGGGGCATGTTAGTATGAGAAGAATATCTCAGATTAACAAACTCAATCTGGTCAGAGGACTTCCTAATTTGAAGTTCAATTCAGATGCTCTGTGTGAAGCATGTCAGAAAGGCAAGTTTGCAAAACCTTCTTTTAAATCTAAAAATGTTGTTTCTACCTCTAAGCCATTAGAACTTCTGCACATTGACTTATTTGGACCAGTTAAAACTGCTTCAGTCAGTGGCAAGAAGTATGGGTTAGTAATCGTAGATAACTATAGCAGATGGACATGGGTAAAGTTCTTAAGACACAAGGACGAGTCACACTCTGTGTTTGTTTCCTTCTGTAACCAAGTTCAGAATGAAAAGGATCTTAGAATCGTTAAAGTCAGAAGCGATCATGGTGGAGAATTTGAAAACAAAGATTTTGAGTCATTCTTTAATGACAGAGGCATTCTGCATGATTTCTCTTGTCCTAGAACTCCCCAACAAAATGGAGTTGTAGAACGAAAGAACAGAACATTGCAAGAAATGGCCAGAACCATGATCAATGAGACAAACATTGCTAAGATCTTCTGGGCAGAGGCAATAAACACAGCGTGCTACATTCAGAATAGAATCTCAATAAGACCTATTCTGGAAAAGACTCCATATGAATTGTGGAAGAACAGAAAGCCCAACATTTCATATTTTCATCCATTTGGATGTACTTGTTTTATGTTAAATACAAAGAATTATTTGAACAAGTTTGACTCTAAAGCACAAAAGTGTATTATCTTAGGATACTCTGAACGCTCAAGAGGGTACAGAGTATACAATACAGAAACACAGATTGTGGAAGAATCAATCAGTGTTCGTTTTGATGATAAGCTTGACTCTGAAAAGTCAAAGCAGAATGAAATCTTTGCAGGTATGGAAATTGAATTTACAGGTTATGAAGACAAGTCATCAGAAGCTCTCAACATAGACACTCCTTCAACGTCTGAAAGGAGCACTACTAGAAATCCTACAACAGCTGCTGATCAACCTCCGAAGAGATTACCCAGAAGCAGCTTGGATCACCCAGAAGAGACTATCTTAGGAAGAAAGGAAGATCCAATCAGAACGAGAGCAAGCTTCAGAAACTCTGAAGAAACTCTCATGGGACTTGTGTCTCTGATTGAACCTTCTTCTATTGATGAAGCACTTCTGGATAATGACTGGATTCTGGAAATGCAAGAAGAGCTGAATCAATTCACCAGAAATGACGTATGGGATCTCGTTCCCAGACCAAAAGGATTCAACGTCATTGGAACAAGATGGGTGTTCAGAAACAAGCTAAATGAACAAGGTGAAGTCATCAGAAACAAGGAACGACTGGTTGCACAAGGTTATAGTCAGCAAGAGGGAATAGACTATACAGAAACATTTGCCCCATTCGCCAGGTTAGAATCTATCAGACTTTTAATTTCATTTGCTGTTAATAGAGGCATCACTCTGTATCAGATGGATGTCAAAAGTGCATTCTTAAATGGTTATATAGAAGAAGAGATTTATGTGCACCAACCCCCTGGTTTTGAAAATACAAAACATCCAGAACATGTTTTCAAACTAAAGAAGTCACTATATGGTCTGAAACAAGCTCCCAGAGCTTGGTATGAAAGGCTAAGTAACTTTCTATTAGAAAATGAATTTACCAGAGGGAAGGTGGACACTACCTTATTCTGTAAGTCAGTTAAGAATGACATCTTAGTCTGTCAAATTTACATCGATGATATTATTTTTGGTTCTACTAATCCTTCTCTTAGAATAAAATTTTCTAAGTGTATGCAGGCAGAATTTGAGATGAGCCTCATGGGGGAACTGAAATTCTTTCTAGGAATTCAGATCAATCAAACTCCAGAGGGAACTTACATTCATCAGAGCAAATACATCAGAGATCTTCTGAAGAAATTTGACCTCTCAGAATGTAAGCCATCAAAGATTCCAATGCATCCCACGTGCATTCTGGAAAGAGAAGAGGTAAGCAAAAATGTAGAACAGAAAGTCTACAAAGGTATGATTGGTTCTCTCCTCTATCTGACTGCTTCAAGACCTTATATATTATTCAGTGTTTGTATTTGTGCTAGATTCCAATCAGATCCTAGAGAATCTCACTTAATAGCTGTTAAGCGAATTTTCAAGTATCTGAAAGGTACTACTAATCTGGGTCTGTTTTATAGAAAATCTAGTGATTACAGTTTAGTAGGCTACTGCGATGCTGACTTTGCTGGAGACAGAGTGGAGCGTAAAAGTACTTCTGGAAGCTGCCAGTTTCTGGGAGAAAATCTGATCTCTTGGTCCAGCAAAAGGAAATCTACAATTGCGCTATCAACAGCAGAAGCTGAGTACATAGCAGCAGCAGGATGTAGCACACAAATGCTCTGGATGAAAAGTCAGCTTGAAGACTTCCAGATTTTTGAGAGTAACATTCCTATACTCTGTGATAATACTTCTGCTATTTGCTTAAGTAAGAATCCCATTTTACATTCTAGAGCTAAGCATATAGAGATAAAACATCATTTCATTAGGGACTATATTCAGAAAGGAATTTTGAATTTAAAATTTATAGATACAGACCATCAATGGGCTGATATCTTCACTAAACCCCTTTCTGAAGATAGGTTTAATTTCATTCTGAAACATCTCAGCATGAAAAGTTGCCCAGAGTGAAAAGGTTTTACTTCCATATATTTATCTTCAGAATGTATTTATTTTACTGTGAACTTCTGATCAATCTCCTTTCAGAAAGATAGAACATGCAGATTGTATCAGATGCAAGTCTAAAGATCTGAGAGTCTAAGCTCAAAGACAGACGTGTTTATCACTACATCAAACAAGTGTCATCAAATCATCAACAAATCTCTGAAGCAGAATGCGTGCACGCTTCTGAGAAGGCAAAACGCTGATTGGGTGCATTGAGACACATGTCTGGTAACCGTTTTTAAGTATCTTTCTCAAATCCCCCAAAATCAGCAAGCATTAAATGAAAGTAATCATGTTTTTAAAACGTAATCATGATTTTATTTCTCTCTCTTAAAAACGTTTACAATTTCAAAATATTCTGAACTCTATTTAAACACGTTAACCTCTCATTTTAATCTTTTACAGTTTCTCACTATTTCTCAAGCATTCTCTGCATTTTTCTGAGCTCATCTCTTGCAAACCCTTTTTCTCAGTTTCTTCTCAAAATCTTTTAGTGTGAACATGGCAACCTCCAGCAGTGCTTCTGCAGGTTCTCAGAAGAAAGCATCATCTGAATAGTATAAAGTGCCATTCAGAACACTCCTCACTCCTGTGAAGAATCTTGAAGTGTTATCTGAATTGATCATTGATTTTGGAAGCTTGAAGGAAAACGGTTTTGACCTAACAGAAGAAGTTAGGGCACAGAAATGGCAAAGGTATTTTGACAGGTTGGTTGGACCAACATTCCCTATGTTAGTGAAGGAGTTCTGGATTCATGCGACAGCTTCAACGCATCAAGTCACCTCCTACATTATGGGGAAGAAGATTGTGATCACTGAGGATCACATAGCAAGGTTAATAGGCTACAGTGGAGGTGGCGTCCGCTGTATTGATATGGCTGAGAGATGTGCTGACGTGGGCGTCATAGCTGAAAGGATTTTCACCCATGGGGTGCCCAGCAGCAAGATCAAAGATCTGAAGGATCATCACAGAGTTTGGGCGAAGATAATTCTAGGGTGCTTCAACCATAGGAAGCCAACTAGTTCCCCTGATTACATAAATGTGGATCAGCAGTTTCTGATCTACTTTATTAATCAGAAGGTAAAAATCAACTTGGCTCATCTTCTGTTCAACCACCTCAGAACAAGCGTGAAGGAAACTAGGGAAGAAGAAAGAACAAAGAGGGATTGGATACCCTTTGGAAGGTTGATATCAGATATTCTGACAGAGAATAGGCTGATAGAGCATCTGATAGAAGCTCAAGAGTTAAGCACCATTGAACCAACAGTTGGGAAGCCTCTGAACGCGAAGAACTTGAAGAAAATGAAGTTGATAGAGAATATCAAAAAGGAACCCAGCGCTACTCCTATTGCTGATATCACCAGCAGAAGAGTTCCACTGAGTGACTTTCCTTTATTCTCTCAGATAGAATCCAAGCCAGTGGTAGTTCTCAGATATATGGACACGTGCAAAGCTGATGGCACAGATCCAAATCTGAAGATCAAAGATCTGCACCAACCTCAACCAGAAGTGACTCTGAAGAAGACGAAGAAAAGGAAGGCACCTTCAGAAGGATCATCCCAGCAGACACCCAAGAAAAGAGGTAATTTATCTGCTGCTTCTGTTTTAAATTCTTCTACTATTCCAACATCTATTCCACCTCCAACCTCTCATAGAATCTCAATCCCCATCCCAACAATAGATGAAACTGAACCAGAAGATGACCCTTCTGAGGCACTACAACTCAGAAGACCCAGAACCAAACATCCCAAACCAACAATATCAACAACATCAGCAATTGACAAAGTGCTGTCTGACATTGATCAACACACTTCTGATCACTCCTCCAATCCAAACTCTGAACCACAAATTGTCCCTCCTCCACAACCAGAACAACAACAACCACTCTCATCCATTCCAGAAGAACCTCTCATCCCTGAACAACCAGAAATTCCAACAACTTCTCCTCAACCAGCAATTCCGTCTCCCTCTCCTCAACCAGAAATTCATCCACCATCACCTCAACCTGAGTTTCATCACTCTGAAACTCCTTCTCCTCCTCCTTCTGAACCTCATTCACCTCAACCATCACCTCTGGCAATCCAGCTGCCATGTGGAACAACAGTCACAATGGCCCAGTTACCATCCTCACCAAAATCTACACCACCAAATACTCCCAAAACACCAAACAGTCCAATCATTATTTCTGATTCTCCCACTCCATCTCCAAAACAAACAGCTGCCAAGCAAACCACCGAAAACCCCAGCAGGACCTTCATAGACTTAATAATCTTTGACCGTCTTGCTGATCTGAAACATAAAATAGCCATCCCAAAACCAAAACAACCAGATGTTGGCTCTGGTATTATGAATTTTGAAACAGGTATGCAGCAGTGGATTGCTTCTCTGAAGCAAGTCTGTCCTGGAATTATTGACCCAGCTGCCTCTGACCAGCTCTGGTCACAATTCAGAATTTGGGTACGTGCTGAAGCCCTCAAGTTGCAGGATATCAACTATGAGCAGGCACAACAGAACTTTAGCAAGCTGCTGAAGGAAGTTGAAAGTCAGCTGCCTCAGGAAGCCGTGCTCCCTCTGGATAGTGAGCCTTGGTCTGAGAAACAGCTAGCTTCAAAGGTGCAACCAGAAGAAGACAAGACCATTCAAGCTGAAGCAATTCAAGCAGAAGATGTTGCAGAAAGCTCTCAGAAGCTTCCTGCTTCTGATGTTTCTCAAGCTGCCTTGGACAGGCAGACTCTGGAAGAGCTGAAGCTGAATGACATGCGTCTGCAGCAGAGGATGGATGAAAACGACCAGAAGATGAAAGAAAGAATGGATGTGCAGGATAACAAGATTGACACAGTTGTTAGCATGGTGCACAAGCAGAATGAGACTGCTGATCAGATCAAAGCCATGCTGGAGAACCTGTTCACACGCTTTCCTCCCCAACCTTAGTTTTTTCATTCATGTCATTTTCATGTTTTCCTTGATTATCTGATGTACTGCTTTAATATGTTTTGTCTGATTCTGAACCTTTTAATATGACAAGTTTTTCTGATCTTATTTGTTTTAGCACATCACCTACACTTTTTGATTGCTGACAAAAAGGGGGAGAACAAGAATGATATTTTAAACAATAACGGATTACTAAGACAGAAATTCTCGAATATTCTAACTCTGTTATACTTGAATATGTTTTCTGTTTTGCTTAAGTCTACAGGTACAAGAAAGCACCATGATACCCTGAAGACTAAAGCTCTGAACCTCTGACCCGCTCTGATACTCTGACCCAAAGCAAAGCTCTGACAAGAAAAGCTCTGACACGCTGATCTGAAGCTCTGCTCTGATATGCTGATCTAAAGCGTTTGATAGTCAAAGACTCTGATACTCTGATGTTCAAAGAAAGGCAAAAAGATCTGATTCTGAAGAACTCTTGGAATCAAAAAGGGAAGTAATAAATTCAGGGGGAGTATCTCTCAACTCTTATCCCTTATCTTTGATAACCTCTTACTCTGATACATCTCTCTGATACCTTTTCACGTTATTTTCAATTAAAAATATTCAATTTTTGTCATCATCAAAAAGGGGGAGATTGTTAGAACAAAGTTTGAATCTACTACCCTATGTTTAAGTTTTGATGATAACAAAATGAAAAGATATATTATTTATATGATTCATGTATGAACTATTTGCTGCCCAAATTACTACGTTCTGATTTGCAGATACTCTGATAGGTATAAGCAAGATCACACCTAATCATCATCAGAAATTTGGTTCTTGACATCAGCATCAGAAGTTGCTATATCAGAATACCAGAATCAGAAGATTAACTCACGTGTATGCTGAAGCCTGATGAACAGAACTGCGCTCAACACTCTGATAAATAAAACAACAGTTCATCAGCAGTTAAGCAGAGTCAGAATGAGCCAAGCCAGAACATGCATTAAATAAGCAACGGTACTGAGCATTGAAAGAAAATTATTACCAACGACCTCATTCCAGACAAGATCTGCTCGATAAGGAAAGTTTGTTATTAGCATTGAATCAAGAATATTGCTCCAACGTTCACAATCTCAGTGCTATATAAACAAGACTATGAAGATTGAATTGGCTAATGCTCTCCAACTCTTTACACGCCTAAAAGCTGATCATAATCTTCCTTCTCTCAGTTTGCTAAACGCTACACATCCTCTTACTCAATTATTGTTTAGCAATCTAGTTTCTAAGCATAAAGTTGTGTATACATCACAGTTGTGATACAGTTTTGTAGAAAACATTCACACACTTAGATTCATCTTCTTTGTAAGAAAGTGTTTCCTTGACAAACCGGGTTGTGGTTTGCATCAAGAAGGCTTTAGCAGTTGTTAAAGCAGTTTGTAATATTCAGTTGAATATAGTGGATTAAGACCTCGTTGGAGAGAGGCGAAATCACCTTGACGGGTGGACTGGAGTAGTTTGAGATCAAACGAACCAGGATAAAAATATCTTGTTCATTGCATTGATTTTCAGTTTTACAATTCAACCCCCCTCCCTTCTTGTGTTTTTCACTTCTTCAACATGGGATGACTCAGACTCTTCAAAAGCAGACATTGAATCAGAAGATGAAAGAGCCAAAATTGCCTCGATGGCCAACATATCAGAAGATACTGGATCATTTGGATTAGAATCAGATTCAGAGGCAGAAGAGGTATTTTCTAACTTTAATGAATCTCAATTAGAGGAGAGTCTGTTAGAAATTCTAGAAAGGTATCAAAAGCTTTGAGTCATAAACAAGAACCTGAAAAAGGATCTAGTTTCTGACTCTGAAGAAACTAAGAATCTGAGACTAGAAAACTCTGAGCTGAAAGAAAAAATTTTAAAACTTGAAAATGATTTACAAAATACTCATAAGGAAGCTGTCTCATAAGTTCCTTGTAACCCTGATACAATCATAAAGGAATATGATCACAGCTTTCAGAAGTTCCTCGCTAAAAACATAGATAGAAGCAAGATGGCTTCAATGATCTATGGAGTTAGTAGAAATGGCAAAAAAGGGATAGGATACAAAGGTAAAGTATCCCAACCTAAGAAAGTCAAAGATTTGGTTATTAAACGCACTCCTATGAAATCTCACTTTACCTATGGGCACACACATGACTTAAAATATACTAGTAATGATTTCACTACTAAACAAAATTTCAAACAAAATTTTGGTAACTCTAACAAACAAGGACCCAAAAAGATATGGGTACCTAAGGATAAAATTGTATATGTAGCAGATATCTTTCACAGAAAGATTGAAACACCAATCCTGGTACCTGGACTCTGGATGCTCTCGACACATGACGAAAAGAAAGCTTATGTTCCAAAGCTTGGAGCTTAAATCTGGAGGCTATGTAGGTTTTGGAGGCAATCAGAAAGGGAAGATCATTGGCTCTAGAACAGTTGGTAACGGTAATCTTTCTTATATTACTAATGTTCTGTTAGTGGATGGATTAATGCATAACTTGTTATCCATAAGTCAATTAAGTGATAATAGTTATGATATAATCTTTAATCAAAAATCATGTAAAGCTGTTAGTCAGAAAGATGAATTTATCCTCTTTAATGGAAAGAGAAAGAACAATATTTACAAAATAAAAGTTTTTGAACTAAAAAGTCAGAATGTAAAATGCCTATTGTCTATTAACGATGAGCAATGGGTCTGACACAGAAGATTGGGGCATGTTAGTATGAGAAGAATATCTCATATTAACAAACTCAATATGGTCAGAGGACTTCCTAACCTGAAGTTCAGCTCAAATGCTCTATGTGAACCATGTCAAAAAGGTAAATTTGCAAAACCCCCTTTTAAAGCAAAAAATGTTATTTCTACCTCTAGACCATTAGAACTTCTACACATAGATCTATTTGGACCAGTGAAAACTGCATCCATTAGTGGCAAGAAGTTTGGATTAGTGATCATAGATGACTATAGCAGATGGACATGGGTAAATTTCTTAAGACACAAGGATGAGTCATACTCTATGTTCCTTGCTTTCTGTAACCATGTCCAAAATGAAAAGGATCTTAGAATTGTTAACGTCAGAAGTGATCATGGTGGAGAATTTGAAAACAAAAATTTTGAAATATTTTTTAATGAGAATGGCATCTCTCATGATTTCTCTTGTCCTAAAAATCCCCAACAAAATGGAGTTGTAGAATGAAAGAATAAAACTTTACAAGAAATGGCCAGAACCATGATCAACGAGACTAACATTGCTAAGAACTTTTGGGCAGAAGCAATTAATACAGCGTGTTACATTCAGAATAGAATCTCCATAAGACCTATTCTGGATAAGACTCCATATGAATTGTGGAAGAACAGAAAGCCCAACATCTTGTATTTCTATCCATTTGGATGTATTTGTTTTATTCTTAACACCAAAGAACATCTGAACAAGTTTGTCTCTAAAGCACAAAAGTTTATTATGTTAGAATACTATGAATGCTCAAGAGGCTACATAGTATACAACACAGAAACACAGATTGTAGAAGAGTCAATTAATGTTAGATTTGATGATAAGCTTGGCCCTCAAAAGTCAAAGCAAAATGAATCTCTTACAGATATAGAAGTACAATTTACAGGTACTGAAGACACGACTTCAGAAGTTCCTAACAAAGAATCACAAACAACATCATAAGGAGATGTCACAACCATTACAGCAACATCTGAAGAACCTCTCCAGAAAAGACTATCCAGAAGCAGCCTAGCTCATCCTGAAGACAAAATTCTTGGAAAGAAGGAAGATCCAATCAGAACAAGATCCACATTCAGAAACTCTGAAGAATCTCTCATGGGATTAGTATCTCTGATTGAGCCAACTTCCATTGATGAAGCTCTTCTGGACAATGATTGGATACTGGCTATGCAGGAGGAATTAAATAAATTCACAAGAACTGATGTGTGGGATCTGGTTCCCAAACCAAAAGGGTTCAACGTCATTGGAATAAAATGGGTATTCAGAAACAAGTTGAATGAGCAAGGAGAAGTCATCAGAAAAAAAGCACGGTTGGTTGCACACGGTTATAGTCAGCAAGAGGGGACAGACTATACAGAAACCTTTGCTCCAGTCGCCAGGTTAGAATCTATCAGACTTTTAATTTCCTTCGCTGTGAATAATGGCATCACCCTCTATCAGATGGATGTCAAAAGTGCATTCCTAAATGGATACATTGATGAAGAAGTTTATGTGCACCAACCCCCTGGTTTTGAAAATTCCAAACATCCAGAATATGTTTTCAAACTAAAGAAATCACTATATGGTCTGAAACAAGCTCCCAAAGCTTGGTATTAAAGAGTAAGTAGCCTTCTGTTAGAAAATGATTTCACCAGATGGAAAGTGGACACAACCTTATTCTGTAAGCCATTTAAGAATGACATTCTAGTTTGTCAAATTTATGTAGATGATATTATTTTTGGATCTACTAAAGCCTCTTTGGGAAGAGAATTTGCTAAGTCTATGCAGGCAGAGTTTGAAATGAGCTTGATGGGAGAACTCAAATTCTTTCTGGGCATTCAAATCAATCAAACTCCAGAAGAAACCTACATACACCAGAGCAAATACGTCAAAGAACTTCTGAAGAAATTTGACTTATCAGAATGTAGGCCATCCAAGAGTCCAATGTATCCTACATGCATTCTGGAAAAGGAAGAGGTAAGTAAAAAGGTAGAACAGAAGATCTACATAGGTATGATTCGTTCTCTCTTATATCTTATAGCTTCAAGACCTGATATTCTATACAGTGTATGTTTATGTTCTAGATTCCAATCAGATCCTAGAGAATCTCACTTAACAGTTGTTAAGCGGATTTTCAAGTATCTGAAAGGTACTACTAATCTTGGTCTATTTTATAGAAAAACCAATGAATACAAATTAGTAGGGTACTGTGATGCTGACTTTGCTGGAGACAGAGTAGAAAGAAAAAGCACTTCTGGAAGCTGCCAGTTTCTGGGAGAAAATCTGATCTCATGGACCAGTAAGAGGCAATCCACAATTGCATTATCAACCGCTGAAGCTGAATACATAGCAGCTGCTGGATGCAGCACACAGATGCTCTGGATGAAGATTCAGCTTGAAGACTTCAATGTATTTGAGAGTAACATTCCTATATTTTGTGATAACACTTCTGCAATTTGTTTATCTAGGAATCTTATTTTATATTCTAGGTCTAAGCATATAGGAATAAAACATCACGTTATTAGAGACTATATTCAAAAAGGAATTCTTTCCTTAAAATTTATTGACAGAGACCATCAATGGGCTGATGTCTTCACTAAACCACTTTCTGAAGATAGGTTTAATTTCATTCTGAAACATCTCAGCATGAAATTATGTCCAGAATAAGAGTTTTATTTATATATTCTATAACCTTCAAAATTTTATGTTTTTTTTGTGAACATCTGATCAATAATTCTTTAGAAGTTAGAAGGACAGTTGCATCAGGAACCATCTAAGAAGATCTGAATAGTTCATTTCAAAGATAGAAGCATGCAGTTCACATCATCAACATCTGTCATCCTCTCACAAGCGTCCTTCTAAGGCTGAGCACGCATTCAAATTCTGAAGGAATTAAAGCTTTGATTGGATGCATTGAAACACGTGTTATATTGGTAACTATTTTATATCTCCATGCCATCTCCCTATTTTCAGGATTCATAAATACTGTGTAATCATTATTTTTTTCTCTTTATTACTGATTAAGTTTTCAACTTTCTTATAAATACACCATTCACTTTCACTCTCACTTCTTCTCTCTATTTTTCTTTCTAGTTTTTGTTTGCAAAACCCTCTTTCAAAAACACTCAACAGTCTGTGTGAACAATGGCTTCATCTTCCAGCGCTCAGATTCCTCAATGTGCTCCTGGTTCATCTTCTTCAACTGCAGAAATATACGAAGAACCGTCAAGAACTCTTTTTACCCCCATTGATTCACTAGAGGTTCTCTGCGAACTCATCATTAATTTTGAAAGCATGAAAGAAAGCGGCTTTAATCTTACAGCAGATGTGGAATTTCAAGGATGGAACAAATATTTTGATCGTCTTCTGGGTCCATTTTCCTAAAATTGGTCAAGGAATTCTAGATTCACGCATCCACATCAAATCATCGAGTAACCTCATATGTGATGGGGAAGAAGATTGTTATCACTGAAGATCTGATTGGAAGGTTAATTGGTCATAACGGCGGAGGAATCTGTTGCAGCGATATGGATGAGAAATGTTCTGACCTAACAAGAATCTCGAGAGAGATTTTTACCTCTGGGAAGCCATCCAATGAAATCAAAGACCTGAAGGACTACTTCAGAATATGGGCAAAAATCATTATGGGTTGTATTAACCATAGGAAGCCAACTGGCTCTCTTGATTACATCAACATAGATCAACAATTTCTGTTATATTTCATTGCAACAAAGGCAAAAATAAACCTCCCTTATTTGCTATTCAACAATATGAGAACAAGTGTGAAGGAAACCAGAGAAGATGAAAGAACCAAGAGGGGTTGGATACCTCTGGGTAGGCTAATTTCAGATATTCTGACTGAAAACAAATTAGTAGAATATATGACTGGAGCTCAGCAGATCAACACTCTGGAGGCATATGCTAGAAAACCTCTCAATGCTAAGAATCTAAAGAATATGAAGATCATTGATAGCATTAAGAAGGATCCAACCATTGCAACCAAAGAAGTCATCACATCAAGAAGAGTCCCTCTGAAAGATTTCCCTCTGTTCTCTCAAATAGATGCTTCACCAGAAATCATTATTAGATATCTGGAAGCATGCAAGATGGATGGGACTAATCCAGAGTTAGACATTTGTGATCTGCGTCAACAGGTTCCATAAGTTGTCCTCAAGAAGTCCAGAAAAAGGAAAGTTGCAGGAGAAGGATCCTCTCAGAAGACACCCAAAGCTGCTAAGAAGAAAGGTAATTCTTCTTTTATTTCTGTTGTAGAATCAGTGATTTTTCCAACATCTGAAACACCCTCCTCTCCAAAACCAATAGAAGACCCCTCACCACAAACCTTTGAAGATTTTGATACAGAATTTGACCCCTCGGTCACTCTAAAAAACATTCTGAATGAACCACACTCTCCTAATCCACATCTTGAACAAAATCAGCCAGAACTTGCTCAAGTTCTTTCTGATATTGATCAATTTGATCTATAATTTCAAGCTCCCCACACAGAAAATCAAAACTTCCAAGCTACCCACTCTGAAAATCCAAACGCTAACATTTCCCAACCAAAAAATCCAAGTATTAACTCTGATACCACCACACCAGTTCCTGGAATAAAAAAACCTCTCATGGTTCAACAACCCCTCTCAATCCAAGACATTCCAGAAATTCCATCACCTTACCATTCCACTCCACCAAATACACCTCCATCGCCAATTATCATTTCTGATTCTCCTTCTCCCTCTCCCATTAATCCTCCAGAAGATCACCTAAGAACTATAATAGACTTAGAAGCGCTAAATCACCTTGCATCTAACTCTCACAAAATTGATATCCCCAAACCAAAACAAACTATCACCAAGGCAGATGTTGGTAGAAATTTACTGATTTTGAAACAGAGATAAATGAATGGGTTAACTCTTTGAAGCTAGCATGCTTAGAAAATCTGAATCCTGCTGCTTCTGACTCTCACTGGAACCAGTTCAGAAAATGGTTCAATTATGAATCCCAGAAACTCAAGGAGTTAAACTATGAAATGGCCCAACAGAACTTTTGTGATCAGCTAAATTTTTTTAAGGATCCAGTTCTGCGTCACTGGGAAAAGAAACCTAATCTTCAGTTGGACAATGCTCCTTGGAAAGAGCTCCAACCTTCAGAAGTTGATGAACCATGCTTTGATTGTCTTCCTATGGTTACTGTTCAAGACAGATGCAAAGAGACTGAAGAAGCCACTAAGTCTGAAACTGCTACAGATTGTTCTGAGAAGCCTGCATCTTCTATGGATATACCTTCTTCATCTCTGGTTATGCAAACTCTAGAAGAGTTGAAGAAAGAAAACACGACGATAAAGGAAAGATTAGACAAGCAAGATGACACATGCAAAGAAATCAAACGAATGCCGGGAAAAGAAGAGGAATCGAACACTCAGATTAAGAGCTTGTTGGAAGCGTTGTTCACACGACTTCCTCCACCTCAATCTTAGGTTTTTAAACACTTTTTTCTTTACTGTATTCATTTTTCGTGTTTTGTTTGCCTCTGAACATGTTATTGCAATCAATTTTAATAAAATTCATCTTTTGACTCTGAATATTAGTGTTTATATTTATTTTTGATTCCTTAAAAAAAGGGGGAGAACGTAAGATACTTCTAATAATAGTATATTGAAACACAATCTCAAACATTTTGAATAGCATAACCTCTCTTTTTTTAAAGCAAAACATGAATAAAACTCTGATGAAGACAAAAGTAGATGCATCCAAAGCTTTGATCAGAATGAACTTGAGGGAAGCAATTCATCTCTATCTGAGTACTCAACTCAGAAGGAGACTCTATAATGCTTTATGTTCTGCTTATTTTGATTGAAATATCCTAGTTTTGGTCATCATCAAAAAGGGGAAGATTGTTAGAACATAGTTTAATTCTACAACCCTTGTAAGAGTTTTGATGATAAGAAACACAGAACAATTATGCACTCTAAAATTATATTTTGTTTTGTAGAGAAGTTCTGATGGAACATGATTAAAAGATAAGCTACAAGTCTGTTCCTGCTGTGAATCTAGACAATTCTCAAAAATCTCTAATGAAATAAGATAAGAAGTTACGCTAAAAGAAAGATGTTTTAACTCGGATTACACAACTCTGGGAAAGTAAGTCTAACGCTGCAAACAGGATCTTATGGCTCTGACCTTCAAAAGTTCTGAATCAAGCAGCAACAGATACTTTAATGTTCTGAAGCGTTACAAATCAAATATTTCCATTTCAAGAGTAACAACTAGAAGGGAACAAGGATATTTATTTTAGGAAAGCACCTTAACTATCATTAATCAAGTTTCCAAATGATCATCCATGTTGTGCCTATTTAAACAAGAATTGAGGATAAATTGTTTACGATTTTTCACATCACTCAACAACGCTGCTATCTTTTCTAATCCTCAAACATACAATACTTTCAACTATGTAAAACATCATAATACTGTGATATTGTTTTGTAAGAAACAATACTGTACACTATTTTACTCTTATATTATTTAGTGCTTTTCCTTGAGAAAAACCGGGTTGTGGTTATACTCAAGAAGACTTTGGCAGTTGTCAAAGTAGACTTGTAATCAAGATTGATTAGTGGATTAAGACCTCGTTGGAGAGAGGAGAAATCACCTTGACGGGTGGACTGGAGTAGTTTGAGTTCAAACGAACCTGGATAAAAATCAACGTGTTTTTTCCATTGAATTTTAAGATTCCAATTCAACCCCCCCCCCCCCCCTTCTTGTGTTTTTCAATTCTTCAATAAGATGTACTCCTCTGGGGAAAAGATATTTGAAGAGAAACCCCTTAGCAGACTGACTTTTGTCAAGGAGATAGTAAAAGAGACTGAACTTTGCATGCAATGAAGCCTTTACTAGGAAAAGAACTCCTTCTAGGAAACAAAATTTCCATCATTAACCTTGTATGGGTAACAACCTCAAACACTCTCTGCTTTCTTGCTCGTACTCTACTGAGGATAACGATCCAAACTTCAGTTGGATATAATGATCCTGACTTCTGATAGAGGAACATCAATAACCCGAACTTAAATCCTTAATGAGCCAAGTATAATCAATCCTTACTTCCCAACATTCACAAGTGGTTTATTATGCGCTTGGGCTTAACCTGCTCAAACTGTGAAGTGGAGGAATGCCCCTGCATAAAGCCTTGCCCCTGTTTGACTGAATTTAAGGAAATGAATCTCGACTTCAATTCCCCATGTTGTACCCAGAAAATTTCCCTCTCTTTTCTCAAGACATTTCTCACCAAAAACACTTTAATGACTCAAGCATGCACAAGTGTTGACTAAGTCAGATCATCTCCTAGGCACTGAGATTCCAAATTAGGGTTTTGATTGAGAATGACTGATCACCGACTTTTGACCTAATACAAGATCTAATGACTTGAAACATAGTCTCAAGGAATCAAACATAACATATTAACCTAATTTCATGGCTTGAATCATTTCTCAGGATCAAAGGTTTTATAGTTGAAATTTGGATCAACTGACGAAAAGTTAACCGATACATAAAAAGGAAAACTTTGACTTTTCAGTCAACCTTAAATTTAAAAGATCAAAATTCATTAAGACCTACAAAAATATCAAACTTTATCATCAAGAATCTATAAAGTCAAGAAAGTCAACAAAAAATTCAAATTTTCCAATACTTTGAAATTTTCTAAGTGTTTTTACACTTGATAATTTCATTACTTCATGACATTTTTTCACCAAGATGCAGGATGATTCAAAGAAAACTTTCAAAATGAAATTTGTAGATCTTGATGAATTCTAAAACTTTGTATTAGAGGTTTGATGTCCAAAAAATTCTTAGATTTGAAGATACTGGCCCATGAAGTCATGAGAGAAATTTTCAAGAGATTTTGGTCAGTTTTTATCTCAACTTCTTGGCCAATTTTCATCAAGTTCTAATTTTATTAGCCAAAGTGGTCAACATTAAAGGTGCATAAAATGTTTCAAGCTTTCCAAAACATCCAAGAGCATGAATTTATCATACTTGAGCTAGGAGAATCAAAGGCATGAAGTTGGGCATCCATTCTTGAATTACAAGCCATTTTTGTGAAGAACACATAATCCAATCTACATGCTATGTTGCATAATCTTGTTTTACAGGCCTTATAACTTGCAAATATCACCATAATTTAATGCTTACACAAACTTTTGAGCTATGGTCCATTTGGTTTAAGCATTGTCCAAGTGATCTTTCCATTTTTGGCACAAAGGCACCATTGCCATTCTTGAAAAGCATGCTTTAATCACAATGTCAACTCCTTGAGCCTCTCAATGGTTCCTTAAGCACATACACAATTTCAAAGCAAGAAGCAACCATCTACAACCTGCAAAGCACTCCTAAAAAACAGGCCATGCCCACATTGGAACTATGAAAAGTCATGAACTCTCACTTATAACCCAACCTAGCCACAACATATGATCTTGGAAAATCTGATCAACCCTTGTCTTAAACCTCTTCCTATAAATAGAGAGATTATTTTCATGATAAAAGGAGATTAAGAAGCCCTCAAAAACTTCTATACTCTCAAAAAACCAGAATTGTCCATAAAACCTCCACTTTTGAAGGTCCAAAGGAGCTTGATCAATCACCACTTCGCACCCGGAAACATACATACGTGTTCTAAAGTCTTCGCTTGAAGGGGTAAATTTTCTCAAACTGTAATATCTTTACCCATACATCATTTGCTTTTTCTTTCAAAAGGATTCAACAGGACAAATCAAAGCCATAACTTAGCAAAAAGCCAGGTCAGGGACTGACACGGGTGCCCGTGTCACACGACACGGCCCGTTTCAGCTCAGTTGGGTTGAAAACTTAACAAAAATTCAGGGAAGGACTTGACACGGGTGCCCGTGTCACACGACACGGCCTGTGTCATTTTGGCTGGGACAAAAAATGTGTAGAGGAGCTAGGACAGGTCCTGACCTGGGTGCTCGTGTCAACTCAGGCACCAAATTTCTTTATTTTGAGATTTTTTAGGTTATTTTGGACATATTGCATTGCTTGGAGATGACCTAACACCATAAAACCTTTTCTAAAATGAGACATCAAAAACATTTTCCTAAATAATTTATGTTCTTTTAAGTTAACTTAGACCTAGGTTTTTTTTCTTCAATTAAATGAACTACAAAACCTTTTCTATCAAAAAACCCTAACAAACAATTTCTTTTCACTTTGCATTTTCTTGCGCATTTTTTTTACATTATGAATTCTATAATTGTCAAAACCTTGTAATAGTAATTAGGGTTTACTTTACTTGTCATCCCCATTTGTAAATTTGTATCCCCCATCCCTCAAAGTATTGTAATAGCGTAAGACATTTAAATTCTACAATTTATCGCTTTCCATATTATTGCTAGTAATTAGGGTTTGTATGGCAAGATCTTAAAATCAACACTAGACAATTGTAATCAGGACAAATGCATGAAAACAAAAACACTTTGCACACTTTCACCTCTAGGGTAACCCACACTTGTTTCCTCGAATAAAACAGTCATGTCCCTCGAACGTGGAATGCTTTAGAAAAGACCCTCGATTACAAGATCGTAGTCCCTCAATGACCCTTCAACTTTGTCTTTGGTAAATAATCTTAGTCCCTACGACAATTGCTAATGAATCCTACAATGTTTCCTTCTATGACTATACGATGACTCATGCTCGTCCCTTCACATCCAATGATATAGTTACTTACTAACTAATGGTAAGATAACACTATCTAAAAGAGGAGGAAAAGAACAAAGACTTTTTGAGTAGGTAGAACGCTCGTAGTTTCTTTATCACAAACATTCCAAAACAAACCATCTTTCAAACACACCAACACTTTTTCCATGAAATATTTTCAAAAGTAAACACTTTGTATACATTCTTATAGAGATGAGAATCATTACAAAGTTCTCCTAAACAAAGGCACTTTTCAAAAATACTTTCAAACAAACACAAACACATTTCACAAAGCATTTTCAAAGTTACCTACTAACTAATAGCCCGTAGATAACTACGGATGAAAAGGGTGCTAACACCTTCCCTTTTCATAACCTACTCCCCGAACTCAAGAAAAATTCCCAAAAGGTCTTTC
This sequence comes from Vicia faba, assembly GCA_948472305.1. Lineage (NCBI taxonomy): Eukaryota > Viridiplantae > Streptophyta > Magnoliopsida > Fabales > Fabaceae > Vicia > Vicia faba. The sequence continues at coordinate 997,417,820 of OX451738.1, forward strand.
CTATTCTTTTCACCCTTTCCTTTATTGGATAAAATAAAAGTTGATGGCGACTCTTAATATCCGCAACAATTGCGATAAAACTCTAAACACCCAAGTCAATTCTCCCACCGTATAAAAGAACTGGTGACTCTGCTAGGGATATAACTTAAAAGTTGGGTTACCTTAGAGACTAGATCACCTTTAAATGCTTTTATTTGTTTGACTTGTTTGCTTTACATTTTTGGGTACATGTTTGGGTCTTGAATAGATCCTCTACCCGGATCTGGGAAAATTATTAGGTAAGTATAAATAGATTGTGAAGACTGTACGACGTAGACCGATATGGTGAAAACAATAGCTACGTTAGTGTGACACATTTTTGGGTACCGATATCCTTTGTATTGAATCAAGGAGAATATGGGGCCGATGTGTGGTGTCATGAAGCACTAACTGACCGTAGAACATTTAGTTGAACAACTTGGCCATTAGGAAGAAGTGAGATAGCCGACTTTGATGGAAAGCTGGAGATTGGTTGATACTCGATACTACACTCATTGAGATTGGACTTTTGGGATATTTCGGCCGCAAGAAAATATTGATTGTGTTGAGACAATTCCCAATGAAGAAAGATCAATGATTTTGAGATTCCCTAGAACCCGATTACTTTCTAAGACAGGTTGAACCAACTAAAATTCAAGAGGGTACTTACCTATAAACCCCATGCAAGCCTAAACCTAAGGACTTGATTGCTTTTCTTGTATATGATTATTTGTACATAACATCATGACATCATGCCATGGCATTTGCACTAACCATTTCAAGGACCTTGGGATTTATGTTTGTTCTGTTTTGTAGGACATGGATTCCACTCGCAAAAAAACCATCTGAATCGGCTTTGTAAAGGTTCCTCCTCAACTCAAAGAGTCAGCGTCAAGGGTTCCTGAGAATTCTCCATTCACCCGAAGATATGGTCGACTTCTCAACTTGGCCACCTCAAGCTTTGAAGAGAAAATGATGAGTGTGCTCTTTCAATCCTTTGACCCTAAACATCATTGTTTCACATTTCCTGATTACCAATTGGTGCCTACAATGGAAGAGTTTTCTCAACTATTTGGAGTGCCTATTCTTGATCAAATGCCTTACCGGTCTAGAGAAAGAGCCACGACCCGAGGAGATTGCATTAGCCTTACATTTGCAACGGTTTGACATTGCAGCCAACTGAAAAACAAGGAGCAGAGTCAAGGGTTTCCTATCCAAGTTTCTGTTTGAGAAGGCTCAATAGTTTTTGGATTCTCTAGATTTGCAAGCTTTTGAAGAAGTTTTGGCTCTTCTAATCTATGGGTTGGTATTGTTCCCTAATCCAGATCAACTTATAGATGTGAATACGGTCAAGGTTTTTCTCTCTCGTAACCCTGTGCCTACCATGCTCGGAGACATTTTGCACTCTCTTCACACTCGTACCATGAAGAGAAGAGGGATCCTTATGTGTTGCATACAATTGCTGTCTAGGTGGTTTATTTTCTACCTTCCTCGATCTGTTTTGAAGAACGAACAATGCTTGGGGTGGTCTCAAAGGATGAAGTCGCTTTTGTATTCAGATATCCATTGGTGTTCCCGATCTTTGGAGGATGCCACCATCATTGACCGTTATGGGGAATTCCCTAATGTCCCATTATTTGGCATTAGGGGAGGTATCACTTATAATCCTTGCTTGGCTCTACGACAGTTTGGTTACGTTCGAAGGGATGGTCCTCATGACGCACTTGTCCAAGGTATTGTATTTGACTATGAAAACGATGCCCAAGGTTATAGTCAAATATTTGTACGAGCTTCGGGCATGGTAAAAAAGGTTGATAGCAAGACTTTGGGGCATAAGAACTCTATTCCTTTGGAGCCTTATCTCAAGTGGGTGAGAGCTCGCGCTTAAAACCTCATGATGCCATATCCATCCATCTTACCAATAATTGTGGAGCCTATTACAGAAGGAGACATTCCCTACACCATTCTTCATACTGACATCCCTACTAGCCTCGAGGAGTTGCAAAGATCATGGATTCAACTCAAGGGGGAGAGAGACACCTTTGAAGCCCAATTCTATAACGAGAAGAAATTGTTGGAGCTCACAAGGCGACTTCACGAGGATCAAAATTTGAATGCCTACATCAGTCCAAAGAGGAAGCATCCATGGGAGACATGAGTCTTTTTTTGTATAAGTTCTTTGTATTATTTTTATTTGGTTGTAAGCCCAAGAGGCAATTTGTAATCTTCTAACTTATTAATACAATGGATGTTTTTTTTCCTCTTTGGCTAAGCAAATTTAAATCTCTTAATGATCCTTGAAAACATTGCATCCGCATAACATGCATCATATCATAAGCAGGTTTTCCAACACAGGTTTCCTTATCTTTTTACTGTTTATTTCAGTATAAGATGAATCTTGAGAAAACCGTCAAGGATTTGCAGATTTAACACTCTCATTTCCAAGAGACTCTTCTCAACCTGGAAAAAGGTTAGCAAGAAATGATGGCGCTTCTCGTCACGAAGAAGAAGACCAAGAAGAAAGTTGTTATCAACATGGGGAAAAGGTTCAAAAGCCCCGCCCGACAAGTTTAAATTAAAGAGGTTTCCTCCGAAGAGGATGATAATCAAGATGAAGATGCTAGAAGCACCAATGTTGGGGGTGGAAACAATCAAATCTTTGAAGGCGAGGATTATTCTGATGAATAATACCCACCGGCCGACGAGAAATATAAGCAACTAGAAGACAGACTAAAAGCTGTAGAGATCTAAGTTGTGCCTGGCTTGGACTTTGGAGACTTGGGTTTAGTTCCTGGGGTGGTCATTCCCCATAAGTTCAAGATCCCAGTTTTTTCCAAGTATGATGGTGTCTCATATCCGAAGCTTCATCTAAGATCATACGTCTGCAAAATCTAACCGCATACGGCCGATAGAAAACTATCGGTGCACTTTTTTCAAGAGATTTTATCTAGAACGCAGTTGGAGTGGTTTTACCAATTTGAGGGGACAAACGTCCATACTTGAGTACAATTGCAAGGCATGGCTATGGGTTCAAATGAGGGCTTCAAGGAGTGCGCCCAAAAGTGGAGAGACCTAGCTGGCAGGGTGCAACTACCTCTAACTGATAGAGAATTGGTAGACATGTTTATGGGAACATTGACTGGTCCATTTTACAACTTGCTGATTGGGAGTTCATCATCCGAATTTACTGAATTGATCCTGACTGGTGAAAGGATTGAAAACGGAATTAAAAGAGGGAAGATACATATGGCATCCACCTCTAATGCTGTGAAAAAACCATTTATTGGTTAAAAACAGACTAATGTTGTGTATGGATCAAGAAGCGGTATGAAGAATGACCGCCATCATTCAGTAGGGGCAATATTGATTTCCAACCCAGCTCTAACTCAACACCATGTCAATAAAACCACCAACAAAGGTCGCATGCCCAGAGAAGACAATTTACTAGAACCAATATGCAACTATCTTAAGCTCTGCAATACCTATTGAATGATGATTTGGTAATACTATGAGATCCCCCTTCTAACCCTAACACAACTTCTCTAAAATATAATCCCAATTCAAAATGTGCTTTCCATTCAAATAGTCCTGGACATGATACCAATCACTACGGGGCATTAAAAAACAAAATCCAAGACCTGATTAATAATAAAACAATTGAATTCGATCCTCTACCGATTCCTAATGTGATCATCGCACCCATTCCCAGTTATGGTAAGGGTGTCAATGCTATTGAACATACCTCTTTTGTTTCCTTCATCAAAGATTTGACCACTCCTTTGAAGACTATTAAAAAGAATTTTCTGAAAACCGGTGTATTTCCAGGTTATTTTGAAGACTGCTAACATTGTGCTGTATAAATTAATGGTTATGAATGGCTGAAGAAAGGTGTCCAACACCTGATGGATAACCATGAGATTCTATTTGAAAAAACTACATCTGTGAAAAGATTTACCCAAAGTGTATCTCAAGAGTTTGAAGATGTGTCCATCATTACTATCTCAAACACTCCTATTAGGATCAACTCCAAAGGTCCTATTAGGATTCCCACTGAACCAAAAATAACTCCACTAATTATCACCATATTGGGGCCAGTCCCCTACTCTTTGATAAGGTTGTGCCCTGGAATTATGGGGCGGAAGTGTATTACCATGGTATCAAACAATATTCATGCATTATTGAAGATGAAACTGCTGACGTTACAAACATTGTTGGATCAAGTAAAGTTACTAGGATGGGGAGGATTTTCTCTCCAGAAATTTCACCTCCGACAACCATAACTACACCCATTCGTATTACTGTTGTTGATACTCGAGGAAAGGAAAAAATGACTGAGCCTGCCAGGATGGAGGCGCCCATAAAATATATTACCATTGAGGACCCATATAACCAAGAGATGGAGGAGATTCTAAAAATTATCAGAAAAAGTGATTACAAGATAGTGGAACAGTTGGGGCAAACACCCTCGAAGATTTCCATGTTGTCTTTTTTTCTATGCTCTGAGGCGCATGCTCAAGCACTGATAAAATTCTTGAAAAATGCACAAGTCCCTCAAGAAACTACGACCGGCCAATTTGAAAACCGTGTAGCCAGTTTGACTGCTGACAATGGTTTGGGATTATCGGATGCAGATTTGACCCGGGCGGGGAAGAATCACAATAAAGCTCTGCATGTTTCCATCGAGTCTAAAGGAACCACTTTAGCCCATGTGTTGGTGGATACTTGGTCCTCCTTAAATGTCTTACCCAGTGGTGCTCTAGATAGGTTGGACTGTGAAGGTTTGGTGCTGAAACCTAGTGACATCGTGGTGAGAGCTTTTGACAGATCAAACAGAATGGTCCATGGAGAGGTTGATTTCCCTATCAAGGTTGGGTCTAAAGTCTTCAACTCCATATTCTATGTGATGGATATCTGTCCTACTTATTCTTTCCTACTTGGACGCACATGGATACATGGGGCAGGTGTGGTTACCTCCATATTGCACCAAAAGTTGAAGTACCCGGTCAAAGGAAAAATTGTCACCGTCTGTGGGGAAGAAGAGTTTATGATCAATCATATGAATTCATTCAAGTACGTTGAAATGGATGACGAGTTCATTGAAACCCCCTGTCAAGCCTTTGAAGTGGTCCCTCCCATGGTTGATGTTGCCAAAGCCACTCTTGACACTACCCAACTGCTGATGGAGGACTCAACAACTGGTAGACCAAGGACTTCATCCGAATCTCCTTCAGCCAGGAGTAAATGCCATTTCCTATTTTTATTATTTTGAGAAATTTGTCTGTAATTTCCATTAAAACAATGACTTTAAACCATGTGCCTTACCCGGGGCACAATGTTCCATTTGTTAAGGGTTTGCCATTTTCATATATCATATGCTTATTTTAATGAACATTGGACTATTTTGCATTCAAAATTTTGCGCTCCTTGTCTTTCTTTTATTTTACTGCATTTTCAAATAGCCATGTGACCTTACATGCACACACACACATATGCAGATCCACATCCACTCCAGATCTCATTAACAATGATTCTGCTATTGCCATCTATGACTTCGAAAATCCAATCTATCAAGCCAAAGACGAAGGTGAAGAAGATTTTGAAATATCTGGGGAACTTGCCAGACTCCTTATACCAGAGGAAAAGACCATTCAACCGCATAAAGAACCAGTTTAAGTGGTAAACTTGGGTACTGAGGCAGAAAAGAAAGAAGTCAAGATTGCTGATAACTTGGAATACGGTGTCAAGAGAAGATTGGTCCAAATGTTGCACGACTATGTTGAGGTGTTCGCTTGGCCATGTGAAGATATGTCAGGGCTTGATACTGATATTATAGTTCATTGTCTACTAATAAAGAAGGTTGTCCTCCGATCAAGCAAAAGGTCCGTCGCATGCGGCCAGATATGTCTGAGAAAATCAAGGCTGAGGTAATGAAATAGTTTAATGCAGGTTTCCTGGAAGTAACTGAAACAACCGGCTGAAAATCATCAAACAATGAAGTCGCCATCGAACGTCTTTTATCCCACATGTAAGGAAAGGTAAACATCGAGAAAACCTGAGAAGGGAGAAGTCACGGTCTTGCGACCGAGAGATCGGGTAAGGGAGTCGGTTACACGAGGGGAAGGTATTAGCACCCTACACGCCCGTAGTACTCTACAGTATCCACTCTTATTATCTATATTATAGGTGTGTTTAATATATGCTTACTATTTATTATACTACTGAAGGGAGAATGCATGCAAAAGAAATGAGAAAAGAATGTAGGGAAAATAAAAGTTGTGCTCGTTCGGGCCCTACCCCGATGCCTATGTATCCCTTTTAAGGAATCAGAGCAGTCGTAGTTTGGCTCATATGTTTTTGTTAGTTTGTATTTTTTAATGAACAACATTAATTTCGCCTTCTGCCGCAACTCGACCTTTGGAGACTTACGCGTCAGCACATAAGTTAATTAACACGCTCTTTTGAAAAAGTTTTTAGAGGATGGCCTGTAGGCAAAAAGAGTTTGTATTGGTTGATGTTTTTGCTTGTGGTTAACAGCTAATTAATCTCAAGAGAGAGATATTAACCATTTCTCTACTTGTTTATGAAATGAGTCTTTGAGACTTGAACAATGCCAAAGCTTAGAATGGAAAAACAATAAGATCGAGAAGAGACCCGCTTATCATTTCCCATGTTCAACAAAGGCATGATTCTCATCAGTAATTTTTAAGTGTTTTTGAAGTTTGTAAGAAAAAAAGTTTTTTGTTTTAAATGCATATGCGAAAAGGGAAAGAAAAGTCAAGGGGAGACCAGCCTATTTCTAAACTTAATGTTATTATGCAATAGTAGACCTAAAGTTATAATTTCAAAGGAATTCTACCTGATGTTTGTGTGCATAGATTGCAGTAAAGCCCTACTTCTCATGATTTCTAGAAAGTGATAACGAAATGCAATAAAGTGAAAAGAAGTACAAGAGTAGTAGCGGAGGCTACCAAAGTGAGCAAGTCGTCAAGAGCAGACGAAAGCACTGAAAAAGCATGGAGTACGTGTCGAGCAAGCTTCACCAAGAAACAAACAGAGTCAGAAACAATATCCAACTAAGATAAAGGCAAACGCGTGTTGCGAATGCAATGCATAATCAGAAGTTCCTCGCACAATGAACAAACGCGTCAAAAATAATATGGCAAAGCGGCATGAAAATACGGATGAAGACTAAAATAAAAAAGAAGTGTTTTTATTAGTTCTTTATGTAGGGAAAATTCTATCAAAAAACTAAAGAATTAAATCCTAAAATCAATTAAAGAGATCTAACAAATTTTTATTGATTTTATAATTTTTTTTATCATATAAAAATCCTAAATCTAACAAAAAGCATAGAATAATCAAGGGGGGTGAGCCTGAAACTGGGGTTATGGTTTGACTAGAAATGTGCTAAGCCCAATAGCAATTGGCTCATGAAGAGCTCTCTATTGGAAGGAAAAAAAACAGGCTTCAAAAAAATCTGTGGGCCAAAGGAGATGGTTTATTCGGTCCAGTTGAGTCCAAATCCACCAACAACAATTTCACCATCATCAGGTTTACGAATATCAGATTTATCATCTAAAAAGAAAATAATAAATAAAAGTTAAATGGAAAATTAAAATGTGTAGATTAGGGTTAAGAGCTCAATGTTGTTTTTTTCATCTTCACTAGAAAGAACGATAATATCTTCTCCTTTGCGCTGCGAGCTTCACCGTCTTCTCTTCCCGTTTCCGCTTGTGACGCTGTCAGTGACTTATTTCTCCTTCAATCAGTACAGTGACACGGAATTACAACTTCCTTCTCTCATCCTTTCTCTACCGCATACAGACTCAGGCGCCGTCGTGTCAAACTCATACACCACCATCTCTTTCGTCTCCGACGTGATTTCAACCTTAGCTCTGTCTCACTGCCTCAATTCAGTTTCCATCTCCTTCGATCTCATTCGATTCCGATTCGACTTCTCATTTCCTCATCGATTCAAAAGAACAACAAAACACATTACATAATGACGGAAGATATTATAAGGTGTTACCTACTGGAAACGATTCCGGTTATTCTTCAACACTATTGCGAAGTTGAGAAATCCAGAGGTAAATTCTTCACTAATTTATTCTTCTTCTCTTCTTCGCGCATCTGTTTCTCTGCGCCTTGTTGTTGTTCTTGATTGCGTATGCTTTGTGAGATTCAGTGCGTAGATGTTTTTTTGTTGAAGCTTGAAGCAGAGTTACTAATTATTGATGGTGATGAAATAGAAAAAAGAAAAGTTGAAGATTAAAGGTGTTGCAGAAGTTGAAGGATGATGGAGCAGTGGTGGAAGAAGAAGGTGGTGATGATGAATTGAAGTGATCTTGAAGAGATGAAGATGAAAGAAGGTTGATGGAGGTGAAAGAAGGTTCAGAGAGATTTCAGAGATTTCAGAGAGAGTGGTTTTTAATGAGTTTCTGATACCTCCTCTTTATGGATGAAATCGTATGAATGGCGGGTTCTGAAACTGAATATATAGATGTTGAAGCTTGAAGGTAGTTAGATTGAGGAGCATTGAGATCCCTTGGATCTGAAGGAGTTTGTTATGGAATGGAAGGTGGGAATTAAATTTGTTAAAGTCTGTTATGAGGTTAGTTTTTCTGTTATATCACTGTTAGAGTTTGTTTTGAGTGAGTAGATCCCAGCCCTAGGATCTTGGGAATTCTGTTAAGAGAAATAGGTGGTATGGATTAATCTGAGAAAAGTTAGTTAGAAATAGGGAAGTTAGAAATTGGATTGTTATTCTGTTAGGTTTTAGTTTGAATTGTTATAAAAGTTAGTTGGAAATCGGTTAAGTTATTGGGGAAATTAGAGGAATTGGTCACTTTCTACTGTTACTTAGAAGTAGTAAGTGAAGGTAGGAACTGTTAGGTTAATAGTTAGTATGGGTAGTTTGTTAGTAGTTCTGGTTATTTGGTTAAGTGGTAAGGGAATTAGTTTTTTTTTTGGCTTTGGTTAGAAACTCTGTTACACAGTTACGGGAATTGGTTGAAACTATTTATGACAGTTAGGAGTTTAGAGGGTTGTTTTGAGGTTGTTAGGTTAGAAACTGTTAGGATAATTGTTAAAAATCAGTTTGGAAATTAGCCATGCCAAATGTTAGGATGACAGTTAGGATTTGGGGAAGTTATAGGAAGTAGTTTCTGGTTTTTCTGAGCTAGTTGGTTGATCTGAGTTTATTGGTGCAGGTTGATGAAATTGTTAAGAGCAGAAGAGGATTGAATGTGTGGATTACTGAAGATGATTAAATAATATGCAGAAGATTGATGAAGCGTGATAAAGTGCAGAACTGAGGGTTATGATGGGGATGATACAAGAAGGTAAATGAAGAATGAAGCAGGGAAAGTGAGAAAGTGATAATTAAGATTTAAGGTGTTTATGTGTTGATCCTTCTCATAGAGGTTGGGGAATGATGATGGTTGAATAATCACTGATGCATAGAAGCATTCTCAGAGAGATTTTAGAGGTGACTTTTCTCTTGTTTTCTTCTCTGTGATTTTTTGTGATTGATTTTTGTGAGCTTCTGAATAAGAATGAATGAATATCTGAGTGTATATGAATCGTGTATGAATAAAATTCTCCCCTCCTTCTCTATGTTTTCTGTTATGAACCTTTTGCAAGTTTTAATGCAGAGGAGATGATGGCCAGTGATTCAATAGCCATAGAATTATTTGGTGCATTCACATCAACTAGTTCAATGGTCATGAAAATAACACAGAGGATCACTGCTGTCAAAAGCTTTCGCATGGAAGTTGAACGTTCTTTGGAATCCTTTGAGATGGATCCGGCATCTGAGAACTTCACATGTTGCTTCCCCACAAATTTTCCTTGCTACATCAGGAAGATTCCTACTGACTTTAATAATTTGTGTAGTTTTATTTTTATGTGTTTGATACACTTTGAATGTAGTAATATTTGGTTTCTTTTCTTTTGGAAAATAGTGATGAAAATTGGAATGAGATTTGCAGTCTTCTTGTAACGGAAAAATAAAACTTGAGCGAAGATACGAATGCAACTTAAATGGTTATTTAACCTTGTGAATTCTTGACTACGAATGACGAAATACCTATACTTGAACATCTAATCCCCTTTATTTTATTATTAAGGTTTTGCATAAGATCCTGTAATCATGCAGTGAGTTCAACAAGATATTCGTCAAACAATCAAAATGATTTTGGAATATTAACTTCTCACTTGTGCATTCCACGCGTTCAAAGTAGAGACTTGAATGGGTTTAGACGTAATCTTGAGCGCCGTTTAAACGAAATTCATTTCCTTTTCCAAAACCTCAACATTCTAATGAGCTTTCGATTATGGACTTTAACAACTCAATTTGAACTTAAAGCCTTCGAATGAACATCCTAAAAGGATTGGCTTGTACCAAATTATTCAAGAATCGAGTCTTAAGCAACAAAACTTATCAGACAGTATACCTAGGATCATGATGAACTTTGCTTTTTCTACTTCAAGCACTCCATATTTGCAAATTATGAACTCATGGCACTAAGTAGTCACTTTTATATTACGACTCATATTCCACGATTCAATCCACAAGTCTCTTATCTTGACAAAGTCCTCCCCTAATTGACGACCTTAAATTATCAAAGATGGACATAAATGATAGTGAAAGAATATGATCAAGATTAACATGGAACTGTATTTCCCCTGATCTTCAATTACTTGAACATTTATCAACAAATAGAAACCCTGATTCCTTGGCCTGACATAGGGAAATAAACCCTAATCTCTAGAACTGATGAAACTGGATAGTGAAGAAGTCCAAAAAGTGAGCATGCTCCAAAACCCTAATTCTTTGGTCTTGTATATCAGGAAGACCCTGGATAATCGACCATATTCAACCCATACACCCCAAATCAGCTGTAAACCCTAGCTCCTTAATTGCTGGTCTTTTGAACCTCAGGCGATCTATTTTATGAAAAATGCGTGCTATGCACATGACCTGTTGGAATGATACAGATGAATGCAAAGTCCAAGCCAGCATAAGAGAAATTTAGGAGGGAAAAATTGGGGGTGCAACAGCTGCCCCTATTTAATCGTCTTAGACCTGAACGTGAGATTGGCGCCAACCTTTCTAACTTTCAAGGTAAAAGAAGATTAAATACTTAAAAGAACCCAGAAATTTGCGCTCTGAAGCCAGTCAGGTGTTTATTATATTTTTCATTTTCTATTTTATTTATTATTATTATTATTTGATTTTTGGATTGCAGTAAACAGCTGAGTAAATCTCTTGGACGTCAGGTCAAGGTTAGACATACCCAAGAAAGAAACTGACCGAGGAAGGCTCTGACGAATGAACACCGATCAAAGGCGAACTTACTGAGAAAAGAGAGCAAACAAATGGGACTCCAGACAAAGGATACCAGCCGAAGATGAATTTTAACAAATGATACCAGCTGAAGATGGATTTTAACAAAGGATACCACCCGAAGATGGATTTTAACAAATGATACCATCCGAAGATGGATTTTAACAAAGGATACCAGCCGAAGCTGGATTTTAACAAAGGATACCATCCGAAGATGGATTTTAACAAATGATACCAGCCGAAGATGGATTTTAACAAAGGATACCATCCGAAGATGGATTTTAATAAAGGATATCATCCGAAGATGGATTTTAACAAATGATACCAGCCGAAGCTGGATTTTAACAAAGGATACCATTCGAAGATGGATTTTAACAAATGATACCATCCGAAGATGGATTTTAACAAAGGATACCATTCGAAGATGGATTTTAACAAATGATACCAGTCGAAGATGGATTTTAACAAAGGATACCATTCGAAGATGGATTTTAACAAATGATACCAGTCGAAGATGGATTTTAACAAAGGATACCACCCGAAGATGGATTTTAACAAATGATACCATCCGAAGATGGATTTTAACAAAGGGTACCATCCGAAGATGGATTTTAACAAATGATACCAGCCGAAGATGGATTTTAACAAAGGATACCACCCGGAGATGGATTTTAACAAATGATATCATCCGAAGATGGATTTTAACAAAGGACTGCCAACCAAAGGCGAACTTCACAAGGGATAAAGGTATGCATATCTGGTCAGAGTTAGATACACAAGAGCGAAATTGAGCATCAAGAAACAAATGTTTAGAGTTAATAGTGAACACAGGAACGAGACTAAGAAAGCCCCAATAAAAAGGACGCATTCGCCTAAACAAGGACGCCAGACAACTGGACTTTGAAGATACACTGAAAGACTCTTAATCATAAAAAGTTAGCTAGACTAACGAAAGGAGGACACGACTAACGCGGATAGACCAAAATAAGGAAGCGACTAACGCATGGCCTTCAAAGAGCACAGATCGGAGGTGAACTCTACAAGAGAAAGAGAATGGTCAAATCAGAATCTAACAAGGATTGCCAAAACACGTTGGACTTTCGATAAGTCACAAATATGCAAGAATAACAAAATCCCTCAGGCCAAAGGCGGTGTGTAATTATTCAAGAGTGGCAATTATCTGAATTACCACACACCAAGTATGGATACTAAAACACTTGAGAAGCAAGAAATGTTATACACCGACTCTTACTCACACTCTAACGGAAAAGTAAACATGGGTAAAATAACTAAAGGCTTGTAAAGACAAGCGCAAACCACAAACTCACTGGGGAAATGGAGAAATACCAAAGACCAGACTGATGGTGAATCAAAATAAACTCCGATGGGGAAACATAATAGAATTACCCTAGGCTTGTTGTAGAGATAAATCTAATCTGAGCGCATAAAAATCTGGTTACCACAGGTGGACACAATTGGCTTATACTCATGCATGTTTGAATTTTTATAGCGTAATGCTCCATACAATGGAAATGCTACGCGTTTTAGTAGATGAAATGTAATGATGCATGTTTAGTAATGCACTGGAAAACATATCAATAATAGGATGCTGAGAAGACAATTAACTTTCGAATAATTATTCTTGTATATCTGATCTTCTGGTAGAGAAAATGCAATATGAACTTCAATGGGGCACCGAGACTCGAAACCACCAAACTCTAAAGATTGATATCACTGGGGAAGTAACTTCCTGGGAAGAACACTGCCAACGTAAATTGCAGTTCATAGAAAATCTTGAATTCTGATCAAACTCCCCACTTCACGGGGAACAAATTATTTATCCTCTGTTGGAAAGAGAAAAGCTTTACTGGGAATGGAAACTTCTGGCATAGAAATTCTAGACGAAGATAATTTTTGTTGGGGGAGTATAGAAATTCTTAAATAAAAAGAATTCTACTCAGACCACACTGGGGATAACATTACTGGGGGGTAAAAGATTCCTCACTTGGGGAAGAAACAAACATCCCGGGATAGGAACTCCATTGGGGATATCTCAACAAAATCTTCTACCACTGGTAACGAAAGAGTCATGACTAGAATTTTCCTATACACCTCACTAGAAATATAGGACAATTTCTCCATTATGGAAAGAAGAATAGTTCCACTGGGGGAACCGGATCTCATTATATGAAAATCCTCATGTTGGTCACATACATACCCTTCTTGATTCATTTATTGGTATGCATCTTGTCATACAAGACCAACAGTACTTGCAAAGCAGAAGTTGGGGTGACATGCCCCTGTTTGGCATGGAAAACCTTATCGAAGAATAGACAACTTGAACTATCAATCACTGAGTAAGAGCCACGATTTAAGATTGCAACTTCGACATGTCGACTCCGAGGAGAAATGCCACTAAAAATGGACTTTAGAGAAGATGCTGCAAAAATAAATTGCAGTCCGACGAAAAGGAATCATCTTGACTTAAAACAACTCCCAATTTCATGAGGAGAAGGAACATTCTCCTCCTGCAGAAAAATGAGGATGCTTCATTGGGGAGGAAATATCTTAGAAGAGAAACCCCTTGGTAGACAGATTTTTGTCAAGTAGCAACTGGTCTTTTACTGGAAATAGGCATCCCCCTAGGAAGCAATATTTCTATCGCGTCTCGTACGAGTAAACACCCAAATGATCTTTGCGTTACTGCTTGTATCCTACTGAGGATAACAATCCAAACTTCGACTGGGGATCATAACATTGACTTAGGACAAAGGATATCAGTAAATGGACTTGAGTCTCTGATAAGTCGAAGATAACAATCCTGACTTCTCGGCATGATCTTCAAATTCATAGGTCATTTAGCCTGTGTATGGCCTTGGTCTAATCAACCACTGAAGAAGAGAGAAATCCCTTACATACATTCTTTCCCCGGTGTTATGGACTTTGGAACATGATGTTTAGGTAACCAAAATTGGAGATGACTCCAACTATGCTTGAGTGAATGCCCATACATCTTCAAATTCGGGGAAGATTCTCCTTTGATCAACGCATTCTCAGAGAGATTTGTCAAATATTAGTACAACTACCCCAGTTTGACTGTACTTTGAGGGATAAAATCCCATCTTGAATGCCTCAGATTGGCTGAATACCTACTCGACGAAGTATTCGACACGCTTGCCCCTGCTTAACAGATTCTCGACAAATACTTTCTTTGTCTCATGCTCGAGGAGAGATGAAAACTTGAGAGTTCTTGAAGACAACATGACCTTAGAGTGGTTGGCCTATGCCTTGAAAGTAGGTTACTTCACAACCATACTACTCGACTTGAACTGCTTCATTCTCGAGCAAATACTTGAAGCAATATGTCCCTTGAGATGATCAAATTTTCACCTAATGCTCATTATGCAAGCTTACTTGATGTTTAAGAAATTGCTCATATGCAAAGAATGTTTATTCTAAGAATGGTAATTGTAATGCAAAGCTCATGTTTGTCTTGAAGTTTAAAAACCTTTATTAAAAATATGTTGAAATATAAAAAAAAATTGTACAAAAGATAGTAAAAAGATGGAGTGATACCAACTCAAAAGTTTTTGCAAGCCTCTTAGGAGTCAGATTACCGTATTCTTGTTATAGTGTGCTTTCAAATTAACCCATGCTTCAGTTAGGACTTTTAAGGGTTGTAACGTGGCCTGGTTCACGGTTTAAAAAAAAGATTTTAAGGCTCAAAATATTTGGTGCCCATCCATTCTCCGCGATGTTCTCCAGTCCTAAATTCAGTTAAACCAATACGAGCACTCATCCCTCAAAAAACGTTTACCATGGTTGAGGAGGATACGACCGTCATTTACCTCTTTCATTCTTGGTTCTTGATCACACGACTTTATTCTTTGTGGAGGATCTTTATTTGGTAATCCTCCTTTTCTCTTTTCGCGCTTTTGCCTTTATTTTTGTATTCCCTAACTTTTGCCTGGACAAATTCCTTTTGAATTTGACTTTGAAGTCCAGCGGGATGCCCTGACTTTTGCCTAAGCGACTTGTCTTTTCAAGTTTCGGCTTAGCGAGACTTTTTATCTCTTTATTTTATCATTTCTTTTGCGTGAATCAGTCATGTTACTGAGTCTTTTTTTTTTGGACTTCCTAAGAAAGTGTGACTACCTCACTGCTTGGTTGACGAGGAATAATCATTATGGTATCGTCACCTTTTGACCTCTTGATGTGCGAGAGATATCTATTGGGATATCATCCTCATTGATGCACGCTATTGATAAATGAGAGTTAACTATTGTGGTTTTGACTTTCCTCAACCTCTTGATGGATAACCATTGATGTATCCTTAGATGCGCACTCCTAATGAGTTCTAAACATTCGATTGGATCAACTGAAATCTACCCTACCCCGGGTTAAATGTGAGGGTTTTTCTGAACAGAAAAGAAACTCCTACTTCCAGGCTCAAAGGGGTTGACGAGGGTCTATCTCCCTTATATCTCCGGTGTTTGGGAATTTGAAACAAGGCATGTACATCGTCAGCAGGGTCCTACTCAAAAGCACACCGTTTAAATTTTCGGTATATTACTCATCATCCTCCATCCAGAGGTTCTTTGCTTTATTTAACAAGAGTTAAGTATCAAAAAGTCAAAGGAAAACATTAATGAGCGAATACGAATGGATTAATTCAAGACAAACAAATTTAATGCATTGTGATTAACATTCCAAAATAGGCAAATCTTGCATACAAGGAAGTACTGAACCAAAACAAGAAATATTTACAAATAAAAATGCAAATGTAATTTGAAAATGCCATGTTGAGGAGACCAGTCTCCGTATGGACTTGTTGCTTCAGAAAGTACGCTTGGTAACCTCACTTCTTATCCATGGATGCTTTATATTCTTGAGTTGAGAATGATTATCCACCATATCTTTAATAATAAAATCCTTAGGTCGTGAGATCCTATTCTGCATAAGTGAACCTTATAACAACGTCTTGAGCATGGACTGGTTTCCGTACCTGATATTTGAGTAATCTGATGCCACGTGCCGTAAAACTTTAATGTTTTTTTCTTTTTGCATTGTTTTATTTGAAAATATTGAACGTCTTTTGTTTATCAAAACAATAATAATGAAAACAACTTGGCGTAATTTGAACAAACATTTTTATTGAATGATTGGCATGTAAATAGGCATTTAAAATGAAAAGTAATTATCGAAAAGGAACAATTGCACGTGAAACATATATGGGGGGGGAGAAAAGAGAAAGAAAAGAAAATGAATACGGGATTTATAAAGTACAACTCTGCTACAACTCTCATGACCCTTGAATTCTTCAATACTTGCCTTCCGAATGACTTGGTTGGACCAAACCTTCATCCTGTTCCGACCAAACCAACGACCTCTTACGCGAAATATTTTTTTACTGCATCTGCAATGACAGGGTGAGGAAAATCCTCTCCATCCATGGTTGCGAGCATCATAGACCCTCCCAAGAAAATTTTCTTTACAACAAAAGGTCCTTCATAATTGGGAGCCCATTTACCTCTAGCGTCTGTGTTGTTAGGAGGTAACATCCTTTTTAACACCAGATCACCAGTTTGAAAATTCCGCGGACGTACCCTCTTGTCGAAGGCTTTCTTCATCCTCTTCTGGTATAACTGTTTGTGGCAAATTGACGTTAATCTTTTCTCATCAATAAGATTCAGCTGATCGAATCTATTTTGGACCAATTCAGTCTCATCAAGTTGTGCATCCGTCATTATCCTCAAAGAAGGGATTTCCACTTCCACTGGTAGGACTGCTTCCATGCCATAAACAAGCGAAAAAGGGGTTTCCTCAGTTGAGGTATGCATGGTGGTACGATAACCATGTAAAGAGAATGGTAGCATCTCATGCCAATCTTTATAAGTGATGACCATTTTCTGCACAATCTTCTTAATATTTTTGTTTGCTTCTTCAACCGCGCCATTCATCTTAGGACGGTAAGGAGAGGAATTGTGATGTTTTATCTTAAAGTTTTCACACAACTCTTTCATCATCTTATTATTGAGGTTTGACCCATTATCAGTAATAATCTTTTCGGGAATGTCGTATCGACAGATTATGTTATGTTTGATGAAACGTGCTACCACCTGTTTAGTGACATTGGCATAAGATGCTGCTTACACCCACTTAGTAAAGTAGTCGATAGCCACCAAGATGAAACGGTGTCTGTTGGAAGCGGTTGGCTAAATCCGGCCTATCATATCAATTCCCCACATTGCGAAAGGCCAAGGTGAGGTCAGGATATTCAGGGGATTGGGCGGCACATGAATCTTGTCAGCGTAGATCTGACACTTGTAGCAGATCCTGGAATGTTCGTAGCAATCATTTTCCATTGTTGACCAGTAATAACCTGCCCTCAAGATTTTCTTGGCCATAGTATGCCCGCCAGAATGTGTCCCAAAATAACCTTCATGAACTTCTTCTATGATCCTACTTGCTTCGTATCTATCCACGCATCTAAGTAGGACGGAATCATAATTCCTCTTATATAGAATATCACCGTTCAGGAAGAATTTAGCGGCAAACTTCTGTAAAGTCTTCTTATCTTTGATAGAAGCACCTTCTGGATAATCCTGGGTTTTAAGATACTTTTTGATGTCATAGAACCATGGCTTCTCGTCAACGTCATCTTCTCCTATTCCATAACAAAACTCTTGTTCATCTAACCTTAGGATGGTGATAGAAGGAGCTTCATTCGCCCATTTAACCTTAAACATGGATGAAAGAGTAGCCAAAGCGTCTGCCAAGTTGTTATCCTCCCTTGGAATGTGATTAAAAGTAATCTCATCAAAATAAGGGGTTAGTTTTAACACATGATCGTACTACGGAATCAAATTTGGGTGACGAGTTTCCCAATCTCCATTGATTTGGCTAATTACTAGAGCAGAATCTCCATATACTTCTAATATTTTGATTCGTAAATCAATGGTGGCTTCTAACCCAAAAATACAAGCTTCATACTCATCCATATTGTTCATACAATCAAAGCAAATCCTGGCGGTAAGAGGAGTATGAAAACCTTCAGGGGAAGTAATCACCGCACCGACACCATTACCTAATGCATTGGAGGCACCATCGAACACCATCGTCCATCGCGACCCTGGTTCAGGTCCTTCTTATGGGCTTTGGATGTTACAATCTCGTATGTACATGATGTCTTCATCAAGAAACTCAAACTTCATTGGCTGGTAGTCATCTTTCACAGGTTGGTGGGAAAGATGATCTGCCAATACACTACCCTTGATAGCCTTTTGAGTGGTATATTGGATGTCATATTCAGTCAAAATCATTTTCCAACGAGTTATCCTTCCCGTGAGGGCTGGTTTTTCGAAGATGTACTTGATTGGGTCCATCTTAGAGATCAGTAAGGTGGTATGAGTCAACATGTACTGCCTTAGTCGGCGAGCAGCCCATACCAAAGCGCAACAAGTTTTCTCGAGCCGTGAGTATCTTACCTCATAGTCGGTAAACTTTTTGCTAAGGTAATATATGGCATGCTCTTTTCGACCAGCCGCATCATGCTGCCCTAATACACACCCCATTGAGTTCTCTAATACCGTTAGGTACATTATCAAGGGCCTACCTTCCATCGGGGGCGAGAGAATTGGAGGTTCCATCAAATACTCTTTAATTTTATCGAATTCTTCCTGGCAATCGTTACTTCACCTGTCTGTCTGGCTCTTTTTTAACAATCTAAAGATTGGTTCACAAGTGGCTGTAAGGTGGGAGATAAATCTAGAAATGTAGTTCAATCTCCCGAGAAAGCCGCGAACCTCTTTTTCTGTTTCTGGCACGGGCATTTCTTGTATAGCCTTTATCTTGCTAGGGTCAACTTCAATTCCTTTCTTTCTTACGATGAACCCCAACAGTTTCCCTGATCTTACTCCGAATGTGCACTTATTTGGATTCAACCTTAACCTGAACTTCCTTAACCTTTCAAACAATTTCAACAAATGAACCAGATGTTCCTCTTCTGTCTGAGATTTCGCAATCATATCGTCGACATATACTTCGATCTCTTTATGCATCATGTCATGAAAGAGAGTGACCATCGCACGTTGATAAGTTTCCCCGACATTTTTCATACCAAATGGCATCACCTTATAACAAAACGTTCCCCAAGGAGTAATAAAAGTAGTCTTCTCCATGTCTTCTAGTGCCATCTTAATCTGGTTATAACCAGAAAAACCATCCATGAAGGAGAAAACTTTAGCTTGAGTTGTATTGTCAACTAGCACATCAATATGTGGTAACGGGAAATCATCTTTAGGACTTGCTCTGTTCAAGTCCCTATAGTCCACACACATCTTGGGCTTTCCATCCTTCTTAGGTACTGGCACAATATTCACGATCCACGGCGGGTAAGATGTCACTTTTAAAAACCCGGCATCAAACTGTTTCTGAACTTCTTCTTTGATCTTCTTAGACATCTCAGGATGAGTCCTTCGAAGCTTTTGTTTAACACGAAGACACTATTCTCTGAGAGGTAGCTTGTGCATGACGATGTCCGTGCCTAAACCAGGCATGTCTTCATAGGACCAAGCGAAGATATCAACATACTCGCGGAGCATTGTGATTAATTTGTGCTTGATACTGTCTTCTAGAGCAGCCCCAATCTTAACTTCTTTTCGGACCTCTTTTGTTCCTAAGTTTATCAACTCAGTGGTTTCTTGGTGCGATTGAATGACCTTTTCCTCTTGCCTTAGTAACCTGGCCAACTCTTCGGGAAGTTCGAAGTCCCCCAGTTTCTTCTTAAGCTTAATATATTGGTTTTTCAAAGTCATAGAGAGTCATAGAAGAATCATTCCTGACATTTTCTGGGACTAATGAGGGACATAATCTGCATGGTTATGTTTTGTCTTTATTTTAGTTTTAGATGTAAAAGAAAACAAAGTCTTGAATCTTGTAAAAAAAAAATTGGAAATACAAATAGTGAAACATTTGAAAACAAAAGACGTTCTTTATTGACGAATAAACTTGTAAATGAAAAACATTGTGCCCTTACAGCATGTCCGCTATGTCTTAGGCAGGACATAGGGATTATTGTATGATAACAGAAATAAAAGAAAGTTACTCTTCAAAACGGGTGACTTCGATGATGTCCTTGGTGAACCAGTTGGTAAGCTTTTCATTCGGCCTGGTCGGATGAACCCACCAATCCATCTCACAATCGCTGTCATCTCCTTCACTTACTGCATGAGCTTCTTCCTGGATGGTTCCGCCGCTGATGAATCGAATTGGTGGAGAAATACTTTGACCTTCAGGAGTGATGACTGAGTTTCCATGATTAATGAAGAAGCCTAAACCTTTCTTGTCCTTCTGAGTAGGGATATCCAACACTCTTCCCCAGCCTTTTGGATGACCAGACTGAATGATTGCTTGTTCCTGGAGATAGGATGACATGGGGACTTCTGGCCTTTTGTCTTCTTGATGAGAAGCCCTAATAACCTGTATAGTTTCGAAAGCTTGACACGACGTCTCATGGATTTCTCCTTCTACTTCAACATAGCGGAAAGAACTCAGGTGACTGACAATGTAATCTTCTTCGCCGCAGACAGTGACCACTTTTCCATTCAGTAAAAACTTAAGCTTCTGGTGTATAGTGGAGGTAACGGCGCCAGCCCTGTGAATCCATGGGCGTCCCAGCAAATAGCAATAGGAAGGGTTTATATCCATAATAAAGAGGGTTGCTTCAAATATGTGAGGTCCTATCTTGATTGGCAGGTTGGTTTTTCGAACACAGTCCTTCTCGATCCATCAAAATCCTTAACAACCAAATCACTTGGCCTCAATGAAATCCCCTCATAATCCAGCTTCAAAAGAGCAGACTTAGGTAATACGTTGATAGAGGAACCGATATCAACCAGTACACGAGATAAGGTAGTTTTTGCAATTTCCATGGAGATGTGTAATGCTTTATTATGTTTCCTCCCCTCAGGGGGTAGATCGAAGTCTGTGAAACCCAGCCCATTAGTTGCAGAAATACTATTCACAATTCCCTCAAACTGATTCACTGTTATTTCTTGGGGAACAAAAGAGGTTCCTAACAGCTTCAACAGTGCATTTCTATGGGATTCCGAGTCTCTGAGCAAGGCGAGAATGGATATCTTTGAGGGTGTTTGACTTGACTGGTCAATGATTTTGTAGTCGCTCTTCTTGATGTATCGCATTAACTCGGTTGCATCCTTAGACATTTCATCATCAAAAACAGGAATAGGGGGACTTAGCCCCGACTTATCACTATTTACCATGATTTGTTTGCCTTTAGCCTTAGCTGCAGCATCTGTACTACCTTCAGGTCGCTCTGGCAGGGAGAAAATTCGACCGCTGCGAGTGATTCTACTTTCACTGACAATATCGAGCACTGCAGGTTTCTCTTCTTCAGATTTGTCTTTCTCAAACCTCTGAGTAGTAACCTTCTTCCCTTGATAGTAAAGTTCACCACCATAATTCCAAGGTACTGCCTTGTCGCTAATGTACGGTACCGGACCATGCGTAGTGATAAGTAGTGGAGACTTCTTAGCAGGTACCAAGATTGTTACAGGTACTCGAGCAACTTTTTGTTTGACCGGAATGGTTATCACATTGAATTCATTTTTATTGATTCCAGGCTTCATGATCTTGCGATTAAACTGAAGAAACCCCTTTGTAATCAAATCTTGAACTGCATTTCTCAATAAATGACAACCCTCTGGATGTTTTAAACAAGCAGTACAGTCCATTCCGAAGCCCAAGAATACACATTTACTCGTCAATTGCTCTTTCACGAATGACAGGGGGGTAGTTAACTGATCAACATCCATAACCAGATCTAGGCTTTCATCTTCAATGATGGAACTGACAGTGGAACCTCCATGAGTCGGTAGTGGTTGATTCGTAATATTAGGTGCTGGTCCAAAATTAATAGCTTGAGAGTCCAATAAGTCATGTACCCTGTGTTTAAACGCTATGCAATACTCAATGTTATTCCCCGGTGCTCCGGAATGAAACTCGCATGTAGCGTTAGCATTGAAATATGGCGGCAGTCTATCGGGGTTAATCTGTATTGTACATTTCTCGACCAACTTCAATTCTAGTAACTGGGGTAGTAATTCTGCGTAGGTAATGGGAATTGTGTCGAACTTTCTAGGAGGTTGTTTTGGCTTCTGTTGATAGCCTTGGCGAGGTGTATATGCTGGACGTTGAGGGGGAGCTATCAGAATTGTTACAGCAGCAGCCTGATGGTCGTAATCTTGATATCTGCCCTTCCCCTTCTGAGGATAGATCGCACCAGATTCTCCTTCCTTTTTCTTTGGGTGGCCCCCGAAAAACTTCTTAGTATTGCCAGCACTATTCCCAACCGGGATATCTTGGATTTCCCCAATTTAATTCCGATCTCAATCCGCTCCCCGTGTGTTACCATCTCAGCAAAAGTACCTGATATGCTACAGGTTGTGTAATATTGGCCTTGCAGCGTACTGCTAAACATCTCTACCATTTCTCGTTCTAACATGGGAGGTTGTACTTTTGTAGCCATCTCTCGCCACCTCTGGGCGTACTCTTTGAAGGATTCATCTAGTTTCTGGGATAAGTTTTGCAGTTGGGTTCTTGTGGGTGCCATGTCAGTGTTATACTGATAGTGCAAAACAAATTCTTCAATCAATTCTCTCCATGTGCGAATACGACTACTTTCCAGTTGCATGTACCATTCGAGTGGACCACCTGTCAAACTATCTTGAAAGTAGTGCATCAATAGTTTCTCGTCGTTGGAATATGCAGACATCTTCCGATAGAAAGACTTAACATGGGTTTTTGGACAGGAAGTGCCTTTGTACTTTACGAAATCAGGCACCTTGAATTTTGGGGGAATCTTTACTCCGGGCACCAAGCCTAAGTCAGACATATCAAAGCCTACTGTACCTTGACTTTCAAACTTCCGCATCCGTTCTTCAAGCATATGCAACTTCTTGCTATCTTCAGTTGGTTCTTCCACATTAGTCATCCAGTATTCCCAATTATCTTCTTCCACTAGCCTAACTGGAATGCGAACAGGCCTTGGTAACATAGTAGGTTGTTCGGTGTTCTGATGAGCAGGAGTGAGTGGGGGAGGGTTTCCCATATCTTGATTCCCAAGGATGCCTTGGTTACCTGTAAGGTTGTTGAAATTCGCATGCTGACCATTTTGGGTATTCAAACCGATATTCACATTTCGAGTTCCTCTCAGATTCTCCATTGTGTTCTTAGCCCCTGGAGTACTGTTAGGATTATTGATGACGACCCCTGGTGGACCAGCGTTCGGGTTTTCACCCCCATTATTCAATGCTTCAGCAGACCTCACAATCATGTCCCTCATTTCCTCCTGTTGACGAGCCATGTTCTGAATAATCTCCATCAATTGATCGACTCGAGTATCCATCCTGGTTCCTATAGCCACAACATCTGCTTGAATTTGTTCCATCTGTCTTTAGGCGGTGCTTCTAGTATTATAACGATGGGAATTCATAGTGGCTATCTTCTACAAAGGGGAGGCCCAAATCAAGGAATAAGAAGACCTGCCATAATTATTTCTCACATTATGATATGCATGAATGCATAATTGTGTATGTGATGTTATATCATTTCCAGGACATCCAAAGTTTTATTACCCCTAGGAATTTTAAACAACACGATAAGAGATACAAAACGGTGGGAAGAAATTTTGATTAACAATTGATCTCATTAAAAACATCATTCATATGATCCAATGGTAACTTCTTACAAGCATGATTCAGAAACTGCAATGAAATCTAAATGACCCCATCCAACAAGACTAGTGGTGATCAAAAGAGAAAAAGAGAATAAAAGGGGAGAACAAGATAATCAATGGGGGGGGGTCTCTAATCTCTGTGTAGTACTAAGGCCCTCCTTGCCGGAAGTACTCCCCACTTCATTCCTTGGTTTCTTCAAATAATTTCTCTGTCTTTTCACGATCCCGTCTGCGAGCGAAGCTATCGGTCACCGCATCTTTCCGATATAGTTGTCCCTCTAAGTACACACATTGCTCTAGGAAGCGATCACATTATTTACATTCTGGTAAAGGTATAGGCACAGGTGCTTCTTCCATCTCCTTGATCTTGTCTCAGTCTTGCATTCTCATTCAGCACTTCGGTCATTTGATCTTCTTTTGCTTCCAACTCCATCCTAGCAATTTTGAATTGGTTTCCCAATTCCTTGACTTTGGCTTTGTTCCTATTGTTGGCCATATGAAATTTCAAAGTTTCTTGACGATTCCTTTCTGCATCAGTGAGGGCTATCTGATATTCTTCCGTAGACACAAAAGAATCTTCAGCTCCGGGTCGTTTCTTGGAACTACTTTCCCCTTCGTACTCTTTTAACTGACGGGCCAAGTCCCTTTTCTTTTCTATTAAGAAATATATTTCCATTTTTTTGTCTTCCAAATTCTGGCGAAGGTCCCTCTTCTCCAATTGTACTTGATAGAAGAGTTCCTTACGCACATCGTGCTGTAACTTAGTGGGTTGAAGATACAAGGAGATTTCCTTTTCAAAAGGCAACATAAGAATTTTGACTCTTTCCTTCAACCAAACCACGTACGAATTGAAAGTTAATACCTCTTTTAGCACGAAGAATTATTTTCCCTTCCTTCCAACATGTGCCCAAGATCTCCCACTTTCTTCAGCAATTCTGGGTCTTCTCCTTTTTTGAAAAACATAGGTTCGACCTCCTTGGCCGTGGGTGGACGCCTCATGGCATAACTTAATTGGCAAAGAGAGAGTACTGGATTGTAGTTGATAACCCCTTTTATTCCCATGTGCGGAACATTAGAGAAACTTGCACAATGAGAGATGACTTCGGAGCTATCCACTTTAAGTTTGTACCGTTGGATATCGAAAGAGGTGAGTGTCATCACTTTGGATGCCCATGAACGAGGATCTTCTTTGAATTCCCCTTTGGTGGGTAACTGTGCCATGAACCATTTGTAAAGCATAGGTGTACAACATACCACTACTCCTTTCTTCCCATGCCTGGAGTGGATGGTGTGGTAAGTATCTTCTAATAGCGTAGGTATAGGATTCTTATTCGTGAAGATGCAAAGAGAAGCCAAGTATATGATTTCTTTAATCTCAGGGAATAAAACAACTCCGTAAATGATAGCAGCCAACAGAGCATAATAAACATCCCAATTTCCCACTTTCTCCATTTCCTTAGCCTTACTTACCAAGAAATCTACAGGAATACCACGAGTGACTTTGTTACGTCTCCATTTCCCTTTTACATCGTTAAGGCTCAAATAAAGAACCTTAGAAATAGCCTCAATGTCAGGCTTAATAGGGACTCGAACAAATGGAACATGACTGGTGAGCTTAATGTGGAGAAGATGAGCATACTCCTCAAGAGTAGGTGCTAACTGGTAGTCTTAAAATGTGAAACAATTCAACTCTGGATCATAAAATTGTAACAAAGTTTGTACAGCCTTATCCTCAACCAGAGCGTCCAATAAAGATAGGAGATTCCCATATCTTTCACCAAAAATTTCCATTTGTTGACAATTCATGAGGTCTCTGAGCTCTTCAAGAGAGGTCCAAATACTAGGACGAAATTGATAGCTTAAGTTATCCCTCTTTGTCTTTAGGATGATATCAATGTTGTTTGCCATTCTTTAGAGGAAAATAAAACCCTGGAGAGATCCTCGAAATGACAATGCGCATGCGAATTAATTATCGACATATATATTTTTTGAAAATTAAATATGCTATGATGTGTGTGCAAATGATCATGGGGTTACTACTTCCATGATACTGATTCCTGTTGTACTGCCTCTTCACATTCTGTTAATACCGAGATTACAGGTCTGAAACATAACCGAAAGAAATCCATGAAGATCAAAGTTGGATCCTCAGAAAATAAATCTGAGAAACTCATAATTTTTGGCAGAAATCCAGGATATAACCGAAAGTAACCGTCTGAATATAGTCACCAACTATACCTGTGATAAAATTTCCCTCCCCGCTCACGGGTGAAAACTAGGTCACGGTGAGATAATGGTAACTCGAAAATCATGGGTTCGCCTGAAAGTACAATCATCGCAACACAGACGTGCATGATGAAAGTACCTCCAATTGAACCTCATCAGAGCATGGTATATGACATAACTGCGGTAATCGGACCACTTCCTATAGCCGTCATGCCCCCACTCTATTCATAGGTGTCCTAGTGCACTCTGGCCTGGGTACTGGGCCTTTTACCTCAATAGTAACATCCCCACCCAAACGAGAAGCATATATGGTACAACAACAGTATATGGAAGACAGTAAAGTGTAATGCATACATATGCTCAGATAAACATGTACAACTGAGTAAACTAAAAGCATAAAAATAGACACCCAAAGAAAAGAAAACAAGAGCTAGGATCGACTTCGGGATGGACCAGCATTTGGTTGACCTTTCCCCAGTGAAGTCGCCAGCTGAAACGACCGGCTAAAAATCATCAAACAATGAAGTCGCCATCGAACGTCTTTTATCCCACATGTAAGGAAAGGTAAACATCGAAAAAACCTGAGAAGGGAGAAGTCACGGTCTTGGGACCGAGAGATTGGGTAAGGGAGTCTGTTACGTGAGGGGAAGGTATTAGCACCCCACACGCCCGTAGTACTCTACGGTATCTACTCTTGTTGTCTATCTTATGGGTGTGTTTAATCTATGCTTATTGTTTATTATACTACTGAAGGGAGAATGCATGCAAAAGATATGAGAAAAGAATGTAGGGAAAATAAAAGTTGTGCTCGTTCGGGCCCTACCCCGATGCCTACGTATCCCTTTTAAGGAATCAGAGCAGCCGTAGCTCGGCTCATATGTTTTTGTTGGTTTGTATTTTTAATGAACAAAATTAATTTCACATTCTGCCGCAACTCGACCTTTAGAGACTTACGCGTCAGCACAAAAGTGAATTAACATGCTCTTTTGAAAAAGTTTTGAGAGGATGGCCCGTAGGCAAAAATAGTTTGTATTGGTTGATGTTTTTGCTTGTGGATAACAGATAATTAATCTCAAGAGAGAGATATTAACCATTTCTCTACTTGTTTATGAAACGAGTCTTTGAGACTTGAACCATGCCAAGGCTTAGAATGGAAAAACAATAAGATCAAGAAGAGACCCGCTTATCATTTCCCATGTTCAACAAAGGCATGATTCTCATCACTAATTTTTAAGTGTTTTTGAAGTTTGTAAGAAAAAAAGGTTTTTGTTTTAAATGCATATGAGAAAAGGGAAAGAAAAGTCAAGGGGAGACCAGCCTATTTCTAAACTTAATGTTATTATGCAATAGTAGACCTAAAGTTATAATTTCAAAGGAATTCTACCTGATGTTTGCGTGCATAGCTTGCAGTAAAGCCCTACTTCTCATGATTTCTAGAAAGCGATAACGAAATGCAATAAATTGAAAAGAAGTGCAAGAGTAGTAGCGGAGGCTACCAAAGTAAGCAAGTCGTCAAGAGCAGACGAAAGCACTGAAAAAGCAGGGAGTACGCGTCGAGCAAGCTTCACCAAGAAACAAACTGAGTCAGAAACAATATCCAACTAAGATAAAGGCAAACGCGTGTTGCAAATGCAATGCATAATCAGAAGTTCCTCGCACAATGAACAAACGCGTCAAAAATAATATGGCAAAGCGGCATGAAAATATGGATGACGACTTAAAAGAAAAAGAAGTGTGTTTATTAGTTCTTTATGTAAGGAAAATTCTATCAAAAAACTAAAGAATTAAATCCTAAAATCAATTAAAGAGATCTAACAAATTTTTATTGATTTTATAATTTTTTTTATCATATAAAAATCCTAAATCTAACAAAAAGCATAGAATAATCAAGGGGGGTGAGCCTGAAAATGGGGTTATGGTTTGACTAGAAATGTGCTAAGCCCAATAGCAATTGGCTCATGAAGGGCTCTCTATTGGAAGAAAAAAAAACAGGCTTAAAAAAAAATCAGTGGGCCAAAGGAGATGGTTTATTCGGTCCAGTTGAGTCCAAATCCACCAACAACAATTTCACCATCATCAGGTTTATGAATATCAGATTTATTATCTAAAAAGAAAATAATAAATAAAAGTTAAATGGAAAATTAAAATGTGTAGATTAGGGTTAAGAGCTCAATGTTTTTTTTTCATCTTCATGAGAAAGAACGATAATATCTTCTCCTTTGCGCCGCGAGCTTCACCGTCTTCTCTTCCCGTTTCTGCTTGTGACGTTGTCAACGACTTATTTCTCCTTCAATCAGTACAGTGACACAACATTACAATGTCCTTCTCTCATCCTTGCTCTACCGCATACAGACTCAGGCACCGTCATGTCAAACTCATACACCGCCATCTCTTTCGTCTCCAACGTGATTTCAACCTTAGCTTTGTCTCCCTGCCTCAATTCCAATTCCATCTCCTTCGATCTCATCTGATTCCGATTCGACTTCTCATTTCCTCATCGATTCAATAGAACAACAAAACACATTACATGATAATGGAAGAGATTATAAGGTGTTACCTACTGGAGACGAGTCTGGTTATTCTTCAACACTATTGCAAAGATGAGAAATCCAGAGGTAAATTCTTCACTAATTTCTTCTTCTTATTTTCTTCGCGCGTCTGTTTCTATGCGCCTTGTTGTTGTTCTTGATTGCGTATGCTTTGTGCGATTCAGTGCGTAGCTGTGTTTTGGTTGAAGCTTGAAGCAGAGTTGCTAATTGTTGATGGTGATGAAATAGAAAAAAGAAAAGTTGAAGATTAAAGGTGTTGCAGAAGTTGAAGGATGATGGTGCAGTGGTGGATGAAGAAGGTGGTGATGATGAATTGAAGTGATCTTGAAGAGATGAAGATGAAAGAAGGTTGATGGAGGTGAAAGAAGGTTCAGAGAGATTTCTGAGATTTCAGAGAGAGTGCTTTTTGGTGAGTTTCTGATAGCTCCTCTTTATGGATGAAATCGTATGAATGGCGGGTTCTGAAATTGAACATATAGATGTTGAAGCTTGAAGGTAGTTAGATTGAGGAGCATTGAGAGCCCTTGGATCTGAAGGAGTTTGTTATGGAATGGAAGGTGGGGATTAAATCCGTTAAAGTCTATTATGAGGTTAGTTTTTCTGTTATATCACTGTTAGAGTTTGTTATGAGTGAGTAGATCCCAGCCCTAGGATCTTGGGAATTCTATTAAGAGAAATAGGTAGTGTGGATTAATCTGAGAAAAGTTAGTTAGAAATAGGGAGGTTAGAAATTGGATTGTTATTCTGTTAGGTTTTAGTTTTAAATGTTATAAAAGTTAGTTGGAAATCGGTTAAGTTGTTCGGGAAATTAGAGGAATTTGTCACTTTCTACTGTTACTTAGAAGTAGTAAGTGAAGGTAGGAACTGTTAGGTTAATAGTTAGTATGGGTAGTTTGTTAGTAGTTCTGGTTATTTGGTTAAGTGGTAAGGGAATTAGTTATTTTTTGTTTTGGCTTTGGTTAGAAACTCTGTTACACAATTACGGGAATTGGTTGAAACTGTTTATGACAGTTAGGAGTTTAAAGGGTTGTTTTGAGGTTGTTAGGTTAGAAAATGTTAGGATAATTGTTAAAAATTAGTTTGGAAATTAGCCATGCCAAATGTTAGGATGACAGTTAGGATTTGGGGAAGTTATAGGAAGTAGTTTCTGGTTTTTCTGAGTTAGTTGGCTGATCTGAGTTTGTTGGTGCAGGTTGATGAAATTGTTAAGAGCAGAAGAGGATTGAATGTGTGGATTACTGAAGATGATTAAATAATATGCAGAAGATTGATGAAGCATGATAAAGTGCAAAAATGAGGGTTATGATGGGGATGATACAAGAAGGTAAATGAAGAATGAAACAGGGAAAGTGAGAAAGTGATAATTAAGATTGAAGGTGTTTATGTGTTGATCCTTCTCATAGAGGTTGGGGAATGATGATGGTTAAATAATCACTGATGCATAGAAGCAGTCTCAGAGAGATTTTAGAGGTGACTTTTCTCTTGTTTTCTTCTCTGTGATTTTTTGTGATTGATTTTTCTATGAGCATCTGAATAAGAATGAATGAATCTCTGAGTGTATATGAATCGTGTATGAATAAAATTCTCCCCTCCTTCTCTCTGTTTTCTGTTATGAACCTTTTGCAAGTTTTAATGCAGAGGAGATGATGGCCAGTGATTCAATATGCATAGAATTATTTGCTGCATTCACATCAACTAGTTCAATGGTCATGAAAATAACACAGAGGATCACTGATGTCAAAAGCTTTTGCATGGAAGTTGAACGTTCTTTGGAATCCTTTGAGATAGATCCGGCATCTGAGAACTTCACATGTTGCTTCCCCACAAATTTTCCTTGCTACATCAGGAAGATTCCTACTGACTTCAATAATTTGTGTAGTTTTTTTTATGTGTTTGATACACTTTGAATGTAGTAATATTTGGTTTCTTTTCTTTTGGAAAATAGTGATGAAAATTGGAATGAGATTTTCAGTCTTCTTGTAACAGAAAAATAGAACTTGAGCGAAGATACGAATGCAACTTAAATGGTTATGTAACCTTGTGAATTCTTGACTGCGAACAACGAAATACCTATAATTAAACATCTAATCCCTTTTTTTTATTATTAAGGTTTTGCATAAGATCCTGTAATCATGCAGTGAGTTCAACAAGATATTCGTCAAACAATCAAAATGATTTTGGAATATTAACTTCTCACTTGTGCACTCCACACGTTCAAAGTAGAGACTTGAATGGGTTTATATGTAATCTTGAGCGCCGTTTAAACGAAATTCATTTCCTTTTCCAAAACCTCAACATTCTAATGAGCTATCGATTATGGACTTTAACAACTAAATTTGAACTTAAAGCCTTCGAATGAACATCCTAAAAGGATTGGCTTGTACCAAATAATTCAAGAATCGAGTCTTAAGCAACAAAACTTATCAGACAGTATACCTAGGATCATGATGAACTTTGCGTTTGCTACTCCAAGCACTCCATATTTGCAAATTATGAACTCATGGCACTAAGTAGTAACTTTTATATTACGACTCATATTCCATGATTCAATCCACAAGTCTCTTATCTTGACAAAGTCCTCCCCTAATTGACGACCTTAAATCATCAAAGGTGGACATAAATGATAATGAAAGAATATGATCAAGATTAACATGAAACTGTATTTCCCCTGATCTTCAATTACTTGAACATTTATCAACGAATAGAAACCCTGGTTCCTTGGCCTGACATAGGGAAATAAACCCTAATCTCTAGAACTGATGAAACTTGATAGTGAAGAAGTCCAAAAGTGAGCATGCTCCAAAACCCTAATTCTTTGGTCTTGTATATCAGGAAGACCCTGGATAATCGACCCTATTCAACCCATACACCCCAAATCAGCTATAAACCCTAGCTCCCTAATTGCTGGTCTTTTGAACCTCAGGCGATCTATTTTATGAATAATGCGTGCTATGCACATGACCCATTGGAATGATGCAGATGAATGCAAAGTCCAAGCCAGCATAAGAGAAATTTAGGAGGGCAAATTTTTGGGTGCAACAGTAAAACCGTATCCCCAATGGGTTTCAAATGTTGTCCCAATACCGAAGAAAGACATAAATGTTTGTATGTGTGTAGACTACAGGGATTTGAATAGAGCAAGCCCCAAATATGACCTTCCTCTACCATATATCGATGTCTTGGTTGACAATACTGCTCAACATAATGTGTTCTCCTTCATGGACGTTTCTCTGGATACAACCAAATCAAAATGGCGCTCGAAGACATGGATAAAACCACTTTTGTTACATAGTGGGGCACTTTTTGCTATAAGGTCATGCCGTTTGGACTAAAGAATGCAGGAACAACTTATCAATGGGCTATGGTGGCTTTGTTTCATAACATGATTCATTATGAGATAGAAGTCTACGTTGATGACATGATAGCAATATCACAAACTGAGGAAGAACACCTTGTTCACTTACACAAGCTATTTGAAAGGTTGAAGAAATACTAGCTAAGGCT
Source organism: Vicia faba (assembly GCA_948472305.1). NCBI lineage: Eukaryota > Viridiplantae > Streptophyta > Magnoliopsida > Fabales > Fabaceae > Vicia > Vicia faba. Next base: position 997,450,221 of record OX451738.1, read on the forward strand.
GAATCCCAACAGATGCACCTTTGGGGTGAGGTCTGGAAAACTCCTAGGCTTCGTCATTAGTGGAAAAGGTATTGAGGCCGATTCTGCAAAAGTCAAAGCCATACAAGAAATGTCAGCTCTATGTAATGAGAAGGAGGTCAGAGGTTTCTTGGGTCGACTCAACTACATTTCCTGATTCATCTCTCACTTCACTGCTACTTGTGAGCCAATCTTCAAACTGTTGAAGAAAGATCAAGTAGTCAGATGGAATGACGACTGCCAAACAGATTTTGACAAAATCAAATATTATTTACAAGAACCTCCAATCCTAATGTCTCCAGTTAAAGGAAGACCTCTGATCATGTACTTTACTATGTTAGAGAATTCAATGGGATGTGTGATGGGCCAACATGACGAGTCTGGTCGAAAAGAGCATGCGATACACTACCTTAGAAATTTTTTTGCTGACTGTAAAACAAGATATTCACTGCTCAAGAAAACTTATTACGCTTTGGCATGGGCTACTCTCTGACTAAGACATTATATTTTGACTCATACTACTCTCTTAATCTCTATGATGGATCCCATCAAGTACATCTTCGAGAAACCATCTCTCTCTGGACGAATAGCCTAATGGAAAATGATTTTGACTGAATATGACATCCAGTACACTACATAAAAAGCAATCAAAGGAAGTGTACTGGAATATCATTTGTCCTATCAAGCGGTTGATGACTACCAATCCATGAACTTTGAATTCTCGGACGAGAATATCATGCTGATAACCGATTGTGCAAAGCCTGGACCGTATGAAGGACCTAAACAAGGATCCTGATGGACCATGGTTTTTGATGGAGCTTCCAATGCATTGGTGTTGTACCCCAAAATTTTCCCTCCCATTTTACTCAACATATGTTCATGGAGATCCTTAACTTGCTCAAGGATGCCCAAGAGTTGACCAAACAAACTCTCTCCTAATGCAATGAACCTCCAACTAGGGTTTCCATTTTCATCAAGTTGGGTGAGTTCCAAAGGCTTAATATGCTCTCCACAGTCCTAATATGTCCTCAAGATCATCCATGTCAAATTTCAAGCCTTGCACAAGAAGTTTGCTCAGTCAACTGCTCAGATGCTTGAGAATCGACTATATTAGGTCAAAAGTTAATTGTGGCCCACATACAGTCAAACTTCAAGATTTTTGGTCAAAGTTAACATTTTGAAGTGATATTTATCATTTGATCAAGGGTTGATCATGATTACTCAAGGAATACCCCTAATTCATCAAAACTCAAAAGTTGTTAAATTAGGGTTTCTTAGGAAAAAGTCAACCAAACTTTGACCAAGCATAACTTTCTCATACTTTATCAGAAATTTCTTATCCAAGTCTCATTTTGAATAGAATCCAATTCCCTATAATTCATATTCATCCATAAAGGTCAAAAAATACACTCATGAAGAGATATGAATTTCTACATTATAGGTCCTTTTGAAAAGTCAACAAAAACACCTTTTGGGTCATACCTTCTTACATGAACATGGAAGACCCAATGGAGATGAAAACAAAAATATTGTTTAGGGTACATCCTAAGCTTTCTAAAAAGTCCAAGAACACCTCTCTAGGGTTAAAATTGGAAGAGTTATGCATTGTCAAAGTTGACCATTTTTGGAAAATTGCCAAAAGTCAAATGTGCCCAAAATTGCATTTTTTGGAAAATGGGCCTAACTTTTTAGGCTTGCACCCCACTTCCAACATGGTCCACGATCCAAACATCCTTCCACATGTTATTAGCTTTATTTATTTAATTTATTTTGATTTTTATCCTTTAAAAATCAAAGTAAATCAAATAAAGCATCTAAACAATAAAAGATTTTATTACAAATATTTTCATCATCAATTGGAAATAAACAAAAGATGGCAAGATCAAGGAAAATCGTGGAAGGAGAGTAAAGAGTGGATTTGTTCCAAAAATAAACAAAATCAAAAACTTGAAAGGAGAATATTTTGTCATCAAAGCATGGGATTTTCTCCACTTATGTTGACCTAGTATGCTACCATACATAAGGACAACCATTCCATTCAACAAGGACACGAGAAGGTTGCCTCAAGACCAAGAAAAAAGTTTCAAAAATATTCAAGCTTGGTGCAATTGGAGATCCCACGACCTAGCCATTCTCCACTGATTCTAAGCCTCCAATCGTACTCCTGCAGCATCAATGGACTTAACCCAACTCATGAGCAATCCCATAGCATCAAAAATCAGCAAATTCGTGCCTCACTTTTGGGTAAGATTTCTTGGATCTTAAACTTGTACAAAACCTAATTTAAATTCATATTGACTGCATACATATGTTTCTATGAATGATTGTGAGTGTTTGGACGTGTGACATGTGAAGCTAATACCCAGGAGCATCTTTTGCCATTAATGTGACCGTCGTCTCATGATTTTTTCTCATAACGTTGTTTGCAAGCTGTTTCAGGACAAGAGGAGGTCACCATTGGATCCGCAACCCTCGAATTAGGGGGGTAGGGTCCAATTGATCTTTGTTTTTGTAGGTTTGCGTGAGTTGGATAAAGGAGATGGCCGGAGAAGACGACCAGAGCTAGGGCTTCGGCGCTTCTCCAGCGAGTCAAAGTTTGAAGGTAGTTTGACTGCTGGCGTGGCTTGTCCTTATAACATGATTGGTCCATACAAGATGACATGTGCGTTTGTTTAATTGACTGGGTTTCACACTTGATTTCCCTTTTATTATTTGCGTCTGGGTATATGTATGAATAAGCAGGTTGGTGTAGTGGTAAGGCGCATGATTGTGAAGCTGGAGGGCCTTGGTTCGATCCCCAGGCCTTGGTTTTATTTTTTCAGCATGTGTTTTCTATAGATCAGGTGTCCAACACGTTCCTGAGGGAATCATACGTCCTCACCTTCAGATGGTTTGATCACGCTCAATCTGGATCAAATGGTCAAGATCCAAACATCCACGATAGACCATCAGAAGGCAGCTACACTAGATTTGGCGTAGGAGTAGGGCTCAGCCATAACGGGCCTTGAAAATTCAGAAATACACCCCCCCATGTGCTCATCATACAGGCCCAAATTCTCACCTTTTTATTTTAATTATTTTTTCTTATTATTTATTAATTATGTTTTTTTTAATAACACAAAAAAAAATCACTTTTTTATTTAATCAAAAAATCATAAAAACATCAAAAATCTTTTTTTCATAAATTTTTTATTAATTAATTAGTTTAATTAAATTAGGGTAATTTAATGTCTTTTTATTATAATTCAAAATAATTAGAATTAGGGTTTAACTTAGTACTTAACCTAATTTTTCCTCAAAAAACAACATAAACATTTCCTCAAATTAGATTTTTAGGTCGTCTAATTATTTCTCGCATTTAATTTACTGTGCGCTCTTAATCTTCTTTTTTTATTATTATTTGTAATTGCTCTGAGTTTGTAATAGATTTAAATAGGGTTTTAATTCCGCATTTTATTTTCAGTAAAAAATAATTATGTATCTGCCCAAAGCCATGTAATTATTAGGACTTTAATTTCTTGCATTTTAATTTCCGCAAACTATAAACTGCTTAGATGTATGTATAGGATTGTATGGAAAGATAAATTGAAATTAAAACAGTAGAAAACCCTAATTGTGCAAAGATAATTAACTGAAAAAATACACTTGCACATGTTCACTCCTAGGGTTTGCCCCACTTGGTTGCCTCGGAAATAATGGTCGTGTCCCTCGATTGTAGGGATACCTTAGCAATGACCCGCAATTTAAAATCGTCATAAAGATCATGGTCCCTACTTGTCCCTCGAGTTGCCTACGAATTGATCTTATGACGATAGTCCTTTGGAAATGCTAAGGTATCCCTACTTGTTGCCTTCAGAGACCATTTCGTCCCTTCGAACGTCCCTTTTAAAACTCCAACGATGGTGCTACCCATTCCTTAATAATAGAGTAGCGCTGTCTAAAGGAAAACGAACAGACTTTTTTCGAGTAGGTAGATTAGTTCCTAAGTACTTTCTCAAACAAAACTTTTCACACAAACACTTTTTAAAACAGTTTTCAAAACAACTTCGTCACACTCTTGAGGACTGATACAAGACTCATAACAAAGTAAAACTTTTTCAAAACAAGCACACGCAAGCAATTTAAAAATAAGAAAGTACCTAAGAGCCCGTGGAAAACCACGGATAGAAAGGGTGCTAACACCTTCCCTTTCTATAATCTACCCCCCCCCCCCCCCCCCCCCCCCCCCCCCGTACTCAAAAATATCTCGAAAAAAAGGTTTTTTCTGTTCTTTTTCCTTTCCTTAGTTGGATGAAATAAAATTCGGTGGCGACTCTTGCTTACCGCAACATTTGTGAATACAAAATGAAAACCAGTATTAACAGTCAGTTCTGCCACCGTATCAGAATTGGGTAATGGAATTGGTGATGTAATCATTTCTCCTGAAGGTTTCCATACACCTTTCACTGCCAAACTTTGCTTTGACTGTACCAACAACATGGCTGAGTATGAAGCATGCATCTTGGGTCTTAAGGTTGCTATTGACCTAAGAATCAAATTCCTAAGCGTAGACGGAGATTCAACCCTAGTAATCAATCAAGTTAAAGGAGAGTGGGATACCAAACATCCAAATTTGATCTCTTACAAAGACCTTGTGCTAAACCTGATCCAATACTTTGAGAAGATCACCTTGGAGCATATCCCAAGGGAAGAAAATCAATTGGCAGATGCTTTAGCAACTATGTCATCTATGTTCAAGGTCAATTGGGACAACGAAGCTCCCAAAATTACTATCGAAAGATTTGAAGAACCAGAACACTGTTGTGAGATTGACACTGATGAGGAGAAGCCTTGGTTCCATGAGGTAAAAAGGTACCTTGAAGCACAAGAGTATCCTGAGGGAGCTTCAATCAACCACAAGAAATTCCTGCGGAGATTCTCAGACAAGTTCTTCCTAAGTAATGGGATTTTGTACAAGCACAACCATGACTCCATTGTATGAACAAGAAAGAAGCATAGGAGATCATGGAGGATATGCATGAAGGTATCTTCGTAACTCATTCCAATGGACAAACTATGGCCAAGAAGATTCTGAGGGTTGGTTATTGTTGGTTGACCATGGAAACTGATTGTTACCACCACTAGAGGACTTGCCATAAATGCCTGATTTATGTCGATAAGGTTCACGTGCCACCAATACCTTTAAATGTCATGACTGCTCCATGGCCATTTGCAATGTGGGGCATTGACATGATCGGAGAAATCAAGCCCACCGCCTCTAACATACATCGTTTCATCCTCGTCTCCATTGACTACTTCACCAAATGGGTCGAAGCGGCTTCATTTGCTTCAGTTACCAAGAATGTTGTGGCCTAGTTCATCAAATATAACCTCATCTGTCGGTACGACATCCATGAAAGGATTATCACTGACAATGGTACCAACTTCAACAATGCTATGATCGTTGAACTCTGCACACAGTTCAATATCAAGCATCACAATTCCTCTTCATACAAACCTAAAATGAATTGCGCAGTGGAAGCGGCCAACAAGAACATAAAGAAGATTATACAAATGATGGTGGTGACCTATAAAGACTGGCATGCGATGCTACCATTTGATCTTCATGGCTATCATACCTCGGCACGAACATTAACTAGAGCAACACCATTCTCTTTAGTCTATGGCATGGAAGTCGTCCTTCCTATCGAAGTTAAAATTCCTTCTCTAAGGATAATGAAAGAATAAGACTTAGGCAAAGACGAATGGATTCAGACTAGATTAGATCAGTTGAATTAGATTGATGAAAAGAGACTAGCTGATGTTTGTCATGGTCAAATGTATCAAAAGCGTATGATCAAGGCATTCAACAAGAAAATTAAACATCGAGTGTACCAGGCTGGTGACTTGGTAATAAAACGAATCATTTTACCACGAGACAATCCCAGGGGAAAATGAACTCCCACCTACGAAGGGCCATTTGTTGTCAAGAAAGTTTTCTCTGGCGGTGCTATGATGTTAACCACTATGGATGGTGAAGATTTCCCACACCATGTGAACACGGACATAGTTAAAAAATACTATGCATAAGAACGACCTGCTAGGTTGACATACCTGCGAAAAAATAAGGGCACCGGTGAACCAAAAGGTTCGGGAAAAAAATTAGGGATATATACAAAAGATTGTACACCCGGCAAGTCGAAAACCCGCAAGGGCGGCTTGGGAAAAAAAGGGTATCCTGGTGGACAGAAAACCCGAAAGGGCAGTCCAGGAAAAAGTTAGGGATTAAAGCGTGCAACTATGTCTAGTTGGATCAATATAGCCAGCTTTATTACCAAGGTCAAAAGTTCAAATGGTACAAGATCAGATTAATCAACTTCTTCCGCTAGCAAGGGATGATGTTCGAAGACATAGGGGCAATATAAGAGTTAGAACCCAATGAGATCACTTCCATATGGCTATACTTTTTTTTCACTATGTATTCTTTTCATTTCACGACGACTTCCTCTTACTAGGATTTCCGTCTCTTTGTACAAAAACGCATGTTTATAGGCAAATCATCAATACAAACATACTTTGAAGTGAAAACTTTCTGTTTTTTCTGTTTTGATTGCAAAAACGTCCAATGACTAAAATTGAATGAACATATGCATATGAACATGATTAACTGTTAACAAATATACGTCTAAGAACAGGAATAAGTATTTACTCAAAGAGCCAGGATGACACTCAAGTTGTTCATAAATCCCCATAGAATCCCTTTCATAAGGGGATCCCCAGTAAAGTCGCCAGAGCCACCTCTATGATATTGTTCCCCACATAGTAATTTCTCCACAATTCCCTTTCGGAGTTCCAATCAGCATATCTCCCATAAATTCTCTTTCCCAGCCGAGTTTGGTGTTCCAAAATTGAAAGAGAAACCTTGCAAAGTTCTTCCTCAGGAGAATTTGTTTCCCCAGTGAAATCTCCAGAATATCTTCCTCAACATGTTTTATTTCCCCAACTGAATACAATTTCTCCAGCTTGAGTCTGTTTCTCAGACTACTACACACTACTGACAAAACTCCTCTCCCCCAGTAGAGTTAATACTACCCCCAGAAGGTTGTTGCAAAGCCTAGAATTTGACCAGATACAAGTTAATTTCATCCTCCCCAAACAATCGGAAGTTTAATCATCTCTTTTATCCCTAGTCAGGGTATATAAAGAATTAAATTTCCCAGTAGAGTAATGGTCAACTAAGGTTCCTGAATTCTACTCCCCAAGCAGAAATCACAATTCCCTGCAGAGTTTCCTCAAACAGCAAACAGGAATTCCCAGCAGAAGCACTCTAAACAAAGTTGAAGATACACATACTCTTCGTCTCCGGCAGTAGTCCGGGATTTAGCTTCCCAAAACTTCCCAGCAGTAGTCAGGGATTTATTTTCCCAGATAAAGATACATTTCAACAACATTCATACATCATGACATATAAAACATATAGCATAATATCATTTATTTTGAGAACATCATTAAGCAATCCATTTCATATATCATGACATTGCATACAACTAACTCTTTACTTTTTTAGGAAATATTAATCAATAGACGAATATCATCAATAAAATTCAACATTTCCAGATCAATTCCCAAAATAGGATGGGGCGACTATCTATATGACAAACATTCCCTTCGAAAGACCTCTGCTGGTTCAGTTTAAATTGACCAATGATTTATCCTGATTTGTTTCTGGTAGACACTTTCTCTAGTTTAATTAAATCGATCCTAAGATTTATACTGATTCAATATCCAGTTAAAGACCATTTAGACCTCTGCTGGTTCAGTGTAAATCGACCAATGATTTATCCTGATTTGTTTCAGGTAGACATTTTCTCTGGTTCAATTAAATTGATCCTAAGATTTATGCTGATTCGATATCTAATTAAAGATCATTTTAGACCTCTGTTGGTTCAGTTTAAATCGACCAATGATTTATCCTGATTTGTTTCCGGTAGACACTTTCTCTGGTTCAGTTAAATCGATCCTAAGATTTATGTTGATTCGATATCCAGTTAAAGACCATTTTAGACCTCTGATGGTTCAGTTTAAATCGACCAATGATTTATCCTGATTTTTTTCAGGTAGACACTTTCTCTGGTTCAATTAAATTGATCCTAAGATTTACGCTGATTCGATATCCAGTTAAAGACCATTTTAGACCTCTGTTGGTTCAGTTTAAATCGACCAATGATTTATCCTGATTTGTTTCCGGTAGACACTTTCTCTAGTTCAGTTAAACTGATCCTAAGATTTATGATGATTCAATATCCAGTTAAAGACCATTTTATACCTCAGCTGGTTCAATTTAAATCGACCAATGATTTATCCTGATTTGTTTCCGGTAGACACTTTCTCTGGTTCAGTTAAATCGATCATAAGATTTATGCTGATTCGATATCCAGTTAAAGACCATTTTAGACCTCTGCTTGTTCAGTTTAAATCGACCAATGATTTATCTTGAGTTATTTCTTGTAGACACTTTCTTTGGTTCAGTTAAATTGATCCTAATATTCATGCTGATTTGATATCCAGTTAAAGACCATTTTAGACCTCTGCTAGTTCAATTTAAATCAACCAATGATTTATCCTGATTTTTTTTTCCGGTAGACACTTTCTCTGGTTCAATTTAATCGATCCTAAGATTTATGTTGATTCAATATCCAGTTAAAGACCATTTTAGACCTCTGTTGGTTCAGTTTAAATCGACAAATGATTTATCCTAATCTGTTTCCAGTAGGCACTTTCTTTGGTTCAGTTAAATCGATCCTAAGATTTATACTGATTCGATATCCAGTTAAAGATCATTTTAGAACTCTGCTGGTTCAGTTTAAATCAACCAATGATTTATCCTGATTTGTTTTCGGTAGACACTTTCTCTGGTTCAGTTAAATTGACCCTAAGATTTATGCTGATTTGTTATCCAGTTAAAGATCATTTTAGACCTCTGCTGGTTAAGTTTAAATCGACCAATGATTTATCCTGATTTGTTTCCAGTAGACACTTTCTCAGGTTCAGTTAAATCGACCCTAAGATTTATTAGGATTCTTATGCAGTCAAAGAGAAATACAGACATCTGTTGTTTTAGTATAAATCGACCAAAGATTTTATTCTGATATTTCTTCCAACAATTACTTTGGACGACATCTATAAGCCCATCTCCGATAACTCTTTATCACCTCTCTAAATGGCATCTTTAAGCCCATTCCCGATACAATCAACCAATATCATTACTTCATACACTAGTGTGTGCAAATTTCTTGGCACTTTAGTGTCCAGTCATCTTCCACCTTTAAGTTACGAATGGCGAGCATACCAATCTAACTCTTCAGGTTTAAGAAGATTGAACAGGGGAATTTGTTGTACCTCAAAATTTTCCCTCTCTTTTCTCAAGACATTTCTCACCAAAAACTCTTCAATGACTCAAGCTTGCACAAGTGTTGACTAAGTTAGATCATCTCCTAGGCACTGAGACTCTAAATTAGGGTTTTGACTGGGAATGACTGATCACCGACTTTTGACCTAATACATGACCTTATAAGTTGAAAAATAGTCTCAAGGACTTAGAGACAACATGTTGACATAATTTCATGGCTCAAATCATTTCCCGGGATCAAAGGTTTGATAGTTGAAATTTGGATCAATTGACGAAAAGTCAATCGATACACAAAAAGTCAAACTTTGACTTTTCAGTCAATATTAAATTTAAAAGATAAAAATTCATCAAGACCTACAAAAATATCAAACTTGACCATCAAGAATCGAGAAAGTCAAGAAAGTCAACAAAAAAGTCAAAGTTTCCAATACTTAGAATTTTTTATGTGTTTTTACACTTGATAATTTCATTACTTCGTGACATTTTTTTACCAAGATGCAGGATGATTCAAAGAAAACTTTCAACATGAAAGTTTTATATCTTGATGAATTCTACAACTTTGTATTAGAGGGTTGATGTCCAAAAAATGCTTAGATTCAAAGAAATTTTCAACAGGTTTTGGTCAGTTTTTATCTCAACTTCTTGGCCAATTTTCATCAAGTTCCAGTTTTATTTAGCCAAAGTGGTCAACATGAAAGGTGTAGACACTGTTTCAAGCATTCCAAAACATCCAAGAGCATGAATTTATCATACTTGAGCTAGGAGATTCAAAGCCATGAAGTTGGGCATCCATTCTTGAATTACAAGTCATTTTTGTGAAGAACACATAATCCAATCTACATGCTATGCTGCATAATCTTATGTTGCAGGCATTCTAACTTGAAAATATCACCATAATTTAATGCTTACACAAACTTTTAATCTATGGTCCATTTGGTTTAAGCATTGTCCAAGTGATCTTTCCATTTTTGGCACAAAGGCACCATTGCCATTCTTGAAAAGCATGCTTTGATCACAATGTCAACTCCTTGAGCCTCTCAATGGTTCCTTCTGAACATACATAATATCAAGGCAAGAAGAAACCATTTGCAACCTGCAAAGCACTCCTAAAAAAAAGGCCATGCCCACATTGGAACTATGAAAAGTCATGAACTCTCACTTACAACCCAACCTAGCCACAACATGTGATCTTCGAAAATTTGATCAACCCTTGTCTTAAAACTTCTTGCCTATAAATAGACAGATCATTTGCAAGATAAAAGGAGATGAACAAGCCCTCAAAAACTACTATACTCTCAAAAAACCAGAATTGTCCACAAATCCTCCACATTTGAGATTTAAAGTCCAAATCTTCGAACCTCTCACACCTTGCAAGTTTTTCCCAAACAAACCATCCAAACACTTCATATACATCATACAGAAGTTGTTCAAACACAAGAACAACTTCTATAAAATCACTATCACCATCTTCCAAACTCAAAAGTGGTATCTTGCAACTTGACTTGGTTGGAGTGATTCAGCAACTTTCAGCATAAAGTGAGGATTAGAACAACTTTAAGAAGGTCCAAAGGAGCTCGATCAATCACCACTTCGCACCCGGAAACATCCGTACATGTTCTAAAGTCTTCGCTTCAAGGGTTAAATTTTATGAAACTGTAATATCTTTATCCATACATCATTTGCTTATGCTTTCAAAAGGATACAACAGGACAGATCAAAGCAATAACTTAGAAAAAATCCAGGCCAGGGACTGACACGGGTGCCCGTGCCACACGACACGGCCTATGTCATCTCAACTGGGTTGAAAACTTAACAAAAATGTAGGGAAGGCCTTAACACGGGTGCCCGTGTCACACGACACGGACCGTGTCAACTCAACTGGTTCAGACACATGCAAAAAACAGGCAGGCAGGGGATGACACGGGTCCCCCTGTCACACGACACGGCCCGTGTCATTTTGGATGAAACAAAAAATGTGTAGAGGAGCTGGGACAGGTCCTTACACAGGTGCACGTGTCAGCTCAGGCACCAAATATCTTGATTTTGAGATTTTTTAGGTTATTTTGGACATATTGCATTGCTTGGAGATGACCTAACACCATAAAACCTTTTTCTAAAATGAGACATCAAAAACATTTTCCTAAACAATTTATGTTCTTTTAAGTTAACTTAGGCCTGGGTTGTTTTTCTTCAATTAAATGAACTACAAAACCTTTTCTATCAAAAAACCCTAAAAAACAATTTCTTTTCACTTTCCATTTTCTTGCGCATTTTTTTACATTATGAATTCTATAATTGTCAAAGCCCTGTAATAGTAATTAGGGTTTACTTTACTTGTCATCCCCATTTGTAAATTTATATCCCCCATCCCTCAAAGTATTGTTATAGCGTAGGATATTTAAATTCCACAATTTATCGCTTTCCATATTATTCCTAGTAATTATGGTTTGTATGGAAAGATCTTAAAATCAACACTAGACAACCCTAATCAAGAAAAATGCATGAAAACAAAAACACTTTGCACATTTACACCTCTAGGGTAACCCACACTTGTTGCCTCGAATAAAACAGTCATGTCCCTCGAACGTGGGATGCTTTAGAAAAGACCCTCGATTACAATATCGTAGTCCCTCGATGACCCTTAGATGTTGCCTTTGGTAAATGATCTTAGTCCCTATGACAATTGCTAAAGCATCCTACAATGTTGCCTTCTATGACTATACGATGACCCACGCCCGTCCCTTCACATCCAATGATATGGTTGCTTACTAACTAATGGTAAGATAACACTATCTAAAGGAGGAGGAAAAGAACAAAGACTTTTTGAGTAGGTATAACACTCGTAGTTTCTTGCTCACAAACATTCCAAAACAAAACATATTTCAAACACACCAACACGTTTTTCCATGAAATTGTTTCAAAATTCAACACTTTGTATGCATTCTTATAGAGACGAGAATCATTACAAAGTTCTCCTAAACAAAGGCACTTTTCAAAAGTACTTTCAAACAAACACATTTCATAAAGCATTTTTAAAGTGAGCTAGCAACTAAGAGCCTGTAGATAACTACGGATGAAAAGGGTGCTAACACCTTCCCTTTTCATAACCATTCTCCCTAAACTCAAGAAAAAATCTCAAAAGGTCTTTCCTATTCTTTTCACCCTTTACTTTATTGGATAAAAGAAAAGTCGGTGGCGACTCTTGCTATCCGCAACAATTTCGATAAAATGCAAAACACCATAGTCAGTTCTCCCACCGTATAACACCCCATATTGGATAATTTTGAGATATCTTCTCTCGACTTTGATTTCCTCAGGCTGGCTGCATTCAATAACGAAGAGTGTTGGGAAGATAAACTTGCTCATACCCAACAGAGTCTCAAACGTTTCTCTTTTAGGGTAATTGATTTACGTCTTAAAAGTAGGCTAGTACACAATTGTACTTCTCAACTTGAATTGCCTCATTGTTCAAGCAGATACTTGAAGCAATCTATCCCTTATGACCAAACTGAAAGTGATAGACCATTGCTCAACAAAGACTTCTGGGCAATCAAAACTTCCACACAATCTGCTTTGGGTCATTTCTTAGACTGGTCTTCTTTTACTCAATAAAGTCAATATAAGGTCTGCCCCAGATTAAAATCATTCTCAAAAATGATTTACCTCTCAACGGTATCTTGAATCAATTTTGTCCTTCGAGATAATCAAACTTTCCATCGAATGCTCATTATGCAAGCTCACTTAATGTTTAAGCACTTGTTCATATGCAAAGAATATTTTATTCCAAGAATGATAGTTCTAATAAAATCATATGCTTGTCTTGAAGTTAAAAACTTCTATTGAAAAAGATATCGAAACATATAGTTTTTTTCTTGTACAAAAGAAAGTAAAAAGATGGAGTGATACCAACTCAAAATTTTTAACAAGCCTCTTAGGAGTCAGATTATCGTACTCTCATCACAATATTTCCTTGAATTAACCCATGCTTCAGTTAGGACTTTCAAGAGTTGTAACATGGTTTGTTCACAGTTTTAGAGAAAAGGATTTAAGGCTCAAAATTATTTGGTGCTCACCCATTCTCCATGATGTTCTCCATTACTATGTTCAATTAACTCGATACGAGCACTCATCTCTCACAAGTAGTTTACAATGATTTAGGAACCACTGAGGTTTCTTGGACACGACAGTCACTTCACCCTCTTTTGTTTTTGTGTCTGATCACACTACTTTGTCACTTTTAAGGATTTTATTTGGTAATCCTTTTCGATTTTCACTCTTTTTCTTTTCTTTGAGTTCCCTAACTTTTGGCTGGACAAATTCTTTTGAATTTTTTATTTTGAAGTCCAACGGGATGCTCTAATTTTTGCCTAAGTCACTTGTTTTCAAGTTTTTGACTTATCGGGATTTTTTTTATTTTATTTTTGATTCATTCTTTTTTTAACAAATCGTGTGACCCTGAGTCTTTTGACTTATTGAAAATTTACTTCCTCATTCCTTATTCGGTGAGGGATAACCATTATGGATTTGATTTTTCTTGACCTCTTGATGTGTGAGGGATATGGTGTGGTGATCCTCGGATGCTCACTCCTTTTTTTCTAAATTTTGAATGCTCAATCAGATTAACTAAACACTACCTGACCCCGGGTTAAAATTAGGGTTTTTTCTAAAAAGAAAAGAAGCTCCTACTTCAAGGCTCAAAGGGGTTAACGAGGTTGTATCTCCCTTATGTCTCTGGTGTTTGGGAATTTGAAACAATGCTTGTACATCGTTAGCAGGGTTTTCATTCTAAAGCATATCGTTTAAGATTCTAGGTATATTTCTCATCATCCTCCCTCTAGAGGTATTTGCTTTATTCACAAGAGTTGAGTATTAAAATCAAAGAAAAACATTTAAGAGTGAATACAAATGCATTAGTTCAATAAAAACATAATTAATACACTATGATTAATATTCAGAAGTAAGCAAGTTTTGCATACAAGAAAGTACTGAATAAAACAAGAAAGATTACAAATGAGAATGCAAATGAAACTAGAAAATTGCCATATTGAGGAGACTTAACTCTATGGACTTATTGCTTTAGAATATGCTCTCGCAGTCTTGACATTCACTGAGTCAAAAGAGACTTCAAATCTAGCCAGATGGTGTGAAATTGATATCCTTTGTATCAATTAGGTCTTGCACCTTGTCTTTAAACGACTTACAGTTTTTGGTTGAATGACCAAGTGCCCCGGCGTGATAACTACACCTGAGTTGGGATCATACCCCTTGGGATAAGAATGAATAACATGTTTCAATTGCTTGGGTTCCACCAAAGAAAGTTCAAGAAATTGCAGGAACAATTGACCATAAGGCACAAGAATGATGTCAAACACTCTTTTCGGTTTCTTATTCTCTAGTTTTCCCTATTGCTGACGTTTCTACCAATAGGTTTGTGGATGAAGCACACCTTGAACTGACTGAACATAAGGATGATACTGATTCTGATTAACCGCCTGATTCTCTTGGCTTGGCAAAGGCAATGGATGCTGGCTAGAAATCGTTGGGAGTACAGGTTATGAATGATGTGACCCAGGCTGCAAGGTGGAACCCTGAAGATGAGAAGACGTAACCATCTTTTCTACAGCAGTTGGGGTAAGATTTATTTATGCACTCAGAACTTTAGGAGTAAACAAAATTTTCCTTGCATCCAACAAATCTTGGACTTTGTGTCTCAATGCATAGCAGTTCTCAACATCATGACCAGGTGCCCCAGAATGGAACTCACACCCAGCATTGCTATCATAACCAGGTGGAAGCTTAGCGAAAGATCGAACCAAAGTACCTAGCTCAACCAATTGGAGCCCAAGCAATCGAGGAAGTAACTGAGCATATGACATCGGAATAGGATCAAAACACCTCTCAGACGACTCCTATCTTTACTGAGAAACCTTACCCTTTGGATTCTCTTGGGGAACAGAAACTGATTGCTGCCGAGAAGACCTTGGGACACCTGGTTGTGAAGAAGATTCGTGAGTTACTCCATGACTTGAAGGATTCCCCAAAGTATGGAGAGGGATGGAAACACATGTTGCTACCACATGTATATGACCATCTTCCTTTCTAAACACTGTCTTCAGAACTTCCATAACCAAACTCAGTTGAGTCTTCAACTGAGTGTTCTCCTCTCTCATGAGTTCCTGACCATGGACCAAAGTCTGTATGTCCATCATAAATAGCCCATCTAACCTTTTATCTCATCCAAATTCGTACTAAGTTGTTCCATGGCTTTTTTGGATCATAGAGCGGTGAGAAGTCAAGATTCGCAGTTCTGAAAAGAATACCAGGCTTGAATAAGAATTCCCTAACACTGAGTACCTGTTATGAATGTATGAAGATGCATGAGGTGTATGAGTAGATGCAATGTCATGTTCAATCATTTTCAAGGAACCCACATGCTTTTAATTTGATTTTAAGCAAGTAAGAGATAGAAAAGCACCACACAAGGTTTACGAGCACGGTTCCTTGGGAATGAAGAGAACATGTGAATTAACCTTTTTTTCATGTATATATTTTTTGATACATTTATTTTTTTGTACAAATAAACATGTCATGATACAAGTGCAATAACATGGAATCAAGGTTTCCATAACACCAAAAATTTGTTGTGCTATTTCTGAATATGTCGAGAATACCACGATCAAAGGTTCGGAACATAAACCAAAGAAAACCAAATCACCAACAAAATATAGGGTCACCATCAGAATAAATAGTCACCATATCTACGTGTATGATTATTCCCTCTCCACTCACGGGTGATGTCTAGGTCAGGGTAAGATCAAGGAGTGACTCAGAATCATGGGTCTGCCTAGAAGTACTATCATCGTAACAACAAACATGTATGATGATAATACCCCATTTGAACCTCAGTTGAGTGTGGCACGCCAGACCGCACTAGTAGGACCTCGTCTAGTATCCGTCATGTTCCACTATATTCCTAGGTTTCCTAGATAGTGCACTCTTACTTAGGTACTTGGCCTTTTACCTTGAAAAATAATTTAAGAGTTGTTAGATGTTTTATGCATTTCCCAAGAAAATGTTTTAGTCATGAGGATGCAAAAGGTAAAGAAAACATCTAAGGGAAACTATCTAGCTTTATCCTTAATGTTATCATACAATGATGATCCTATAGTTGAGTTTTGAAAGGGAAATCTCTACCTATGTTATCATGCATGGATTACGATCCTAATGTCTAACTTGCATCAGAAACGAGACAAGAGAATCCTAAGGGAACATACAAAAGTTATAACCTAATGAAAAGCATGAGCATAAGCGCAATCAAGCAAAGCCAAACCAAAACCAAAACAAACATCGGGTGCGAGCTAGAAACAAACAAATGAGTCCAAAGGCTCTCAAAGTGCGAGTAAGGAACTTCTTCCACTTAATATGCTCGAGCACCGACACCGAATAACAACTCAGAGCATCAATGTCGAGCAACGTGAGCTAACATCGTAGAAACGAATGACAAAGCATGGGGGGTTGGTTACAGACCCCTGTCTTCCACTTTATTTGACTCAACAGACAAGAATAGGCACAATTCAAATCATCAATGTGTAACGCGAGCTAAGAACGACACAGACTAGAATGTGTGGGGGTCGATTGCGGACCCTCTGTTCCACTTATTAACTCGATATCAAGCACAAATTAAAAGGGGAGGGGAATCGCCTTCTATGAGGAATTTAGCATAAATGCCTCCTTTTGAGGTCTTTAAACAAACAACAAGAATTTGCCCCTTTTGGAGGCTTTTGCAAACAAAAACACCGCCTCATTTCGAGGTCTTTGAACAGAACAAACATTGCCTCCTTTAAGAACTTTAAACAGATTTCCCACCTAAAGTAGGGACTCCTAGTCATGCATTTCTATTCCTACTTATCATGGGAAGGAAAGCTTTAAATGATATGGAAAAATAAACCAGAATCAGTATAATACCGAATGAACAAGAGTTTGTGACAAGCAAGCAAAAACTAAGAAACTCGACGGTCTTCGAGTGAGCTAGCACCAACAAAAAGATCAAATAAAAAATATATTTGATACCAGAATTCAATGTCACAATTCAAAAATAAATCACAAGCAATGAGTGTGTCGCATCAAACTAACGTCATGCACAAAAAAATGCAACACAAGCAAGGTATAATCCAAACAAATGCGTTGTACGATGAATCGCCTTCCGAAACTTGCACAATGTCACAAGATGAGTTAGCGAATAACAAGAAAAATTAATTGTAATCAAACAATCAACATCACAACTCAAAATGACATATTATCATGAATGAAGCAAATTCGAACAAGCAACGAGATCACAAAATTAATTCCCGGACAGCATGTACATCATCTCATGAATCGCACAAAATATCGATTTAAAATCATCACAACTCAATGCACATGTCCAGCAAATAACAAAGCAAGTGTAATAGTGCATAATCCAACAATTAAAATGAATTTGAAGCTCAATTTATAAAACGGGCAGCACTATGTACATCTCATGAATATCATATCACAATGTACATGCTAAAATGAAATTCATACAGCATTGTCTCATTACATGAAATGCACCGTAGATGCCAATGCAAAACTAAATCTGATTCCTGCGAAATACCGTAGTTGTTTAGGGTGTTAATACCTTTTATTTGCATAACAGTTACATACTCTCCCTACTGGATAAATGAAGGATAAATGAAAGGAACACGGGCTTAACACAAAACCTAGTGCCTCTGATTCTTTCTTCTACACCCTTTTTCATTTTCAATCCTCTGGTAGAATTCCATTTTAATTTTTTTAGAAACTATCTATTTTCTTTTTTTTTTATAGAATTTTAGGTTAATTCTTTCTATAGGATATTTAGTTCCTCTTTGAGATTCCATTCTTCTTAGGAGATTCAATTTTGGTGAATCTTGTAAAATGTTCATTCATTCTTTGTTTAGCCTCTTAAGTGATGATTTTGGTTAATTAAGTGATTAAATAGTAAACTCTTGTTATTTTTAGTTATATAATTAATCTTTTTGGTTAGTTAGATGACTAATTGTGAATATTAGGAAATAATTTTTACACACTTAGACCATTTGTGTTATATGCAAAGTGTACTTGCCATTATCATGATAATTTCACTTGTAAATATGTTATTTCTCATGTTATAAAACAAAAATCAATTTTGCAATAAACTACACTTCATTATTATAAAACCATGAGTGTTGCCTTTAGACTTGAGGTTGGCTTCTACATCCTTTTTCCCTATATAAAGAGCTTCAGCTACATGTTGAGACTTGCAAATTTCCTCCAAGTCACTAAAGGGAATATTTCATAATTTTGATTTCATAGTAATAACTAAGTTCAAATAGTTACATGTTTCTTATGTATTTGTTTACATCATGATTGTGAACTCTCATGTATTATCAAATAAAATTGAGGAAATTTTGTTTTTGACAAATTATATTATATTATGTTAGTTAAACTAAACTATTTTAGTTATTAAATTTTTTGAATTATTTAATGCATGGAAGAGTAATATACACAAATTAAATTATGTGTGTGAATAAAATTTATAATTATCAATAATTTACTTATATTAAAAAATTATGAATTAAATATAATTTTAGTTCATATAAAATAATTTTGTTTTATTTTTTTTATGTAAAGTACTTATTAAAACATATTAAAATTTTAAATATATTTAAATTTTAAACTAAATATTAAGTTGGTATTCTTATCATATAGATAACAATTTTTTTGTAAATAATAAAAAAAATAAAACAAACCATTAGCTCTAAAACAAATAAATTAATAAACTATGTTTATTGCTTCACTAAGAGGTGAACACACAAACTTTTGTCGGCAAACTAAATCTACTATAAAATATTTATACAAATAATAAATTTTGTTTTTTTAGAAGCTTATAATTGTTTTATGTAAAGGTTTTTTTTAGGGAGTTCTCTTTATTAAATATTTTTGGATCTCAACTTATTCACATATTTATACACTCAACAACTCAAAAATTTAAGCATCAACATCCGTCCTAATATTCGTAAGTCTAGGTCAAATGTACACATTCTTAACTCAACTCTGAAATCATATTGAATATGTTTGAATTTCAATTTAAAAAATTAGTTCAAAGAATGAAGCTGCTTACACACATTTATATGTTCGACAATTCGATAACCTAAACAATATAAAACTTCAAACAAATTTCAACAACAAAATTATCAATTTCAACACTCCTTACCCTTAAATTGGTTTTGACAAATATTAATAGTCGAATGTTTAGTTATAACACTAACAATATTTAAGTAAAATAAAAAGTAGAAAAGATGAAAGAAAAGTAAAAATAAAAAAAGAATGGTTAAAGACAAAAGAAAAATCAAACAAATCATTTTGTCTTTTATGTTTTAAACAATAAATAATATAATTTATATAAAATTTATAATTTATATTATAAGTTATAAGTTATCTATAAATAATAAAATGTTATATTATTTTATAAATAAATATATAATAATTGAATGAGAATGACGAAAAAATTTAGAATCATTTTTTATTTCTACTATAATATTTATTTTCACATGATTTATTTGACTTATTTATATGATTGTGGTTGTTTGATCGTGATTAACCATTAGATAACAAATCTTGTAATATGTTCATTTGCCTATTCTTTGTTTAGCACTTTATAAATATGCCCTTTTCTCATCTTATAAAACAAAAAATCTTTTTGTTTGCCATAAACTTATCTTTAAAAAACTTAATTATTATAAAACCATGAGTATTGTCTTTGGGTTTGAGATTGACTTCTATATTTTTTCTCTCTAAATAAAGAGCTTCAGAACCTGATTCTTGATTTTATAATTTTGATTTTATAGTAATAACTAATTTCACATAACTACATGTTTCTTATGTACTACATCATGATTGTGAACTATTATCAAAGAAATTTTGTGTTTCTGACCAATTTTATTATGAATTCTTTCATATATTATGTTAGTTAAACGAAACAATTTTATTTATTAATTTTTTTGAAAATTTTTATGTATTGAAGAGTAATATACACAAATTAAATTTTGTGTGTGAATAAATTTTATAATTATCAATAATTTATTCATATTAAAGTTATGAATTAAATATAATTTTAGTTAATATAAAATAATTATGTTTTATTTTTTATATAAAGTTCATATTAAAACATATAAAATATTTAAATATATTTAAATTTTAAACTAAATATTAAGTTGGTATTCTTATCATATAGATAACAAATGTTTTTTTTGTAAATAATAAAAAAATTAAAACATGTCATTAGCTCTAATAAAAATACATTAAAAAAAACTACATCTATTACCTGACTAAGAGGTGAATACAGGAACTTTTGTCGGTCAATCTAAATCTACTGTAAAATATTTATATAAATATATTTAATAAATAATAAATTTTGTTTTTTTAGAAGCATATAATTGTTTTATGGAAGGTTTTTTTAAGATCCAAGGAAAAAACTTAATCCTCTTTACTCTTGGACAGGCCTTGACAAATATTAATAGTCGAATGTTTAATTGGAATGTTAACAATGTTTAAGTAAAATAAGAAGAAGAAAAAAATGAAAGAAAAAGAATAGTTAAAGAAAAAAGAAAAATCAAACAAATAATTTAGGTTGATGATTTTTGTCTTTTAAATTTAAAGCCGTAAATAATATAATTTACATAAAATTTATAATTTATATTGTAACTTATAATTTATTTATAAATAGTAAAATGTTACACCATTTTATAAATAAATACATAATACTGAAATGATGATAAAATTTAGAGCCATTTTTTATTTCTAAACTCTATAATATTTATTTTCACATGAATGTCATTGAGAGTCATATTTAATACAGATGAATGAAGTAGATATGGAATCTTTCATATGATTGTAGAATTGTGCATGTGGTTCAAGTTGTTATTTGTGAATAAAATATGTGATTTCAATTTATGAGAATAAAAAAAGTTAGTGGGTGTGATTTATCTAATATTAAAACTTAATTTTTGATTTAGAAATAAATTTTACTAATTGTGTTTTTATCGTTTTTCTAACATATATCATTCACTTTAAGTTATCTAAGATTTGATGTTACTTAGTAGTATATATTTGATGTATTTTGCTAACTTTGAGAAACATATGGACAAAAATTGTATTTAAACATAAAATGTTTATTTATTTATTTTTAATTAAAGACTCATATATTAAAAAGGAGAAGCTTATAAAAAGGTAGGTCATGAACAAAAGCCCATCAAAAAGAGGAAAATCTAAAAAAAAGCATTTTTAGTCTATTTTGTACAAAATCTTTTCAAATGTCATTGGGAATATGGAGTCAAAAATAGTGTGAGAAGTACAAGTGAGTCCAATATTAGCTATAAATTCGTCACAAGAGTTTCCCTTTCTATAAATGTGTGAAATGTAAAGGTGTTTATAAGCAAAGTGAGATAAGCAGACCAACCATTGATTCTTTATTTTCCAAGGCAAGAGAGAAGGCTTGTGAAAGGTAAGAACCACATTGTAGAAATAAGTTTCAATCCATAATTTATGCCAATCTCTCTTTATGGCAATATTCATAGCATTGATGAATGTTATGAATATTGCCATAAGGTAAGATGAATGTCACACTACTATATCAACAAAGGCAAGTAAAAAATAACCACGATTGTCTCTAGTTACACCACCACAATCAACAGTAAGAGAGTCGTGTTTACAAGCGCCATCACAACTGAACTTAATCTAATAAAGAGGAGGAGGATGCCAAATCACCTCCTGGATTATGGGAGCACGAGGAGGGTTGATCTCAATGTTGAAAGCCTTGATGATTTTGAAATCATCCAAGGATGAGGAAGCTGAAAGCTTAGATTTAGACTTTGTTAACACAATTTAAGCTTCAGTTTTGTTAATGAAGTGTGTGATTGTTGTGACTTTTCCTCTGAATCTCTCAAAGTTCCTAGCCTCCCATATGTTGTTTAGAATGTAAGTTATTGTATCTTTAAGAATAAGAGAGCATTGTTTTGATTTGTTGATGGAACAAGCAGTCCACCAACCATCTAAACTTTTAGGAGGGTTGGTTATGTTGATTGTGTTATAGAACCACAACTATATCTTTTTTGCAAAAAGGACAATAAAAAATAGGCGTTGAGATGTTTCACAGATGTTTTTGCAAAGACTACACATAGAGGCAATGATGCAGCCCTTGTAAGTGATTTTGTCATCCGTAGAAACCTTGTCCATCATAAGCTTCATTAAGCTTCCAAATGAAGATAGTAAGCAAGTCTCAACCAGGCTTTAAATTTGTAGCTTCATTGAGCCTAAGGAGAGATCTCAGGCCTAAACCTCCATGGGTTTGAGGCCTGCACATTTTTTTCCAAACAACAAGAACTAATTTTCTTTTTGAACTGAACCACTCCATATAAAATTCCTCACCTCCTTTTTCGATTCCTTGATCAGTACAATAGGCCAAGAGTAACAATGAATTGTATGAGCAAGAATGCTTAGAATGATAAATTTTACCAACATCACTCTACCTGGCATTGAGAGGGTTGAGCCTTTCCAAGCTGACAGCTTTGCCAAAATTATGTCTGTAGTAGGTCTGAGGTAGGAAGCTTTGACTTTGACTATGAAAATGGGTACACCAAGGTACATGAAATGCAAAGAGCCAGTTTAGAAACCAGTTATTTGAATGATATGGCTTAGCCTTTGCTAAGAAACAGAAACATAATAGGTGTGAGAGGAATAACGATATGTTGTAAAAATATTTTTCAGAGCTTGAATGTTGTAAATAGAACCTTTATAGAAAATTAAAATGTGACCAGCGTATAGTACATGGGAGGGAATATAAAGACCACTACTAATATTGATTAATTTTATAATACCATCATCCACTGATTTTGTAATACCCCTGGTCAAAACCTCTTCAGCTAAGCAGAACAATAAAGGAGATATGGGATCGCCTTGCCTGACCCCTGCTGGAAGCGGTAAAGCGACAAGCAAAAAGTAAAGTATTATTTTACCGGGTGATATTTAGGTTATATCATATCGTGTCCATAAATATTGGTATATTGAAATATCGTTTGACAAATCTCTTGTTAATGAGTTTGGGGATAAATGGGTTGAAAGGAAAAGTATCAACAAAAAATAAATGTATAAAAAGGAAAGACAAAATTATCCGGCTCGAATGTACTCTACTCGTCACAAACTTAAACTTATCGACCAGTTATACTCAACCTATAATATTCATCAATGTCATCACGTGTCAAAAAAAACACCCACTATATCATCTCGACAACGATCTCTCAACCAACCTTAACATATAAGTCAATTGTGCTCGCTTGCATCGATGATCTCTCAGAGCGACACAAACAACACATAGGCATTAATCACAGACACCCTAAGTGAATTTCAGCTCTAAATCTATCTCTAGAATCCATAAACTAACAGATAATCATCCTAGATAAGAATCCAAGCAGTATATGTCTATAGCAACTCAAATCTCTAGCATAGAGTAAAAATCAAGGATAACAATCGACAAAGATTTGTAAAGTAAGTTTTATATAACGCCATGGGAGAAAAATATACATGAGTTCAAAGTAAATATACATACAAAACCGAACAAAAGAGAAATACATAGAGAGGAGAAGAGATAAACCAAAAATATTCCAATTTGTCAGCGTCGGTCGATGAGAAATCTACCTCCAATCATCCATAAGCAAAGCTCTAGTGTTGTTTTCTAAGCTAATCTATCAAAAATAAGGTTGATGGAATTTGGGAATAAAAAATCCACAAAAACCATAACAAAAAATGAATTGAAAATAAAGTGATAAAACAAATCTCAGCATACCGCGCTTAGCAGGCTCACCGTGCTAAGTGGGTTGCGCGATATATACACATTAAACTGACCTAAACCGCGCTAAGGGCTCTATCCACGCTAAGCGGGCTCCAAAACTAAGCTTCTACCAAAATTTCAAAACGCAAGCAGTGCGCTATAAAATATGCTGAGTGCGCTCGCGCTTAGTGGCCTTTTATGTGCTAAGCAGGCCCTCCTGGGAAAAACTTCTCAAAATTGGTATTTTATTCCGAAAATGCGCATCCAGAGCCATGCCTTCGACACCTTATTCCGAAAATGCTACAAAATGCAACAAATACCTACAAATTGAATGAAAAAAACATCAAACGATACATTATGTACAAAAAAACACAAATAAACACAAACTAAACATATTTACACAAAAGTCGGGTTTATTAAATAATTATTAACAACAAAGAGTCGATAAGTGCAACAAAAAGTATATACAAAAATAGCTACAATTTGCACTTATCAAACTCTCCCCAACTTGAACTTGTTTGTCCTCAGACAAGGCCAAACAACTCAAAGAACCAAAATTAATCAACCAAAGAATCATGAATCAACAAGTTTTGAAAATGGAAAACAAATGTATGATTCAAACAAAAACGTACACGCAAGGTAAATAATTACCACAATCCTATAACGACAACATGTAAACGAAAAAAATCCTAAGTACAAAAATTATACTAAACATTCTAAAACAAAACAAGCTCAATTATAAATCACACCTAGTAAAAATTCATCGGTAGATGAAGAACACACAAAAGTGAGGGGCAAAACAACACTCACCCTCAATCTTTCAAACAATAGACTAAATTATGCATTCATCCAAAAACTCATATTAAAAATACAAAGGCAAGAATTACAAGGGCTTTTCAAGGTTGTAATGTGGCTTGGTTAACAAACAAGGGATAAGTCCTAAAGCTAATCGAAACAAAAAATTTTCTTAACCTAAGGGAGTGATCAACTCACAGAGACTCAAGCAAAATAATTTTAATAAAACTTCTTCATTCCAAATTTCAAACCAACACACATCACTTATTATCACAATATTATTTGAACTCTTTTTTTTCCATTTTCAAAATCTTTTTCTCTTTTTCCTTTCTTTTTCTTTTCTATCTTTTTCACATTTATTCTTCTTTTCTTTATCTTTTACACAACCTCATAGCAATCATAACATAAGCACATAAACATTTCTCCCCCCAACTTGAATTCAACCATATCATAATGTGAATACTCCCTACTTTATAAGGCAAGGTAAAAATTCAAACCATAAATCATAGTCGAGGGTTCAAGAAAAAAAAGAATTAATATCAATACAAAAAGATAAACTAAACACTCATAGTAAAGCATTTAGTAAAAAATAACATGGACATCGACAAAAAGGTCAAAAGGGGATACTAATGATCACACACTCACAAGGTGAATTGACTATTTGGCTAAGGTAGTTGTGCTCAAAATGAAATAAAAAATGCCTTGATCATGTTCATGCTTTCATACAATCAACACAAACAAAATATTGAACATAATAAAATCCAGTTAAAATAAGAATTGTGGCTTCCAACATATAAACGATGGAAAGCTTCCTCATATTTATGGATAAATAGGGAACTAAAGCGATTCAAGTCATGAGCAAGTAATGCAAAAAGAATGAATGACATGGTAATTGTACAAATGAAAAGTTTCCTAAACATTTTATGTTATAGAAAGCGATAAGTGAGTACCTGGCGAGTACCAACTTCAAAAACTATCATTACATACATTTGCAAGTTAACACACTCAAAATCGAAAAATCACCAAATGCGACTTCAAGCTATCTAACCAAAATTTGAGTCCAAACAACAAAAGAAAGAATTAAAAATATTAGTATTAATTACTATACTATAAAGCCTTGGGTGAAGTGGGAAAAAGGAGAGCCAAGCGAAAAATTAAAAATAATTCACTGGCTTTGCACAACAGGCCACGCTAAGCGGTACAGAGCGTGCTGAGCGCGCTACACCAGTTGCAAAAAAATAGGGCAACTGGTGCAGCTGCTATGCAAGCTCCACTTACACCTACACAACCTCAAACACATGTACAATATTAATAACGGACAACATACAATTCAAGTTAAACACGACAAGCTTGCAGAAAAACACAAATTTACATAACAAAACAAACAGGTGAAAGTGCATTAAACAAGTTGAAAAGTGAAAATTTGAGAATTTAAAGCATGTCCAATTTCAACTTGTTTAAACAAAATTCACCATACAACATAAACAAACATAAACATGCTTGTTTTACGTTGTAAGCTCGACGCCTTTATTGTGCGAGCTAGTAACCTCCTCTCGTCATGACATGGTATTCTCACACGACTCAAACCTAAAGAAATTGTCTTAACAAGCACACAACAAATGTTACGAAAACGAGACAATTCATAACATTACATAAAAACAAAGAAAAACACATATATGCACAAATATGGAAAGTAAATACAAAACATGTACAAGTAAAGATAGACAAGTTTATGTACACGTTCTATACAACATATACATTAACTACAAAACTCAAAAACAAATAAACTATCATAATGCAAAACAAAAAACACCAATCCCCGACAACAGTGCCATTTTACTGGAAGCGGTAAAGCATCAAGCAAAAAGTAAACTATTATTTTACTGGGTGATATTTAGGTTTTATCGTATCGTGTCCATGGAGATTGGTGTATTGAAATGTCGTTCGAAAAATCTCTTGTTAATGAGTTTGGGGGATAAATGGGTTGAAAGGAAAAGTATCAACAAAAATTAAATGTACAAAAAGGAAAGACAAACTTATCTGACTCGAATGTAATCCACTCATCACAAACTTAAACCTATCGATCACTTATACTTAAACCTAAAATATTCATCAATTTCATCACATGTCAAACACAACATCCACTATATCATCTCGATAGCGATCTCTCAACCAACCTTAATAACACAAAAGTCAATTGTGCTCGCTTGCGTCAACGATCTCTCAAAGCGACACAAATAACACAGAGGCATTAATCACGAACATCCTAAGTAAATGTCAGCTCTAAATCTATCTCTATAATCTAGAAACTAACAGATAATCGTCCTAGATAAGAATCCAAGCAATATATGTATATAGTAACTCAAATCCCTAGCACAGAGCAAAAATCAAGGATTGTTATCAACAAAGATTTGTAAAGCAAGTTTTATATAACGCCATGGGCGACAAATTTACATGAGTTCAAAGTAAACATACATACAAAACCCAAAAAAAGAGAAATATATATAGAGGAGGAGAGATAAACCATAAATCTTCTGATTTGTTAGTGTCGATTGATGAGAAATCCACCTCCGATCATCCATAAGTAAAGCTCTAGTGTTGTTTTCTACAATAATATATCAAAAATAAGGTTGATGGAATTTGGAACAAAAATAACCTGTTGTACCCTAAAATCTGCCCTCACTTTTTCTTCAAACATGCTCACAAAGGTCTCAAATACTCAAAGCTACTCAAGAGTTGAATGGTCAAATCTCCTCCTAAGCAATGAGTCTACAACTAGGGTTTTGTGTTTCTCAAGGACGCTTGGATTGCAAAGGTCTCAAGTGATTTCCATGGTTCATCATAGGTCCTCAATAGTTCTCATTCCAAGTTTCAAGTCTTGCATCACAAGTTTGCTCAGTCAATGGCTAAGATGATTGGAAATCAACTGTATTGGGTAAAAAGTCAACTATGGTCAACATACAGTCAAACTTCAAGATTTTTTTTGTCAACATAAACATTTTGAAGTGATATTCATCATTTGATCAATGGTTATCATGATTCCTCAAGGAAATCCCTCAAATCATCAAAGGTCAAAAATTGCCAAATTAGGGTTTCCTTAGAGAAGTCAACTGAACTTTGACCAAGCATAACTTTCACATGCTTCATCAAATTTTCCCCAACTAAAGACCATTTTTAAGGAAACTCAATTCTCTACAACTTTGCAATTATGCTCAAGTCCAAAAAATGATTCATTTGAAAGATATGAGCTAATACGTTACAGGTCATTTTCAAAAGTCAACAACAAGACACTTTTTGTCAAGGCAACTTGCATCATGACAAAATCTCCAAATGCAAAATTGATAAAAATATAAATTGTAGAGGACATCTTGATATTTTCAAAAAGTCCAAGATTCCCTTCAAGATATGAAAATTGAGCAAGTTGTGAGTTTCACAAATTGGGAAATTTTGAGGAAAATGCATGAAATGCAAAATGAGCAAACTTGAAATTTTGGACTTGTGACCTAACTTGTTAGGTTTCAAACATGTCCATGACCTCATGAAAGACTCCTAAGCTCACTCATACCTTGTATTATATTTTCTTATTATTTTATTTATATTTATTTTGTTTTTATTCAAATAAATGCAAAATAAATTAAATGAGATACAAGATAATTGGGCCAGGTTCATGAGTGGTCTTTTAAGGCCCAAAAAAACCCAGCAAAACATGCCATAACCGTGCAAAGCCAAGAAGGGAAGGAAATATCTTCTTTTGGAAAGTTTTGAAGCAAAATTGAAGATCCATTATGCCATTTTATTTATGCCATTTTATTTATGCCATTTTTGTTAACCTAATGCAATGCCTTATAAACACAAACCTCAGATCTCATGAGCATACACACGTAGCTGCCTCCAAATCCTAAACCTTGTTCACAAAATTTTCAAAAAAAGTCAAGCATCGAATCCTAATTTCCAGAGGTTCTCAGCCCAAACCAGTGATCAAACCTCACTCCTGAGATCCCCGGGTCCATAAACACGCCCAACTGTGCTTAGAAGGTCGCTCGCGGATTCACCGGTGGTAAGTTTTTGGTTTGTTTATGTATATTCGATTACAGATATATTTAACATATTTTTGCAATACAGATGCATTCATAATAGAGTTAAGGACATGAATAAGAAATCACGTGGTATTTTTGGCGTCAGGATCACACACCACCATGTTTGAACTGAGCTAGGGTTTTCTCTTTGTATCTCACCCTACACGCCATTTCAGCCTAAACTAATGATTGCAATGAATTCGTAGGCCATGATTTAGGGGGTATAGTATCTCTTGATCCTTATTTTGCAGGTTTGTACAAGGTTTGAGATTTTGACTTGCCGGAGAAGACGACCGGAGCTAGGGCTCTGGAGCTTCTCCGGCCATATACTTTATTCTTTATTTTTTTTATTTTTGTTTGATTTACTTATCGGATGTAGTGACCTCCCCAGTAGAAAGTGTGTGTGTTAAGGCGTCAGTATGCCAGGGCAGGGGTTCGATCCCTGCCCCAGGCATTTTTTATTTATTTTAATTTTTCCTTGTAGATCCCATACAGGTCAAGTCCAACGCGCGCATGGTGTACCTCATCTAACAACCATCTAATGTCAAGATTCCAGATCTAACACCTCAAATACACACTCCATCATGAACCTTCAGGGAGCCACCCTCATTGGATCCAGCGCAGTTCTGGGCCTTGTCCAGTTTGGGCTTAAAAAATTGTATTTTTCACCCCCTCAGTTTTTCTTTTCAGGAGGCCCATTCTTTTTCCTTTGTTGTAATTAATTTTTTTTTATCAATTTCAATTTTATTTAATCAACAAAAATCATTAAAAAAATTAGATTTAGGTTTTTGATTAATAAATTTAATTTAATCATATTTTGGTACTATTTTATTTGGTTCTATTTTTATTAATTAATTAGTAAACTAATTAGAATTAGGTTTAATTGTTATTTTACACTAAAAATATTTTTTCTAAGCAAAACACCAAAAAAAAAATTTCTAACACTTAGAAATCTTTTAGGTTTTAAAATATCTTTCCCTTTTTCACAATCTCCGCGTGTTTATTTTTTTCGCATTACCATAATCATGTAATTATTAAGGGATGTAATAGTTTAAAATTATGGTTTACTTTACTCTTTCCCCCGTTTTATGGTTTGTATTCCCCATCCCCAAAGCATTGTAATAGCGTAGATTCTATTTCCCGCATTTTTTACTTTCCCAACTTAGGTATTAATGTATGTACATATTTAACTGATAGACTAATAGGATTGTGTTGTACCCCAAAATTTTCCCTCTCATTTCTCAAGTAATCTCTCACAAGATCTCATTTGGTTCAAGACTGCACAAGGGTTGATCAACTCAAGACACCTCCTCAAGCACTAATGACTGGAATTTAGGGTTTGAGTTTGCACAAGGAAAAATGGACTTTTAATGCCTCATATGACTTTCATGGATCATTTTGGACCCTCAAGATTGCTCATGTCAAGTTTCAAGTCTTGAATCACATTTTTGCTCAGTCAATTGATCAGTTGACATAAAAATCAGTTGTATTGAGGAAAAAGTCAATTATGGTCAATTTACAGTCAAACTTCATAATTTTTTATCCATGTCAACATTATGAACTCATATATGTCATTTTATCAAGTTTTTATCACAATTCCACAAGAAATTTGATCAGATCATCAAAAGGGCAAAATGGTCAACATTAGGGTTTTGAATGAGAATGCTAAATTTTTGATTTTTGACCTAGCAAATGATTGATTGGTTTAAGTTATGATCTCAAGGATTCAAATGCATAATTTTTATATATTGGCATGGTTCAAAACATCTCTCAAGATCAATTGATTGACAGATGAATTTCAATCAACTTATCAAAAGTCAACTTTACACTGAAAAGTCAAACTTTGACTTTTTGGTCAAAATCAAGTATCAAAGATCACAATTCATCAAAACATGTAAAAATATGAAACATTTTCATCAAGAAATCAAAAAGTCAAGATTTCATTTTGAAAAGTCAAAATTTCTAAACTTAGAAATTTTTCTAAGTATTGGAAAATCCATATTTTTTCATAACTTTGAGCCAAATTTCCACCATGATGCAAGATGATTCAAAAGAAACTTACAACATGAAAGTTGTAGATCTCAATGATATATAAAACATTGTAGAACACGACTTCTTCTAGAAATTCATGGATTTCAAGTTATGATTTTGTGAAGACATGTTCATGAAACTTGGAAACTTAGTGAAATTTTGCCATAGTTTAGGCAGGATTTTGACGTAACTTCATGGAAATTTTTCACATAGTTCCAAGATGAATTTTCAAAAATGTCAAACATAGAGGTTGTATATAATGTTACAAGCTTTCTAGAATGTCCAAGAAATCGTTGATATCATATTTGAGCATGGAGAATCAAAGGCAAGAAGTTAGGGTTTCATTCTTGATTTACAAGTCATTTCTTGATGAACACATAATGCAATTTCAATGTTAGGCTGCATAATCTTGCTTTGCATGCCTTCTAACTTGTGTATCTATCCATCATTAATGGATTACAAAAACTTTTTAGCTATAATCAAAGTGATTTAAACTTTATCCAATTCACATTGCCATTTTAGGAAGAAAGTGAAGAATGCCATTCTTGAAAAGCAAGATTTATGCACAAAATCAATTCTTGAGCCTCTAACTTATTCCCTATGATCACAATCCATCTACAAAGTCAGAAGAAAACTTGTTTAAAGCATAATCACTCTACATTAGCAAGTACACAAGACTTTAAAACTTGGATTTCTGAAAAATCAAATGTTGAGCTTAAGCATTTGTTTTTGAATTCTGATCAACAAAAAGTCTCTAAACTTGTTTCTTATAAATAGAGTCACTATTTGTAAGCTAGAACACGAGCTTGAACACCCTGAAACACTCTCAAACTCCCTCTAGCCATAAATTGCCTCAAAACACCATTGTTGTGCAAGTTTTGACTTTACATATCAAACTTCCATTTCCATCGTGCATTTCTTGGCCTTTCACTTCCAAAAGCTCCTACATATCAAATACAACTCATATCCATCCTTATTCCAGAACTGTAACACCATTTACCATAACCTCTATAACCAAAAAACAGAGTCTGCAACTTGACTTCTCCAGGCTATTTCAACCACTCTCAACTCAAGCTAAGCATTGCATTAGCTTCCTGGGAACTTGAGGAAGCTAACCTGATCATTGCAACACCTTGAATCAAGCTCAAAATCATTTCACAATTTCAAGTTTTGAGGTATATTTTTTAAAGTTCTATCTTCTCATTTAGGCATTGTTAGGCTTGCACTTGTAAAGATAAAATATAGACATCACTGCCATGAAGTTGTACATGTCCATAGATTTCATTTATATTGATTGAGCTAGCAGAATTTTAGGATTGAACATCTGAAAATAATTAGGTCAGAATTTGGTACTTTCAAAAATTCTCATTCATCTTTGATTTATAGCTTATGATATTTATATGGTTGGATTCGTATGGAAAAATGGACCAACTTTCATGTTTGCATCTTTCATTTTTGTTGAGAAATGGTGAAGTTACAGCATCCATGGGTGGAGTTTGAAGATGAAGTTACATTCAGGACTTGATTTGTGTTATATGTTTATTATTTCACCAATGTTAACGAATGTATAACCACCCCTGTGGTAAAGCACGCGTCCGTTAACCTTTGAGACCTGGGTTCGAGCCCCAGTGGTACCCTTTTACTCTTTTTTACATTTTTTCCACTTTTTCGTTTGCACCCAGGCGCCTGGGCCTCCCCCATTGGGCCTTCCACTTTTTTTACTTTTTTCTAACCCCCCTGTTTACTTATGCAGGCTGACCCAACTTTTATTATTTCATTTTTTATTTATTTTTTTCATTTTCTTATTATATTTATTATTTCTTTTTATTAATATTATTATTATTATTAATAAAAAAATCCAAAATTTTTTTATTTATTATTTACACTTATATATTTTATTTTCTCTATAAAAACAAAAGGACAAAAATTATTTTCTTAACAATTAATTTATTTTTTAATAATAAATATTTAGACTTAGGTTTAATTATTATATTATTTTATTTTTTTAATTAAAATTAATTTAGAACTTAGGTTTATTTTAATTAATTAATTTTCATATTATTTTTAATTTAAAACCTTTTCACAAAAAACCCTAAAATTACTTTTAACTTAATTTCTTTTTTAAATTAATTTAGGTTTAAGTTTTGTTTAATTTTTAATTAATCATCTCTCTTAATTAGGTATAAACCCTTTCATAAAAATCTAAACAAAAATAATTTTCTTTTTCCTTTTGCATTTGTACATTATTATTTATTCAATTCTTGTACATTTATTCAATATGGTTGTAATAGATAATTACGTTTAATTTTCTTGCAACATCCCCATTTATAAATTTGTATACCCCCTCCCCTAATGATGTAATAACTTAGTAATTTTACTTTCCGCAATTTATTATAAATGCTAGTAAATTAGGATTTGTATAGAAAGATAAAATCAACAAGTTAGCAAACCCTAATTCAAGACAAAACAATACATGTAAATCAACACACATACACACTTGCACCCTTAGGCTAATTCCATTTTATTGTCTTACAAAAATGGTCATGTTATGCATGTGGGATATCTTAGCAAAGCAATCAGAAAATACAAGATCATAGTCCCTCGATGACACTATCAATGTTGCCTTTCAAAATGATCTTAGTTCCTCAAAGAAAAATGCTAAGATGTCTCACAACATTGCTATCATGACTATACGATGACCCACGCCCGTCCCTTTACATCCAAAGATAAGGCTTCTTACCAATCCAATGGTAAGATAACAATACCAACGGAAAGGAAGAAATGAACTAAGAATTTTGAGCAGGTAGATTGTTCCTAGTTGCTTGCTCATTTTCAAATCAAAACATCCTTGCTTATTTTCAAAACAAACACCAACACTTTCAAAAACACTTTCAAAACACTTTCCAAACATGAAACATTTTCAAAAGTCCAACACTTTGTATACGTTCTTACGAACGAGAACTATTACATAGTTTGCCTAAACGATGGCGCCTTTTCAAAATACTTTCAAAAACCACACAAAGCACATTTTCAAACAAAATCAATTGATCTAGCAAGCAACTAAGAGCCCATAGATAACTATGGATGAAAAGGGTGCTAACACCTTCCCTTTTCATAATCTACCCTACGAACTCAAGAAATAATCTCAAAGGTCTTTCCTGTTCTTTTCAGCCTTTTCTTTTGGATAACAGAAAAGTCGGTGGTGACTCTTGCTAACCGCGACATTTGTGATAAAATGCAAAACACCCAAGTCAGTTCTTCCACCATATCACATAACTGGCGACTCTGCTGGGGAGTGAGTCTTAAAAGTGGGGTTACCTTAGGGCTAGATCACCTGTATTAGCTTTCATTGTTTGACTTGCTTGCTTTACATTTTGGTTCCTTGTTTGGGCTTGTTCTAATCGTCTACCCAGATTTGGGGATACCTTATAGGTAAGTAGAAATACGTTGTGGAAACTTTGCGGGGTATACCGACATGGTTTAAGCAATAGCTGCATTAGTGTGACATATTTGTGGGTACCGGTATCCCTTGAGTATTCAAGGAGAATACGGGGCCGCTGCGTGATGTCATGAAGCACTCACTGACTTTAGAACCTTTACTTGACCAACTTGGCCATTAGGACGTAGTGAGATGACCGACTTTGGTGTAGTCCGAAGTTGGTAGATACTCGATACTACACTCATTAAGGTCTGGCTTTCGGGATATTTCAGTCGCCATGAAAGAGGCTTGCGCTGAAACAATGCCCGAGAAGACAGATCAGTGATATTGAGATCCCTTAGAACTCGGTTACTATTTCTAGGATAGGTTTGAGCCAACTAAGCTTTAAGAGGGTACATACCTATGAGACTCCATGAAAGCCTAAACCTAAGGATTTGTTTGCCTTGTTTGTATATACTTACTTGTACATAACATCATAACATCATACTCATTCTCACTAACCATTTCAAGGATTATTGGAATTTATCTTTGTTCTATTTTGTAGGACATGGCTTTTATCCGCAGGAATACTATTTAAGTCAATCTCGTAATAATTACTATTCAACTCAAAGAGTTAGCATCAAGGGTTCCTGAGAGTTCTCCATTCACCGAAAGACATGGTCGTCTCCTAAGCTTGGTTACCTCCAACACT
The DNA here is from genome assembly GCA_948472305.1 of Vicia faba. Classification (NCBI taxonomy): domain Eukaryota; kingdom Viridiplantae; phylum Streptophyta; class Magnoliopsida; order Fabales; family Fabaceae; genus Vicia; species Vicia faba. The sequence continues at coordinate 997,485,522 of OX451738.1, forward strand.
GATGAAGATATGATGAAGGTGCTATTCCAATTCTTTGATCCTCTACACCATTGATTCACTTTTCTCGATTATCAACTTGTGCCTACTCTACAAGAATTTTCACAACTCTCGAGGATTCCCATTCTCAATCAACTACCCTTCAACGGTACAGAAAGAGATCCAAAACCTGAACAGAGTTCCCAAGCACTACATTTGCAACAATCTGATATCACAACTAATTGGGAAACAAGGAGTGGTGTCAAAGCTTTCTTAGCCAAGTTCTTGTTTGAGAAAGTTCAAGATTGTTGGAACTCCTTGGACTTACAAGCTTTTGAAGAAATCCTGTCCCTTCTCGTCTATGATATGGTTTTGTTTCCAAACCTTGACCAACTCATAGATGTAAATGCTGTCAAAAAATTCATGTCTCGCAACCCAGTGCCTACTTTGTTGGGAGACATTCTACATTATTTTCACTCTCGCACTATGAGGAAAAAAGGGATCCTCATGTGTTGCACTCCTCTCTTGGAGAGATGGTTTATTTCGTATCTTCCCTGGTCTGTATTAAAGAATGAGCAAAGATTGAGGTGGTCCCATAGGTTGATGACGCTCATACATTTAGATGTTCATTGGTGTTCTCGATCCTTGGAGAACGTTACTATCATCGACCATTGTGGAGAGTTCCCTAATGTCCCTTTACTTGGCATTAGGGGAGGTATCACTTACAACCCTTGATTAGACTTACGATAGTTTGGTTATGCCCAAAGGGATGGCCCACAAGAGATGCTCATCCAAGGAGTGGTATTCGACTACGAGAGCGACGATCAAAGCTACTGTCAGAGGTTTATACGAGCTTGGAGGATGGTAAGCAAATTGGACAGTAAGACGCTGGGATACAAGATTTCCATTCCCCTTGAGCCTTACCTTAAGTGGATACGAGCTTGTGCTCAGAAACTTGTGATGTCTTATCCCTCCATCTTACCAGTCATCAAGGAACTTGTGATTGAAGGAGATGTCCCATAAACTATCCTCTATCCCGACATGCCTACTTCTCTCGAAGACTTGCAAAAAGGTTGGATTCAGCTGAAGGATGAACGAGATACTTTTGAAGCTCAATTCTATGCTAGCGAGAAGAGGGTCTTGGAGCTTACAAAGTAGCTACAAGAAGAGAAAAGTGTGAACGCCTATCTCGCGCCAAAGAGGATACATTCATTCTTTTTATCTTAGAAAGTTATTTTGTAAGCCTAAGATGCATGTTGTAATCTTTTGAACTAATTAATGAAAATTTACGTTTGTTCATTCCTTTGTCTATGAAAATTTAAATTCCATAAATCCTTGATATCATTTTCATATACATCTTCCATGCATCATAACATGACAAGTTTTCTCATAACAGGTTTCCTTATCTCTCTATTGTTTATTTCAGCAAGATGGATCTAGAGAAAAATATGAAGGATCTTCAGGCACAAAACTCTTAATTCCAAGAGACGCTACTGGCCCTAGACAAGGGGCAGCAAGATATGATGGAATTGTTGGCAGTTAAGAAGAAGCCCAAGAAAAAAGCTCTGCTCAACATGGGTAGAAGGTTCAAAGAGTCAGTTCGTCAGATCCCGGTAGTGGAAGACTCGTCTGAAGAAGACGAGAATCAGATTAGTGAGGTTAAGTGTACCCAGGCTGACTGTGTTAATGATCAAGCATCTGATGATGATTATTTTGACGAGCAGTATCTGTGATCGGTGGATCTGGAACTGACTGTTTAACGCTGGTTCGCGAAATGTCGCGGAAGCAAGAGTCGCCACCGTCTTTTATTTTCTCCAAATGGAAAGGACAAAAGCACAGAAAAATTCCTTATAGAGATTGCTCTCGGTTCGGGAGGTAGGTTATAGAAAGGGAAGGTGTTAGCACCCTTTCTATCCATGGTTATCCATGGGCTCTTAGATACTTGCTCATTGTGTTTTCAAAAGGTTTGTTTGCTTTTCAACTGTGGGTTTTAAAAAGTTTCTTTGAAAATTTCAGATCGACTCATGCGTCAGAGTGTTTGAAAAATTGTTTTGAAAGCTTTTGAAAAGTGTCGGTGTGAAAAGATTTTGATTTGTTTTGTTTTTAAAGAGAGCAAGTATCTACGAGAACCTACCTACCCTAAGGAATTCGTCTGTGTAAATGTCCTTTAAAGTAGCGCCATCCCACCATTGAGAGGTAGGTAGCACCACCGTTGGAGGTGTTCGGGTCAATTCGAGTTTGTAGGGACATGGTGATCACCAGAGCAATGGGAAGACACCTTAGAAGCTACCCTCATGCCAGGTTCCCGGATCATGAGGACTTACTAAGACGTCCTCTACTCGACGACCACCTTTCGAAAGGCAACAGTGAGGCGTACCCTAGGGGTGGTGTGTGCGAATTGTGTGTCATGTTTCAGTTATTTGTCTTGTCATGTTTGTCGTGTTCTACGCTTGATTTTAATTAGACATTCATTCTTGCCTGCATATTTAACAGTTATAAAGTTGCGGGAAATAAATCTAAGGCTATTACAAAGGCGCGGGTCCACATCGCCAAAATTAAACCGGACCCGATTTAGCGGAAAATAAATAATGCGAAGTAAATAAAAGTGCGAAAAGTAAAGTTACATGGCTTTGGGAGATTTACAAAATTACAATGAACGATAAAAATAAATCATGCGAAATTAAATGATTAAACAATGGGCGTTGGACCCGTTTGCAAAAAATTAAAAGTTAATGAGAATTAAAAAATTAAATGATTAAATGCTTTTTTTTGGTATTTTGTGTTTTTTAGATTTAAAAGAAAAAAAGGAAAAAATTAATCAAAATTAAAATGCTAAACCCTAGTTCTAATATTTTTTAAGTTTATTATGAAAAATTTAAATTAAAACCTAAATTAAACTCTAAATTAATTTATGTACAATTTTTAATTTATGAAAATAAAATAATAAATAAATAATATTGTTATTCTGAAAAAAGGAAAAATATTAAAAGGAATAAAAAATATCAATTAACCTAATTCTATTTTTTTGGATTTTTTGTTATGGAAAAAATATAAATTAAACCTAATTTTGAAATTAGTTTATTTACATGCTAATAAAATAATTATAATAAAATAAATATTATTTTTTGGTCTTTTTCTGATTTTTTATATTTTTGTAAAAAATAATTACTGAATTAAAACAATAAATAAATAAAATAAGAATTAAAAAGATATAAGGGAAATAAATGAAATTAACAAACCAGGGTGGGGTGTTGTCCCAAAATTGGAGGTATAGGCCTGGACTTTTGGCCCATTGAGCTTCAGTCTTCGTTGACTTTTGAATCCTGTATGACGCGTTGACTGGAGTTTATTGTACTCCTTTGATCATGGCCCTTGGATTGCTACTGATGGACGCGTGTATGGTGAATTTGGAGTGTGCATGGTGCGTCTCAGAATTATGCCTACATGGGAATTTGGTTTGAAAAATAATATGAAGCATCATACAGACCTGGGAATCGAACCCAGGTCTTGGACTTGGCAAAGCGACACCTGCACCACTGAAGCACTTTGAATTCTTTTAATATATATTAATAATCAAACCATATAAAAGAAAAGCAAGGTTAGTGGAGGGAAGCGCGCCAGATTTTGAATCAACGAATTACAGCGTGCCACATCTTCATCTTCTTTCTTTTTTTTCTGAAACATAAGCGTACAGCAACGGTTTTAGAAACATTGCCTTAGGCCATTTTACAAAAAATAGCGATTAGCTCGTTTCCAAATATAAATTAAGCGCGATGGTCTAGATTGCTTCGCCTTGATGTGCTGAACTCAACCATGGTATTCATAGGTCCTGATTTTTCCTCTATACCAAATCCCCAATTTCAGAAACCTGCAACCCTAATATTCAAACATGGCGAATTCGTATATATGGCACAAAAAAGCAATTGAATGTAATGGTTAGCTCAGAAACATCATTGTAAACAATAATCCATAAAGAAAAATGCAAGAGAATGCTTAATTCATGCTATGCGATTTCAGAACTTTTGCTTCACAGTTTGACTTAGGGGTACAGATTCAAGGTGTTTTTGCTGATGTTAATGATTGAGAAATGTTCAAGAATGTCTCAGGATGCTATTGGAATGAAACTTGAGGCTTGAATCCACCTAAAACCTAGTTTTCAGTCTTGAGTTTTTTGTGAAAATTTTCAATATGCAATGCTTGTTTTGGGCGCAGCTTGCAGTCTCTTTGGCTTAGGGTTGTGATCTCATACTTGTATGGAAGCAATTAGGTTAAAAAGATTCAATAAAATCCATGTCCATAATTGTTTTCAATCTTTGATTTGTTAAGGATCTTTTACAATCTTTTTTCATGGTTCTTGTGTCAATTAGGTTTCAATCAAGCCAAAACCTTCTATATCAGCATGTGCACGAAATCTCAAGTCCAAATCATGCATAAAAAGATTTGTTTAGGTTAAGGTTATATTTTTCATATATTAAAATCATTTAAATGAATATAAATTAATATTAATTCAAATAAATAATTAAAAAATATGAGAATACTTCCCTTTGGGCCTAGTGGTCGTGCATAGGCTTGGCATGAAGAAATTTGGAAGGAAAATGGGCCCATTTGCATTTTTAGGCCTTTTGCATCAATGTTGACTTTTCAAAATTCCTAAAAATTTCCCAACTTCCACAAGGCATAACTTGGTCCATTTTTAAGCTTTTCACATGTTCTTGGACATTTTGGAAAGGTCTTTGAGTCCTTTAACCAATGCCTTTGGTCCCATGTCATTTTGATTTACCAATCTCAAGTTATGGTCTTTGACTTAAAGTCCCTTTTTGTTGACTTTTGAAAATGACCTATAATGTTGAAATTGATAACTTTTTGTGAGAGCATTTCTTGGACTTGGAACATGAAGATGAATTGTAGGAAATGTCTTTCTCTTCAAAATGAGCTTTGGATGGAATTTTTCTGATAATCCATGTGAAAGTTATGCCCTGGTCAATTTCAGTTGACTTTTTCAGCTGTCCAAATATAACAACTTTTGCATCTTTGATGATTTCTGAGCCAAATCTTGAAAATCATGATCAAGCATTGATCAAATGATGTTTGTGGCTTCAAAATGATATGTTGACCAAAAATTTGAACTTTTGACTGTCAAATGACCATTTTGCCCCTACAGTTGACTGTAGTGCAATCTAGGGTTTTGACTGTGCAATTTTGAACTGAATGCCTTGAAACTTGACATGAGGATGCTTGATCATCTTTGTAGGCATATGAGACTTGATTGGGCCTTTGAAAAGTTCATTTGCTTGACCAGAACTCAAACCCTAGTTTTGACTGTCTAGGAGACAGTTGAGTTGCACAACCCTGGGGGAATTTTGTGACCTTGACCTGGCAATTTCTTGATGAATATGGGAGGGCAAATTTTGGGGTACAACAGTTGCCCCTGTTCAATCTTCTTAGACCTGAGGATGCAGATTGGCTGACGTGCCTTTCGTAATCCGAGGGTAGAAGATGATTGGACACTAGAGTGCCCAGAAATTTGCGCTCACATAGTAACAGTATGATGGGGGAATGGGCTTATAGATGCCATTTAGAGATTGCTGGATAGGATGATGGGCTTATAGATGCCATCTGGATGTTGATCGCGTCAGAGATTCCTTCGCGAGAACCTGCATACCTGCAAAACAGAAAATGAGTACCTGACACGCTGCAGGAGCTAATTTTAGATGCTTGGTATAGATATGTCCTGACTGGTTACAGGAGCTGGGTCTGGAGCTTCAAACGCTGATGAATGAACCAGGGATGGTTACTGCCTTAACATGAATGATAAGAGAACCTTGAATGATTTCAACCTCAACAACGCTCGTTGAGAAAATCTTGGTGAGGATTACCATCTTTGTAGTGTCAGGAAGAGAACCAAAGGACATTATAATCTCAGAGGGAGTCACTCACCGTTGGAGGGGGAACTATAGGAAATTATAATCTGAAAGGAAATATCACCTCGCGCTCATGCCGGAGAGGGAAACATTTGAAGAAGGAATTACCACCTCACACGCCGTTGGAGAGGGGACCATATGAGAATATCACCTCACGCTCATGCCGGAGAGGGAAACATCTGAAGAAGGAATTACCACCTCACACGCCGTTGGAGAGGGGACCATAAGAGAATATCACCTCACGCTCATGCCGGAGAGGGAAACATCTGAAGAAGGAATTACCACCTCACACGCCGTTGGAGAGGGGACCATAAGAGAATATCACCTCACGCTCATGCCGGAGAGGGGAACATCTGAAAAAGGAATTACCGCCTCACACGCCGTTGGAGAGGGGACCATAAGAGAATATCACCTCACGCTCATGCCGGAGAGGGGAACATCTGAAGAAGGAATTACCACCTCACACGCCGTTGGAGAGGGGACCATAAGAGAATATCACCTCACGCTCATGCCGGAGAGGGGAACATCTGAAGAAGGAATTACCACCTCACACGCCGTTGGAGAGGGGACCATAAGAGAATATCACCTCACGCTCATGCCGGAGAGGGGAACATCTGAAGAAGGAATTACCACCTCACACGCCGTTGGAGAGGGGACCATAAGAGAACTTCTACTGAGTCTTTATCAGAAAAATCTGTTTGGAGTCGATTTAACTGGACTGGAGAAGTCCTTGAAATATGTTTGAGAATTTCAACTGCATCTTTCCTGAAAGGTAAAGGTCAGTTATATGCAATGCATGATATGGATCCAGCAATGATGTTCTCAACATGGATGCGATTTACATGATATGATGCGTACATGCATGCTATAATGATGTATGTGATGGTTTATGTATGTTTTTGTCTAGGAAAATAAATCCTTGACGGGTGCCGGGAAGTCATATCCTGGGCTGTTGTTGAGGAAGAGATTTTGCTTCCGCTGTGGATGATTGTTGCAAGAATACCGGTAGGAGAAGATAACTCCGTTGAGGAATAAACTTGGCAAATGAAATAATTCTGCGGGAGAAAAGATACTCTAGCGATCATGCTGGGGAGTACTACTCTGTGGGGATAGCGATGCTTTGCTGAGTTGATGAAGATAACTCCGTTGGGGATACCGTTGATGAGTTATGCTGGGAGATTTGATGAATTCCACTGGGGATATACTTGTGGTGCTGGAAGTGTTGATAGACTTCGCTGGGGGTAGGAAGATACTTTGCCAAGGACGCTCTTTCCGTGGCTTTTGGCTGAGGATAACCCAGTTATATCCTGTTACGGAAATAACTCTTTAAATCAAACCGGGACGACGCGTTCGTGCTCTGCGAGGGGATAAGCTTCCAGAATCTACTGGGGATAAGCTTATTGCTTGAGGGATATGACTTCCAACTTTGTTGGTGAAGCTGGATTGGACTCTTCTGGGGAGTTTGATATGCTGGTCTGCCGCCGGGGAACAATCTTTAGACCAAGACTGCCGGGGATGCTTGTTAAGAATGCGTGCTGCTGGGGAGGTATTGAGATCCACAGGAGGATACTCAATTTCCTTGATGTTTGATGATTCTCTCGGAGAGACATGCATTGTTTTACTGAACTGCTCTCTGGGGAATTAAGATGCACTTGGCCGTGTTCTTTGGCTGAACCTACCTTGGTACCTTGGAGGATGGAACAATTAGACTGCTCAGACAACTCTTTATTGCCCCTGTTTCCAGTGTCACCTGCAATGAATTCCTTTGTTTCGTATGCAAATATTCATGAGTTAGCAAATTATTGTCAATGCATACATCACAAATTGAACCTTGGACGTTCTTCGCAAAACAAAACAGAGAAAGGAAAAATACTTGGCACGTTTAACTGAAAATATATTTTTATTGATTTGTGAATGGCCTGAATAGGCGTTTTGTATACAAGAGGCTGACGTCCTAGTAAGAGGTACGTCGCCGATCAAAAGAATTTATACAAGTTTTGTACAAAATAAAACAGCTGTGTGAAAGATGAATGGTCCACTGGGTTTCAACTCTGCTATTGCCTTTATAACTCCGAGCGTCTCATCACTTGATGACCTTGGTTGAAGGTGAAGCTGACTGATCGATGCCGTTTGAACTTGATGTAGATGCCGGATTCTGGATGCAAAGTGATCAATGTGACATAGTTTTACGCTTTATCCCTAATTTTTGCCTGGACCGCCCTTTCGGGTTTTCAGTCCACCGGGATACCCATTTTTGCCCAAGCCGCCTTTTCAGGTTTTCGACTTGCCAGGTGTACAGATTTTTTCATTTTCATCCCTACATTTTGCCCGAACCCTTTTGGTTCGACGGGAAGCCCTAATTTTTGCCTAGGCATGTCAGCCTAGCGGGTCTTTTTTCATGCGTAGTATTTTTTAACTATGTCTGCATTGGCGGGATGAGGAAGGTCGTCACCATCCATATTGGTTAAGATCATTGCTCCTCCTGAGAACACATGCTTAACCACAAATGGCCCTTCGTACGTAGGGGTCCATTTGCCCCTTGGATCACTCTGAGGAAGGATGATTCTCTTGATAACCAGATCCCCGACTTGATATTCCTGTGGCCTGACCTTTTTGTTAAATGCCCTGATCATCCGTTTCTGATATGTCTGACCATGGCAGATAGCAGCAAGTCTCTTTTCGTCAATGAGATTGAGTTGATCAAGTCGTGTCTGGATCCAATCATCTTCGTTCAGATTTGCATCCTTCATTATCCGGAGAGAGGGAATTTGTAGTTCGATCGGCAAGACTGCCTCCATACCATAAACCAGAGAGAAAGGAGTTGCCCCGGTTGACGTCCTAGCTGAAGTACGGTACCCATGCAGAGCGAACGGTAACATCTCGTGCCAATCTTTGTACGTCACTGTCATCTTTTGCACGATCTTCTTGATGTTCTTGTTAGCTGCTTCTACAGCCCCATTCATCTTCGGTCGGTAAGGAGAAGAATTGTGGTGCTGTATCTTGAACTGTTCGCAAAGCTCAGCAATCATCTTATTGTTCAGGTTGGTACCGTTGTCCGTAATAATCCGTCCAGGGACGCCGTATCGACAAATCAGATTATGCCGAATAAACCGTGCCACAACAGTCTTGGTTACTGTAGCATAGGATGCTGCCTCAACCCACTTCGTAAAATAGTCGATCGCCACTAGGATGAAGCGATGTCCATTGGATGCCGTAGGTTTTATCTCGCCGATCATGTCTATGCCCCACATTGCAAACGGCCAAGGCGCAGTCAGAACATTCAGGGGAACCGGAGGAACATGCACCTTGTCTGCATAGATCTGGCACTTGTGGCATGTCCTGGAGTGTTGGTAGCAATCAGCTTCCATGGTGGACCAGTAATATCCTGCCCGTAGGACTTTCTTAGCCATAGTATGCCCACTGGAATGCGTACCAAAGGTCCCTTCATGTAGCTCTTCCATGATTCTCTCCGCTTCAGTCTTGTCTACACAACGCAGTAAGGTTGAATCATGGTTTCGCTTGTATAAGATGCCGTTGCTCAGGAAGAACTTGGCTGCGAACCGCCTCAGGAATTTCTTATCGTTAACAGAGGCACCTTCAGGGTATTCCTGAGCTTCCAGATATCTCTTCACCTCGTGGTACCAAGGCTTCTCAGTTACCATTTCAGTTTCCAGATCACAACAGTATGCCGGTTCGTCCAGTTTCCAGATGATGATCCGGGGAGCTTCATTATCCCATTTAACCTTGAACATTGAAGACATTGTAGCTAACGCGTCCGCTAACTGATTCTCTTCTCTTGGAAAGTGCTCAAAGGTTATCTCTGTAAAGTGGGGAATCATGGTCAACACACATTCTCTGTAAGGAATCAAGTTTGGATGTTTCGTATCCCACTCTCCATTGATCTGATTGATCACTAGAGCGGAATCTCCGAAGACACTGAGGAACTTGATCCTTAAGTCAATCGCAGCTTGAAGACCCATGATGCATGCCTCATACTCCGCCATGTTGTTGGTACAGTTGAAACACAGCCGGGCAGTGAGTGGAGTATGAGTACCCTGAGGAGATATGATGATGGCGCCGATGCCATTTCCCAAAGCATTAGAGGCTCCGTCAAAGTGCATAGACCATCGGGATCCTGGTTCAGGTCCTTCATCCGGTCCAGGTACTTCACAATCAGTTACAATCATGATGCTTTCATCCGGAAACTCGAAATTCATTGATTGGTAGTCATCTACAGCTTGATGAGCTAAGTGGTCTGCCAATACACTCCCCTTGATGGCTTTCTGGGTTGTGTACTGAATGTCGTATTCCGTCAAGATCATTTGCCATCTTGCAATTCTCCTAGACAGAGCAGGCTTTTCGAATATGTACTTAATAGGATCCATCTTTGAGATCAACAAGGTGGTGTGAGTCAGCATATACTGTCTCAGCCGGCGAGCAGCCCATACCAAAGCGCAGCAAGTTTTCTCGAGCAGTGAGTATCGGGTCTCACAGTCGGTAAACTTTTTGCTAAGGTAATAAATGGCATGCTCTTTTCGGCCAGACTCGTCATGCTGCCCCAGCACACACCCCATTGAGTTGTCTAGCACTGTTAGATATAGGATCAGAGGTCTCCCTTCAACCGGTGGCATAAGGATGGGTGGTTCTTGGAGATACTCTTTGATTTTGTCGAAAGCAGCCTGACATTCATCGTTCCAGCGTACTACCTGATCTTTCTTCAGCAGCTTGAAGATTGGCTCACAGGTAGCAGTCAAATGAGATATGAATCGAGCGATGTAATTCAGGCGTCCTAAAAAGCCTCTGACTTCCTTCTCTGTCTTGGGAACTGGCATCTCTTGAATAGCTTTGACCTTAGCAGGGTCTACTTGAATTCCCTTATCACTGACCACGAAGCCTAGCAATTTCCCAGATCTTACCCCGAAGGTGCACTTGTTCGGGTTCAATCTCAGCTTGTACAGTTTCAACCGGTCAAACAACTTCTGTAGATGATCTAGATGCTCTTCCTCAGTCTGGGACCTAGCGATCATGTCGTCTACATACACTTCGATCTCATGATGGATCATATCATGAAACAAGGCAACCATGGCACGCTGGTAGGTTGCCCCAGCATTCTTTAATCCGAACGGCATGACCTTGTAACAGAAAGTGCCCCACTGAGTGACAAACGTAGTCTTTTCCATGTCTTCAGGTGCCATCTTGATCTGATTGTAGCCTGAAAAGCCATCCATGAAAGAGAATACTTTGTGTTGGGCTGTATTATCAACAAGGACATCAATATGAGGTAAGGGGAAGTCATCTTTGGGGCTGGCCCTATTCAGATCCCTGTAATCGACACACATTCTGACCTTGCCGTCCTTTTTAGGTACCGGCACCACATTAGCAACCCACTGAGGGTAAGAAGTTACTGCAAGGAACCCGGCATCAAACTGTTTCATCACCTCGGCCTTAATCTTCTCGGACATCTCTGGACGCATCCGACGAACCTTTTGTTTAACTGGAGGGCAGTCTTCCCTAGTCGGCAAATGATGGACGACAATATCGGTATCCAACCCTGGCATGTCTTCGTAGGACCAGGCAAAGATCTTCATATAGTCATGTAACATCTTGGTTAACCGTTGCTTCACGCTGAGCTCTAGGTTGGCACCAATCTTTACTTCTTTCCTGTCTGCCTCAGTACCCAGGTTTATGGTTTCCACTGGCTCTTCATGGGGTTGAATTGCCCGCTCTTCCTGAAGCAACAGTCTAGCAAGCTCGCCAGGCACTTCGCAATCATCTTCACCTTCGTCTTCGGCTAAGTTGATCGGATTTTCGAAGTCATAATTGGCATTAGCAGAGCTGTTATCAGTGAGATCCAGAGTGGATTGGAACCTGTATGAGTGAGTGTGTGTGTAAATACAGCTGTTTTGAAAATTATGTAAAGGAAAGGAAAGATAGAAAAGGAACACAATATTTGCAATGCGAAAAGTACGTCCAAGATTTTCATTCATGATGTATAAAATGACAGTTCATATGCCCTCACAAATAGAACCACGGTGCCTCGGGTAAGACACCGGGCCATAGAGTTTATCATTGTTTATTACAAAATAACAAAACAAAGAAATTTATTACTTAGTGTCAAAAGAAACAGAGAGATTGTCTTTGGCGCTCCAATTGTTAAGTCCACCGTCAGCAACCGGGTATATCCAGCTATCGAACTCAGCTTCATCAACTTCCTCTTCATCACCAATAGCATTAACTCCATGAGCAGGCAGGGGAGCTGTCACCACATTAGGCTTGTCAGATGCTTCAAACTGTACCTCCTTAGCATCAATGAGGTCCTGCAGCTTGTTCCTTAGTGCCAAACAGTCATCAGTGGCATGCCCCGGGCTATCCGAATGGTAAGCACAACGGGCATTCGGGTTGTACTTAGGAGAGGTAGTGTTAGGGAACTTTGGCGCCTCCTTGACAGATACCAAATTGGTGGATAGTAACTGTGGCAGGATTTGCGATAGGGTCATGCTTAACCGGGTAAACTCTCTCCGGGGTCTATCAGCCCTTTGAGGATTGTTTGGCCGAGGAGCGGCAGCAGGCTTAGCGATCATTACCGCGCTGACAGATTGGCGGTGATCAGGTCTTTCGGATTTCCTGGAGCCATACACGGCACTAGACTCCTTCTTAAATGGTTTCTTGTCTGGCCCAGATGATGATGCAGCCTTTGCAATCTTCCCAGACTTCAACCCGGCTTCAATTCTCTCTCCAGTTAAGATCAAATCAGTGAAACCAGTAGAAGAATTCCCAATGAGATGGTTGAAGAACGGCCCAGATAGGGTCCCCAAGAACATGTCTACTAACTCTCGATCAGTCAAAGGTGGCTGCACCCTGCCAGCCAGGTCTCTCCACTTCTGCGCGTACTCTTTAAAACCTTCACTTGCACCTAACGACATACCCTGGAGTTGGGTACGTGTGGGGGCAAGGTCGGCATTATACTGATACTGCTTGTAGAAAGCAGTAGCCAGCTCCTCCCAGTTACGAACTTTGGTCCCATCCAGCTGATAGAACCATTCGAGATGAGTCCCTGAAAGACTCTCCTGGAAGAAGTGGATCCATAGATTCTTGTCCGCAGAGTACGGCTGAATCTTCCGAACATAGGACCTCAAATGCAGCTTGGGACAGGATGCCCCGTCATACTTGGAGAAGGTGGGTGCTTTGAATTTGTGTGGGATAATCACACCAGTGGACAAACCCAGATCTCCAAAATCCAGCCCAGGTACCTGTTGCACCTCCATAGCCTTCAACCTGTCTTCCAGTTGTTTGTATCTGTTGTCTTCAGGAGGATACTGCTCTTCATCAAAATCCGTCTCGTTGTCGGAGACCACTGGAGTAGGAACCTTGACTTCTGCCTGAGAAGGACTCCTGCCAACAGAAGAACCAGCCTCTTCATGTTGCAGAGTATTACCCAACCTTCGGCCCGAGTTGAACAGAACAGTTCTTCTCTTCTTCTTCTTTTTCAGGAGCATAGTCTTTAATTCCTCTTGGCCTTTAGCTAGACCCAGGATTAGCTCTTGAAACTACGCATTCTGCGCCTGGAGAGCCTTGATTGATGTCCCTGTTGATTCAGGTCCGGGATTCATGATGCTGAAATAAACAGCGAAGAACTGTAAGCAACCTGAAAAGGGGAAAAACCTGCTATGCATATGATGTATGAAATGCGTATGCAATGCATTCAAGGGTTCGAAAGTTCAAATTTGTTGTAGACAAGAAAAGAACACACGTTATCATTAAAGAAAATCATTGTTTAATACATCAAGGCCTCATGGGCAAAAAGTACAAAAAATCAAGTCAATCCCAAAATACACTGCGCATCCTCTTCGGAGCTATGTAGGTGTTGAGATTCCTCTCCTCATGCAACAGACGGGTGAGCTCCAAGACTTTCCTTTCACTGGCATGCAGACTAGTCTCGAGAGAATTCCGTTCCTCCTTAAGCTGGATCCAGCTCTTCTGCATCTCTTCCCAGGATGTGGGCATATCAGGGTGCTGAATAACATGAGACACTTCCCCTTCCAAGACAGGTTCTTTGATTACTGGAAGCATATGAGGATAAGGCATCACTAACTTCTGAGAGCGGGCTCGTACCCACTTGAGATAAGGCTCCAAAGGGATGGAGTTTCTATGCCCCAGTGTCTTGCTGTCTATCCTGCTAGGCATCCTCCAGGCTCTGATAAATCTCTGACGAAGTCCTTGAGTATCACTGTCGAAGTCAAAAACTATATCAGGAATTAACATGTCATGAGGACCGTCCCTCCGAGCATAACCAAACTGTCTCCAAGCCAGGCATGGGCTATAAGTAATACCTCCTCTGATTCCAAGTAAAGGAACATTAGGGTACTCCCCACAACGATCAATGATAGTGACATCTCCTCTGGATCTAGGGCACCAATGTATATCTGCATGTGTAAGAGTCATCAACCGTTGTGACCATCTCAAACCCCGCTCATTCTTCAGGACTGATTGGGGCAGGTGCGAAATAAACCACCTTCCCAGGAGAGGAGTGCAACACATAAGGACACCTCTTTTTCTCATGGTTCGAGTGTAACATGAGTGAAGGATGTCCCCCAGCAAGGTAGGTATAGGATTCCTGGACATGAAGATCTGAACGGCACTGATATCAATGAGCTGATCTGGATTAGGGAACAACACCAAACCATAAACAAGGAGGGCTACCACTTCTTCAAAAGCTTGCAAGTCAAGAGAGTTCCAACATTCAAGGGCTTTCTCAAACAGAAACCTGGCTAAGAACCCTTTGACACCACTTCTAACTTCCCAATGTCCCTTGAGGTCAGATGACTGTAGGTGCAAGGCTTTAGCAATCTCTTCAAGCTTAGGTTCCTTTTCTGTACCGTTGAAGGGTAGCTGATCAAGGATAGGGATCTTCAGGAGCCGGGAGAACTCCTCCAATGTAGGTACCAACTGATAGTCCAAGAAGGTAAAGCAGTGATGCAGAGGATCAAAGAACTGGAACAGGACCTTTATCATATCTTCCTCAATGTTGGTGTTGACCAAGCTGATGAGGCTTCCATGCCTGTCACTGAATGAAGAGTTCTCGGGAATCCTGGATATAAGCTCCTTAAGCTGAGGAGGGATCCTTACAAGATTGACCTGAATTGTCTTTCTACGAGCAGTTTCCATGTCCTACAAAACAAGAACAAAGATGAAAATTCGAACCCCTGAAATGGTTAGTCAATGCATATGATGCAGGATGATGTCATGATGCTATGATTAAACACACCACAGATATTTACAAAGACAAACATGTAAGGCACACAAGGCATACAAGACAAGCCCTTAAGGTTTAAGGCCAGCATGGGGTCTGGGTAGTACCCTCTTGAAGTTGGTGGGTTCATCCTGTCCTAATCAAAGTAACCGGGTTCTAAGGTTCCCAATATCACGGGATTGCTTTCATTGTTCATCGTTTCGATTTAGCCACTGAACTGGCGACCGAAATATTCCAGGAAAGCAACCCTCAATTGAGCGTAGTATCGAGTATCAACCAACCTCGGACTGCACCAAAGTCAGTTATCTCACTACCCTAAAGAGGCCAAGATAGTTCAATTAAGGTTCCTAAGGTCTGTTGATGCTTCACGACACCACGCGGAGGCCCCGTACTCTCCTTGACTGAACTCAAGGGTTACCGGTACACACCAAAGTGCCACATCAACGTAGCAGACTGTTTCAACCGTGTCGGTATACCCCGCACAGTTCCCTCACAGCCTTGTTGCTACTTTCTAAGAAGGTATCCCCAGATCCGGGTTAGGATCTATAGAACTCCCAAGACAGTCCCACAATTTAAAGCACACAAATCAATACAATTGAAAACACAGTTATGAACTAGCCCTAAGGTATACCTCACTTTAAGTTTTATCCCCAGCAGAGTCGCCAGTTCTGTGATCGGTGGATCTGGAACTGACTGTTTAACGCTGGTTCGCGAAATGTCGCGGAAGCAAGAGTCGCCACCGTCTTTTATTTTCTCCAAATGGAAAGGACAAAAGCACAGAAAAATTCCTTATAGAGATTGCTCTCGGTTCGGGAGGTAGGTTATAGAAAGGGAAGGTGTTAGCACCCTTTCTATCCATGGTTATCCATGGGCTCTTAGATACTTGCTCATTGTGTTTTCAAAAGGTTTGTTTGCTTTTCAACTGTGGGTTTTAAAAAGTTTCTTTGAAAATTTCAGATCGACTCATGCGTCAGAGTGTTTGAAAAATTGTTTTGAAAGCTTTTGAAAAGTGTCGGTGTGAAAAGATTTTGATTTGTTTTGTTTTTAAAGAGAGCAAGTATCTACGAGAACCTACCTACCCTAAGGAATTCGTCTGTGTAAATGTCCTTTAAAGTAGCGCCATCCCACCATTGAGAGGTAGGTAGCACCACCGTTGGAGGTGTTCGGGTCAATTCGAGTTTGTAGGGACATGGTGATCACCAGAGCAATGGGAAGACACCTTAGAAGCTACCCTCATGCCAGGTTCCCGGATCATGAGGACTTACTAAGACGTCCTCTACTCGACGACCACCTTTCGAAAGGCAACAGTGAGGCGTACCCTAGGGGTGGTGTGTGCGAATTGTGTGTCATGTTTCAGTTATTTGTCTTGTCATGTTTGTCGTGTTCTACGCTTGATTTTAATTAGACATTCATTCTTGCCTGCATATTTAACAGTTATAAAGTTGCGGGAAATAAATCTAAGGCTATTACAAAGGCGCGGGTCCACATCGCCAAAATTAAACCGGACCCGATTTAGCGGAAAATAAATAATGCGAAGTAAATAAAAGTGCGAAAAGTAAAGTTACATGGCTTTGGGAGATTTACAAAATTACAATGAACGATAAAAATAAATCATGCGAAATTAAATGATTAAACAATGGGCGTTGGACCCGTTTGCAAAAAATTAAAAGTTAATGAGAATTAAAAAATTAAATGATTAAATGCTTTTTTTTGGTATTTTGTGTTTTTTAGATTTAAAAGAAAAAAAGGAAAAAATTAATCAAAATTAAAATGCTAAACCCTAGTTCTAATATTTTTTAAGTTTATTATGAAAAATTTAAATTAAAACCTAAATTAAACTCTAAATTAATTTATGTACAATTTTTAATTTATGAAAATAAAATAATAAATAAATAATATTGTTATTCTGAAAAAAGGAAAAATATTAAAAGGAATAAAAAATATCAATTAACCTAATTCTATTTTTTTGGATTTTTTGTTATGGAAAAAATATAAATTAAACCTAATTTTGAAATTAGTTTATTTACATGCTAATAAAATAATTATAATAAAATAAATATTATTTTTTGGTCTTTTTCTGATTTTTTATATTTTTGTAAAAAATAATTACTGAATTAAAACAATAAATAAATAAAATAAGAATTAAAAAGATATAAGGGAAATAAATGAAATTAACAAACCAGGGTGGGGTGTTGTCCCAAAATTGGAGGTATAGGCCTGGACTTTTGGCCCATTGAGCTTCAGTCTTCGTTGACTTTTGAATCCTGTATGACGCGTTGACTGGAGTTTATTGTACTCCTTTGATCATGGCCCTTGGATTGCTACTGATGGACGCGTGTATGGTGAATTTGGAGTGTGCATGGTGCGTCTCAGAATTATGCCTACATGGGAATTTGGTTTGAAAAATAATATGAAGCATCATACAGACCTGGGAATCGAACCCAGGTCTTGGACTTGGCAAAGCGACACCTGCACCACTGAAGCACTTTGAATTCTTTTAATATATATTAATAATCAAACCATATAAAAGAAAAGCAAGGTTAGTGGAGGGAAGCGCGCCAGATTTTGAATCAACGAATTACAGCGTGCCACATCTTCATCTTCTTTCTTTTTTTTCTGAAACATAAGCGTACAGCAACGGTTTTAGAAACATTGCCTTAGGCCATTTTACAAAAAATAGCGATTAGCTCGTTTCCAAATATAAATTAAGCGCGATGGTCTAGATTGCTTCGCCTTGATGTGCTGAACTCAACCATGGTATTCATAGGTCCTGATTTTTCCTCTATACCAAATCCCCAATTTCAGAAACCTGCAACCCTAATATTCAAACATGGCGAATTCGTATATATGGCACAAAAAAGCAATTGAATGTAATGGTTAGCTCAGAAACATCATTGTAAACAATAATCCATAAAGAAAAATGCAAGAGAATGCTTAATTCATGCTATGCGATTTCAAAACTTTTGCTTCACAGTTTGACTTAGGGGTACAGATTCAAGGTGTTTTTGCTGATGTTAATGATTGAGAAATGTTCAAGAATGTCTCAGGATGCTATTGGAATGAAACTTGAGGCTTGAATCCACCTAAAACCTAGTTTTCAGTCTTGAGTTTTTTGTGAAAATTTTCAATATGCAATGCTTGTTTTGGGCGCAGCTTGCAGTCTCTTTGGCTTAGGGTTGTGATCTCATACTTGTATGGAAGCAATTAGGTTAAAAAGATTCAATAAAATCCATGTCCATAATTGTTTTCAATCTTTGATTTGTTAAGGATCTTTTACAATCTTTTTTCATGGTTCTTGTGTCAATTAGGTTTCAATCAAGCCAAAACCTTCTATATCAGCATGTGCACGAAATCTCAAGTCCAAATCATGCATAAAAAGATTTGTTTAGGTTAAGGTTATATTTTTCATATATTAAAATCATTTAAATGAATATAAATTAATATTAATTCAAATAAATAATTAAAAAATATGAGAATACTTCCCTTTGGGCCTAGTGGTCGTGCATAGGCTTGGCATGAAGAAATTTGGAAGGAAAATGGGCCCATTTGCATTTTTAGGCCTTTTGCATCAATGTTGACTTTTCAAAATTCCTAAAAATTTCCCAACTTCCACAAGGCATAACTTGGTCCATTTTTAAGCTTTTCACATGTTCTTGGACATTTTGGAAAGGTCTTTGAGTCCTTTAACCAATGCCTTTGGTCCCATGTCATTTTGATTTACCAATCTCAAGTTATGGTCTTTGACTTAAAGTCCCTTTTTGTTGACTTTTGAAAATGACCTATAATGTTGAAATTGATAACTTTTTGTGAGAGCATTTCTTGGACTTGGAACATGAAGATGAATTGTAGGAAATGTCTTTCTCTTCAAAATGAGCTTTGGATGGAATTTTTCTGATAATCCATGTGAAAGTTATGCCCTGGTCAATTTCAGTTGACTTTTTCAGCTGTCCAAATATAGCAACTTTTGCATCTTTGATGATTTCTGAGCCAAATCTTGAAAATCATGATCAAGCATTGATCAAATGATGTTTGTGGCTTCAAAATGATATGTTGACCAAAAATTTGAACTTTTGACTGTCAAATGACCATTTTGCCCCTACAGTTGACTGTAGTGCAATCTAGGGTTTTGACTGTGCAATTTTGAACTGAATGCCTTGAAACTTGACATGAGGATGCTTGATCATCTTTGTAGGCATATGAGACTTGATTGGGCCTTTGAAAAGTTCATTTGCTTGACCAGAACTCAAACCCTAGTTTTGACTGTCTAGGAGACAGTTGAGTTGCACAACCCTGGGGGAATTTTGTGACCTTGACCTGGCAATTTCTTGATGAATATGGGAGGGCAAATTTTGGGGTACAACAGTATCCACCCGCCGATGTCAAATACAAGTAGTTGGAAGACAGATTGAAAGCTGTTGAAATCCAAGCCGTTCCCGATTTAGATTTTGATGATTTGGGTTTGATCTCTGGGGTTGTTATCCCCCACAAATTCAAAATACCAGTATTTGCAAAGTACGATGGAGTTTCTTGTCCAAAACTTCACCTGAAATCTTATGTGCGCAAGATACAGCCGCACACTGCTGATAAGAAACTCTAGGTTCACTTTTCCAAGAGATCTTGACCGGAACACAACTAGAATGGTTCTACCAGTTGAATGGTTCCCACATCAATACTTGGGAAGACTTAGCTACCGCTTTCTACCATCAATATCATTATAACACTGACTTAGCGCCGACAAGGTTTCAATTGCAAGATATGACAATGGGGAAGAATGAAGGATTCAAGGAATACGCACAAAAGTGGAGAGACTTTGCAATTAGGGTTCAACCACCTTTGACTGATAGAGAGCACATTGACATGTTTATGGTAACTTTATATGGTCCATTCTTTAACTTGTTGGTTGGCTATTCCTCTTTCAGATTCACCGAGCTAATCTTAACCAGTGAAAGAGTTGAAAGCGGCATCAAAAGTGGAAAGATCTCTGTGGCATCTGCCTCCACTTCCAATCCTGTCAAGAAACCTTTTGCTGCAAAGAAGGAAATCAATGATACAAGGCAAGGGCCCGTACCAAGAAGAATGATCATCCGTCTGTTAACGCTGTCTGAATCTCCAATCCAACTCCTACTCCAAGACCATCTGCTAATCATCAACATTTTGAAACTCCGAGAAGAAAATTCACGAGGTTAGGCATGTCAGTGTCTCAAGCCTTACAAAACTTACTCAAGGCTAATTTGATGACATTACGCGATCCTCCTGCCAACCCAGATACCTCTTCACCAAAGTACAACCCGAATGCAAAATGTGCTTACCACTCAAGTAGCCCCGGGCATGAGACTGACCAATGCTGGGCCTTGAAGAATAAAATTCAGGATTTGATTGATAATAAGACTATTGAGTTCTATCCTCCTCCAGCTCCGAATGTAATCACCACGCCTATGCCAAATCATGGCAAGGGTGTTAATACTATTGAAGATACAATTTTTGTTGCCTCTGTTGAAGACTTGACTACTCCGCTGAATATCATCAAACAGAACCTGTTGAAAGTCGGGATTTTCCCTGGCTGTGTAAAAGATTGTGTTTGCTGTTCCAAACAACTCAATGGATGCGAAGGGCTGAAGGAAGGCATTCAACGCCTGATGGATAGCCATAAAATTCTATTTGAGAAGACTCCACTTGCCGAAAGTTTGACTAACAAATGTGAAGATCTCTCCATTATCACCATATCAAACAAGCCTCTTAGGGTCTCTTCCAAAGGTCCTATTAGGATTTCAAATGAACCCACTGTTTCCCCCTTAATAATTACCAATCCCGGGCCAATTCCCTACTCTTAAAACAAGGCAGTGCCATGGAACTATGGTGCTAAGGTGTTTTACCTTGGGATTAAACAAGACGCTTGGATCGAAGAAGAAAAATCTGATGATGTTGGTAACATAATTGGCTCAAGTAAGGTAAACAAAAATAAGAGGATCTTTTCACCCAATATTTCACCACCGGTTGTTACAAAGGCACCCATCCGCATCATTTCCGCTAAGCCAAGTACTGATACTAGAGGGAAGGAGAAGGTTGTTGAGCCTGTCGTAACAGAGGTACCCGCCAAGGAAGTTGCTGGTGGAGAACCTTCCGCTCGTGAGATGGATGAAATATTGAAAATAATAAAAAGAAGTGACTTCAAGATTGTGGAACAGTTGGGGAAAACCCCTTCTAAGATTTCTATGTTGTCATTACTACTATGTTCTGATGCCCATGCTCGGACATTAATCAAATTCTTGAAAAAGGCTCATGTCCCTCATGAGACCACAATAGACCAATTTGAGAATTGTGTGGCTAGCTTGACGGCTGATAATGACTTGGGATTTTCAGATGCTGACCTAACACCGCTTGGGAAGAACCACAATAAAGCTCTACATGTTTCTGTCGAGTGCAAGGGGACCACCCTAGCACATGTTCTAGTAGACACTGGTTCTTCTCTAAACATACTACCCAAGGGGGCGTTAGGCCGTCTAGACTATGAAGGTTTGGTCTTGAAACCCAGTGATATCATTGTGAGGGCCTTCGATGGATCAAAGAAGATATTTCATGGAGAAGTAGATCTTCCAATCAAGGCGGGCTCACAAATTTTCAATTCCACCTTCTACATCATGGATATCCGTCCTTCTTATTCTTGTTTGTTAGGCCGCCCTTGGATCCATAAAGCTGGGGCAGTAACCTCAACTCTCCATCAAAAACTCAAATATCCAGTTAAAGGAAGAATCGTCACCGTCTGTGGAGAAGCAGAGTTTATGGTAAGCCACCTCAACTCTTTTAAGTACGTAGAGATGGATGAAGAATTCATTTAGACCTCGTGTCAAGCCTTTGAAGTTGTACCACCAATGGTCACTGCTACCAAATGTTCCTCTAATGAGTCCAAAGTTATTAAGGTCGCACCGAAGATGGTCTCAGTCAAAGATGCTCATGTTGCAATTGAAGAAGGAAACTGTGATACTTGGGGGAAACTCCTCGATATCCCATTCAAAGTGGACAAGTTTGGTTTGGTTTTCACCGTCAAGGCTCAGAAGGAAGTGAGGCGTGCTCGTGCAGGAAAGACACCTCTCTGTATTGGAAGCCATTAAGTCAACACTGTGGGCGATTCTGATGAAGAAGCTGCATTTGAAGAATGGGTGTATCCTACTACAACGGAGCTGGAGAATTGGCATACAAAGGACTTCGTGCCCATCTCCTTCATTGAGGAGTAATCTATTTGTTTATTTCCTATTAATTCAAGAACATTTTGTCTGTAATATTTAACAATGACTTTTAAGCCATGTGATTGGCCCGGGGAACTTTGGTCCATTTGTCAAGGGTTTTATTTATGTTCATCTAATCATATGATCATTCAATACAAATCATTGGATTTTTTTGAATTCAAATCTTTGTGTTCATTGTCTTTCTTTTCTTCAAATACATTTTTCAAAATAGCCATGTATCTTACATGCACACACACACACACTCTTGCAGGTCCTCATCCACTCTGGATCTTATTGCTAATGACTCTACTGTTTCCAACTAAAACTTCAAATGTCCAATCAACTAAGCCAAAGACGAAGGCGAGGAAGATTGTTAAATACCAGGAGAACTAGCCAGACTTCTATTACAAGAGGAAAAAGTTATTCAAACGCACGAAGAGTCAGTTGAAGTCATCAATCTGGGTACTGAGACAGACAAGAAGGAAGTTAAGATCGGGGCTAACTTAGAAGACAATGTCAAGAGAAGGATGGTTCAGATGTTGCATGATTATATGGAAGTATTTGCTTGGTCGTATGAAGATATGCCAGGGTTGGATACCGACATCGTAGTTCATCGTCTGCCAACAAAAGAAGACTTTCCTCCTGTCAAATAAAAGGTTCGTTGCATGAGGCCTGATATGTCTGAGAAGATAAAAGCTGAAGTGATGAAACAATTTGATGCATGGTTCTTAGCTGTGACATCTTATCCCCAATGGGTTGCAAATGTCGTGCCAGTGCCAAAGAAAGACAAAAAAGTTCGCATGTATGTAGACTATAGGATCTGAATAGGGTAAGCCCCAAGGATGACTTCCCTCTACCGCACATTGACGTCTTGGTCGAAAATACTGCTCAGCATAAAGTCTTCTCTTTCATGGATGGCTTCTATGGCTACAATCAAATTAGGATGGCTCCCGAAGATATGGAGAAGACCACTTTCATTATGCAATGGGGCACCTTTTGCTACATGGTCATGTCATTCGGATTGAAGAATGCAGGGGCAACATATCAAAGAGCTATGGTAGATTTGTTTCATGACATGATCCATCATGAAATAGAGGTATATGTGGATGATATGATTGCCCGATCACAAACTGAAGAGGAACATCTCGATCACCTGTACAAGCTATTCAAAAGGCTGAAAAAGTACAAGTTGAGGTTGAACCCTAACAAGTGCACATTTGGAGTACGATCTGGAAAGCTTCTAGGTTTCGTTGTCAGCAAAAAAGGAATTGAAGTTTATCTTGCAAAGGTGAAGGCCATCCAAGAAATTCCAGTCCCTCATTCTGAAAAATAAGTTAGAGGATTTTGGGGTCGTCTCAACTACATCGCCCGCTTCATATCTCACTTGACTGCTACTTGTGAGCTAATCTTCAAACTCTTGAAGAAAGATCAAGTAGTCAGATGGAATGATGAATGGCAAGCTGCCTTTGACAAAATCAAAGAATATCTACAATAACCTCTTATTCTCATGCCTCCAGTTGAAGGAAGATCCTTGATCATGTACTTGACAGTACTAGAGAACTCTACGGGGTGTATTTTGGGCCAACATGACGAGTCTGGCCGAAAAGAGCATGCTATTTACTACCCGAGCAAAAAGTTTACCGACTGTAAAACCAGATATTCACTACTCGAGAAAACTTGCTGCGCTCTGGCATGGGCTGCTCGTCAGCTAAGATAGTATATGTTGACTCATACCACTCTGTTGATTTCTAAAATGGACCCAATCAAGTACATCTTCGAGAAACCTGCTCTCTCCGGACGGATAGCTAGATGGAAGATAATCTTGACTGAGCACGACATTTAATACACCATGCAAAAGGCCATCAAAGGAAGAGTACTAGCATATCATTTGGCCCATCAAGCTGTTGATGATTATCAACCTATGAGTTTTGACTTCCCGGATGAGAATATCATGTTGGTGACCGACTGTGCAAAACCCAGACCGTATGACGGACCTGAACAAGGATCCCGATGGACTATGGTCTTCGATGGGGCTTTCAACGCCTTGGGTAACGAAATTGGTGTTGCGATCATATCTCCTGAAGGTTTCCACACTCCTTTCACTTCTAGATTATGTTTCGATTGCACGAACAATATGGCTGAATACGAAGCGTGCATCTTGGGTCTGAAAGCAACCATTGACTTGAGGATCAAGCATTTGAATGTGTTTGGGGATTCCACTCTAGTGATTAGCCAAGTAAAAGGATATTGGGACACTAAGCATCATAATCTCATCCCTTACAAGGAACTTGTGCTATCCTTGATTCCCTACTTCGAAGAGATCACTTTTGAGCACTTCCCTAGGGAAGAAAATCAGCTAGCTGACGCTTTGGAAACCATGTCTTCAATGTTCAAGGTCAGATGGGACAACGAAGCCCCTATGATTACAATTGAGAGATTCAACGAACCTGCACATTATTGTGAACTTGACACTGACACAGAAAAGCCATGGTACTATGAGGTGATGAGATATCTTGAAGCACAAGAGTATTCTGAGGGAGTATCCATCAACGACAGAAATTTCTTACGAAGATTTTCAGCTAAATTCTTCCTAAGTAACAGAATATTGTACAAGCTCAACCATGTCTCTACTCTACTTCGATGTGTGGACAAGAAGGAGGCAGAGGAAATTATGGAAGACATGCACGATGGTCTCTTTAGCACTCACTTTAGTGGATATACCATGGCCAATAAGATCCTAAGAGCTGGCTACTATTGGTCAACGATGGAGATTGATTTCCATCAACATTCAAGAACTTGTCACAAATGCCAAATCTATGCTGACAAGGTCCATATGCCTCCTATCCCTTTGAACGTCATGACCGCTCCGTGTATATTTGCAATGTGGGGCATTGAAATGATTGGAGAAATCAAGCCCACCGCTTCCGATGGACACCGCTTCATTCTTGTCTCTATCGACTATTTCACCAAATGGGTCGAAGCTGCCTCGTTTGCCTCAGTCACAAAGAATGTGGTCGCCAGATTCATCAAACACAGCCTCATCTGCCGCTATGGTATCCCCGAAAGGATCATCACCGACAATGGGACTAACCCCAACAATTCTATGATTACCGAGCTTTGCATTCAGTTCAAGATCAAGCATCATAATTCTTCTCCTTATAGACCTAAAATGAATGGCACAGTCGAAGCGACCAACAAAAACATTAAGAAGATTGTGCAGAAGATGGTAGTAACCTATAAGGACTGGCATGAGATGTTACCATTTTCTCTTCACAGCTACCGTACTTTATATAGAACATCAATCGGGGAAACTCCCTTTTCCTTAGTCTATGGCATGGAAGCTGTTTTGCAAGTGGAAGTTCAGATTCCCTCATTAAGGATTATGAATGAGGCAGACTTAGGAGAAGACGACTGGATTCAGACGAGATTGGATCAGTTGAACTTGATCGATGAAAAACGAATGGCTGCTGTGATCGGTGGGAATAGAATTGACTGTTTTGGAATGCTGGTTCGCGTTTGCGTTTGTTTTTGCAAAATGTCGCGGTAAGCAAGAGTCGCCACCGTCTTTTATTTTATCCAACAAGGAAAGGACAAAAGCACAGAAAAATTCCTTTTTGAGATGTTTCTCGGGTTCGGGAGGTAGATTATAGAAAGGGAAGGTGTTAGCACCCTTTCTATCCGTGGTTATCCACGGGCTCTTAGGTACTTGCTCACTATGTTTTCAAAAGTTTGCTTTTCTTTGTGTTTGTGGGTTTGAAAAGAGTTTTTGTTTTGAAGAGAGTGTAAGTGCGAAAAGTTTTGTTTTGTTTTTAAAAGGACAAGTACTTAAGAACATCTACCTACTCAAAAAGGAATTAGACTGTGAAATTGTCCTTTAGACAATGCTATCCCACTATTGAGGAGTAGGTAGCATCGTCGTTGGAGTTTTTCGGGTCAATTCGATTAAGGGACGTGTGGTCACTAAAGCAACGTTAGGACGCCTTAGTGGTAACCCTAATGTCTTAGATCATTTTATCCGAGGCAACCGTTTTGAGGAAACTTATGATCTTTGGACAAGAGGGTGACCTCTAAGACATCCTATACTCAATGACCACGTTCGAGGCAACCAAGTGAGGTGTACCCTAAGAGTGGCATGTGCGAGTGTGTCAATTTTCAGTTTATATTATCTTTACATGTCATGGTGAGCTACTGTTGATTTTAAGTCAAGATAGATCTTGTCATGCAATCCTAGTTAGCATACATCTAAACAGTTAATATATGTATAGGAATTTAAAGTTCGGGAATTGTAAATCCTACGCTATTACAAGGCTTCGGGGAGGGGGATTATTTACATGTCCAAAATTGGGGGAATAAAGCAGTAAAGTGTAAAAGTCTTAGTTAAGCTATTACAAACCAGTAGGCAGTTACAATAAAATAAACGCGCGCGAATCTGAACATAACCTCTAAAAATCCTAAGAATAAAATCTTTTTGTTGTTTTATTTTATTTTTGGAAAAAAATCTAAATCTTCTTAATTTTAGTTTTGAGAAAATGTTAAGATAATTAAATGATTAATTAACAAAGTTAATTTAATAGAAAAAACTAGCCTAATGTTTTTGTGGTTTTTCTTTTTAATTGATTTTATGTTGATTAAAAAAAGAAATAAAATGGTCAAAACAAAGATGAAATCGAAGGAACAGGCAGTAAATGTATAATTCTGGAGGCCTGGATCGAAAGAGGTGTGGGCTGTCTTTCGATCCAGTGAAGAGGCTTGATCGAAGGTGCATGAGGGGCTGCACTTTGGGGGTGTTCGATCTGGATATGTCATCCTTCGATCTGGGAACCCTGGATCCAGTTCGAAGCTAAGCTGCTAAGCTTCGAAGCTCTGAACAAGATTCTAAGAAGATATTTCCTGCAAAACGAAACAAACGTTAAAGATCCAGGGGGGATTTTACCCCCCTGATTCGAATCTCCTCCCAATTTGAATCCTTCCTCAATTTGAATCTGCTGAATCTGGGTCTGGGTTTGTTTTATCCTGAGATTTAGATCGTGCCCAAGCAATGGCACGATCTCATGTTTGCGCTGTAGCTTACTTGCAACATAATCAGTAATAACAAGAATACGTATGCAATGTGTATTTAAATGTCATGAAGGTGCAATTTTGGTTTTGCAAACCCTTACCAATTAAAGATGTAAGATCTGTGTCTCTGGGTGTGGAGATGTTCTGCTGAGGATTACTTTGGCTTGGATTACTTATGAAAATACTGATAACCTTTGGTGGGTTTGTGGGCAGCGTATCTCCAAATCCTCCCTGTTTTCTCCTCTTTTCTTTTTTCGTTTTTTTGTTTTTACAGAGTTTTGTGTGTCTTTGGCACTGTATGTTGGCCCTTGTATTTATAAGAGTATGATGGTCTAGTAACGGCAAGAGAAAACCAATTAAACAGGCCTTTAAAGCCATGAGACAAGAATCAAACATATTAAAAGATTTCCTTTTTTGAAATATTCATGTCTCTTTGGAATCTTGAATGAACCTGGACACCTTTAATTTCCGAATGCCTTCAGGCCCTGCTCTTCGGTTGGTCTTGATTTGCCTCCTTCAAATGGATTTCTTATGTTTCGACTGCTTGATTTGAAAAGAATCACTCTGGTCGAATCAGCTCTTGTGGAGTTAGGAACAGAAAAGGCAAGAATCTAGCCTTTAACTCAGGAATTAAATCCACAATCAGCATTTAATTATTTCTATATTTGCAAGGGACACATGCCATTGTGAACTTTGGGTGAACCTGGACAGGTTAGGATATGTGTTTTTGCTTAGTCATGCCAGCCTACTTCATTCCTTCAAATCTGCCTTCTTTTCCAGCTTCAAAGTCCAATTCGAATCTATTTAGAACATTCCCTATTAGACAACTTCGACCAGCCCTTGGCCTTGTGATGAGCCTAAGTTCTGATTCGAAGTGTCCAGAACTTCCTTCATCAGAGCATCTTAGATTAAGAGAAACTCTGCACTAAAATGCCATTCGAAGGTCATTTCGTTCTGATGTTCTAATTGAGGTAAAGTATGAAGTTCCAGTCGAAGGACCCTCCGAAGTACTAGTCGAAGCATTGTGAAATTGACTTGATCGAAGGGGTCCAGCGCTCAATCGAAGACTTGCGCACCAAAGCTTGATCGAAGGGTTCCAAACACCTAATCGAGGCTTACTAATCAAAGCCTGATCGAAGAGTGCCAAATGCCCAACCGAAGACTGGTGAACCAAGCTTGATCGAAGAGTGCCAAATGCCTAATCAAAGACTGGTGAACCAAGCCTGATCGAAGAGTGCCAAATGCCCAATCGAAGACTGGTGAACCTAGCCTGTATCGAAGGATTTTGGATACCCAATCGAAGACTTTTCCCAGATGCCAATCGAAAGACACTTTGTACATCTTCAAAAAACTTTATTTTCGTTAGGCAAGGGTTTGTGACCAACCATGTAAGGTAAGACCTTTGAAAACATGAGAGGGAAAATTTTTGGGTACAACAGCTGCTATTTGTCATGGTCAGACGTACCAAAAACGTATGATCAAGGTTTTCAACAAAAAGATCAAGCCTCGAGTATATCAAGCTGGTGACTTGGTGATAAAGCGCATCATCCTGCCATAAGGCAACCCCAGGGGAAAATGGACTCCCACCTACGAAGGGCCATTTGTTGTCAAGAGAGTGTTCTCTGGAGGTGCCATGATGCTGACTACCATGGATGGTGAAGACTTCCCACATCCTATAAACACAGACATAGTTAAAAAATACTACGCATAAGAGACCCGCTAGGTTGACACACCTAGGAAAAAATAAGGGCATCTCGGCAAACCAATAGGTTTGGGCAAAAATTAGGGATACATGCAAAAGATTGTACACCGGGCAAGTTGAAAACCTGAAAGGGTGACTTATGCAAAAATGGGTATCCTGGTGGGCTGAAAACCCGAAAGGGCGGTCCAGGCAAAAGTTAAGGATTGAAAGCATATGACTATGTCCCGTAGAATCACCACAGTCAACTTTATCATCAAGGTCCGAGTTCAAACGGTCCAAGATCAATCCAATCAACTTCTGTCAACGGCAAGGGACATTCGAAGGCATTGGGGAAATAGTAGAGTTGGAATGCAATGAGATCATTTCATATGGCTATTATTTTTGTTTTCAATTCTTATTTTCCTTTAGACGATTTCCTCTTACTAGGATCTCCGTCTCTTTATACAAAAAAACGCATATTAATGGGTAAAATATCAATACAAATATACTTTGAAGTGCAAACTTTCTGTTTTGTTTTGAATGCAAAGTTGTCCAATGACTAAAATTGAACGAACATATGCATATGAACATAATTAAAACTGTTTGGCACATATGACCTAACAACAACAAGCATCTCTTTAATGTATATGGAATATCCCCACAGAGTTATTTAATTAGCATTATCCCCACAAAGACGACTACAGTAAACTAATCCTCAACAGAGTTATCCAGAAAGTCTCTTTGCACAGGTTAAATCACCAACCAGAGTCTCAATCTCTTGGCAGCATAACTCCCCAGCCGAGTTTGTATTCCTCCTGCATAGCCTATCTTCCCTAGCTGAATCTGTTATCCCCAGCTGAGTATATCCCCCAAGCTGAGTCTGTCTTCCCCGACTGAGTTCCACACTCCCCAGCTTGAGTTTTCCTTTCAGACTATTGCAAATCATAGGGCCACAACCCTAATCCCCAGTAAAGTCATCAACAAAACCTTTACTATCTCCAAAAGATACTATGAAGCTTGGACCCCACCAGATAATAGTCAACTTCTCAAGTCACTATAGAGCCTGGACCCGACCAGATAATAGTGTAACCTTTCAGATACTATGAAACTGGACCCGACCAGATAATAGTTTAACTCTTCAAGATATAGAAGAGCCTGGACCCAACCAAACCAGGGTTTAACTTCTTTTCCCCAATAGAGTTTTCCTCTATCCCATCAAGTTACTATGAAGCCTGGATCCGACCAGATATCAGTTTTCAACTTCATCTTTTTCAATACAGTTATTGTGAAGCCTGGACCCGACCATATAACATCTCCCCTTAGAAGTTTGTTGTGAAACCTGAAATCCGACCAGATAACAACTAAGCTCCAAGCAAGTTACTGTAAAGCCTGGACCCGACCAGATATCAGTTTAACCCTATCTCTTCAGACAAGTTTATCGTGGAGCCTGGACCCAAACAAATAGAAATTAACTCCATCTACCTCAGAAATCTATAAAGCCTGGATCCGACCAGATATCAGTTCAACTCTGTGTTTTCAAGCAAGTTATTGTGAAGCCTGGAGTCCGACCAGATAACAACTAGCTACAATTCCCAGCAAGACACTATGAAGCCTGGACCCGACCAGATAATAGTATAACTCTTCAAAAGCTATGAATCCTGGACCCGAACAGATAATAATTACCACTTCAAGTTACAATGAAGCCTGGATCCGACCAAATATCATTTTAACTTCATCCTTTCTAGCGAGTTACAACAAATCCTGGAATCTGACCAGATAACAGTTAACTTTCTTATCCCCAACAAATTGTTGTGAAGCTGAGAATCCAACCAAGATAACAGCCTAACTTCACTCTCCCCAAGGAATTTTATGCAAAGCCTGGAATCCGACCAGATAACAGTTAATTTATTCTTCCCCAGTAAGTTATCGTGAAGCCTCGATCCGACTAGATAGCAGTTGACTTCCTCACCCTCAGAAAATTATGAAGCCTGGATCCGACCAGATAACAGATGACATTCAAGAGATATTCCCCAGCAGAAGCATTCTTTCAACCAAGTTTGAAGATATGTACATTCTTAATCCCCAACAGCAATCTGGGATTGAGAACTCCTTGGCAACAGTCAGAGATTTATTTTCCTGGACAAACATGAAAATCATGCATTCATACATCATAACATGTACATACAAAATGCATTTAACACAATACCATATCTTATGAACATTATGCATACATATGCATTTAACTAACCCTTTTTCCACAGGTAAAACATCAAGTTTTAGTATAAATAGATCAAAGATTTATGTTGATACTTTTTCCAGTATCTACCATTATTCCTCCAAATGGCATCTATAATCCTATTCCTAATCCATCTTCGAATTCAAATTTCTGGGGACTCTAGTGTTCAATCATCTTCCACCTTTAAGTCACGAATGGCGGATCCGCCAATCTAACTCTTCACGTTTAATAAGATTGAACAGGGGCAGCTGTTGTACCCCAAAATTTTCCCTCTCATTTCTCAAGTAAGCTCACGTAAGATCTCCTTTGGTTCAAGACTGCACAATGGTTGATCAGCTCAAGACACCTCCTCAAACACTGATGACAAAAAATTAGGGTTTGAGTTTGCACAAAGAAAAATGGAGTTTTAATGCCTCATATGACTTTCATGGATCATTTTGGACCCTTAAGATTGCTCATGTCAAGTTTCAAGTCTTGAATCAAATTTTTGCTCAGCCAATTGATCAGTTGACCTAAAAATCAACTATATTGGGGAAAAAGTCAATTATGGTAAATTTACAGTCAAAATTCATAATATTTTATCCATATCAACATTATGAACTAATATATGTCATTTTTATCAAGTTTGGATCATAATTCCACAAGAAATTTGATCAGATCATCAAAAGGGCAAAATGGTCAAAATTAGGGTTTTGACTGAGAAGGTAAAATTTCTGATTTTTGACCTAGAAAATGATTGATTGGTGTTGTACCCCAAAATTTTCCCTCTTATTTTACTCAACATATGCCCATTGAGGTCCTCAATTTTCTCAAGGATGCCCAAGAGTTGACCAGACAAACTCTCTCAAAAGGCAATGTACCTCAAATTAGGGTTTCCATTTTCATCTGGGTGTGGGAGCTCAAAGATCCCAAATGCTTTCCATGGTCCTAATGTGTTCTCAAGATCATCCATGTCAAGTTGCATTCCTTGCACAAGAAATTTGCTCAGTCAATTGCCCAGATGCCTGAAAATCAATTATATTAGGTCAAAAGTCAATTGTGGCCCACATATAGTCAAACTTCAAGTTTTTTTTGTCAAAATCAACATTTTGAAGTGATATACATCTTTTGATAAAGGGTTTATCATGATTCCTCAAGGGATTCCCCAAATTCATCAAAACCCAAAAGTTGTTAAATTAGGTTTTCATAGGAAAAGTCAACCAAACTTTGACCAAGCATAACTTCTTCATACTTTATCATAAATTTTCCATCCAAGGCTCATTTTGAAGAGGATGCAATTCCCTACAATTCATCTTCATCCCACAAGTTCAAAATGTGCACTCATCAAAAGATATGAATTTATACATTATAGGTCCTTTTGAAAAGTTAACAAAAACACCTTTTGGGTCAAAGCTCCTTAAATGAACATGGAAGTCCCAATTGAGATGAGACCAAAAGGGTTGTTTAGGAGACATCCTAAGATTTCTAAAAAGTCCGAGAACACCTCTCTAGGGTTAAAATTAGAGGAGATATGCCTTTTCAAAATTGACCATTTTTGTAAAATTGCCAAAAGTCAAATGTGCTCAAAAATACATTTTTTGTTAAATGGGCCTAGTTTTTCATGATTTCATCTTGCTTGTGACATGGTCCACGACCCAAATCAGCATCTACACTTTATTTTCTTCATTATTTATTTTTTTTTGATTTTTTATTATTTAAAATTCAAATAAAATAAAATAAATAGCAAAAAATACAAAAGATTGATTTTTGATCTGATTTTTTGTAGGAATCAAATCCAATTAGGCTGGCAAATCATATCAAATCAGATCAAGGCAAATTGAAGCGAAATTTGCATGATTATGCTTGTTTTAGAAACATATAATATAAGAACAAAATCAAATCCAATTGCCATGATTGAGAAAGATTGAACTCGTTTTTGTTAACATAATTTGTTTTAATATATATGCTGAACAAGAACAATGCATAAAAACAAGGATATAGGTCGTGAAAACAAAAAAAAAACTACAAAATTGTCAACAAAGTGGTGAATCGTTTTCCAACTTAGAGGACGATTCAAAGCATTCTAAGACTACCAGTAGACTCCTGGACATCTCCAGAACGTGTTTCAATCCAGTGCACGCATCCTCACGCCCAGAATCGCCCTATAGACGTCACACGGTTTGCGTTTTTTTCCAGATTCAGTTACTATGATTCTTGCATCATGAACATGTTTTAATGATATATTTGTGTTTGTTGTCATGTTTACAACATGTCTAGACTGTTTAATTGAAGTTTTAACGCCTGTATGCATATTTTCCATAGCTAGGGTTTATCATATCGTTTTAGGGCTTTCAAATGCAGGAACAATTGGCTGTAATGAAGGATACCATTATGATCAGAGGGTCAAACCCAATCGATCCATGGTCTAGAATCTTATTTATATTGCTTGAACGTGATTTTTGAAGTGCACAGGTTATGGCTACAGACGCTGACCCGTAGGTAAAAATATTTAACCTAAAGCGACGGACAGGGGAAGAAGAAGATACGTGGATGATGACCATTGGTCTATTTGAATCTGGCGCGCGTTTTTTTCTTAGCCACTTGGTTTTAGACATTATTCATTGGTTTTACTATATTGACAAATAAGAACAGGTGCCCCAGTGATGAAGCGTGCGTTTGGAAATGTAGAGGACCTGGGTTCGATCCCAGGTCCCAACATTTTCTTTATTTTCTAAGTTTATCCCAACAGATCTAGCGCGTTACACTGCCAGGCTCCTACCATACGCTTCTATCATCCAGCCACTGGATTCATCTCTATTCAGATAAAACGCTCACCAAAAGGGCAGTCCATGGTGCACCCTCCAAAAGAGGCTACACAAGATCCACGCGTTGACTGGGCTTAGCCACTGATGGGCCTAATAATCCAGACCTACACCCCTCTTTTCAGCTTCAATACATGCCCAAATCTCTCTTCCTTTCTATTTTATTTCTTTTTAATTATTTTATTAATTATTCTTTTTTTTACAAAATAACAAAAATCATTTTTTCATTAAATAAAAAAAAATCAAAAACATTAAAAATTATTTTTTCATAAAATATTTTATTTTATTTAATTAATTAGTTTAATTAAAATTAGGGCAAATTTAATTCCTTTTTTATAATTTAAATTAATTAGAATTTAGGGTTTTAATTTGTACATAACCTAATTAGATTTTTTCTCAAAAAATAATAATAACCTAAATATCTTTTCAATTAAATTTTTAGGGTTCTTTAATTCTCGCATTTAATTCTCCGTGTGCATTTTTTGGTTTCTTTTTATTATTATTGTAACTGTTTCGAGGTTGTAATAGTAATTAGGATTTAAATTCCTCATTTTTATTTTCAGTCAAGATAATTATGTATCTGCAAAAGCCATGTAATAGCTAGGATCTTTAAACTTTCCCGCATTTTAATTTTCGCAAACTATAAACTGCTTAGATGTATGTTAATAGGATCGTATGGAAAGACTAACTGAAAATTAAAATAGTAGATCACCTTAATTGTGCAAAGATTAAATAACTGAAATCAAACACATGCACATGCTCACTCCTAGGGTTTTTCTCACTTGGTTGCCTCGGAAATAATGGTTGTGTCCCTCGAACGTAGGGATACCTTAGCCATGACCCACGATTCAAAAGTCGTCATAAAGATCACGGTCCTTACTTGACCCTCGAGTTGCCTATAATTGATCTTATAACGATAGTCCCTTTGAAACGCTAAGGTATCCTTACTTGTTGCCTTTAGTGACCATCTCGTCCCTTTGAACATTCCTTTAAAATTCCAATGACGGTGCTACCAATTCCTTATTAATAGGATAGCGCTGTCTAAAGGAAAACAAAAAATCTTTTTCGAGTAAGTAGGTTAGTTCTTAAGTACTTGCTCCAATGAACAAACTTTTTCACACAAAACACTTTTCAAATAGTTTTCGAAAACAACTTCGTAACACTCTTGAGGATAGAAACAAGGGTTAAAACGAAGTAAAACAAAACTTTTCAAAACAAGCACACACAAGCAATTTCAAAAATGAGCAAGTACCTAAGAGCCCGTGGAAAACCACTGATAGAAAGGGTTCTAACACCTTCCCTTTCTATAACCTACCCCCCGTACTCAAAAACATCTCGAAAAAGGTTTTTTCTGTTCTTTTTCCTTTTCCTGACTGGATAAAATAAAAGTCGGTGGCGACTCTTGCTTACCACGACATTTGCAAACAAAAAACGCAAACCAGTATTAATAGTCGGTTCTGCCACCGTATCACAGAACTAGCGACTCTGCTGGGGACATAAATAAGTGGGGTATACCTTAGGATCTAGGTCATTTTTTTAATTGCTTTCTTGTTTGTTTTGTATGCTTTATTCTTAAAGGGTTTTGTCTGGGCATTGTTAAAGATCCTACACCCGGATCTGGGGACACTTTTTAGGTAAAAACCAATAGATCGTGGAGACTGTATGACGTAGACCGATATGGTTTAAGCGATGGTTGTGTTGGTGTGACACTTTGGTTGGTACCAGTATCCTTCGTGTGGAAACGAGGAGAATACGAGGAGTTAGTATCAAAGGTCCCTAAAACTTATGCGTTCACTAAGAGACATGGTCGACTTCTCAACCTGGTTACTTCAAACTTTGATGAAAAGATGATGAGTGTACTCTTTCAGTTCTTTGATCCCAAGCACCACTACTTCATCTTTCCAGACTATCAGTTGGTGCCTACCATGGAAGAGTTATCTCAATTATTGGAGATACCTATTCTTGAACAGTTGCCTTTCACAGGTCTGGAAGAAGTTCCTAAGCCAGAAATCATCTCTTCAGCCTTGCATCTGAAACGGGTCGACATGGTATCAAATTGGGAAACAAGAAGCGGAGTCAAGGGTTTTCTAGCCAAGTTCCTGATAGACAAGGTCCAGCTGTTTTGGGATGATATGGATTTTCAGGCTTTCGGGGAGGTCTTGGCCCTTATAATCTATGGGTTAGTACTATTCCCTAATCCAGACTTATTCTTAGATATGAATGCTATCAAGATATTCCTCTCTCGCAACCCCGTGCCTACCTTGCTCAGAGATATCTTGCACGCTCTCTATACTCATACCTCGAAGAGAAGAGGGGTTCTTATGTGCTGCATGACATTGCTGTCGAGGTGATTTATTTCTCAACTCCCTAATTCCATACTGAAGAATGAAGAAGGTTTGGGTTGGTCGCAAAGGATAATGTCGCTTGCTCACATGAATATTCTATGGTGTTCCAGAGCTATGGAAAACACTACTATTATTGACCGCTGTGGGGAGTATCCTAATGTCCCATTACTTGGCATCAGAGGGGGCATAACCTACAATCCTTGTTTAGATCTGCGACAATTTGGTTACGCTTGAAGGGATGGTCCCCATGAGTTACTTATCAAGGGCATTGTATTCAACTATGAGGATGATGTTCAAGGGTATCACCAGAGGTTCATACGAGCTTGGAGCATGGTAAACAAATCTGGCGCCAAGGCTTTGAAGCCAAAGGCTTCCATTCCTATGGAACCTTATCTCCAATGGGTATGAGCTTGCGCACAAAAACTTATGATGCCCTATATGGCCGTTCTACCATTGATTGTGGAGCCCACTATTGAAGGGGGTATTCCTTACACGATTCTCCATCTTGATATACCCACTGATCTTAGAGAACTACAGAGGTCTTGGATTCAGTTGAAGAAAGAGAGAGATACCTACAAGGATCAGTTCTATGCCCAGGAGAGGAAGGTTTTAGAGCTCACAAAGCAGCTCCATGAGGAAAGAGGACTTAATGTATATCTCGGTACAAAGAGGAAGCATCCATGGGAATTTTGATTTTTCTAGTTTTTAGATTTGTTTTTAATTGTAACGCCTAAAAGGCATTTGAGCTTCGAATTCAACTAATAAAATCTTTGTTTCATTTTGGTTCGCAAATTTAAATTTCCCAAAGTATTTGAAATCATTAAATACGCATCTCATTCATAGCATTGCATGTACAAGATTTATAACAGGTTTCTCATCTCCTCTGCTGTTTATTTCAGCAATGGCTCTTGAACAAACTGTGAAAGATCTTCAGACTCAACATGCAATTCCAGCAAATGATTGTGGCTCTGGCCAAAGGGTAGGAAGAACTGAAGGCTCTGATTACTAAGAAGAACAAGAAAACCAAGAGGATAGCCGGTGTGGCACATATCAGTAGAAGGTTCAGAGGGCCGCCAAGACGGGTTGTTGATTTAGCTTCTTCATCTAAAGATGGAGAGAATCAAGAAGTCAGCCAGAGAAGAGGACCCTAGTCCTAAAGAGCCTGACAATGAAATTGATTATAATGAGGAGCAGTACCCTCCGGCTGATGAAAGGTATAAGCAGTTAGAAGAGCGTCTGAGTGGTATGAAAATCCAGAAGGTTCCTGGGCTGGATTTTGAAGAGTTGGGTCTGGTCTTCGGGGTTGTCATCCCCCCAAAGTTCAAGGTACCGGTATTTGCTAAGTATGATGGGGTCTCTTGTCCCAAAATGCATCTCCATTCTTATGTGAGGAAGATACAGCCTCATACTGCTGACAAAGACTTATGGGTTCACTTCTTCCAAGACAGTCTATCTGGAACACAACTGGATTGGTTCTATCAGCTGGAAAGAGCCACTGTTCATAACTAGGAAGACCTTGCTGCTGCATTTTATAAGAAATATCAATATAATGCAGACCTCGCTCCCACCTGTAAACAACTCCAAAATCTGTCTATGGGTTCGAATGGGGGTTTCAAGGATTATGCTCAGAAGTGGAGAGATTTGGCTGGAAGAGTTCAACCTCCCTTGGCTGACAGGGAGCTCGTGGATATGTTTCTGGGAACTTTGACTGGGCCATTGTTCAACCATCTGATTTGAAGTTCATCGGTGGGTTTTACTGAACTGATCTTAACGGGAGAAAGAGTGGAAGCTGGAATCCGAAGTGGAAAAATTCAGAAGGATGCCTCTTCTAATACTGCAAGGAAGCCATTTGTAGGTAAAAAGGAAGTCAGTGCTGTCAATAACCAAAAGAATCAGAATCGAACCGAGCGCCGTCTGGCGGTAGGGGCTGTTATGATTCCCAACCCTGCACCTGCTCAACAAAGAAATAATCAGCCGAGAGCAGAAAGGCCAGCTAGACAGTTCACTCGGATCAACATGATGTTGTCTCAGGTTTTACCTCAGTTGCTGAAGTCTAATATGGTTACTCAGAGGGAAGCTCTGAAGAATCCGAACACCACCTCTCCCTAATATAGACCGAATGCTCATTGTGCTTACCATTCGGAGAGTCCAGGCCATGACACCAATGACTTTTGGGCTTTGAAGAACAAAGTGAAAGATCTGATTGGTGCTAAAGAAGTTGAGTTTGATCCCCCCGAGATTCCTAATATCATAAATGCTCCTATGTCGAAACATGGTTCGGGAGTTAATGCTATTGATACTGTTTCTGCTACAGAGGACGATGATGGTGATTCCGACATTGACAGTTGGATCTTCCTGACTACCAACGGTGGACTCAGTAACTGGACTGCCAAGGACTTTGTACCGATTAATTTTGTTCCGGAGTAATTGTCTTTTTGATTTTTTTTGGATATGTAATTTAAAAACAATATAAACTCTATAGCCACGTGTCTTACCCGGGACACAATGGTTCTATTTGTGAGGGATATCATGTTTAATTTTCATATGACATTAATAAAGCATTGGACGTTTTCATACAAATTTTGCACTCTTTGTCTTTCCTTTCTTTTATTCTGTCTATACAGTTATACTCTTACACACATTCACGTATCTAAATGAAGATCCGTATCCACTCTGGATCCCATTGATAACAGTTCTGCTACTGCTCATTATGACTTTGAAAATCCGATCAACCAAGACGAGGATGAAGGTGAGGAAGATTGTTAGGTACCCGGAGAATTTGCTAGACTATTACAGCAGGAAGAAAGGGCCATACAGCCTCATGAAGAGCCGATTGAGACAGTGAACTTGGGTACAGAGGAAGATAGAAAAGAGGTTAAGATAGGTGCAAATCTGGAGCTTAGTGTCGAACAACGGTTGGTACAAATGTTGTAGGAGTATATTAAAATCTTCGCCTGGTCATATGAAGACATGCCGGGATTAGACACAGATTTAGTGGTTCATCAGCTGCCGATTAAAGAAGACTGCCGTCCGGTAAAGCAAAAGGTCTATTGTATGCGCCCCGAGATGTCAGAGAAGATTAAAGAAGAGGTTATGAAGAAGTTCAACGCAGGGTTCTTAACTGTCACCTCATATCTACAGTGGGTTGCTAATGTGGTTCCAGTACCTAAAAAAGATGGTAAAGTACGAATGTGTGTGGATTACAGAGACCTGAACAGGGCAAGCCCCAAGGATGACTTCCCGCTTCCCCATATTGATGTTCTGGTTGGCAACACCGTACAACACAAAGTATTTTCCTTCATAGACGGTTTCTCTGGCTACAATCAGATCAAGATGGCACCTGAAGACATGGAGAAGACAACCTTTGTTACAAAGTAGGGAACTTTCTGCTACAAGGTGATGCCGTTTGGGTTGAAGAATGCTGAGGTAACTTATCAACGCGCCATGGTCGCTTTGTTCCATGATATGATTCACCATGAGATCGAAGTTTATGTTGATGACATGATAGCCAGGTCTCAAACTGAGGAAGAGCACCTTGATCATCTACAAAAGTTTTTCGACAGGTTGAAGACATACAAGCTGAGGTTAAATCCGAACAAGTGCACCTTCAGGGTAAGGTCTGGTAAGCTTCTGGGACTGATCGTCAGTGACAAAGGTATTCAAGTAGACCCTGCAAAGGTGAAGGCCATACAAGAGATGCTGGCTCGCCGCACTGAGAAGGAAGTTAGAGGTTTCTTGGGACGCCTAAATTACATTGCTCAATTCATTTCACATCAGACTGCTACTTGTGAGCCAATCTTCAAGCTTCTGAAGAAAGATCAAGTGGTAAAGTGGAATGACGAATGCCAGGGAGCCTTTGACAGAATCAAAAAATATCTCCAAGAGCCTCATATTCTGATGCCTCCGACTGAAGGAAGACCTTTGATAATGTACTTAACAATGCTAGATAATTCAATGGGGTGTGTGCTGGGGAAGCATGACGAGTCTGGTCGAAAAGAGCATGCAATATACTACCTTATCAAGAAGTTTACCGACTGTGAAACACAATACTCATTGCTCGAGAAAACTTGTTGTGCTTTGGCATGGGCTGCTCGCCGACTGAGACAGTATATGTTGACCCACACTACTTTGTTGATATCTAAGATGGATCTGATCAAGTACATTTTCGAGAAGCCCGCTCTCTCTGGAAGGATAGCAAGATGGCAAATAATCTTAACCGAGCACGACATCTAATAAACAACCCAAAAGGCAATCAAGGGAAGTGTGTTAGCTGATCATTTGGCGCATCAGGCCATGGATGACTACCAGTCCATGAATTTCGAGTTCCCGGATGAGAACATCATGTTAGTAACTGACTCACTACGCCAAAAATAAGTTTTAGCAGCACATAAAAGAAAGCTCTTTTGGAAAAAAGCACTGCTGTAGGTTTTAAAAAAAATCGCTTAAAAAAGCGCTTTCAAAGGGTGCCTTAAGAAAGCGCTTTTCAAAAGCGCTTCTAAAGGTCACCCTTAGAAAGCGCTTTTTGGAAAGCGATGCTAAAGCTGGCCTTTCAGAGGGTACCTTAAAAAAGCGCTTTTCAAAAGCGCTGCTAAAGGTCAGCCTTAGAAAGCGCTTTTCCAAAGCGCTGCTAAAGCTGGCCTTTAGAAAGCGCTTTTAAAAGCGCTACTATAGGATATGCTACAAAAGCGCTTTTTGATGTAAAAGCGATGTTATAGATGACCTTTAGAAAGCGCTTTTAAAAGCGCTTTCGTAGGTAGTTTTATAATAAATATCAAAACACAATTCGTATCACTTTTCTATACTCAGTTAGATTTTCCTCACGAAAATAACCCTAAACCGCGCTCAACGGCGGTCAACGACGCTCCACTTCTCCGACCAAGTGCAATTCATATCAGGTTTCATTTTTTTCCTCATCCCGTATGTGTTTGTCTGGTTTTCGTGTGCTTTTGTTTGGTTAATGATTTTGAGCA
Organism: Vicia faba; assembly: GCA_948472305.1. Classification (NCBI taxonomy): domain Eukaryota; kingdom Viridiplantae; phylum Streptophyta; class Magnoliopsida; order Fabales; family Fabaceae; genus Vicia; species Vicia faba. Next base: position 997,526,983 of record OX451738.1, read on the forward strand.
AGCATGGTTTCTCTTCCATCATACCACCGCACACGGCGATGACGAAGGTCTCAGTCTGCCACTGTCACTTCCTACTGCGCACGGTTTAACACGCGATTCTCACAACCTTCTCTCATCTCTCTGTCCACTCGTTCGTCCCCCCCTCTCCCATTGCTTTATTGTGTGACTTCAATTTTTCATTTCTTGACTTCAATTTTTCAACTTATGTGTTTAATTTTTGTTCATCACAGTAATTTGTTCAAGTTATTATTTAATGAAATAATTTGAGTTTAGTGGCCGTGCAATGTTTATGACTTGTTTTGAATTTAGGGGTTGTGCAATTTAATATAATAACTCATAAAACATATAATCATTTCTATGACATTTTTTCTCTTTGCATCGGTTTTAAAAACGGTCTTAAAAACGGTCGTGTAAAGGCTTTTTGGATTTCAGTGTCGTGATACTCATTGCGGTCGTTCTGGTGTGAATTAACCATAATTTGTTCTTCAATATAAAAATGGTGATAACGGTATCGGCATCTGTCAAAACCGTTTCGTCGTGGCCGTTTTCACGGTTGTGGATTGTTTTTTAAAATGCTGGTTTTGATGATATGTGTTGATGGTCATTGTTACTTAATTGTGATTGTTATGGTCATGGGTGTTTGGTTTGTTGTATTTTATTGATTCTTTCATGTACAGAGAACATGACTTCTTTAGAGGCATTGAAATAATACTATGATATTATTGTGAACCAGAAAAAAATGCTTAATTAATTATATAGACTTACATTAACAAGTTGTGCATTGGTAAAACAAGCTAAGAGAGAAATAATAGAGAGCGTAACAAAATATTTAATAAAGGTAGCCATATTGTTAACTCTATTAATATATGGTTTTTTTCGTGTGCTTTTTATGATTGATTTTGAGCAATGATGGTTTCTTGTTTATGTGTTCTACTCGTCTCTTTTCTTGGTAGGAATGTATTATACTTGTGTACTAAAGTAGTTGGTAGAATAAAATGAATTTAGTGAAAAGTTTTGAGTATTGGTTTTGTTATATGGTTGTGCAAGAGCAAGTGCAAGTTTTGAGTATTTGTTTTGTTTTCGAATTTATCATTTAGCTTAGATTGACTCAGAAACCGTAAACCATGGATAAGACATGGATGTATTCCATTCGATTGTCGAAAGAGTACGAGAACGGGGTATCAGAATTCATTAAGTTTGTTGTTGCGCATGCCGAAGAACCCAGTCAAATGACATGTCCTTGTTTGTGTTGCTGTTATGGGAATCGAGTTGACGCGGTTCAGTTGGCATCGCATTTAATACGGTATGGAATTGATAGAAGTTATACATGTTGGAATATGCATGGTGAGAAAAGTGACGGGAATGATGAATCGGGGGATAATAGGACCTATGCTTCAAACGACAATGGCACAGATACATACGATTATGACCGAGTTGAAGAGATTGCAGAAGCGCTTGAAGAAGATCTTAATGATTGTCCCAAAATGTTCGAGAGGTTGGTAAGCGATGCAGAGAAACCGTTTTATAATGGTTGTACAAAATTCACAAGATTGTCTGTGGTATCAAAGTTGTACAACTTAAAGGCGGGCAATGGATGGTCGGATAAAAGTTTCACAGAGTTATTAGCCCTTATGAAAGATATGCTACCAGAAGATAATGTTCTCCCCAATCGAACGTATGAGGCCAAAAAGATATTGTACTCTATTGGCATGAGCTATGACAAGATACATGCCTGTCCAAAAGATTGCATTTTGTTTCGAAACGAGTATGCATCGTTAAATGAGTGTCCTAAATGCGGTGCCCCTCGATATAAGAAAAATTTGTCTCCAGCAAAAGTCTTATGGTATTTTCATATAATTCTGAGATTTAGACGGATGTATCGTAGTGAAACCGATTCAAGACACTTAACTTGGCATGCAGATGAAAGAATTGTTGATGGAAAGTTTCGACATCCGGCAGATTCACCACAGTGGATGAAAATTGATAATGATTATCCTAAATTTGGAAAAGAAGCAAGAAACCTTCACTTGGCGTTGTCTACTTATGGAATGAACCCACACGGTATTCAAAGTATCTCGCATAGCACATGGCCTGTGATTCTTATGATTTATAACCTACCTCCGTGGCTATGTATGAAGCGTAAGTACATGATGTTATCTATGTTAATTTCTGGGCCTAAAGAACCAGGAAATGACATAAACGTATATTTGGAACCTTTAATCGAAGATTTGAAGATTTTGTGGGAGAACGGTGTGGAGGTTTATGATGGGTATAGGAAAGAAAGTTTCAACTTGAGGGCGATGTTGTTTGGAACAATTAACGATTTTCCAGCCTACGGAAATCTATCTGGGTATAACATTAAAGGTGAAAAAGCGTGTCCTATCTGTGAAGATGGAACCGATACGATGCGATTGAAACTTTGTCAGAAGAATGTATTTCTCGGTCATCGTAGATTCTTAAATTCTAAACATCAATATCGTGGATGGAGAAAAGCGTTCAACGGAGATACCGAACAACGTAGAGCTCCGCCTGGATTGACAGGTGATCAAATATTTGAAAAGGTGAAAGATGTGAGTATTCAGTTTGGAAAGCCTTTTGCACATAAAGTTGTCACAGGTGGGTGGGATAAGAGGTCGATTTTTTTTGAATTGCCATATTGGAAATCTTTGTACATAAGAAATTTTCTTGATGTTATGAATATTGAAAAAAATATATTTGACAGTGTTATTGGTACGTTACTCAATATAAAAGAGAAGTATAAGGATGGACTTAAAGCAAGGGAGGACATGGTAGAGATGGGAATAAGAACTGAATTGGGACCCATGAAAAAAGGAAGATGAACATATCTACCACCTGCTGTTTACACTCTATCCAGAAAGGAGAAAAAACTATTGTGTAAGTTCCTAAGTGAGGTTAAAGTTCCAGAAGGCTACTCATAAAATATTAGAAGACTTGTGTCTATGCAAGACTTCAAGTTAAAGAGTTTAAAGATGCATGATTGCCATGTTATAATGGAACATTTTCTACCGATAGGTATACGTTCTATTCTTCCAGAAAAAGTAAGAAGCGCAATAACTAAACTATGTTTTTTCTTCAAGTCAATTTGCAGCAAGGTGATCGATCCTGAGATCTTACCAACATTGCAAAAAGAAATAGTTGTTACTTTGTGTGATCTTGAAATGTATTTCCCTCCCTCGTTTTTTGACATAATGGTTCATCTTGTCGTTCATCTTGTCAAAGAGATACAACTGTGCGAACCAGCTTATATGAGATGGATGTACCCTACTGAATGTTATACGAAAATATTAAAAGGGTATGTGAAAAACTGAAGTCGACCAGAGGGTTGTATTGCTGAACGATATATTGTTGAAGAAGCGGTTGAGTTTTGTATTGAATATCTGTCAAATGTTCAATCAATTGGACTCCCGAAATCTCATGTTGTTGAAAAAAAAGAAGGTAAGAAGCTAATTGGAAATAAAGTTGTGACAATATCAATGGTCGAACGGGATCAAGTGCATTTGTATGTTCTACACAATGAGCTTGAAGTTGAGCCGTATGTTGAAATGCACAAGGGTGTTCTTCGAGGTTTAAATCCGAATAGAAATGAAAATTGGATTGTACGAGAGCACAATCGAAGTTTCATACCATGGTTTAAGGAACATATTTATTCAAAGTATCGTTCAGATCCTGCTTCAGTAACAAAAAAATTGAGATGTTTAGCATACGATCCAAGTTTAGTTGTGTTTTCTTATAACGCATATGCAATTAATGGATACACATTTTATACCAAAGAACAAGATGACAAAAGTACTATGCAAAATAGTGGTGTCACCTTGATCGCTGAAGCAATGCATATATCAAGTGTGAAGGACTTAAACCCAAAATTTGCTTATCTGTCATATTTTGGGGTTATCGAGTGCATTTGGGTGTTTGATTACTAGAAGTTTCAGATTCCTATATTTGGTTGCAAGTGGGTTGAAAATAATAATGGCATACGAATGGATAAGTCAGGTTTTTTGCAAGTGGATCTTAATAGGGTGGGGTATAAAGATGAGTCTTTCATTCTAGCCTCTCAAGCTAAACAAGTGTTCTATGTCAATGATCCGACAAGTAAAAAATGGTCTATAGTGCTATTATATAACAAAGTAATTGATGAAAGCATTGGAGATCAAAGTGATATTGGTGTTGACATTGAATCTTTAACCATAACTGATCAAAATGATAATGAATCATGTATTAGAAATGATCATAATGAGGGTATTTGGATCAATCCAACTGTCCGCGTTATTAAGAGACGAGTAGAACACATTCCTACCAAGAAAAGAAAGATACCTTAGTGAAAAGGTAATAGTATATATAATTATAGCCTATATCATTCAATAAAATTTAATTTGTCATTTCATTTTTATTTGTCATTTCATTTTTATTTGTCATTTCATTTTTATTTGTCATTTCATTTTTATATTTGTCATTTCATTTTTTTTCTCATTATTACAGGTCAAATGGCTTGTAATCAAGAAAACTCACAAGATGCAAATGCTCCTGAAAATGCTCCAGAAAATACTTCAGAAAAGACTTCAGAAAAAGATATTACACGAGGTATAACTATTATAAGGGGAATCATCCGTGATAGAGATAGAGGAGTAACATATAATGTAGATTGGAATGATAATTACCAACTAATTGGGTCTAATGCTGCAAAGTTGACAAGCTACATTGGTATGCTTGTTCGTATACACATTCCGATCACCACTCTTAGATGGAAAAGAGGAGAGTTGGATGAGGGTAAAGAGAAAGTTTGGACTGAGATAAAGGTACATATATGGTTTTTGTTATTTGCTTTATCTTGACGATAATATGTGTTTAAATTGCTTTTACTAACACATTTTATGTGTATGTTTTTTTGTAGAGGTCTTTTAACATTGAAGATACCCGTAAAAAGTATATAATGGGTTTGGCTGGAAAAAGACACAAAGGGTGGAGAATATTTTTAACAAACAAGTATCTTAAAGATGATGAAGGAAATTTTCTTGAAGAGGATCCGGAACGTCCAAAGAAATATGATAACTTCATTACACTTGAAGATTGGGTTAGTTTTGTAGGCCAAAGAAGAGACGAGAATTTCAAGAAAGTGAGTTCCATCAATCGCGAGAGAGCGTCAAAACCCTCACATCCATACAAAAAAGGGCGTTTGGGATATGCTCGCTTAGAGGAAAAAATTGTAAGTAAATATAAAGGCTACGATCTTATTAATTCTCTCAATGTGTTATAATTGATAATCTTAAGACTTGTGTCAATGCGTAGTTAGAAGAGACGAAAAGTGACGCAACATCACTACCAGCACATTTGTTGTGGAAGGAAGCTCGTGTGGGCAAGGATCAAGTTGTTAATCCCGATCTTCAACATGTGTATGATGAATGTGTAAGTATAAGATTGTGTCTTTAATTAAATCAAATGTTTATTAATATTTAAATAATTTTTTATCTCCACTAATAATTTTTGATATGTAAATGAATTACAGGAGACCTTGTCGCAATTGGTATCCCCAGGTGAGGATCAGGATACCAGGAGTGTACTTAGTCAAGCACTAAATATTGCTGAGTATCCGGGTCGGGTGAGGGGTAAAGGTCATGGTGTGACTCCAACCTCTTTGTATAAGCATCCAAGGAGAAGAAATCCTAGCAATGCAGAAGTGATGCAAACATTGCAGGATTTACAAGCTCAAGTTCGTGAATTGCAGAAGGATAAAGAGAGATATATGGCGAAAAAGAGCAGTTCACAATTGAAAGAAACTAGTGACAAAGCTAGTATCAACTATCAACATAAATTTCCTGAGGTGATTTTCAATATATATCCGTTATTATTATAGAATATTTTTAGTCACTTCTAACGGTTATTATTGGTTTAGGGCATTTCATCTTGTCAGCTATACTTATTGTCGCCGACTTATCGACTAGTTGGCAAGGGAAAAGTCCATAACACTTTGGGAGATTTACTTCACCATAGACCGCTTCTGGATGGACACGTGAAAGTATCGGTTGATATTGCTTTATATATGGATGCGTTGCTGCCGGTACCTGACATTGTTGCTGAGACCACATTGCTGCGAGATGCAATAGGATATTTTGTTGCATGGCCATCGGACCTCATTTTCATAGATGATCAGGTATGTTGAAAACCATTATGAATCTTTAATTCTTCAACTGTCAGTTCTGACCTCAGTTATTTCCACGGTAATTATAGACTCCTACAAAACCCGCATCTAAGGGTAAAGGGATTTTGCGGCACGACGAGTCTGATGTATCACAAAAAGAGGTATGTTTAAAGTGTTAATTATATGATCCGAATAAAAAACTGCATAATTTTATAATTTAACTGAGTCTATATGATTTTTAGGTACCTTTTCAAGGGTCACAACAAGTGATCCAGAAAATCGTTGGCGTACCACCCAAGAAAAGGGTTCCTACTAGATTTTTCCCTCGATACCGGCAGTGTCTTGAAACAATAGTGGGAACAACAGATTTGATGGATGGTGGGATTCTTCAAATGGATATGGATCAAGGTATCTTTGGTTTTCCTTGCACCAAAATAATTGGACATGAGGACGTGGAAGAGATTTTCCGTCATAAAGAATTAGGCGTCAGTATTATACACGCATACATCCGGTAGCCCCATCTTTATATTATGTAATTAGCTGAAATTTTTTTAAAACATTTCAATGAATATAGTCTAATATTAATTATGTTTTTATTTAAGGTTGTTATATGACAAATTGATGTGCGGGAATCAATTGTCAAACAAATTCCATTTTGTGTCTTCCTCCCGTGTCAGCGGAGCGACAATTGGTAGGGAACCGAATTCAGTAAGAGAGCACTTAGTTGAAAGATTCATGGCAACTGGCAGTACAAAAATATTATATATTTGGGCGTATAATACTATTCCTACAGGGTTAGATTTTCATTCTAAGTTCATTTTAATATTTGTAATTTTTGCGTAGAAAATTTTCTTCTAAACTGTTGTTTTAATTTATAGACGTCACTGGTTGTTGGTTGCTATCGATCCTATAAAAGAAGTTGTCTATTATCTGAATTCGGTTGACGGTGATTGGACAAATTATCCGGATATGAAGTTAATGATTGATACGTAAGTGAGATTATTCTAAATATTTGTGTGTATTTATATATTTAATTATTTCTGTGACATTGTTCTAAATATATATTTTTATTTTGTTAGAGCGATACAAGTATTCCGGTGTCAAGGAGAAGCTCGGGTACGACGGTCTAAATCAAACAACATTAATTGGAACAAAGTGCAGGAATATTAATTTCCACTATTTTGCTTATAATATTTATGCTATTTGATAAAACAATACAACTATATATTCTTATTTGTTTTTCTATGTAGTGTCCTCAACAGCAAAATGGTATAGATTGCGGATACTTTGTTATGCGGTTTATCAAAGAAATCCTTCAACTGAATCAAATAGAGATTCCAGTCACAATATGGATTTATAACTTATGATTTGTTTTATTATTTCTCAGATATTTCATATAATTTTTTACTTTTAACTAAATCATGCATATTATGTTTTGTTATGTAGTACTTCGATGAATACAAATGTGCATATTACACGAAACTTCACTTGGAAGAAATCAAAGAGGAATTGTGTCAATATTTTATTGAGCAGAGAATCATATAAGATATGAATACATTATTATGTGAAAAGTGTTATGAATACGTTACATGTGTACATGGAATACCATATTGACCGTGTTATTATGTTCAAACCTCGCAGGACCAGGACCTTAATACATAATTGACCGTGTTTCTTTCATACATTAGGACTGGTTTAGTTGTTGTTAGGGTTGATTTTGTAAGACTGATTTTGAGTTACAATGCTGATAACAATGGTTTTTATATATTTTGAGGTACAAAAGTGGTGTATATATATTTTGGATTACAATGGTATATAATGCATTACCGCGGTTTATGAATTACAGGTTATGGCAACTGGTTTATATAAATAATATGCTGCAAACAATGCAGGTATATGAATCATATAAATTATACCTCTAAAAAAAACACCCTATGAAAGTGCTTTTTCAAGAAAAACGCTGCCTAAGGTAACCTATGAAAGTGCTTTTTCACAAAAAGCACTGTCTAAGGTAAACATATGACAACGCTTTTCCAGGCAAAAGCGCTGCTAAAAGACCACCTATGAAAGCGCTTTTCCAGAAAAAAGCGTTGCTAAAATCCTACCTAAGACAGCGCTTTTCCAGAAAAAAGCGCTGCTAAAAGAAAACTTATGAGAGCGCTTTTCCAGAAAAAGCGCTGCCTTAGGTAGACCTATGAAAGCGCTTCTTCATAAAAAAGCGTTGTATTAGGTAGACCTACGAAAGCGCTTTTCATTAAACAAAAAGCGCTGCTAAAACCTATAGCAACGCCACCTACGAAAGCGCTTTTAAGCGCTTTTAAAGGCCAAAAAAAGCGCTTCCGTAAGTCTTTTTTGGCGTAGTGACTGTGAAGAACCTGGACCGGATGAAGGACCTGAGGAAGGATCCCGATGGTCTATGTTTTTTGATGGAGCCTCAAACGCACTAGGTAACAACATTTGGGCTGTAATCATATCTCCCGAAGACTGTCATACTCCATTCACTCCCCGATTATGTTTCAAGTGTACCAACAACATGGCATAGTATGAAGCATGTATCATGGGTCTTAGAGCTGCAATTGACCTAAGGATCAAGTTCTTGAGTGTATTCGGGGATTCCGCTTTGGTGATAAGTCAGATCAAAGGAGAGTGGGATGCGAAGCACCCGAACCTTATCCCTTACAAAAAGTATGTACTGACACTGCTGCCGCATTTTGAAGAGATCACCTTTGAACATTTCCCACGAGAAGAGAATCAGTTAGCTGACGCGCTAGATACTATGTCGTCAATGTTCAAGGTCAGGTGGGACAATGAAGCTCCCCTAATCACTATTGAGAGGTTGGATGAACTGGCATACTGCTGTGAGATCGATACTGAGGAGGTAGCCGACAAACCTTGGTTTCATGAGGTGAAAAGGTATCTCGAGGCTCAAGAATACCCCGAGGGAGCACCTGTCAATGATAAGAAATTTCTGAGAAGGTTTGCTGCAAAGTTCTTCCTCAGCAATGGAATCCTCTATAAGCGCAATCATGACTCTACCTTACTGCAGTGTGTAGACAAGAGCGAAGAAGATAGGATTATGGCAGACCTACACGTAGGTACCTTTGGCACTCATTCCAGTGGACATACCATGGGAAAGAAGATCCTACGGGCAGGATACTATTGGTCCACTATGGAAGCCGACTATTATCAGCACTCTCGAACCTGTCACAAGTGCCAAATATACGCTGATAAGGTGCATGTACCTCTAGTTCCCTTGAATGTTTTGACGGATCCCTGGCCCTTCGTAATATGGGGCATTGACATGATCGGCGAGATCAGACCTACCGTATCCAACGGACATCGCTTCATCATAGTGGCCATTTATTACTTCACGAAGTGGGTTGATGCTGCCTCTTTTGCTACGGTTACTAAGAATGTGGTGGCACAGTTCATCAAGCATAACCTGGTTTGTCGTTATGGTATCCCTGAGAGAATCATCATGAACAACGGTACCGATCTCAACAACTCGATGATCACTGAACTCTATAAACAGTTCAAGATTCAGCATCACAACTCTTCTCCTTATCGACCGAATATGAAAGGGGCTGTTGAAGCTGCTAACAAGAATATCAAAAAGATCATACAGAAGATGAAGGTGACATACAAAGACTGGCACAAGATGTTACCGTTTTCTCTTCACGAGTATCGTACTTCAGCACGTACGTCGACAGGGGCAACACCCTATTCTCTGGTATATGGCATGGAGGCTATTCTACCCATAGAGGTCCAGATCCCTTCTCTACGGATTATGAAGGATGCGAGTTTGAGCGAAGACGATTGGATCCAGACTCGACTTGATCAATTGAACTTAATCGATGAGAAAAAGCTTACTACTATTTGCCATGGTTAAATGTATCAGACACGAATGATCAAGGCCTTCAACAAGAAAGTCAGATAACAAGTGTATCAAGTAGGGGATCAGGCAATCAAGCGCATTATACTTCCGCAAGGTGATCCCAGGGGAAAATGGACTCCCACCTATGAGGGGCCATTTGTAGTCAAGAACATATTTTCCGGTGGAGCCATGATTTTGACCACCATGGATGGTGACGACCTTCCACACCCTGTCAATGCGGACATAGTGAAAAGATACTACGCATAATAAAGACCCGCTAGGTTGACATACCTAGGCAAAAATGAGGGCATCCCGGTGAACCAAAAGGGTTCGGGCAAAAATTAGGGATAAAAATGAAAAAAAATTGTACACCCGGCAAGTCGAAAACCCGAAAGGGCAGCTTGGGCAAAAAAAGGTATCCCGGTGGACTGAAAACCAGAAAGGGAGGTCCAGGAAAAAGTTAGGGATTAAAGCGTATCACTATGTCCCGAAAAGAATGGTTCAGTCAAACCGACACTAAGGTTTCTATTCTAGTAGAAGATGTTTTAAGACTTTCATCTGGGTAATCCGAATCGCCGCTAAGATTCCCCTGATTTCTATGCCAGTCAAAGTTAATCTGAGACCTCTCCTGGGATCAGTCAAATTGATACTAAGATTTCTCTCCTAGTTGAAGTTCTCACAAATTTTCTCTGGTTCAGTCAAACCGACACTAAGGTTTCTATTCTAGTTGAAGATGTTTTAAGACTTTCGTCTGGGTCAGCCGAATCTCCGCTAAGATTCCCCTGATTTCTATGCCAGTCAAAGTTAATCCTAGACCTCTCCCGGGATCATTCAAATCGATACTAAGATTTCACTCCCAGTTGAAGTTATCATAAGTTTTCCCTGGTTCAATCAAATCGATACTAAGATTTCTATTCCAGTTCAAGCTATAAAGCCCGAAAATCGACCGGATAATATCTTGATTTCTCCAAAATACTATGAAGCCTGGAATCGACCAGATAGTGGTATAAGACACTGTGAAGCCTGGCGTAGGACCAAATAACGGTATAAGACGTTGTGAAGACTGGAGCACGACCAAATAGCGGTAAGAGGCATTATGAAACCTGGAAATCGACCAGATAACAATATGCGGTACTGTGTAGCTTGGAATTCGACCAAATAGCAGTTTACTCGGCCAGTTACTATGAAGCCCGGAAATCGACTGGATATTAATATGCCTTAAATTCAAGTTGAAACCCGGATGCGACCGGATAACCACTTAATTCCTTCTGAAGCCTGGAGCACGACCAGATTAGAATTGAGAAATTGCAAAGCCTGGAGAACGACCAGATAGCAAGTTTAATCTCATCTCCCCAATAAGTCGCTGTGAAACCTGGAGCACGACCAGATAACAGTTAATCTTATTATCCTCAGCAAATCACTGTAAAGCCTGGAGCACGACCAAATAGCTGTTCACTTTCACCTCCTCAAAAAAGAGATGATTCTTCAGTAGAGTAACAGACAACTAAAGCTCCTAAAATTCTATTTCTCCCAGGACAAAGACCAACATTCCTCGGCAGATCCCTCCTCAACGACAGGAACACGAATTCTCATCGAAGGAATATCTCATAAAATCAACATCATCCTGGATGGCATCTTTAAGCCAATCTTCGACGATCTTCTGTCATCTTTTACAAATGACATCTGTAAGCCCATTCCCAATACTACCTACACAGTCCAGCACCATCTCATACGAGTGCAAATTTCTAGGCACTTAGTGTTCAATCATCTTCCACCTTCAGACTACGAAAGACAGATAAACAATCTACATCCTTAGGTTTAAGAAGATTGAACAGGGGCAGCTGTTTTAACCCAAAATTTTCCCTCTCATTTTACTCAACACATGCCCATTGAGGTCCTCAGTTTTCTCAAGGATGCCCAAGAGTTGACCAGACAAACTCTCTCCTAAGACAATGTACCTCAAATTAGGGTTTCCAATTTCATCAGGGTGTGGGAGCTCCAAAGATCCCAAATGCTTTCCATGGTCCTAATATGTTCTCAAGGTCATCCATGTTAAGTTGCATTCCTTGCACAAGAAGTTTGCTCCGTCAATTGCCTAGACGCCTGAAAATCAACTATACTAGGTCAAAAGTCAATTGTGGCCCACATACGGTAAAACTTCAATATTTTTGGTCAACATAAACATTTTTAACTGATATCCATCTTTTGATCAAGGGTTGATCAGGATTCCTCAAGGGTTGCCCCAAATTCATCAAAACCTAAAAGTTGCTAAATTAGGGTTTCACAGGAAAAGTCAACCAAACTTTGACCAAGCATAACTTCTTCATACTTTATCAGAAACTTTCCATCCAAGGCTCATTTTGAAGAGGAGGCAATTCCCTACAATTCATCTTCATCCCACAAGTTCAAATTTACACTCATCAAAAGATATGAATTTCTACATTATAGGTCCTTTTGAAAAGTCAACAAAAACACGTTTTGGGTCAAAGCTCCTTACATGAACATGGAAGACCCAATTGAGATGAGACCAAAAGGGTTGTTTAGGAGACATACTAAGATTTCTAAAAAGTCTAAGAACACCTCACTAGGGTTAAAATTGGAGGATATATGCCTTGTCAAAATTGACCATTTTTGCAAAATTGCCCAAAGTCAAATGTGCTCAAAAATACATTTTTTTTGTAAAATGGGCCTAGTTTTTCATGATTGCATCTTGCTTGTGACATGGTCCACGACCCAAATCAGCATCTACACTTTATTTGCTTCATTATTTATTTTATTTTGATTTTTTATTATTAAAGTTCAAATTAAATCAAATAAATAGAAAAAAATACAAAAGATTGATTTTTATCTGATTTTTTGTAGGAATTAAATCCAATTAGGCTGGCCAATCATATCAAATCAGATCAAGGCGAATTGAAGCGAAATTGGCATGATTATGTTTGTTTTAGAAACATATAACATAAGAACAAAATCAAATCCAATTGCCATGATTGACAAAGATTCAACTCGTTTTTGTTAACCTAATTTGTTCTAATATATATGTTGAACAAGAACAATGCATAAAAACAAGGATAGAGGTCGTGAAAACAAAAAACAAAAACTGCAAAATTGTCAAAAAAGTGGTGAGTTGTTTTCCAACATATAGGACGATTCAAAGCATTCTAAGACTACCAATAGACTCCTGGACATCTCCAAAACGTGTTTCAATCCAGTGCACGTATCCTCATGCCCAGAATCGCCCTCTAGACGTCACACAGTTTACATTTTTTTTCCAAATTCAATTACTATAATTCTTGCATCATGAACATGTTTTAATGGTATATCTGTATTTGTTGTCATGTTTGTAACATGTCTAGACTGTTTAATTGAAGTTTTAACGCCTGTATGCATATTTGCCATAGCTAGGGTTTATCATGTCGTTTTAGGGCTTTCAAATGCAGGAACAATTAGCCCTAATGAAGGATACCAATGTGATCAGAGGGTCAAACCCAATCGATCTGTGGTCTTGAATCTTATTTATATTGCTTGAATGTGATTTTTGAAGTGCACAGGTTATGGCTACAGACGCTGACCCGTAGGTAAAAGTATTTAACCTAAAGTGACAGACAGGGGAAGAAGAAGATACGTGGCTAATGACCATTGGTCTATTTGAATCTGGCGCTCGTTTTTTTCTTAGCCACTTGGTTTTAGATATTATTCATTGGTTTTACTATATTGAAAAATAAGAACAGGTGCCCTAGTGGTGAAGCGTGCGTTTGGAAATTTAGAGGACTTGGGTTCGATCCCAGGTCCCAGCATTTTCTTTATTTTATAACTTTGTCCCAACAGATCTAGCGCGTTACACTGCCAGGCGCCCACCATACGCTTCCATCATCCAGCCACAGGATTCATCTCTATTCAGATCAAACGCTTAACAAAAGGGAAATCCATGGTGCACCCTACAAAACGGGCTACACAAGATCCACGCGTTGACTGGGCTTAGCCACTATTGGGCCTAACAATCCAGACCTACACCCCTCTTTTCAGCTTCAATACAGGCCCAAATCTCTTTTCTTTTCTATTTTATTTCTTTTTAATTATTTTATTAATTATTCCTTTTTTTACAAAATAACAAAAATCATTTTTTTATTAAATAAAAAAAAATCAAAAACATTAAAAATTATTTTTTCATAAAATATTTTATTTTTTTAATTAATTAGTTTAATTGAAATTAGGTCAAATTTAATTCCTTTTTTATAATTTAAATTAATTAGAATTTAGGGTTTTAATTTGTACATAACCTAATTAGATTTTTTCTCAAAAAATAATAATAACCTAAATATCTTTTCAATTAAATTTTTAGGGTTCTTTAATTCTCGCATTTAATTCGTCGTGCGCATTTTTTAATTTCTTTTTATTATTATTGTAACTGTTTCGAGGTTGTAATAGTAATTAGGGTTTAAATTCCGCATTTTTATTTTCAGTCAAGATAATTATGTATCTGCAAAAGCCCTGTAATAGCTAGGATCTTTAAACTTTACCGCATATTAATTTTCGCAAACTATAAACTGCTTAGATGTATGTTAATAGGATCGTATGGAAAGACTAGCTGAAAATTAAAATAGTAGATCACCTTAATTGTGCAAAGATTAAATAACTGAAATCAAACACTTGCACATGCTCACTCCTAGGGTTTGCCTCGGAAATAATGGTCGTATCCCTCAAACATAGGGATACCTTAGCCATGACCCGTGATTCAAAAGTCATCATAAAGATCACGGTCCCTACTTGTCCCTCGAGTTTCCTACGAATTGATCTTATGACGATAGTCCCTTCAAAACGCTAAAGTATCCTTACTTGTTGCCTTCAGTGACCATTTCGTCCATTTGAACGTCCCTTTAAAATTCCAACGACGGTGCTACCTATTTCTTAATAATAGGATAGCGCTGTCTAAAGGAAAACGAACAATCTTTTTCGAGTAGGTAGGTTAGTTCTTAAGTACTTGCTCCAATGAATAAACTTTTTCACACCAAACACTTTTCAAATAGTTTTCGAAAACAACTTCGTAACACTCTTGAGGATAGAAACAAGGGTTAAAACGAAGTAAAACAAAACTTTTCAAAACAAGCACACACAAGCAATTTCAAAAATGAGCAAGTACCTAAGAGCCCATGGAAAACCACAGATAGAAAGGGTGCTAACACCTTCCCTTTCTATAACCTACCCCCCGTACTAAGAAACATCTCGAAAAAGGTTTTTTTTGTTCTTTTTCCTTTTCCTGACTGGATAAAATAAAAGTTGGTGGCGACTCTTGCTTACCGCGACATTTGCGAACAAAAAACGCAAACCAGTATTAACAATCGGTTCTGCCACCGTATCACAGAACTGGCGACTCTGCTGGGGACATAAATAAGTGGGGTATACCTTAGGATCTAGGTCATTTTTTAATTGCTTTCTTGTTTATTTTGTATGCTTTATTCTTAAAGGGTTTTTCTTGGGCATTGTTAAAGATCCTACACTCGGATCTGGGGACAATTTTTAGGTAAACAACAATAGATCGTGGAGACAGTACGACATAGACCAATATTTTTTAAGCGATGGTTGTGTTGGTGTGACACTTTGGTTGGTACCGGTATCCTTCGTGTGGAAACAAGGAGAATACGGGGCCGCCGCGTGGTGTCGTGAAGCACTAACGGACCTTAGAACCTTAGTTGAACAAACTTGGCCATTAGAAATTAGTGAGATAGCCGGCCTCGGTATAAAGCTGAGGATTGGTTGATACTCGATGCTACACTCATTGAGATCAGACTTTCGGGATATTTCGGCCGCAAGAAAAGATTTCTTGAGCTGAAACAATGCCAAATAAAGGATGGTCAGTGATATTGAGAATCTTTAGAACCCGGTTACTTTTCTAAGACAAGTTTGAAACCAACTAAACTCCAAGAGGGTACTTACCTTTAACCTCATGCAAGCCTTTGAACCTAAGGTCTATTGTGTGTTTTGCTTATATGTGATTTATCCTGTTTGAACATGACATCATGCATCATAACATAACATCCAATCTTATTGCACTAACCATTTCAAGGACCAAGGGAATTTATCTTTGTTCTGTTTTGCAGATCATGGCTTCCGCTCGTAGAAACACTATCCGAATTATCTTTGTGAAAATACCTTCCCAACTCAAGGAGCTAGTATCAAAGGTCCCTGAAACTTCTGCGTTCAAACTTTTAAGAATGCAGGGGCAACATATCAAAGAGCTATGGTAGATTTGTTTCATGACATGATCCATCATGAAATAGAGGTATATATGGATGATATGATCCATCATGAATAGGAACATCTTGATCACCTGTACAAGCTATTCAAAAGGCTAAAAAAATACAAGTTGAGGTTGAACCCTAACAAGTGCACATTTGGATTACGATCTGGAAAGCTTCTAGGTTTCGTCGTCAGCAAAAAAGGAATTGAAGTTTATCATGCCAAGGTTAAGGCCATCAAAGAAATTACAGTCCCTCATTCTGAAAAAGAAGTTAGAGGATTCTGGGGTCGTCTCAACTACATCGCCCACTTCATATCTCACTTGACTGCTACTTGTGAGCCAATCTTCAAACTCTTGAAGAAAGATCAAGTAGTCAGATGGAATGATGAATGCCAAGATTACTTTGACAAAATCAAAGAATATCTACAAGAACCTCTTATTCTCATGCCTCCAGTTGAAGGAAGACCCTTGATCATGTACTTGACAGTACTAGAGAACTCTATGGGGTGTGTTTTGGGCTAACATGACGAGTCTGGCCGAAAAGAGCATGTTATTTACTACCTGAGCAAAAAGTTTATCGACTGTGAAACCAGATATTCACTACTCGAGAAAGCTTGCTGCACTCTGGCATGGGCTGCTCGTCGGCTAAGATAGTATATGTTGACTCATACCACTCTGTTGATTTCTAAAATGGACCCAATCAAGTACATCTTCGAGAAACATGCTCTCTCCGAACGGATAGCCAGATGGCAGATGATCTTGACTGAGTACGACATTCAATATACCATGCAAAAGGCCATCAAAGGAAGCGTACTAGCATATCATTTGGCCCATCAAGTTGTTGATGATTATCAGCCTATGAATTTTAACTTCCCGTATGAGAACATCATGCTGGTGACCGACTGTGTAAAACTCGAACCGTATGACGAACCTAAACAAGGATCCCGATGGACTATGGTCTTAGATGGGGCTTCCAATGCCTTGGGTAACGGAATTGGTGCTGCGATCATATCTCCTGAAGGTTGCCACACTCCTTTCACTTCCAGATTATGTTTCGATTGCACGAACAATATGGATGAATATGAAGCGTGCATCTTGGTTCTGAAAGCAGCCATTAACTTGAGGATCAAGTATTTGAATGTGTTTGGGGACTCCGCTCTAGTGATTATCCAAGTAAAAGGAGATTGGGACACTAAGCATCATAATCTCATCCCTTACAAGGAACTTGTGCTATCCTTGATTCCCTACTTCGAAGAGATTACTTTTGAGCACTTCCCTAGGGAAGAAAATCAGCTAGCTGACGCTTTTGCAACCATGTCTTCAATGTTCAAGGTCAGATGGGACAACGAAGCCCCTATGATTACAATTGAGATATTCGACGAACTTACACATTATTGTGAACTTGACACTGACACAAAAAAAGCCATGGTACCATGAGGTTATGAGATATCTTGAAGCACAAGAGTATCCTGAGGGAGCATCCATCAATGACAGAAAGTTCTTACGAAGATTTGCAGCCAAATTCTTCCTAAGTAACAGAATATTGTACAAGCTCAACCATGACTATACTCTATTCCGATGTATGGACAAGAAGGAGGCAGAGGAAATTATGGAAGACATGCACGATGGTCTCTTTAGCACTCACTTTAGTGGACATACCATGGCCAAGAAGATCCTAAAAGCTGGCTACTATTAGTCAACGATGGAGACTGATTGCCATCAACATTCAAGAACTTGTCACAAATGCCAAATCTATGCTGACAAGGTCCATGTGCCTCCTATCCCTTTGAATGTCATGACCGCTCCATGGCTATTTGCAATGTGGGGCATTGACATGATTGGAGAAATCAAGCCCACCTCTTCCAATGGACACCGCTTCATTCTTGTCGCTATCGACTATTTTACCAAATGGGTCGAAGCCGCCTCATTTTCCTCAGTCACAAAGAATGTGGTAGCCAGATTCATCAAACACAGCCTCATCTTCCGCTATGGTATCCTCGAAAGGATGATCATCGACAATGGGACTAACCTCAACAATGCTATTGTTGCACCCCAAAATTTGCCCTCTCATTTCTCAAGGAATCACCCTGGATCCTCAAGTTTGCTTTCATCAAGTCTTCAGGCCTTGAATTATCAATTTTTCCAAGCAGACCATTCACAAGGGCAAAATGGTCATTTGCACACTAAGAAATATAACTTTGACTTTTGGATTAAAATTAAATCTCAAAAATCATATTTGATCAAGACATGTTGGAATATGAAATTTATTTCATCCCGAATTTCAAAAGTCAAATTTTTCTTTGGAAAAGCCAAATTCTAAATACTTAGAAATTTTTCCAAGTATTTAAGAAATATGACAATTTCAGAACTTCTGAGCCAGCCTTCACACTCAGCAAATTCTGGATATTCTCAAGACAGAGTTTGGTCAGAACTTCTGGGCCAGTGTTCACAAAGGGTCAATCAGAGTTTGCAAAGGTTAAATCAAAGAAGGTAACAAAGCGTGTTGTGAGTTTACTGGAAGTTCTGAAGGATCCTTCAGAATGTGCTGAAATCAGAAGATACAAAGATCAGAGGTTGGATGCTACGCTGAAGCTGAACTTCTAATCCGGAGTTAAGCAAGAACATAGAGTTTCATATGGGAACCCATTTAATGCTCACAACCACTTTTGAAGATCTTTATCCAAGGGATTCACACCACGTGTACCCCTACTATCTTGGGAAGACAAATTTATGTGCGAAAGTATGCTAGACCCGCGTGCCGTTTCTACTTTTCATTAATTCACGCTGCCAAATCCAGCTGAGGCGCTGTTAACTATCCAACTTGAATGCATTGAACCCCACTTGTTTAAGCTTACTTCAAGAGTAAGTCAGCATCTAGCAGATGATGTTGGTGCCACTTAACCTCCCCAACTACAAAACTTTTCCTATAAATAGAACACCATTTGCCACTGAGAAAAGCCCAGAGAAAATTTGTGAAAGAGGCGAGAGAATTGAGAAAGAAAGCTTTGAACTACTCCAAAAATTCCAAGAACCCAGAAAACTATAAACACAAAATACCAAAATCTTGGCATTGATTCCTTACATTCAAACTCCATTTCTTCCTCAAGCGTTCTTGACTAAAGCCATCCACGTAGCTACTGATTCATACATCAAAACCTACCTTAACTTCTGCATTCCTATTTCCATACATTCTCCATTCACTTCCACCTCAAAGGAAGTCATAATATCACCCCTTGGCTTTTCCAGAAATTACAAACTTCCATCCTGCTGAGTACGTGAAGATGTTACTCAGAACATCACCAGAATTCAAGAACAACCTCCAGTTCACAAAATCCTTTCCAGCTGCAAGGTAAGTTTTCTGCTGACTCTCATCATAATTGATTAAGCCTTGTCATAGTTTACATATTTAGCACAATGTAGATATTCTGATCCTGATGAGGTGCATATTCTTAAAATTCATGCATCTGCCTGCCTAAGTAGAAGAAATCCCTATTCAGAGCTTCATAAGAGAAATTAGGACTCCGAATTAGAATTTGCAAAAACATGTTGCTTCTGATTTGTGCTTCTGATATTTTCATGAAATTTGTCATAATTATTGTGAATGCAACTTCTGTTATGTTAAGAAATAACTAAGTTGCAAATGTTCTGACTGGCATGGAGAGAGGCAAAGTTCTGATAGTTGCGTCAGAACTTCTGAAAACTTCTAAGTCCTGAGAAGATCCAGAACTTCTGAACTTCTATATTTTTGCTAACATGTTTCTGTTTGTGCAGCAAGGCAAAGTCAGAACTTCTGACCTTTTCTATTTTCAGTATTTTGCGCTGATTATGTTTTCTTTCTTCTTTTTTTAATTATTCTGCCATCATCTTATTTTTTATTATCAAAAACCACCAAAAATATTTTATATTTGCATGTTATGTTTCTTTTAACATAAAAAGACAAAAAAATATTTTTAAACAAAAGATATTTTCCTTTTTTTAAACAAACAAAAATTTTACATTCCCTATACATTCTTATCCATTTCAATATGGTTGTAATAGTATCCTAGAATTTTAACTTGCAACCCCCATTCATGAATATGTACCCCCATCCCCCTAAATATTGTAATAGCGTAGGACTTTGCATTCCCGTACTATTATTGCTTTCAATATATGCTAGTAATTAGGGTGTATATGACAAGATAAAAATCAACAAATAGACCACCCTAATCAAGACAAATTATGCATGCAACCAAACACACTCGCACAATTACACCCTTAGGGTAATTCCACTTGTTGCCTTATAAAAATGGCCATGTTATGCATGTGGGATTTCTTAGCACAAACAAATCGAAAAATAGAAGATCATAGTCCCTCGATGATGCTATCAAAGTTGCCTTTCAAAATGATCTTAGTCCCTAAAGAAAAGTGCTAAGTCATCTCACAACATTGCTATCATGGTCATACGATGACCCATGCCTTTCCTTTCACATCCAAAGATGGGGCTTCTTACCAAATCAATGGTAAGATAGCAACATCTAAAGGAGAAGGAAAAACACGTCTAAGACCTTTTTGAGTAGGTAGATTACTTTTAGTTACTTGCTCACTCTCAAAACAAACATCCTTGCTATTTTTAAAACAATCACATACACTTTCAAAACATCTTTCCAAACTTGAAACATTTTCAAAAGCTCAACACTTTATATACGTTCTTACGAATGAGAACTATTACAAAGTTTGCCTAAACGAAGGCACCTTTTCAAAATACTTTCAAGACCATACAAAAGCACAATTTTCAAACAAAAAGTAAGTGATCTAGTAAGTAACTAAGATCCCATGGAAAACCATGGATGGAAATGGTGCTAATACCTTCCCTTTTCATAATTTACCCGCCGAACTCAAGAAAACATCTCGAAAGGTCTTTCCTTTGCTTTTTCACCTTTCCTTATTGAATAAAAGAAAAGTCGGTGGCGACTCTAGCTAAACCGCAACATTTGCGATCATAATTGCAAAACCTTAAGTCAGTTCTCCCACCGTATCATAGAACTCGCAACTCTGCTGGGGAAAAGAAATCTTAAGAGTGGGGTTACCTTAGGGCTAGATCACATTTTCTTGCTTACATTGTTTGATTTGTTTGCTTTACATTTTCGTTCCTTGTTTGCGTTTGTTTTAAATCCTACACCCGGATTTGGGGACACCCATTAGGTAAGTAGCAATAAACTCTGAGGGAATTGTGCGGGGTATACCGACACGGTTGAATCAGTAGCTACATTGATGTGGCACTTTGGTTGGTACTGGTAACCCTTGAGTCAGTCAAGGAGAGTACGGGGCCGCCGCATGGTGTCGTAAAGCATCAACTAACCTTAGAACCTTACTTGACCAACTTGGCCATTAGAAAGTAGTGTAATAACCAGCTTTGGTGCAGTCCGAAGTTGGTTGATACTCGATGCTACACTCATTGAGGTTTGACTCTTGAGTTTTGTTTGGTTGCGAGTCAATCGCTTATGGAATGAAAATTGGGGGAAAGATCAGTGATATTGAAATCCCTTAGAACTCGGTTACTATTAACTAGGACAGGATGAGCCAACTAAACTTCAAGAGGATACTTACCTGAAACCCCATGCAAGCCTAAACTAAGGACTTGTTTTCTTTGTATATACACTTGTACATAACATCATAAGCATCATAAACATCATATCATAAGCATTCTCACTAACCATTTCAAGGATTTTTGGATTTATCTTTGTTCTGTTTTGTAGGACATGGCTTCCACTCGTAGGAGCACTATCCAAGTCATCCTCGTGAGGATACCTCCATAACTCAAGGATTTAGTATCAAGGGTCCCTGAAGATTCTCCGTTCATCAAAAGACATGGCCGACTCCTTAGTCTGGTTACCTCAAGTATTGAAGAAGATATGATAAATGTGCTTGTCCAATTCTTCGACCCTTTGCATCATTGCTTTACTTTTCCCGATTACCAACTTGTGCCCACTTTGGAAGAATTTTCTCAACTTATGGGGATCCCAATTCTTAATCAGTTACCTTTCAACGGTATTGAAAGAGACCCTAAACCCGAGGAAATTGCTCAAGCCCTACATTTGTAACCATCTGACATAGTAGCAAATTGGGTAACAAGGAGCGGTGTCAAAGGGTTCCTAGCAAAGTTTTTGTTGGAGAAGGCTCGAGAGTGTTAGAATACTTTGGATTTACAAGCCATCGAGGAAATTTTGGATATTCTCATCTATGGGTTGGTACTATTTCCAAATCCTGACCAATTTATAGATGTAAATGCGATTAATGTTTTCATATCTCGTAATCCAGTGCCTACATTGCTTGGAGATATCTTACATTCTCTTCACTCTCGCACTTTGAAGAAAAGAGGGGCTTTGATGTGTTGCACTCCTCTTTTGGCTAGGTGGTTTATTTCGCACCTACCTCGATCTGTGGTGAAGAATGAACAAGGTATCAGGTGGTCTAAAAGATTGATGTCCCTTTCAGATGCTGATATCCGTTGGTATTATCGATCTTTAGAAGACATTACCATCATTGATCGCTGTGGGGAATTCCCCAATGTCCCTCTACTTGGAATTAGGGGAGGCATTACTTACAACCCTTGTTTAGCTTTGCGACAATTTGGGTACGCTAGGAGAGATGGCTCTCATGAGGTACTCATCCAAGGAATTGCATTCGACTACGAAAGTGATACCCAAGGTTACCGTCAAAGGTTTATACGAGCTTGGGGTATGGTTAACAAGGTTGATAGTAAGACGTTGGGGCATAAGAATTCCATTCCTTTGGAGCCTTATCTTAAATAGGTGAGGGCTCACGCTCAAAGTATTAAGATGCCTTATGAAGCAGTCTTACCTGTTATCATAGAGCCAGTAGTTGAGGGAGACATTCCACATGCTATCCTCTATCCTGATATGCCTACTTCTCTTGAAGATTTGAAAAATGGTTGGATCACGTTAAAAGGAGAGAGAGAGAGACACCTTTGAAGCTAAGTTCTATGAGAGCGAGAAGAAGATATTAGAACTTACAAGGGAGCTTCATGAAGAAAGGAGCTTAAACGCCTACATTGCGCCAAAGAGGATGCGCACAACTTTTCTGTCTTAGGAGTTTACTTTATGCTTATTTCTGTTGTTGTAAGCCCAATAGGCATATTTGTATTCAAATCAGAACTCTTTAAATGCAAGTTAACGTTTGTTCACTCTTTGTCTATACAAATTTAAATTCTTTAAATCCTTGAAATCATTTTCATATTGCATATTCATGCATCATGACATAGCAGGCTTCTGCATAACAGGTTTCCTTATCTCTCCGTTGTTTATTTCAGCAAGATGGATCTAGAGAAAACTGTGACGGAACTCCAGGCCCAAAATTATCAATTTCAGGAAGCTTTACTCGCCCTGGCCAAGGGGAAGCAAGATATGATGGCCTTGTTGGCCGCTAAGAAAAAGCCAAAGAAGAAAGCTCTACTCAACATGGGTAAGAGGTTCAAGGAGACAATCTGTCAAATTCCAATAGAGGAAGATTCATCCGAAGAGGACGAGAACCAAATTGGTGAGGTCAAGAGTACTCATGCCGACTATATCAATGACCAAGAATTGGATGATGATTATTTCAATGAACAATATTCACCCGCAGACATTAAATACAAGCAGCTAGAAGATAGGCTGAAAGAGGTTGAAATTCAAGCTATTCCCGGTTTGAATTTTGACGATTTGGGCTTAATCTTTGGGGTAGTCATTCCCCAAAAGTTCAAAATACCAACCTTTGCAAAATACGATGAGGTTTCTTTCCCAAAGCTCCATATGAAGTCCTATGTGCGCAAGATACAACCGCACACTGCTGATAAAAAACTCTGGATTCACTTCTTCCAAGAGAGTCTGGCGGGAACACAACTTGAATGGTTTTATCAGTTGGATGGCTCTCGCATCAATATTTGGGAGGGTCTAGCTCTTGCCTTCTACCATCAATATCAGTATAACACCGACTTGGTGCCGGCAAGGGTTCAATTGCAAGGTATGGCCTTGGGGAAGAATGAGGGATTTAAGGAATATGCGCAGAAGTGGAGAGACCTTGCTAGTAGGGTCTAACCTCCCTTGACTGAAAGGGAACACATTGACATGTTCATGAGCACATTATCTGGTCCTTTCTTTAATTTGTTGGTTGGCTGCTCTTCTTCTGGTTTCACTGAATTAATCCTAACCGGTGAAAGAGTTGAAAGTGGCATTAAGAGTGGAAAGATCTATGTGGCATCTACTTCCACTCCCAATCCTGTCAAGAAAGCTTTTGCCACGAAGAAAGAAGTTAATGTTGTGTATAGAGCAAAGGCCCATACCAAAATGAATAATCATCCGTCTGTCAATGTTGTCTGAATCTCCAATATGACTGCTACTCAAAGACCATCTGCAAATCATCAACGTGTTGAAGCTCCAAGAAGACAGTTTACAAGGCTAGGCATGTCATTATCTCAAGCCCTTCAACATCTGCTCAGGGCTAATTTAGTGACATTGCGGGATCCTCCCGCCAACTCTAACACCTCGTCACCGAGATATAATCCAAATGCAAAGTGCGCTTACCATTCAAACAGCCTCGGGCATGAGACTGATCAGTGATGGGCTTTGAAGAACAAAATCCAGGATTTAATTGACAACAAGACTGTTGAATTCGACCCTCCTCCAACGCCAAATGTAATTACCGCTCCAATGCTGAAGCACGACAAAGGCGTTAATGCCGTCGAAGATACAATTTGCACTGCCTCTGTTGAAGAATTAACTACTCCATTGAATGTAGTCAAGATCAATCTGTTGAAAGCTGGGACTTTCCCTGGCTGTGAAAAAGACTGTGTGGGCTGTATGAGACAATCTGATGGGTGTGAAGAACTAGAGAAAGGTATACAACGCCTAATAGATAGCCGCGAAATTCTATTCGAAAAGATTCCCGCCATCAAAAAGTCAATCGACAAAGCTGAAGATTTGGCCATCATAACAATTTCAAACAAACCTCTTAGGATCTCATCCAAAGGTCCTATCAGGATTTCGAACAATCCAATCATTGCTCCTCTCATAATCACTGTTGCCGGACCTGTTCCATACACCTCTGATAAAGCGGTACCATGGAATTACAGTGCCGAGGTTTATTACCATGGGGTAAAACAAGATTCTTGGATTGATGATAATGAAGCTGGTGTTACTAATATTACTGGTTCTAGTAAAGTCACAAGAACAGGAAGGGTATTTTCCCCTGTTATCTCACCACCAACCACTACCACAGTTCCAATCCGCATAAAATGAGCCTGCTAGGGAAGAGGCACCTGCTAAAAAGTATGTTATGGAAGAACCATCCACTCAAGATATGGAGGAGATTCTGAAAATCATTAAGAAAAGCGACTTCAAAATAGTAGAGCAGTTAGGGAAAACCCCTTCTAAAATATCAATGTTGTCCTTATTGATATGTTCTGATGCCCACGCACAAGATTTGATTAAGTTCTTGAAAAAGGCTCATGTGCCTCAAGAAACCACAACCGACCAATTTGAGAACTGCGTAGCAAGTTTGACAGCTAAGAATGGTCTGGGGTTCTCTGATGCAGATTTAACTCCCATGAGAAAGAATCATAATAAAGCCTTGCATGTTTCTGTTGAATGTAAGGGGACCACTCTGGCACATGTTTTGGTGGACATAGGCTCATCTTTAAATGTGTTACCTAAAGGTGCTTTAGATCGGCTAGACTGTGAAGGTTTGGTTTTAAAGCCAAGTGATATTGTTGTGAGGGAATTCGATGGATCTAAAAGGATGGTTCATGGAGAGGTGGATCTCCCAATTAAGGTTGGTTCGCAAATTTTCAACTCCACATTCTATATAATGGACATACGGCCTGTATATTCTTGCTTGCTTGGACGCCCATGGATCCATGGGGCAGGTGCGGTCACTTCTACTTTGCACCATAAGTTAAAATATCCAGTTCAAGGGAAGGTTGTCACTGTTTGCGGTGAAGAAGAATTTATGGTAAGCCATCTCAATTCTTTCAAGTACGTAGAAATGGATGGCGAATTCATAAAAACTCCTTGCCAGACGTTTGAAGTTGTGGCCACCACCAAAATCTCCTCCGACACTCTAAGAGCTGATAAAGTCGTCCCCAAGATGGTTTCTCTTAAGGATGCTCGTGTTGTGGTAGAAGAAGGAAATAATGAGATGTGGGGTCAACTCCTCGATATCCCGTTCAAGGCAGACAAATTTGGGTTAGGTTTCACCTCCGAAGCTCAGGAGGAAATTAGAGGTGCACGTACTGGGAAGCCGCCTCTCCACCTCAAAAGTCATGAAGTGAAAGCTGTAGAGGACTCCGATGATGAGTGTGCTTTTGAAGATTGGATCTACCCAACAACCAAAGGGAAGCCCAACAATTGGCATACAAAGGACTTTGTTCCCATCTCCTTCATTGAGGAGTAATCTACTTGTTTTGCTTTTAATCAATTCAAGAACTCGTTGTTTGTAATATTTTGATATTGAATTTTAAGCCATGTGCCTAGCCTGGTGCACTTTGGTCCTTTTGTCAAGAGCTTTATATTTTGTTCATCTAATCATATGATCATTCAGTACATTGGACTCTTTTGCATTCAAATATTTGTGTTCATTGTCTTTCTTTTCTTCCAAATGCATTTGCAAAAAAAATATAGCCATGTATCTTACATGCACACACACACACACTCTTGCAGGTCTACATCCACTCTGGGTCCTATTGTCAATGACTCTACTATTGCCAACTATGACTTTGAATGTCCTGTCAACCAAGCCGAAGACGAAAGCGAGGAAGATTGTGACATACAAGGAGTACTAGCCAGACTTCTGTTACAGGAAGAAAAATCTATTCAACCACATGAAGAGTCAATTAAAGTTATCAACTTGGGTACCGAGTCAGATAAGAAAGAAATCAGGATCGACATTAAGTTGGAAGGCAGTGTTAAAAACCGTTTGGTCCAGATGTTGCGCAATTTTGTGGAAGTATTTTCTTGGTCGTATGAAGATATGCCTGGGTTGGATACCAACATTGTGGTTCATCGTCTGCCTACGAAAGAAGACTGCCCTCCATTTAAACAAAAAGTTCGTCGCATGAGGCCTGGCATGTCTGAAAAGATCAAAGTCGAAGTAATGAAACAGTTTGATGCAGGGTTCCTAGCTGTAACATCCTATCCTCAATGGGTGGCCAACATAGTGCCAGTTCCAAAGAAAGACGGGAAAGTTCGCATGTGCGTAGCCTATAGGGATCTGAATAGGGAAAGCCCCAAGGATGATTTCTCTCTACCAAACATTGACGTCTTAGTCGATAACACTGCTCAGCATAAAGTCTTCTCATTCATGGATGGCTTCTCAGGCTATAATCAAATAAAGATGGCTCCCGAAGATATTGAAAAGACTACTTTCGTTACGCAATGGGGCACCTTCTGCTACAAGGTCATGCCCTTCGGATTAAAGAATGCAGGGGCAACATATCAAAGGGCCATGGTTGCTTTATTTGATGACATGATTCATCATGAGATAGAGGTGTATGTGGATGATATGATTGCCAGATCACAAACCGAAGAAGAACATCTCGATCACCTGCACAAACTATTCGAAAGACTGAAGAAATATAAACTGAGGTTAAACCCTAACAAGTGCACATTCAGAGTACGCTCTGGGAAACTTCTAGGTTTTGTGGTCAGCAATAAAGGCATTGAAGTCGATCCCACCAATATAAAGGCCATCTAAGAAATGCCAGTCCCTCATTCTGAAAAATAAATCAGAGGATTCTTGGGTCATCTCAATTACATTGCCTGTTTCATATCACACTTAACTGCTACTTGTGAGCCACTCTTCAAACTCTTGAAGAAAGATCAGGTAGTTAGATGGAACGATGAATGCTAGATTGCCTTTGATAAAATCAAAGAATACCTACAAGAACCTCCTATTCTCATGCCTCCAGTTGAAGGAAGACCCTTAATCATGTACTTGACAATACTAGAGAATTCTATGGGGTGTGTTTTGGGCCAACATGACGAGTCTGGCCAAAAAGAGCATGTTATTTATTACCTGAGCAAAAAGTTTACCGACTGTGAAACCAGATATTCACTGCTCTAGAAAACTTTCTGTGCTTTAGCGTGGGCTGCTCGCCGGCTAAGGCAGTACATGTTGACTCATACCACTCTGTTGATTTCTAAGATGGATCTGATTAAGTACATCTTCGAGAAACCTACCCTTTCCATACGAATAGCCAGATGGAAAATGATGTTGACTGAGTACGACATCTAATACACAACTCAAAAAGCCATCAAAGGAAGTGTACTAGCAGATCATTTGGCCCATCAAGTTGTGGATGATTATCAGTCAATGAACTTCGACTTCCCTGATGAGAATATTATGCTGGTAACCGACTGTGCGAAACCTGGACCGTATGACGTACCTGAACAAGGATCCCGATGGACTATGGTATTCGATGGGGCTTCCAACGCCTTAGGTAATGGAATTGGTGTTGTGATCATCTCTCCTGAAGGTTGCCACACTCCTTTCACTGCCAGACTATGCTTCGATTGCACAAATAATATGGCTGAGTATGAAACATGCATCTTAGGACTGAAAGCTGCCATTGACTTGATGATCAAGCATTTAGATGTGTTTGGAGATTCCGCCTTGGTGATCAGCCATGTAAGAGGAAATTGGGACACTAAACACCTTAACCTTATCCCTTATAAGGAGCTTGTGCTATCCCTAATTCCTTACTTCGAATAAATCACGTTCGAGCACTTCTCTAGGGAAGAAAACCAGTTGGCTGACACCTTGGCAACCATGTCTTCAATGTTCAAAGTCAGATGGGATAACGAAGCCCCTATGATAACAATTGAAAGATTTGATGAACCTGCCCATTGCTATGAACTTGACACCGATGCAGAAAATCCATGGTACCATGAGGTAATGAGATACCTTGAAGCACAAGAGTGTCCAGAAGGAGCACCTATCAATGACAGAAAGTTCTTACGAATATTTGCAGCCAAATTCTTCCTAAGTAACGGGATATTGTACAAGCGCAACCATGATTCAACTCTACTCCGATGTGTGGATAAGAAGGAGGAGGAGGAAATCATGGAAGACATGCACAATGGTCTTTTTGGTACTCACTCAAGTGGACATACGAGGGCTAAGAAAATCCTAAGAGCAGGTTACTATTTGTCAATAATGGAGACCGATTGTCATCAACATTCGAAAACTTGTCATAAATGCCAAATCTATGCTGACAAGGTCCATATACCTCCAATCCCTCTGAATGTCATGACCGCTCCATGGCCATTTGCAATGTGGGGTATTGACATGATCGGAGAGATCAAGCCCACAACTTCCAACAGACATCATTTCATTCTTGTTTCTATCGACTATTTCACCAAATGGGTCAAAGCCGCCTCATTTTCCTCAGTCACCAAGAATGTGGTAGCCAGATTCATCAGACACAACCTCATCTGCCGCTACGGTATCCCCGAAAGGATCATCACCGATAATGGGACTAACCTCAACAATGCCATGATCACGAAATTATGCACTCAATTTAAGATCAAGCATCACAATTATTCTCCGTAGACCAAAAATGAATGGCACAGTCGAAGCGGCCAACAAAAATATCATGAAGATTGTGCAGAAAATGGTAGTGAGCTATAAAGATTGGCATGAGATGTTACCATTTGCTCTACACGGCTACCATACTTCAGCTAGAACATCAACTGGGGCAACTCCCTTCTCTCTAGTCTATGGCATGGAAGCTGTTTTGCCAGTAGAAGTTCAAATTCCCTCGCTGAGGATTATGATCAAGGCAGGTCTAGACGAAGACGAGTGGATTCAAACGAGATTGGATAAGCTGAACTTGATCGATGAAAAACGATTAGCTGATATTTGCCATGGTCAAACGTGTCAAAAATGAATGATCAAGGCTTTCAACAAAAAGGTCAAGCCTCGAATATATCAAGTTGGTGACCTGGTGATAAAACGCATCATTTTACCACAAGGTGACCCCAGAGGAAAATGAACCCCCACCTATGAAGGGCCGTTTGTTGTCAAGAGAGTTTTCTCTGGCGGTGCCATGATACTAGCCACCATGGACGGAGAAGATTTCCCACATCCTATAAACGCGGACATAGTTAAAAAATACTATGCATAAGAGACCCGTTAGGTTGACACACCTAAGCAAAAAGGGGCATCCCGGCAAACCAAAAGGTTTGGGCAAAAAATAGGGATATATGCAAAAGATTGTACACCCGGCAAGTTGAAAACTCGAAAGGGCAACTTGGGCAAAAAAGGGTATCCTGGTGGACTGAAAACCCGAAAGGGCGGTCCAGGAAAAAATTAAGAACTAAAAGCGTACGACTATGTCCCGTGAAATCAACACAGTCAATTCTATCAACAAAGTTCAAGTTCAAATGGTCCAGGATCAATCCAATCACTTTCGATTAACGGCAAAGGATGTTCGAAGACATTGAGGAAATAGTAGAGTTGGAAGGAAATAATATCATTTCATATGGCTATTTGTTTTCATTCTCAATTTTGTTTTCTTTTTGGCGATTTCCTCTTACTAGGATTTCCGTCTCTATGTACAAAAACCCCTACTCATGGGCAAAATATCAATACAAATACACTTTGAAGTGCAAAATTTTATATCTCTGTTTTGAATGCAAATTTGTCCAATGACTAAAATTGAATGAACATATGCATATGAACATAATTAAAGCTATTTGGCGCATGTGTCCTGCTAAGCAACAACATCAACAGAGCATCAGCACACAACAACCGTAAGCATCTCGTTAATGTATGTGAAATAACCCCACATAGTTATCTCATCATCATTATCCACGCCAGGGCGGTGACAAAAAACCTTTCCCCAACGAAGTTTCCCATAAAATCTCCTTACACGGGATAGCCCCCGGCCAGAGTCTCAACCTCTTGGCAGATTTCTCCCCAACTAAATCAATTTTTACAAGATTGAAGTCTAGGAGATCTCTTCCTAAAGGGAATTCACCTCCTCAACAGGGTTTATTTCCCCAACAGGATAATCTTCCCCAGCCAAGTGCAAATTTCTCAACATACAATGATCAAGACACTACAAGTTGCCCAACTGAGCCCATCTTCCCCAACTGAGTATATCTTCCAAACGAGGGTTTTATCCCCAAACGGAGTCCAAATTCTCCAGCAGAGTTAATTCCCCAATATAGTTAATTCCCCAGCGGAGTACAAACTCCCCAACTGAGTCCATCTTCCCCAGTTGAGTATGTCCTCCCCAACTGATATCAAATTCCCCAGTTGAGTCCAAATTTCCCAGCTGAGTACATCCTCTCCGACCAAGGCTATTTTCTCCAAATAGAATCTATCCTCCACAGATGAGCCCATCGTCCCCGGCTGAGCCCATCATCCACTGTTGGGTGTATCCTCCCCAAGCTAAGTCTGCCTTACCCGACTGAGCCTATACTCTCCAGTTTGAATTTCCCTTTCAAATGACTGCAAATCACAGGGCCACAACCCCTAATCCCCGGTAAAGCCTTCCAAAGCCTTTACCAAGAAATGCTATGAAGCCTGGATCCGACTAGATGTTATAATAATTTTAGAGTTATTACTGTGAAGCCTGGACCCGACCAGATAACAGTTTGACTTCTTCAATTACTGAAGCCTGGACCCGACCAGATAACAGTTTGACTTCTTGAATTACTAAAACCCAAACCCGACCGGATAACAGATGATCTCAAAATGCTATGAACCCTGGACCCGACCAGATAATAGCCTAACTCTTCAAATATATAGAAGAACCTAAACTCAATCCGATCGAGGTTTAACTTCTTTTGCCCATTAAAGTTACCTCTCTATCTCCAACAAATGGCTAAGAAACCTGGACCCGACCAAATATCAATCCTCATTTCCATCCTTTCAAAGAAAGCCGTTGCGAAGCCTGGATCCGACCAGATAGCAATCATACTCAGAGATTTGTTGTGAAACTTGGAAATCAACCAGATAATAACTAAATCCCAAAACAATATATTGTGAAGCCTGGACCCGACCAGATAACAATCAACTTCATCAAAGAAGTTTGCAAAGCCTAGACCCGACCAGATAACTGTTTTCAAACAGTATATTGTGAAGCCTGGACCCGACCAGATAAAAATCAACTTCATCAAAGAAATCTGCAAAGCCTGGACCCGACCAGATAATAGTTTTCAAACAGTATATTGTGAAGCCTGGACCCGACCAGATAAACAATTGACCTCATCAAACCTCAGAAATCTGCAAAGCCTAGACCCGACCAAATAACAGTTTTCAAATGGTATATTGTGAAGCCTGGACCCGACTAGGTAACAATTAACCATGATCCCCAGAAAGACACTATGAAGCCTGAATTCGACCAGATAATAGTACAACTTTCCAAGAGACTATAAAGCCTGGACCCGACCAGATAACAGTCTTCAAAGAGTTACTGTGAAGCTTGGACCCGACCAGGTAATAGTTAATCCATCCTTTCCTCCGGTAAGTTACTGTGACGCCTGGATCCGACCAGATAACAGTTAACCTCCGAATCCCCAACAAGTTGTTGTGAAGCCTGGACCCAACCAGATAACTATTCAATTTCAAGGAATTTTCTGCAAATCCTGGATCCAACCAGATAACAGTTAATTCATCTCCTATTCCAGTAAGTTGCCACGAAGCCCGGATCCGACTGGATGGCAGCCAACTACTTTATCCTCAACAACTATGAAGCCTGGATCCGACCAGATAACAGTTGACATCTGAGCGATATTCCCTAGAAAAAACACCCTTTCAACAAAATTTGAAGATATGCATGTTCTTCATCTCCAACAAGAAATCAGGGCTTCAACCTCCCTGGATTTCTTCAGCAGTAGTCAGGGATTTATTTTCCCGGAAGAAAACACACAATTCACATTCGTACATCATAGCATGTACATACAATATGCATTTAGCATGATACCACATCTGGTGAACATCATGCAAGCATCTACATTTTACTAACCCCTTTTCTCCGAGGTAAAACGTCAAGTTTAGTATAAATCAACAAGAGATTTATGTTGATACTTCTTCCAGCGTTTACCAACATTCCTCCAAATGACATCTATAAGCCCATTCACCATCCATCTTCGAGTGCAAATTTCTGGGCACTCTAGTGTTCAATCATCTTTCACCTTCAGGTCACGAATGGCGGATCCGCCAATCTAACTCTTCAGGTTCAAGAAGTTTGAACAGGGGCAGCTGTTGCACCCCAAAATTTTCCCTCTCATTTCTCAAGGAATCACCCTGGATCCTCAAGTTTGATTTCATCAAGTCTCCAGGCCTTGAATTATCAATTTTTCCAAGCAGACCATTATCAAGGGAAAAATGGTCATTTGCACACTGAGAAGTCTAACATTGACTTTTGGATTAAAATCAAATCTCAAAAATCATATTTCATCAAGACATGTTGGAATATGAAATTTATTTCATCCAGAATTTCAAAAGTTAAATTTTGCTTTGGAAAAGCCAAATTCTAAATACTTAGAATTTTTTCCAAGTATTTAAGAAATATGACATTTTCAGAACTTCTGAGCTAGTGTTCACACTCAGCAAATTCTGGATATTCTCAAGACAGAGTTTGGTCAGAACTTCTGGGCCAGTGTTCACAAAGGGTCAGTCAGAGTTTGCAAAGGTTAAATCAAAGAAGGTAACAAAGCGTGTTGTAAGTTTACTGGAAGTTCTGAAGGATCCTTCAGAATGCGCTGAAATTAGAAGATACAAAGATCAGAGGTTGGATGTTACGCTGAAGCAGAACTTCTAATCCAGAGTTAAGCAAGGACATAGAGTTTCATATGGGAACCCATTTAATGCTCACAACCACTTGTGAAGATCTTTATCCAAGGGTTTCACACCACGTGTACCCCTATTGTCTTGGGAAGACAAATTTCTGTGCAAAAGTATGCTAGACCCACGCGTTGTTTCTACTTTTCATTAATTCACGCTGCCAAATCCAGCTGAGGCGCTGTTAACCATCCAACTTGAATGCATTGAACCCCACTTGTTTAAGGTTACTTCAAGAGTAAGTCAGCATCTAGCAGATGATGTTGGTGCCACTTAATCGCCCCAATTGCAAAACTTTGCCTATAAATAGAACACCATTTGCCACTGAGAAAACCCTAGAGAAAATTTGTGGAAGAGGCGAGAGAATTGAGAAAGAAAGCTTTGAACTACTGCAAAAATTCCAAGAACCCAGGAAACTATAAACACAAAATACCAAAATCTTGGCATTGATTCCTTACATTCAAACTCCATTTCTTCCTCAAGTGTTCTTGACTAAAGCCATCCACGTAGCTGCTGATTCATACATCAGAACCTACCTTAACTTCTGCATTCCTATTGCCATACATTCTCCATTCACTTCCACCTCAAGGAAGTCAGAATATCACCCCTTGGCTGTTCCAGAAATTACAAACTTCCATCCTGCTGAATACGTGAAGAAGTTACTCAGAACATCACCAGAATTCAAGAACAACCTCCAGTTCACAGAATCCTTTCCAGCTGCAAGGTAAGTTTTCTACTGACTCTCATCATAATTGATTAAGCCTTGTCAGAGTTTACATATTTAGCACAATGTAGATATTCTAATCCTCATGAGGTGCATATTCTGAAAATTCATGCATCTGCCTGCCTAAGTAGAAGAAATCCCTATTCAGAGCTTCATAAGAGAAATTAGGACTCCGAATTAGAATTTGCAAATACATGTTGCTTCTTATTTGTGCTTCTGATATTTTCATGAAATTTGTCATAATTATTGTGAATGCAACTTCTGTTATGTTAATAAATAACTAAGTTGCAGATGTTCTGACTGGCATGGAGAGAGGCAAAGTTCTGACAATTGTGTAAGAACTTATGAAAACTTCTGAGTCCTCAGAAGATCCAGAACTTCTGAACTTCTATATTTTTGCTAACATGTTTATGTTTGTGCAGCAAGGCAAAGTCAGAACTTCTGACCTTTTCTATTTTCAGTATTTTGCGCTGATTATGTTTTCTTTCTTCTTTTTTTAATTATTCTTCCATCATCTTATTTTTTATTATTAAAAAACACCAAAAATATTTTATATTTGCATGTTATGTTTCTTTTAACATAAAAAG
Organism: Vicia faba; assembly: GCA_948472305.1. Classification (NCBI taxonomy): domain Eukaryota; kingdom Viridiplantae; phylum Streptophyta; class Magnoliopsida; order Fabales; family Fabaceae; genus Vicia; species Vicia faba. The sequence continues at coordinate 997,562,383 of OX451738.1, forward strand.
ACAAAAAATATTTTTAAACAAAAGATATTTTCCTTTTTCTAAACAGACAAACATTTTACATTCCCTGTACATTCTTATCTATTTTAATATGGTTGTAATAGTAACCTAGAATTTTAACTTGCAACCCCCATTCATAAATATGTACCCCCATCCCCCTAAATATTGTAATAGCGTAGAACTTTGCATTCCCGTACTATTATTGCTTTCAATATATGCTAGTATTTAGGGTGTATATGACAAGATAAAAATCAACAAATAGTTCACCCTAATCAAGACAAATTATGCATGCAACCAAACACACTCGCACATTTACACCCTTAGGGTAATTCCACTTGTTACCTTATAAAAATGGCCATGTTATGCATGTGGGATGTCTTAGCACAAACAAATAGAAAAATACAAGATCATATTCCCTCGATGACGCTATCAAAGTTGCCTTTCAAAATGATCTTAGTCCCTAAAGAAAAGTGCTAAGTCATCTCACAACATTGCTATCATGGTCATACGATGACCCATGCCTTTCCTTTCACATCCAACGATGGGGCTTCTTACCAAATCAATGGTAATATAACAACATCTAAAGGAGAAGGAAAAACACGTCTAAGACCTTTTTGAGTAGGTAGATTACTTTTAGTTACTTGCTCACTCTTAAAACAAACATCCTTGCTATTTTCAAAACAATCACATACACTTTCAAAACATCTTTCTAAACTTGAAACATTTTCAAAAGCTCAACACTTTATATACGTTCTTACGAACGAGAACTATTACAAAGTTTGCCTAAATGAAGGCACCTTTTCAAAATACTTTCAAGACCACACAAAAGCACAATTTTTAAACAAAAAGAAAGTGATCTAGAAAGTAACTAAGAGTCCATGGAAAACCATGGATGGAAGGGTGGTAATACCTTCCCTTTTCATAATCTACCCCCCGAACTCAAGGAAACATCTCGAAAGGTCTTTCCTGTGCTTTTTCACCTTTCCTTATTAGATAAAAGAAAATTCGATGGCAACTCTAGCTAAAACGCAACATTTGCGAACATAAACACAAAACCTCAAGTCAGTTCTCCCACCGTATCACAGCCATGATTACCGAGCTTTGCACTCAGTTCAAGATCAAGCATCACAATTCGTCTCCTTATAGACCTAAAATGAATGGCGCAGTCGAAGCGGCCAACAAAAACATTAAGAAGATTGTGCAGAAGATGGTAGTAACCTATAAGGACTGGCATGAGATGTTACCGCTTGCTCTTCACGGCTACCGTACTTTAGCTAGAACATCAATCGGGGAAACTCCCTTTTCCTTAGTCTATGGCATGTAAGCTGTTATACAAGTGGAAGTTCAGATTCCCTCATTAAGGATTATGAATGAGGCATACTTAGGAGAAGACGAGTGGATTCAGACGAGATTGGATCAGTTGAACTTGATCGATGAAAAACGAGCGACTGCTATTTGTCATGGTCAGACGTACCAAAAACGTAAGATCAAGGATTTCAACAAAAGATTAAGCCTCGAGTATATCAAGCCGATGACTTGGTGATAAAGCGCATCATCCTGCCACAAGGCGACCCAGAGGAAAATGGACTCCCACCTACGAAGGGCCATTTGTTGTCAAGAGAGTGTTCTCTGGCGGTGCCATGAAGCTGACTACCATGGATGGTGAAGACTTCCTACATCCTATAAACACGGACATAGTTAAAAAATACTACGCATAAGAGACCCGCTAGGTTGACACACCTAGGCAAAAACAAGGGCATCTCGGTAAACCAAAAGGTTTGGGCAAAAATTAGGGATACATGCAAAAGATTGTACACTCGGCAAGTTGAAAACCTGAAAGGGCGACTTGGGCAAAAATGGGTATCCTGGTGGGCTGAAAACCCGAAAGGGCGGTCCAGGCAAAAGTTAAGGATTGAAAGCATATGACTATGTCCCGTGGAATCACCAAAGTCAACTTTATCATCAAGTTCTGAGTTCAAACGTTCCAAGATCAATCAAATCAACTTCTGTCAACGGAAAGGGACATTCGAAGACATTGGGGCAATAGTAGAGTTGGAATGCAATAAGATCATTTCACATGGCTATTATTTCTATTTTCAATTCTTATTTTCCTTTCGAAGATTTCCTCTTACTAGGATCTTTCTCTCTTTATACAAAAAAGCACATATTCTTGGAAAAAATATCAATACAAATATACTTTGAAGTGCAAACTTTCTGTTTTGTTTTGAATGCAAAGTTGTCCAATGACTAAAATTGGACGAACATATGCATATGAACATAATTAAAACTGTTTGGCACATATGACCTAACAGCAACAAGCATCTCTTTAATGTATATGGAATATCCCCACAGAGTTATTTCCTTAGCATTATCCCCACAAAGATGACTATAATAAACTAATCCTCAATAAAGTTATCCACAAAGTCTCTTTGCACAGGTTAAATCTCCAACCAGAGTCTCAATCTCTTGGAAGCATAACTCCCCAGCCGAGTTTGTATTCCCCCGACATAGCCTATCTCCCCAGCTGAATCTGTTATCCCCAGCTGAGTATATCCCCCAAGCTGAGTTTGTCTTCCCCGACTTAGTTCCACACTCCCCAGCTTGAGTTTTCCTTTCAGACTATTACAAATCATAGGGCCATAACCCCTAATCCCCAGTAAAGTCATCAACAAAACCTTTACTATCTCTAAAAGATACTATGAAGCCTGGACCCGACCAGATAATAGTCAACTTCTCAAGTCACTATAGAGCCTGAACTCAACCAGATAATAGTGTAACCTTTCAGATACTATGAAACTGGACCCAACCAGATAAGATTTTAACTCTTCAAGATATAGAAGAACCTGGACCCAACCAAACCAGGGTTTAACTTCTTTTCCCCAGTAGATTTTTCCTCTACCCCAACAAGTTACTGTGAAGCCTGGATCCGACCAAATATCAGTTTTCAACTTCATCTTTTTCAAGACAGTTATTGTGAAGCCTGGACCCGACCATATAACATCTCCCCTCAGAAGTTTGTTGTGAAACCTGGAATCCGACCAGATAACAACTAAGCTCCAAGCAAGTTACTGTAAAGCCTGGACCCGACCAGATGTCAGTTTAACCCTATCTCTTCAAACAAGTTTATTGTGGAGCCTAGACCCGACCAGATAGAAATTAACTCCATCCACCTCATAAATATATAAAGCCTGGATCCGACCAGATATCAGTTCAACTCTGTTTTCAAGCAAGTTATTATGAAGCCTGGAGTCCGACCAGATAAAAACTAGCTACAATTCCCAGCAAGACACAATGAAGCCTGGACTCGACCAGATAATAGTATAACTCTTCAAAAGCTATGAAGCCTGGACCCGACCAGATAGTAGTTACCACTACAAGTTACAATGAAGCCTGGATCCGACCAAATATCATTTTAACTTCATCCTTTCTAGCGAGTTACAGCAAAGCCTGGAATCTGACCAGATAACAGTTAACTTCCTTATCCCCAGCAAATTGTTGTGAAGCTGAGAATCCAACCAAGATAACAACCTAACTTCACTCTCCCCAAGGAATTTTCTGCAAAGCCTGGAATCCGACCAGATAACAGTTAATTTATTCGTCCCCAGTAAGTTACCGTGAAGCCTGGATCCGACCAGATAGCAGTTGACTTCCTCACCCTCAACAAATTATGAAGCGTGGATCCGACCAGATAACAGATGACATTCAAGAGATATTCCGCAGCAGAAGCATTCTTTCAACCAAGTTTGAAGATATGTACATTCTTAATCCCCAACAATAATCCGGGATTCAGAACTCCTCAGCAGCAGTCAGTGATTTATTTTCCCTGACAAACATTAAAATCATGCATTCATACATCATAACATGTACATACAAAATGCATTTAACATAATACCATATCTTATGAACATTATGCATACATGTGCATTTAACTAACCCTCTTTCCACTTGTAAAACATCAAGTTTTAGTATAAATAGACCAAAGATTTATGTTGATACTTCTTCCAGTATCTACCATCATTCCTCCAAATGGCATCTATAATCCCATTCCCAATCCATCTTCGAGTGCAAATTTCTGGGCACTCTAGTGTTCAATCATCTTCCACCTTCAAGTCACGAATGGAGGATCCGCCAATCTAACTCTTCAAGTTTAAGAAGATTGAACAGAGGCAGCTGTTGTACCCCAAAATTTTCCTTCTCATTTCTCAAGTAATCTCTCACAAGATCTCATTTGGTTCAAGACTACACAAGGGTTGATCAGCTCAAGACACCTCCTCAAACACTGATGGCTGAAAATTAGTGTTTGAGTTTGCACAAGGACAAATGGACTTTTAATGCCTCATAGACCCTAAAGATTGCTCATGTCAAGTTTCAAGTCTTGAATCACATTTTTGCTCAGTCAATTGACCAGTTGACCTAAAAATCATCTATATTGGGGAAAAAGTCAATTGTGGTCAATTTACAGTCAAACATTATAATTTTTATCCATATCAACATTATGAACTCATATATGTCATTTTATCAAGTTTGACCTAAAAAATTAGGGTTTTGACTGAGAAGGTAAAATTTCTGATTTTGACCTAGAAAATGATTGATTGGTGTTGTACCCCAAAATTTTACCTCTCATTTTACTCAACACATGCCCATTGAGGTCCTCAATTTGCTCAAGGATGCCCAGGAGTTGACCAGACAAACTCTCTCAAAAGGCAATGTACCTCAAATTAGGGTTTCCATTTTCATCAGGGTGTGGGAGCTCCAAAGATCCAAAATTCTTTCCATGGTCCTAATATGTTCTCAAGATCATCCATGTCAAGTTGCATGCCTTGCACAAGAAGTTTGCTCAGTCAATTGCCCAGATGCCTGAAAATCAATTATACTAGGTCAAAAGTCAACTGTGGCCCACATACAGTCAAACTTCAAGATTTTTGGTCAACATCAACATTTTGAAGTGATATCCATCTTTTGATCAAGGGTTGATCATGATTCCTCAAGGGATGCCCCAAATTCATCAAAACCCAAAAGTTGTTAAATTAGGGTTTCACAAGAAAAGTCAACCAAACTTTGACCAAGCATAACTTCTTCATACTTTATCAGAAATTTTCCATACAAGGCTCATTTTGAAGAGGATGAAATTACCTACAATTCATCTTCATCCCACAAGTTAAAAATGTGCACTCATCAAAAGATATAAATTTCTACATTATAGGTCCTTTTGAAAAGTCAACAAAAACACCTTTTGGGTCCAAGATCCTTACATGAACATGGAAGACCCAGTTGAGATTAGACCAAAAGGTTTATTTAGGAGACATCCTAAGCTTTCTAAAAAGCAAAGAAAACCTCTCTAGGGTTAAAATTGGAGGAGATATGTCTTGTCAAAATTGACCATTTTTGCAAAATTTCCAAAAGTCAAATGTGCTCAAAAATACATTTTTTGTCAAATGGGCCTAGTTTTTCATGATTGCATCTTGCTTGTGACATGGTCCACGACCCAAATCAGCATCTACACTTTATTTGCTTCATTATTTATTTTGTTTTGATTTTTTATTATTTAAAATTCAAATTAAATCAAATAAATAGCAAAAAATACAAAAGATTGATTTTTGATCTGATTTTTTGTAGGAATCAAATCCAATTAGGCTGGAAAATCATATCAAATCAGATTAAGGCAAATTAAAGCGAAATTGGCATGATTATGCTTGTTTTATACACATATAATATAAGAACAAAATCAAATCCAATTGCCATGATTGACAAAGATTCAACTGGGTTTGGTAACCTAATTTGTTCTAATATATATACTGAACAAGAACAATGCATAAAAACAATGATAAAGGTCGTGAAAACAAAAAACAAAAACTGCAAAATCATCAAAAAAGTGGTGAATCATTTTCCAACTTAGAGGAGGATTCAAATCATTCTAAGACTACCAATAGACTCTTGGACATCTATAGAAAGTGTTTCAATCCATTGCACGCATCCTCACGCCCAGAATCGCCCTATAGACGTCACACAATTTGCGTTTTTTTTAGATTCAATTACTATGATTCTTGCATCATGAACATGTTTTGATGGTATATATGTGTTTGTTGTCATGTTTGCAACATGTCTAGACCGTTTAATTGAAGTTTTAATGCTTGTATGCATATTTACCCTAGCTAGGGTTTATCATGTCGTTTTAGGGCTTTCAAATGTAGGAACAATTGGCCGTAATGAAGGATACCATTGTGATCAGAGGGTCAAACCCAACCGATCCATGGTCTTGAATCTTATTTATATTGCTTGAACGTGATTTTTGAAGTGCACAGGTTATGGCTACAGACGCTGACCCGTAGGTAAAAGTATTTAACCTCTAGCGACAGACAGGGGAAGAAGAAGATACATGGCTGATGACCATTGGTCTATTTGAATCTGGCGCGCGTTTTTTTCTTAGCCACTTGGTTTTAGATATTATTCATTGGTTTTACTATATTGACAAATAAGAACACGTGCCCTAGTGGTGAAGCGTGCGTTTGGAAATGTAGAGGACCTGGTTTCGATCCCAGGTCCCAACATTTTCTTTATTTTCTAACTTTGTCCCAACAGATCTAGCGCGTTACACTGTCAGGCGCCCACCATTCACTTCCATCATCTAGCCATAAGATTCATCTCTATTCAGATCAAACGCTCAATAAAAGGGAAGTCCATGGTGCACCCTCTAAAAGGGGCTACACAAGATCCACGCGTTGAATGGGCTTAGCCACTAATGGGCCTAACAATCTAGACCTACACCCCTCTTTTCAGCTTCAATACAGGCCCAAATCTCTTTTCTTTTCTACTTTATTTCTTTTTAATTATTTTATTAATTATTCCTTTTTTTACAAAATAACAAAAATCATTTTTTCATTTAATAAAAAAAAGTCAAAAACATTAAAAATTATTTTTTCATAAAATATTTTATTTTTTTAATTAATTAGTTTAATTGAAATTAGGGCAAATTTAATTCCTTTTTTATAATTTAAATTAATTAGAATTTTGGGTTTTAATTTGTACATAACCTAATTAGATTTTTTCTTAAAAAATAATAATAACCTAAATATCTTTTCAATTAAATTTTTAGGGTTCTTTAACTCTCGCATTTAATTCGCCGCGCGCATTTTTTTATTTCTTTTTATTATTATTGTAACTGTTTCGAGGTTGTAATAGTAATTAGGGTTTGAATTCCGCATTTTTATTTTCAGTCAAGATAATCATGTATCTGCAAAAGCCCTGTAATAGCTAGGATCTTTAAACTTTCCCGCATTTTAATTTTCGCAAACTATAAAATGCTTAGATGTATGTTAATAGGATCGTATGGAAAGACTAACTGAAAATTAAAATAGTAGATCACCTTAATTATGCAAAGATTAAATAGCTGAAATCAAACACATGCACATGCTCACTCCTAGGGTTTGCCTCACTTGGTTACCTCAGAAATAATGGTCGTGTCCCTCGAACGTAGGGATACCTTAGCCATGACCCGCGATACAAAAGTCGTCATAAAGATCACGGTCCCTACTTGTCCCTCGAGTTGCCTACGAATTGATCTTATGATGATAGTCCCTTCGAAACGCTAAGGTATCCTTACTTGTTGCCTTCAGTGACCATTTCGTCCCTTCGAACGTCCCTTTAAAATTCCAACGACGGTGCTACCTATTCCTTAATAATAGGATAGCATTGTCTAAAGGAAAACGAACAGTCTTTTTCGAGTAAGTAGGTTAGTTCTTAAGTACTTGCTCCAATGAACAAACTTTTTCACACCAAACACTTTTCAAACAGTTTTCGAAAACAACTTCGTAACACTCTTGAGGACAGAAACAAGGGTTAAAACGAAGTAAAACAAAACTTTTCAAAACAAGCACACACAAGCAATTTAAAAAATGAGCAAGTACCTAAGAGCCCGTGGAAAACCACGGATAGAAAGGGTGCTAACACCTTCCCTTTCTATAACCTACCCCCCCCCCCCCCCCCCCCCCCGTACTTAGAAATATCTCGAAAAAGGTTTTTTCTATTCTTTTTCCTTTTCCTGACTGGGTAAAATAAAAGTCGGTGGCGACTCTTGCTTACCGCGACATTTGTGAACAAAAAACACAAACCAGTATTAACTGTCGGTTTTGCCACCGTATCATAGAACTGGCGACTCTGCTGGGGACATAAATAAGTGGGGTATACCTTAGGATCTAGGTCATTTTTTTAATTGCTTTCTTGTTTGTGTTGTATGCTTTATTCTTAAAGGGTTTTGCTTAGGCGTTGTTAAAGATCCTACACCCGGATCTGGGGACACTTTTTAGGTAAGCAACAATAGATCGTGGAGAATGTACGGAGTAGACCGATATGGTTTAAGCGATGGTTGTATTGGTGTGACACTTTGGTTGGTACCGGTATCCTTCGTGTGGAAACAAGGAGAATACGGGGCCGCCGCGTGGTGTCGTGAAGCACTAACGGACCTTAGAACCTTAGTTGAACAAACTTGGCCATTAGAAAGTAGTGAGATAGCCGACCTCGGTATAAAGATGAGGATTGGTTGATACTCGATGCTACACTCATTGAGATTAGACTTTCGGGATATTTCGGCCGTAAGAAAAGATTACTTGAGCTGAAACAATGCCCGATAAAGGATGGTCAGTGATATTAAGAATCTTTAGAACCCGGTTACTTTTCTAAGACAGGTTTGAAACCAACTAAACTTTAAGAGGGTACTTACCTTTAACCTCATGCAAGCCTTTGAACCTAAGGTCTATTGTGTGTTTTGCTTATATGTGATTTATCCTGTTTGAACATGACATCATGCATCATAACATAACATCCATTCTTATTGCACTAACCATTTCAAGGACCAAGGGAATTTATCTTTGTTCTGTTTTGCAGATCATGGCTTCCGCTCGTAGAAACACTATCTGAATCATCTTTGTGAAAATACCTTCCCAACTCAAGATGCTAGTATCAAAGGTCCCTGAAACTTTTACGTTCACTAAGAGACATGGTCGACTTCTCAACATGGTTACTTCAAAATTTGATGAAAAGATTATGAGTGTATTCTTTTAGTTCTTTGATCCCAAGCACCACTGCTTCACCTTTCAATACTATCAGTTGGTGCCTACCATGGAAGAGTTCTCTCAGTTATTGGATATACCCATTCTTGAACATCTGCCTTTCACAGGTCTGGAAGAAGTTCCTAATCTAGAAGTCATTGCCTCAGCCTTGCATCTGAAACGGGTCGACGTGGTATCCAGTTGGGAAACAAGAAGCGGAGTCAAGGGTTTTCTAGCCAATTTCCTGATAGATAAGGCCCAACTGTTTTGAGATGATATGGATTTTTAGGATTTCGAGGAGGTCTTGGCCCTTCTAATCTATGGGTTAGTACTATTCCCTAATCCAGACTTATTCATAGATGTGAATGCTATCAAGATCTTTCCCTCTCGCAACCCCATGCCTACCTTTCTCGGAGATATCTTGCACGCTCTCCACACTCGTACCATGAAGAGAAGAGGGGTTCTTATGTGCTGCATGCCATTGCTGTCGAGGTGGTTTATTTCTCACCTCCCTAAGTCCATATTGAAGAATGAAGAAGGTGGTTTATTTCTCACATGTTGAGCTTAAGAATTTGTTTTTGAATTCTAATCAACAACAAGTCTCTAAACTTGTTGCTTATAAATAGAGTCACTCTTTGTGAGCTAGAACATGAGCTTGAACACCCTGAAACACTCCCAAACTCCCTCTAGCCATAAATTTCCTCAAAACACCATTGTTGTGCAAGTTCTTACTTTACATATCAAACTTCCATTTCCATCGTGCATTTATTGGCATTTCACTTCCAAAAGCTCATACATATCAAATACAACTTATCCTCATCCTTATTCCAGAACTGTAACACCATTTACCATAACCTCTATAACCAAAAAACAGAGTCTGCAACTTAACTTTTCCAGGCCATTTCAACCACTCTCAACTCAAGCTAAGCATTGCATTAGCTTCCTGGGAACTTGAGGAAGCTAACCTGATCATTGCAGCACCTTGAATCAAGCTCAAACTCATTTCACGATTTCCAGTTTTGAGGTATATTTTTTGAACTTCTATTTTCTCATTTAGACATTATTAGGCTTACAGTTGTGAAGATAAAATGTAGACATCATTGTCCTGAAGTTGTACATGTCCATAGATTTCATTTATATTGATTAGGCTATGAGAATTTTAGGATTGAACCTCTGGAAATAATTAGGTCAGAATTTGGTACTTTCAAAAATTCTCATTCATCTTTGATTTATAGCTTATGATATTTATATGGTTGGATTCATATGGAAAAATGGAGCAACTTTCATGTTTGCATCTTTCATTTTTATTGAGAAATGGTGAAGTTACAGGATCCATGACTGGAGGTTGAATATGAAGTTAGATTCATGAGTTGATTTGTGTTATATGTTTATTGTTTCACCAATGTTAACGGATGTATAGCCACACCAGTGGTAAAGCGCGCGCCTGTTAACCTTTGGGACCTGGATTCGAGTCCCAGTGGTACCCTTTTACTCTTTTTTACATTTTTTCCACTTTTTTGTTTGTAGCCAGGCGCCCGGGCCTCCCCCTTCGGGCCTTCCAATTATTTTACTTTTTTCTAACCCCACTGTTTACTTATGCAGCCTGGCCCAACTTTTATTATTTCATTTTTTATTTATTTTTTTCATTTTCTTATTATATTTATTATTTCTTTTTATTACTACTATTATTATTATTATTAATAAAAAAATCCAAAATATTTTTATTTATTATTTACACTTATATATTTTATTTTCTCTATAAAAACAAAAGGACAAAAAATATTTTATTAACAATTAATTTCTTTTTTAATAATAAATATTTAGACTTAGGTTTAATTATTATATTATTTTATTTTCTTAATTAATATTAATTTAGAACTTAGGTTTCTTTTAATTAATTAATTTTCATATTATTTTTAATTTAAAACCTTTTCACAAAAAACCCTAAAATTACTTTTAACTTAATTTCTTTTTTAAATTAATTTAGGTTTAAGTTTTGTTTAATTTTTAATTAATCATCTCTCTTAATTAGGTATAAACCATTTCATAAAAATCCAAACAAAAATCATTTTCTTTTTCCATTTGCATTTGTACATGATTATTTATTCAATTCTTGTACATTTATTCAATATGGTTGTAACAGATAATTAGGTTTAATTTTCTTGCAAAATCCCCATTTGTAAATTTGTATACCCCCTCCCCTAATGATGTAATAGCTTAGTAATTTTACTTTACGCAATTTATCGCTTTATATAAATGCTAGTAAATTAGGGTTTGTATAGAAAGATAAAATCAACAAGTTAGCAAACCTTATTTCAAGACAAAACAATGCATGTAAATCAACACACTTGCAGACTTGATGACGCTATCTTAGTAAAACAATGTTATTCATGTGGGATATCTTAGTAAAGCAATAAAAAAATACAAGATCATAGTCCCTCGATGACGCTATCAATGTTGTCTTTCAAAATGATCTTAGTCCCTCAAAGAAAACTGCTAAGATATCTCACAATATTGCTATCATGACTATACGATGACCCACGCCCGTCCCTTTACATCCAAAGATAAGGCTTCTTACCAAATCAATGGTAAGATAGCAATATCAAAGGAAAGGAAGAAATGAACTAAGACTTTTGAGTAGGTAGATTGTTCCTAGTTGCTTGCTCATTTTCAAATCAAAACATCCTTGCTTATTTTCAAAACAAACACCAACACTTTCAAAAACACTTTCTAAACATGAAACATTTTAAAAAGTCCAAAACTTTGTATACGTTCTTACGAACGAGAACTATTAAAAAGTTTGCCTAAATGATGGCGCCTTTTCAAAATACTTTCAAAAACCACACAAAGCACATTTTCAAACAAAAGCAAGTGATCTAGCAAGCAACTAAGAGCCCATAGATAACTATGGATGAAAAGGGTGCTAACACCTTCCCTTTTCATAATCTACCCCCCAAACTCAAGAAATAATCTCAAAGTATTTCCTGTTCTTTTAATCCTTTCCTTTTGGATAAAAGAAAAGTCGATGGCGACTCTTGCTAACCGCAACATTTGCAATAAAACGCAAAACATCCAAGTCAGTTCTCCCACTGTATCATAGATTGTATGGCAATAACTAAAAGCAAATGCTAGATAACCATAAATCCAAGACAAAATAACTGAAACACAACACACTTTGCACACGCGCACCTCTAGGGTGACCCTCACTTGTTTCCTTAGATATAAGCAGTCATATCCCTCGAACGTGGGACACTTTAGAAAAGACCCTTCGGTTAAAAGATCGTAGTCCCTCGATGACCCTTCGATGATGCCTCGGCAAACAATCTTAGTCCCTTAAGACAATTGCTAAAGTGTCTTACGAGTTGCCTTTGTGACTGTATGATGACTTTCGCCCTTCCCTCAAACATCCAATGATAGGGCTTCCTACTAACTAATGGTAGGATAGCACTATCTAAAGGAAAGGAGGAAAATAACAAAGACTTTTTGAGTAGGTATATAGCTCGTAGTCGCCTTCTCACAAACAAAAACATTTCCCACACATACACTCTTTTCTAAAATATTTTCAAAGACAAACACTTTGTGTGTGTTCTCAACGATACGAGAATCATTACAAAGTTTGCCGCAGTTAGGCATTTTTTAAAATATTTTTCAAACACACAAACACGAAGCATTTTCAAAAAGTGATCTAGCAATTAAGATCCCGTAGATAACTATGGATGAAAAGGGTGCTAACACCTTCCCTTTTCATAACCTACCATCCTTACTCAGAAAAATTATCAAAAGGTCTTTCCTATTCTTTTCACCCTTTCCTTTATTGGGTATAAGAAAAGTCGGTGGCGACTCTTGCTATGCACAACATTTGCGATAAAACGCAAAACCTAAAAGTCAGTTTTCCCACCGTATTATAGAACTGGCGACTCTGCTGGGGAAATCTTAAAAGTGGGGTTACCTTAGAGCTAGATCATATTTAATTTGCTTTCCTTGTTTGATTTACCTGATTTATTTTTAAGGGTTGTTTGGGTTATTCTTGTAAAGATCCTATACTCAGATCTGGGGCATTTTCGGTAAGTAGTAATAGATCGTGAAAATTATATGGTGTACACCAATATGGTTGTAGCGATGGCTACATTAGTGCGACACATTGGTTGGTGTCAGTGTCCCTTGAGTTAAGTTAAGGAGAATGTTGGGCTTCCGCGTGGTGTCATAAAGCACTAACTCACTGTAGAACCTTAGTTGACCCAACTTAGCCATTAGAAAGTAGTGAGATAGTTGACTTTGGTGCAGACTGAAGTTGGTTGATACTCGATGTTACACTCATTGAGGTCGGACTCTCGGGATATTTCGGTTTCAAATCAGATGCTTGTGCTGAAACAATGCCCGGGAGAAAGATTAGTGATATTGAGACTCCTAGAACTCAGTTACTTCTTTTAGGAAAAGTTGAGCCAACTAAAACCTCAAGAGGGTACTTACCTATAAAGTCCTTACAAGCTTAAACCTAAGGCCTTGTGTGTCTTGTTTGTGTATGATTAAATTGTTCAATAATGACATCATAACATCATGACATTATATCATACCATTCACACTAACCATTTCAAGGACCAAGGGATTTATCTTTGTTTTGTTTTGCAGGTTATGGTCTCCACTCGCAGAAACACTATCCGGATCAACTTTGCAAGGGTGCCTCCTCATCTTAAAGAGTTAGTCTCAAGGGTTTCCGAAAGTTCTCCATTCATCAAAAGGCATGGTCAACTACTCTATCTGGTTACCCCAGGTTTTGAAGAAGACATGATGAGTGTTCTATTCCAGTTCTTTGACCCTGCACATCACTGCTTCAATTTCCCATATTATCAGCTAGTACCCACAATGGAGGAGTTCCCTAAATTACTGGGAATACCTGTTCTTGATCAGACGCTCTTCACCGGTTTAGAGGAAGCTCTGAAACCAGATGTTATTGCAACAACTTTACATCTGAAACGGTCCGACATTATATCGAATTGGGAAACAAAAAGTGTAGTCAAGGGTTCTCTGGATAAGTTTCTGATAGAGAAGGCTCAACTATTCCTGGACACTATGAGTTTTCAGGATTTCGAGGAGATCTTGGTTCTTCTAATCTATGGGTTGGTACTATTCCCTAATCCATACCAACTCATAGATGTGAACGCCATCAAAATATTTCTTTCTCGTAACCCTATGCCTACTTTGCTCGGAGACATTCTGCATTCTCTTCACTATCGTATTATGAAGAGGCGAGGAACTCTCATGTGTTGTATACCTCTGCTTTCCAGGTTGTTTATTTCAAACCTTCCCTGCTCGTTAATGAAGAATGAACAAGGTTTAAGGTGGTCGCAAAGTATAATGACACTGTCTCATACAAATATCTACTGGTATTCTCGATCTCGTGAGGATATCACTATCATTGATCGCTATGGGGAATTCCCTAATGTCCCACTCCTTTGCAGTAGGGGAGGTATTGTTAGAACAAGATTAGTTCTGATCTATCTCAGAGTTTTGATGATAACGATAAATTATATGTTAGATAATTTATACTCTGATGAACGTATTTGAATGTTTCAGATAATGTTCTGACAAGAAGCATCCTGAAGTGCTAAGCAAAAAATTATGAAGAAGTTCTTTAATGAAAGAACCTTTTTGTTTTAAGTGCACCTGCTGACTCTGGTAAGACATTTTATTTAAATATATCTTCTAACATTTAGCAGGTTTCCTTGCTCAGAAGATTACTTGAAAGCAAGCGCTGATCAAGTTCTTAGCAAGCAAAGCACTGCCTAGAAGATGAAGTAAAGCATGTTCTGAAATCAAGACGTTGAAGCATGTTCTGAAACAAATGTTAAAACCAACTTGTCTTGTCAAGCGTAGGAAACATGTTCTTACAAGTTGTCGTTCGCTCATTAATGCAAAGACGGCTGCAAGCACTCAAGTGTCTAAAGGTAGTTTCTTGGAAAATGGAATAGTGCAAGGAAACACGCAAGAATTTAAGGCTCTCCACTTTTCTGAAGGCAGCAACGGTCATTTTGTTCTTACTATAAATAGAAGGATATTTATTGCAAGCCAAATAACGAATTACATTTCAAAAAGAAGCAAGAAACTACGTGAAAGATTTTGGGCTCACAAACTCTTTGTTCATACACTTTGTGAAATTTATTCTAAGTGAAAAATCACAGTTGTGATATAGCTTGATTAGAAGAAAATTTTATTTAACTATCTGTAAAGATTAAACTCTTGTAATTGTTCCTTGAGAGACCAAGGTTGGTCAGATTTCTCAAGCAGACTAGGACTAGATTTAAGTCTTAGTGGTGTTAGTCACTTGTAAGATTAATTGTGCATTGTTAGTCACAACAGTTGTTGTGTGTTTGTAATCAGTTTATTATAGTGGATTAAGTCCTTGTTGAGAAAGGCGAAATCACCTTGACGGGTGAAATGGAGTAGTTTGAGTTTAAACGAACCAGGATAAAAATAACTGTGTCATTCCATTATTGTTGAGCTTTGTTTTGAAAAGAAGAAGAGTCACTTATTCAACCCCTCCCCTTCTAAGTGTTTTCTTACTCCTTCAATTGGTATTAGACCTTGACTCTGAGCACAACACTTAACCGTGTCAGGAAAAGATCCAGAAGAAAACACAATGGCTGCTAAACAAAACAACAATAGTTACAACAAACCTCTTGTTTTTGATGGAGAAGATTTTGAGTACTGGAAAGACAGACTAGAAAGTTTCTTTCTAGGTCATGATAGTTATCTATGGGATATAGTTTTGGATTGTTACACACATCCTACTGACTCAGAAGGAAACAAAGTTGACAAAAAAATATGGATAAACTACAAAAAGCTGAATTTAAAAATCATCATAGAGCTAGAAATATTTTTCTAAATGCTATCTCTAAAGTTGAATATGAAAAAATCACTAATAGAGATACATCCCATGATATGTTTGAGTCTCTCAAAATGACTCATGAAGGAAACACTCAAGTTAAGGAGTCTAAAGCTCTGGATTTAGTTCAGCAGTATGAAGCCTTCAAAGTTGAAGAAAGTGAGTTTATAGAAGCAATGTTCTCTAGGTTTCAAACTATGATCGCTGGTCTAAGAGTTTTGAAAAAAGGATATACTAAAGTAGATCATGTTAAAAAGATCATCAGAAGCTTACCCAGAAGATGGGCACCAATGGTCACTGCTTTCAAAGTTTCAAAGGATCTGAACAACGTGTCTATGTAGAAACTCATCAGCGCTCTCAGAAGTCATGAGATAGAACTTGATGAGCACGGGCCTCTGAAGAAAGGTAAGTCTCTTGCCCTTAAATCAATTAAGAAATATGATACTAACGCTTATCAGGCTGAAGAGGAAAACTCTGAAGAATCACCGTCAGAAGAAGACGAACTATCCTTTCTCTCCAGAAGGATCAATCATTTGTGGAAGCACAGACAAAAGAAGTTCAGAAACTTCAAGAAGTCAGAAGATAAACTTGAATCTTCTGGACACAAAAAGTCAAATAGAAGAGAGATCATCTGTTATGAATGCAAAGAACCTGGTCACTACAAAAGTGATTGTCCAAAGCTTCAAAAAGGTTTAGTAAGAAGAAAGGGATGATGGCAACCTGGGATGACTCAGACTCTTCTGAAGATGAATCTGGTTCTGAAGATGAAAATGCCAACCTAGCTCTTATGGCTACCACAACAGATGACTCAGACTGTGAGTCAGAACAAAGAGAGGTATTTTCTGACTTTACTAGAAATGAAATTGCTGTTAGTTTATCAGAACTTCTGGAAAACTATAGTAAACTCAAAATCAAATACAAGAAACTCAAGAAGAGTCTTGCATCTGATATTGAGAAACATGAAGCAGAAAAATCTGAACTTTTAGAAAATAATTTTAAACTTAAAGAAGAAATTCAAAATGTTCAAAAATTTTCTAGTTAAGAATCTGTGTCTAATTCAAAAGATATTTTGAAAGAATATGACTATAGTTTTCAAACTTTCCTAACTAAAAGCATAAATAGAAGCAAAATGGCTTCAATAATCTATGGAGATAGTGGGAAAAACAGAAGAGGAATTGGATATGAAACTCCCAAAGGGAAGGAGACATACATACCAAAACCTATTTCTAAAATGACTTTCACTTACAAACCTCTGAATAAATAATTCAAGTTTGGACACTCACATGATATAAAATATACATCATATTCTGGAAACTCTTATGCTAACCCAAAGTTCAAATAGAACTTTAAACACTCTAACCCAAAAGGACCCAAAAGATATGGGTACCTAAGGATAAAATAATATTTGTTGCAGATGTCCTTAACAGCTCAATTGAGACACCAGTCATGGTACCTGGACTCTGGGTGCTCACGACACATGACGGGAAAAAGGTCTATGTTCCAAAGCCTTGAACTTAAAGCTGGAGGAGACGTGAAGTTTGGAGGTAATCAGAAAGGGAAGATTATTGGTTCTGGAACCATTGGAAACGGTAACCTTCCTTCTATCTCTAATGTTTTATTAGTAGAAGGATTAGCTCATAATCTATTGTCCATAAGTTAATTAAGTGACAATGGTTATGACATTATTTTCAATTAAAACTCCTGTAAAGTTGTAAGTAAAAAAGATGGATCAATCCTCTTTTCTGGCAAGAGAAAGAACAACATTTACAAAATTGATTTATCAGATCTTAAATCTCAGAACGTTAAATGCCTTTTGTCTATTAGAAATGAGCAATGGGTATGGCACAGAAGATTGGGACATGTCAGTCTTAGAAAAATCTCTCACCTAAATGAATTAAATTTAGTCAGAGGACTTCCCAATCTGAAGTACAACTCAGAAGCTCTGTGCGAAGCATGTCAAAAAGGAAAATTTTCAAAACCTTCCTTTAAATCCAAAAATGTTGTCTCTTCCTCTAAGCCATTAGAGTTACTTCATATTGATCTGTTTGGGCCAGTTAAAACTGCATCCATCAAAGGCAAGAAGTATAGATTGGTCATTGTTGATGACTTCAACAGATGGACATGGATAAAGTTTTTAAAACACAAGGATGAGTCACATTCTGTGTTCATTGACTTCTGTACTCAAGTGCAAAACGAAAAAGATTTTAAAATCATAAAAGTCAGAAGTGATCATGGTGGTGAATTTGAAAATCATTATTTTGAAAATTATTTTAAAGAAAATGGTATTGTTCATAATTTTTCTTGTCTTAGAACTCCCCAGCAAAATGGAGTTATAGAAAGAAAGAATAGAATATTACAAGAAATGGCAAGAACCATGATCAATGAAACTAATATGGAAAAGCACTTTTAGGCAGAAGCTGTGAACACAGCGTGTTACATTTAGAATAGAATCTCTATAAGACCTATTCTTGAAAATACTCCCTATGAATTATGGAAAAACAAAAAGCCCAACATTTCTTATTTCCATCCTTTTTGATGTACTTGTTTTATTCTGAACACCAAAGAAACTCTGAACAAGTTTGATTCTAAAGCACAAAAGTGTTTTCTGCTTGGATATTTTGAACGCTCAAAAGGCTATAGAGTATACAACACAGAAGATCTGATTGTTGAAGAATCAATCAAAGTCAGGTTTGATGATAAGCTTGGCCAGCAACAGCCAAAGTAAATTGATTTTTCTGTAGGAACAGAAGATCATCTGTCAAACTCTGAAACTTCAGAAGCAAAAGAAAACTCAGAAGAAAAGGAAGACTTAGCAAATCATCCTCTTGACAATGCTCTGGACAACCTCAGAATCTCTGATCAACCCACTCAGAAAAGGTTTCCTAGAATATCTTCAGCTCACAAAGAAGACGTAATCATTGGAAGAAAAGAAGATCCCATCAGAACAAGATCCTCTCTCAGAATCAATGAAGAATCTTTGTTTGGTTTGGTTTCTTTGATTGAGCCAACTTCCATTGATGAAGCTCTGGAAGATAATGATTGGATCTTAGAAATGCAAGAAGAACTCAATCAATTCTCCAGAAATGATGTATGGAATCTAGTTCCAAGACCCAAAGGATTCAACATTATAGGAACCAAATAGGTTTTCAGAAACAAACTAAACGAGCAAGGAGAGGTGATCAGAAACAAAGAACGAATGGTTGCATAGGGTTATAGTCAACAAGAAGGAATTTATTATAATGAAACCTTTGCCCCAGTCGCCAGGTTAGAGTCTATAAGATTACTAATTTCTTTTGCTGTACAAAATAACATTTCATTATATCAAATGGATGTTAAAAGTGCATTTTTAAAAGGCTATATTGAAGAAGATGTTTATGTCCATCAACCTCCTGGATTTAATGATTCAAAATATCCAGAACATGTTTTTAAATTAAAAAAGTCTTTGTACGATTTAAAACAAGCTCCCAGAGCTTGGTATAATCGTCTGAGTAATTTTCTTTTAGAAAAAGATTTTACCAGAGGGAAAGTGGACACAACTCTTTTCAGAAAGACATTTAAAAATGATATTTTAATTTGTCAAATTTATTTTATGATATAATTTTTGGAACCTCTAATATCTCCCTTGGAAAAGAATTTGCTAAGACCATGCAGGAAGAATTTGAAATGAGCATGATGGGAGAATTGAAGTTCTTTCTGGGAATTCAAATCAATCAGACTCCAGAAGGTACTTTCATACATCCGACGAAGTATGTTAAAGAACTTCTGAAGAAATTTCAGATGTCAGAGAGCAAAGATGCCAAGACACCTATGCATCCAACCTGCATTCTGGGAAAAGATGAGGTAAGTATGAAAGTAGATCAGAAGCTCTATAGAGGTATGATTGGATCCCTTCTCTATCTGACTGTATCTAGACCTGATATACTAGTCAGTGTGTGTTTGTGTGCTAGATTCCAATCAGATCCTAGAGAATCTCACTTAACAGCTGTTAAGATAATTCTTAGGTATCTAAAAGGTACTACTAATCTTGGTTTGTGTTACAGAAGATCACAAGATTACAGGCTAGTAGGCTATTGTGATGCTGACTTTGCTGGAGATAGAATTGAAAGAAAAAGCACCTTTGGAAGCTGTCAGTTTCTGGGTGACAATCTTATCTCATGGTACAGCAAGACGCAAGCAACAACTGCACTTTCAACCATAGAAGCTGAGTATATATCTGCTGCTGGATGTAGTTCTCAGATGATTTGGATGAAAAGTCAACTAGAAGATTTCAATCTTTATGAAAGTAAGATTCCTATCTTCTGTGACAATACTTCTGCTATTTGTCTTTCTAAGAATCCAATTTTACATTCTAAAGCCAAACATATTGAAATTAAATATCATTTTATAAGGGACTATATTCAGAAGGGAATTTTTAACTTAATTTTTGTAAAAATAGACCATCAGTGGGCTGACATTTTTACCAAACCCCTTTCAGAAGATATATTTAATTTCATTTTAAAAAATATTTGTATGGAATTCTGTCCTGAATAAAATAAATATTTATCTTCTATGTTTGACTTTAGAATATTCTGAAATGAATGCTCTGATTAACAACTCTTCAGAAGTTAGAAGAGAAGTTTCCTCAGAAGCTATATGAAAAGTTCTGAAATGTTCTAACGCTTCATTTCTAAGTATAGTTAAGAAATTCATTAGAACAAACAGCTGTTACATGCATCCTTCAGGAGATGAACACGTGGTGTGTTTCTGAAAGGTCACGCGTGCAAAAGATACTGATGACGTTCTAGGTAACTGTTAATGATTAGCCATAATCTCACGTTTTCCCCTTATTTTTAGCAAAATCATTAAATGCACGTAATGATGAGATTCGTTTTAAATTCGTTTTTAAATTAATTTTAAATTCGTTTTAAATACTTTTTTAATTTTATTCCTAAACCTATTTCTGAAATTTTTGCATATAAATACATTTTGAAAAACCCTTTTTCATTCTTTACCGTCTCTTTCAAACTCAATCGTTTATGTACTTTTTTTCTTAAACCCTTTTCTTCAAACTCTCATCTCTAAAGAACTTCAATGGCTTCTTCTTCTTCTACCCACTCTGAGCAATACATAGTGCCTGAAAGAACAACTCTCATTCCGGTAGACAGTTTGGAAGTTTTAAGTGAGTTAATGGTAGATTTTGAGAATCTAAGAGAAAATGGTTTTGACTTGTTCCCTGCTGTCAAGTTTCAAGGTTGGGAGAACTTCTTTGATCGTCTCATTGGTCCGGTGTTTCCAAATCTGGTGAAGGAATTCTGGATACATGCTATTGCAACTTCTAAGGTTATTCTCTCTTTCGTAATGGGCAAGGAAATATCCATTACAAAAAACCAAATCAGAAAGTTGCTAGGGTTTAAAGGAGCTGGAGTTACAGGTATGCCAAGTGGAAGGATAGAAATGTCAAGGGTCTACTCAGAGATTTTCACAAATGGCCAAGGATATTCAAAAGTCAAGGACTTGAAAGATAAATAAAAGATTTGGGCAAGGATTATTCATGGATGTATTCACCATAGGAAGGACACCAACTCTCCTGAATACATTAGCGTTGATCAATAATACTAATTGTTCTTCCTTGGAACAAATGTAAAAATTGATTTTCCTTATTTGATGTTTGAACATCTCTGGAATCATGTAAAAGAGATTAGGGGAGTTGAAAGGATGAAAAACCCCAAATCCAAAAGGAATTGGATTCCTATGGGTAGATTAATATCAGACATTCTGACTGAGAATGGTCTGATTGCTCACCTAGATGAAGCAAATCTTCTGGGGGAGCTAGAACCTACTTGTGGTAAGACTATGACTGGGAAGAATTTACTAAAAATGAAAATAATTGACAAGCTGCTGGTGGAACCAACTCCATATGTGTTAGCTGTTGTGAAGAGGAGAAGGATACCTATTGCTGGTTTTCCTCTGTTTAACTCAGGAGATCATCCACGTATCATCCTGCACTACATTGAAATCTGCAAAGAGACTGGAACACCTATTGATCCAGATTGGCTCCAAGGAAGAAATCAAGCTGCTCCAGATGTTGTTCTCCAGGAATCTTTGAAGAGGAAAGCTGTAGAAGGACCTTCTGCCACTCCTGAGAAGAAGAAAAAGAAGACAGGTAAACCCGCTGAAACTATCACTGTTTATGATTCTATCAATGTATCTACATCTGCTGAACCCTCCCAAACCTTAGGAGATATAGATGTTGATATTGACCCGACCTTACCATCTGACTCCCTTACTGAAAACCCTCATAAAATCAAGTTTTATCAGATTTGAGTGATTTTGACTCTGATGAACACTCTGACACCCAATCAGAACCTTCTCAATCAGAACCCTCACACTCAGAACCCCCTGAACCATATGTTTTTCAACCCATTCCTGCTGAACATTTTTCAAGGCCTCCTCCCAGACCTCTATCACCCAGACCCACTGGATGGTATGATGCTGGCTCTTGGAGAATTCTAGGGATAAATGAACCTCTGGCCATAATCAAACCTCCTTTCAACTTACCATCTGAAAACATTTTTGCTATGAATCGACCACAGCCTCAGAACCCCATTCCCACTCCTGAAAATACAATAATAATTTCACCTGATGTCACTCCACCTATTTCACCACAACACCAAACACCAAACTCACCTACACTCTCACCCCCTCATATTCCAGAATAACAATCTTTTGAACCACCTGAAACTGTTGAATCATTCGAACCTCATGAACAATCAGCACCACCTAACTTTGTTGATCATCCTGATCATTCAGCCACTCCTGAACCAACCAAAAATCTTGAACCTGTTAGCTTTTTAAGAATTGTAGTGGATTATGAATCTCTACAATTATTGAAAAACAAAACTTTCAAGAAGGTTGTCCCAAAACCTGTTCAGCCAGATGTGAATACATTGTTTCATAATTTTTTAACAGATGTTCAAACATGGTTAAATCTGCCGAAAGAAGATTTCTCTAGAAGCGTGAACACAGCTGCAAAGGATCTTCTATTGGAAACCTTCAGAAGAACTTTTGATGCTGAGTCACTGAAGCTATAGGACTTATGCCATTTTCATGTGCTGGATAACTTTTCCAAACATCTGCATGCTTTCAAGACAGCAACTGCTGACATTTGGAATAAGAAGTCTTCATTAATGATTGTTGATACACCAGCTCATACAATGGACATATCAGAAGATGAATCTGAAGATGCCTCTGACGATTCAAACCCTCTGGCTATTGTTCTATTGAATCAACCTTATGTTAAGGCTGAACCTGAACCTGTGCCAACTCTTGCAATGGATCTAGGCACTCTGCTTTTAACCTTCGTGCATTCTGACTCAACAGTTGCTGCTTCTAAGCCTGTTTCTGCTGAAGCTTCATCATCCTCTGCTCCTACCTCACTTATCATGGACACTCTGAATGAGCTCAAAAGGGAGAATGAAGTCATACATGAACGCTTGGATAAGCAAGACCAAACAAATCAAGAAATCAAGAACTAGATGGTGAAACAAGAATCTGCCTCTGAGATCAAGAATCTTCTGATGGCTCTTGTTACTAAGAAATCCTAGTGTCTTTCTGTTTCTTGTCTTTTGTTTGTTGTTTTGTACTACTGGATATTTTTTTTATGAAAACTTTTCAGCTCTTCAATTTTTTTACACTTTTTGGTTATGCCAAAAAGGGGGAGAAAATGTGTATTCTTGACCTAATCACTATTTAACAGTTATGGGACTAAAGTCTCAGACATTCTAAAAAGATACAAAATTTCTTCTTGTGCAAAAGAATTTTTTTTTGCAGGTATCCTTTTAACTCTGGAAGAATATTCCAGCTACACATTATCTTCATAAAGAAGTTCTGAAGAAATCCAAGAAGATTTTTTTTGCTATGATATATAATCTCAGAAATTTTATATATAGAAATATTCATTTCAGGGGGAGATTCTTATCTCTTATCATATTTTATCTCTTTATCTGAATAATTTTTGTCATCATCAAAAAGGGGGAGATTGTTAAAACAAGATTAGTTCTGATCTATCTCAGAGTTTTGATGATAACAATAAATTATATGTTAGATAATTTATATTCTGATGAACGTATTTGATTGTTTCAGATAATGTTCTGACAAGAAGCATTCTGAAGTGCTAAGCAAAAAATTATGAAGAAGTTCTTTAATGAAAGAACCTTTTTGTTTTAAGCGCACCTGGTGACTCTGGTAAGACATTTTATTTAAATATATCTTCTAACATTTAGCAGGTTTCCTTGCTCAGAAGATTACTTGAAAGCAAGCACTGATCAAGTTCTTAGCAAGCAAAGCACTGCCTAGAAGATGAAGTAAAGCATGTTATGAAATCAAGACGTTGAAGCATGTTCTGAAACAAACGTTAAAACCAACTTGTCTTATCAAGCGTAGTAAACATGTTCTTACAAGTTGTCGTTCGCTCATTAATGCAAAGACGACTGCAAGCACTCAAGTGTCTAAAGGTAGTTTCTTGGAAAATGGAATAGTGCAAGGAAACACGAAAGCATTTAATGCTCTCCACTTTTCTGAAGGCAGAAATGGTCATTTTGTTCTTATTATAAATAGAAGGACATTTATTGCAAGCCAACTAACGAATTACATTTCAAAAAGAAGCAAGAAACTACGTGAAAGATTCTGGGCTCACAAACTCTTTGTTCATACACTTTGTGTAATTTATTCTAAGTGAAAAATCACAGTTGTGATATAGCTTGATTAGAAGTAAATTTTATTTAACTATATGTAAAGATTAAACTCTTGTAATTGTTCCTTGAGAGACCAAGGTTGGTCAAATTTCTCAAGCAGACTAGGACTAGATTTAAGTCTTAGTGGTGTTAGTCACTTGTAAGATTACTTGTGCATTGTTAGTCACAACAATTGTTGTGTGTTTGTAATCAGTTGATTATAGTGGATTAAGTCCTTGTTGAGAAAGGCAAAATCACCTTGACGGGTGGACTGGAGTAGTTTGAGTTCAAATGAACCAGGATAAAAATAACCGTGTCATTCCATTATTGTTGAGCTTTGGTTTGAAAAGAAAAAGAGTCACTTATTCAACCCCCCCTTATAAGTGTTTTCTTACTCCTTCAGCTATTACTTATAATCCTTCTCTGGCTCTACGTCAATTTGGTTATGATCGAAGAGATGGTCCTCATGACACACTTATCCAGGGTATTGTGTTCGATTACGAAAATGATCCTCAAGTTTATCGTCAGAGGTTCATACATTCTTGGGGCATGATAAGAAAGATTTATAGTAAGGCTTTAGGACATAAGAATTCCATCCCTCTGGAGCCCTATCTCAAATGGGTACGAGCTCACACTCAAAACCTCATGATGCCATGTCCTGCTATCTTACCAGTGATCATGGAGCCTGTTATCGAAGGAGACGTTTCTCGCACCATCTTCCATCCAGACATGCCCACTGACCTTGAAGAATTGCAGAAGTCCTGGATTCAACTCAAAGAAGTACGGGACACCTTTGAGACTCAATTATATGCAAGTGAAAAGAAAGTGTTGGAGCTCACAAAGAAACTTCATGAGGAGGAGAGTCTTAATGCATACATTAACACAAAGAGTAAGCGTCCTTGGGAAGCTTGAGTCTTAGGTCTTAGGAGTTTACTTTTTTGTCTCTTTGAGACCTTATTGTTTTTATTATAAGCCTTAGAGGCAATTATAATTTTGAATTTACTAATAAAATTCTTTGTTTCTGTCTCCTTTCTGTTAGAAAATTTAAATCTCATATGATCCTTGAAAGCATTGCATTTGCATAGCATGCATCATTACATAACAAATCTTTCATACAGGTTTTCTCATACATGTATTTCACTAATGATCACTTAAAGGAATCAAGAAATGGATGAGATGAAAATGGAAAGGGGAATTAGAAGTCACATTGGATCACATCCTCAAAATTATTTCATCTTCAAGTTCAATCACTCATAATTTATGGATTAAAGCACTAAACATATCACTAATTAAAAGAACCAAGAATAAATTAAATAGTTCACTATAAGATAGATTTGATTTAATGAATGTTTATCCAACTTCATCTACATCCTAAGTTCATTGAATTTGAAGAGAAATTGGACATTCAAAATTGCAATCCAAAGCAACAATCAAAAGAAGGGAGTAGGAAAAAGAAAAGGAACCAAAACAATCCAAAAACAAGTCAAAAAATTACATTATGCCTTCAGGAAATCAATTTCTCCATATAGCAGAATCAATTCTCGACACAGATTTTTCAAATCTGGCGCAAAAACAATGAGAGAAATCGATTTCCTGTATATAGGGAATCAATTTCTGTTGCGAAATTTCCAAAAAATGGCATTTTAAATAGAATATTCTTGATCAAACTTTTTATTAAACACCTTATGATCATAGATTTAATTGAGCGTAGAAATTCCATTAAATTATGAGAAAAGAGCACTAATGAAATCATAAAATATAGATAAAAAACACAACAAAGATCAATAAGAGCTCACATTTTGAAAGATGAAAATCAATTTACAAAAGGTGGATCTAGAAATTTAACAATCCACTTCAAAACATGCTTCAAATCAGCCCCAAGAATCAATCTGCAAAGCTTTGATCTACCAAAATAATGAAGAGAAAGTGTTTGGATGGAGGTTTAGCTTAAATATTAGTAAGCTTCAATGAAAAGCTTACTAACTTTTATGGAAATTGAGCTTTGAGTGATTTTAGGTAGATGGAGAGAGTTGAGAGAATTTTTTGCAAGGTGAATTTGGCTATCAAAATGAAATGAATGAAATGAATGCAATGAAAAATGAATTTAGTTTACACTTTCTCTCATTTTTTCTATAACCAATAACCAATTAGAATTGTTTTCACATCTTTCTAACCACTTTATTTCAAGAAAACTAGAAGTCAAACGATTATGTTTTTAATTTTTTTAATAAGTTTATTTTTTCCTCATATATTTTGGGATGAATTGAGTATTTATAGAGACCTTTGGGCCTAAGATTTAGAAAACCATAAGAGGTGGTAATCACCCCCTCTTGACTGGAAGATTTGGTTGACTACCTATCTTTTAGGAAGTCGTGGTATGACTCAAGCTGCATAAGTGATGGGGGGGATAATGGCATTGCACACATGTCTTATTTGGAGGGAGAACCTACACAAAGGTATCACCCGAGCGTCACCTCATGGAGTAGGAACCTTTGCGTCGCCCTTATTTTGAGGCTTTCACAAATATAACACTATACAGTCCCTCGAGCACAAAGACTTGTAAAGGGTGAAGTGTTTTAAGACTTCTTTCGGGTTTCAAACTGTAGTCTAGGACGAGCCGTTCGATAAGAGGCATGTTTAATAATTTGGAAAGTAAATATTTTAAATGAGAAGTGATTCCCTCAAATTAGGGAGAGTCCCTTAGCTGAAGGCAACCTTTTAAGAGGAGGCTAGTCCTTTAGCTTGAGGTGAGTCCCTTAGATGAAGGTGAACTTTTTAGTTGGAGGTAAGCCCTTCAGCTTGGGGCAAGTCCCTCAGCTGAAGGAGACCTTTTTAAGTGGAGGTGAGTCTTTCAGCTTGTGGTGAGTCCATTATTTGAAGGTGACCATTTTAAGTGGGAGACTAGTCCTTCCTTTATTATCGACTTAAGTAGGATGTCACCCCCTCCCCATATCTAGGTGTCTCCTGATTAACCAAGATGTCAGCTGGAATCATCAATCAATCATTTAGACAATCATGATTACTTCCATTTAATGTAAGTAGTGATGGCCTATATTTTGAGACCTAAAACACTAGTGCCATGTGTCAGAAGCGTGCTGAGTGTTTCCAAGTTCTGGGGGAGCATAAAATATACTTTCTGGTTTTTAAATCCCTTATAAAAGCACCTTATTTCACTTTCTTTCTCTATTTAGTTCATATGACTTTTTCCAAGTTATTTCAAATTTCCTAGCTTCTCTATAGTGTAACACCTAGTTAAATTGATAAAGTCTCCACCATCGTTTGTTCGTCCTAAGGACAGGGAAACTAATGGAAAAACCCTAAAGTTGAAGGTAAGGTGGGTTCGGGAGTCAGTTAAGTGAGGGGAAGGTGTTAGGAACCCATCACATTCCTTGTATTCAAGGGGGACCTTCTCTAGATCTAAGGTTAAGTGTGTTTTCTAAAGTTTTTCTATCTGCCTAATGCCTAAGTTTATTTTATTTATTATTTACAAAAATAGAAAATATTTTAATTATTGCTCGCCAGGTTTCTCCCTGTGCCTATGTATCCTTGGGGGAGCGAAGAGGAATCAGAGTATTGTAGTTTTTATGTGTTAGGTTAGTGTTTTTTTACAGAACATGGTGAGGTCACTCTCGAACGATAAACTTATACCTGCAAGGCGCTCACGGAGAGGCTTGGGCTAGTTTCTAGTTCGCGTTTAAGGAACCTACTTAATTTCTTTTTGAAAAGGCTCTTAGTTTAAATCATGTTAGTAAAAAAAGGTTTGAATTGGTTAGCCAATTTAACCAAAGCTAAAGGGAAGCATATTTTTGTAATTTTTTATGACTTTTAATTAAAAAAGAAAGAAACTAAATATAAAATAACCTAATTAAATATAAACTAATCTAATTCTAATAAAAACTAATTAATATCACTCTAAAAATAACCTAAAACTAAAATTAATTAAGTTATAACTAAACATAAAATAAATGAAATTGTGGTATACAGATTACACATGTCCTAACACATGTTGAGACATTGATCTCTGTATAAAAACACATGGGCATAATACACCATACTAATAGAAAACTTATCAGTCCAGAGTCATAACAGATGTTCCAACATCTTATATGATATGTTCATCAATCAAGAACAAAACTGAACAAAACATAAAGATAATAACACACAGATATGATGACCTAGTTCGGTGTACAATAACACCTACTCTTGGGGCTACCAAGCCAAGAAGGAAGTCCATTATTAATAGTATTAGTTCAAATCTAAACTCGTCCGTTTACAACTTATCACTTAATTCTTACCCAATACAACTTCTACCTAAGTTCTCCCTAAATATGAGAAATCAACATCTCTCATCATAAATCACCTCAGTGATATTTCTATCAATTACTACCAGTTTAGTCAAGACTCTTGACTAACAAACATACTTGAATTTGTTTCATAGTGTCATACCCCAAATTTACCCCATCAATTTCAATGTTTATTTTACTTGTATTTCAATATTATTACTATGTTTCCAAAGTTATAAAATTCTCTTGTTTCAATTGGTGTACTCTTGGGCCTTATTGGGGGTTTTAAATGCATAAAAGGGGTGTATTGTTTTAAAATGGACCATCAAAATATGATGGCTCATTAAGATTTTTCTTACAATTAGAAACGAGGTGTAAGAATCCAAGTTGATGGCCCAAATAATGTTTTTTTACCATAACAATAGGAGGGGCATTGTTTTGTCATCTTTACTTCAATAGCCAGATATGCCCATATCACCTTTGTTTCTGGGGGCCCTTTTGCTTCTTTTTTTGTGTGTTTTTGGAGATTTGTTAAAGATTGTTGGCCCAATTGATTTTGGAACAGAGCCCATTCGGTTTTTAGTCAACTGTTTAAGTTGTGAATTAATTAAAAGTTAATTAAATGATTTATCTTAATCAATTTTTCCTTAGTTGACTTAGTCAACCTAATTTTGACAAAAGTCAAAATTAAGGTTTCTAAAACCTTAATTGTTTACTCCCTGCGGCACCTTGTTCATCCACATCATCAGCTAAGCAAACACAAGAAACCCAAGCCCAAAAATTAGTATTTTGAAAATCAAACAAAAATGTACCAAATCTCAAACAAGTAATCAAATCCAATCGGATCAAAATTGTATCAATTATATACAAGGGTCATCCAAATTATACATCAAAACAGATTTTAATCAAAATCTAAATCAATCAATTTACATCTAAATCATTGTTATACCCCAAAATTTTCCCTCTCATTTTACCAAGATTTCTCATCACAAGACTCTTTGAACTCAAGACCAGATTAGGGTTATCCACTGCTCAAGACATCTCCTTGCACTGTTAAGCTAAATTAGGGTTTGAGTTTGCATAAGGATTTTTGGACTTCCAATGCTCAAATTGAATTTCATACATCATCTTGGATCCCTAAGATTGCCTCTACCAAGTTTCAAGCCTTGAATTAAATTTTTGCCCAGTCAATTGGACAGTTGACCTAAAAATCAGCTGTATTGGGGAAAAAGTCAACTATGGCCAATTTACAGTCAAACCTCATAAATTTTGATCCACATCAACATTCTAGGCTCCTATGAACCATTTGATCAAGTTTGGACCACAACTCCTCAAGAAATTTGATCAGATCATCAAAAGGGCAAAATGGTCATTTTTAGGGTTTTGACTGCACAAGGACAATTTCTGATTTTTCACCTAGCCAGTGACAAATTGGGTTCAAGCATGGACTCAAGGACTCAATGGCATCATCTTTACCTATTCACAAGGTTCAAAATATCTCAATTGCATTGGATTGACAGATGAATATTTCAGTCAACTGATCAAAATTTGACTGTACACAGAAAAGTCAAACTTTGACTTTTTGGTCAAAATCAAGTGCCAAGGGTCATTTTTCATCAAGATGTGTCAAAACATGAAACTTGTTCATCAAGAAACCCAATTTTGGCAAATTAGGGTTTATGATTGAAAATTTTCATAACTTAGAATTTTTCTAAGTTATGAAATTTTCTTAATTTTTCCCAACTTTTCCCAACATTTTCACCTAGATGCATTTGGATTCAAACAAAACTTCCAACATGAAAGTTGTAGTCCTCCACAATTCTACAACTTTGAATCACAAAGTTTTCTCTAAAGAATCTTGGATCTCAAGTTATAATTTTTGGAACAAGGGTCCATGAAACTTTTAACTTAGTGAAATTTTGCCCTAATCTAGGCAGGATTTTGACCTATCTTCATGACCATTTTTCACCTAGTTCCACTTGGAATCTCAAAATTCATTTCAAAGATGGATTGTAGAGAATGTTGCAAGATTTCCAAAATGTCCAAGAACTCTCCAAACTCATTTGTGTTTAGGGAGAATCGAAGGCTTGAAGTTGGCAAAAACTCACTTTTGATCCATGGCATGTTCATATTGATACAAGTTGCAAACTCTAATCGGCCTTGTTATTACTTGATTACAGGCCCCAAAACCCTTCCATACTCAATAATTAAATTCAAATCCATTGGTCTAAGGCTTTGTTTTGGTCATTAGAGGATTGCACACAAGATTAATCCTTAAATAGAAAAAGGCAACTTTGTCATTTTTGTCAAAATTGCTTTATGCCAAACCACATCCCTTGAGAATTGAACCATATCTTGTACAGAAAATCAAATCCACAAGCTTGAGGGGCCAATAGCATAGTGTGCAAGCTGATAGATAGCCTGTACAGGTCTGTCTTGCATCATGGTTCACTTTTGCTTCATATACAAGAAACTTGTCAAATACACTAGAACTTGAACATCAGATAGAACCAACTCTTGCAAGATTTTGAGACAAGTTTCACACATTGTATTGAACCTAAAACACGAGCCTTTGAGTCCTGAAACCCCCCATAGCACCAAATCACCTTCCATTTCCAAAATAGGGCAGCTTCTGCATCTTGAGTTCTACCTCACAAGTTGCTCGTGCGTTTTGCCCCAAACCTGTTCAAACACCTTCCATACAACCTATCCAAGCTATCCCAACCCTTAAACACTGACTGTAACTCCATTTGCAAGGTTTACCATTTTTTATTTCAACTTGTGCAGGTTGAGTTCTACAGGCTTGTTCAAGCACATTCAAGGAAAACTAGGCATTGAGGAAGGTCAGAGGAAGTTCAAGCAAGCTCCCAAACACCTCAGGCCTCACTGAAAAGGTCCACATTGCCATACACGATCTCAACTGAAACAGGTTTTTATCAACTTCATATCTCTCTATTTAGGAATCATTAGGCTTAGGTTTGTGAATAAAAAATGTAGTATTCATAGCCATGAAGCTGTACATATGCTCAGTTTTCATTTAAATTAAACGTGTTAAGAGAATTTGATCCATGAACTTCCTGAAAAAAATTAGGTTAGGATTTAGGGCCAGAGAAATTCTCTCTGGTCTTTGAGAGTTAGAATGATTTCTTTATATGTTTGGATTCATCTTGAAAAATGCTACAACTTTGATGTTATGAGTTTTGGCATTAGAGCACGTATGCAGGATCTGGAAATTTGTACAGGGCACGCGCATTTTTGGACAAAAGGTTGAAGATGAAGTTTGAAACTGGGCTGGGCCTGTGTTTCTCACTTTTTTCAACCCCTGCTTTACTGACTGCACCCCCCTGGCCCATTTCTTCATATTTTTATATTTTTGCATTTATTTCTCATTTCTGATTTTATTTTACATTTTGTAAACATAAAAAATGCCAAAAATATTTTTATAAAATTTCACATTTTATTTTAGTATTTTAATTTTATTTTTTTTCAACATGAAAATAATTATTAATTAATACATGCTTTTATTTAATGAAAACTTGAAAATAAAACATAAAAATATTGTACCTTTATTTTTTATCATTTATACTTAAATAATATTCTTTCTAAATATATTTTATTTTTGTATATACATTATTTTATTTTATTGTACATAAAAAAAATATATGATATATATTTACTTTCTTAAAAGAAAATTAGGGTTTTTGCCCTTAATAAAAAAATAATCTTTTTATTTCTTTTTTTTACATTAAATATTATATTTTTACATACATAAAAATAAACAAAAACATTTTTTGCATATTCATAATATTTTGCATATTTGTTTAATTTATTTATTTAAATATTGTTCATTTATTATTTGTACCAATTATTCAATTTGGATGTAATAGTAAATATTAGGGTTTTATTTTCTTGCAAATATTCTCCATTCAAAAATTGTATCCCCCTCCCCATATCAAATGTTGTAATAGTGTAGATTCATTTTACGCACCTTATACTGTTAAATATGCCATGCTAGAGATTATGGTTTGTATGCAAAAATCCAAAATCAAACAAATAGCTTGACTGATACAAAGACAAAAAACATGTAAATTGACAACAGAATGCACACTTGCACCCCTAGGGTTTCATTCACTTGTTGCCTTTAAAATTGGCCATGTTATGCATGTTGAGTATCTTGGCAAAACAAAAAGCAAAACAAAAAGATCATAGTCCCTCGATGACGCTATCTTGGTTGCCTATACGAAATGATCTAGTCCCTCAAAAAATTGCCAAAGATACTTAGCACAATTGCTATCATGATCAATATGATGACCCGCGCCTGTCCCGTTTAACATCCAAATACAAGGTTGTTTATCAAATACAATGGTAAAACAACATTGTCAAAAGGGTTAAAAACGTATAGGAAAGATCTTTGAGTAAAATAGGGTAGACAACTCTTAGTTACTTGATCAAAACTTGCAAAAACATCTTTTCTATTTTCAAACACACCTCACAACACAATTTCAAAACATTTCCCAAATCAAACTTTCAAAACATTGAAATATCTTTTCAAAAGACAAACACCTTTGTATATATTCAAACAAGAATCATTACAAAGGTTGCCACAATGATGGCCTCTTTTCAAAACATCTTTCAAAACCACACACAAAGCACCATTTCAAACAATTGAAAAGCAAAAGCAAGTGATCTAAACAAATAACTAAGAGCCCATGGAAAACCATGGATGAAAAGGGTGCTAGCACCTTCCCTTTTCATAATCTACCCCCCGAACCCAAGAAAACATCTCAAAGGTCTTTCCTGTGCTTTTTTACCTTTCCTTTGGATAAAATAAAAAGTCGGTGGTGACTCTTGCTAAACTGAAACATTTGCAAACACAAACACAAAACCTCAAGTCAGTTCTCCCACCGTATCACAGAACTGGCGACTATACTGGGGAGTTATCTTAAAAGTGGAGTAACCTTAGGGTTTAGATCACCTTTTACATTATTATCTTGTTTCCTTTGATTGCTTTACATTTGGTTCTCTTGTTTGGGTTTGAATCCTCCACCCGGATTTTTGGGAAACATTCATAGGTAAATAGCAATACCTTGTGGAAACTGTGCGGCGTATACCGACATGGTTGAAGCAATAGCTATATTAGTGCGACATATTTGTGGGTACCGGTAGCCTTTGAGTTAATCAAAGAGAATACGGGGCCGCTGAGTGATGTCATGAAGCACTAATGAACTCTTAGAACCTTTACTTGACCATCTTGGCCTTTTTAGGGGTAGTGAGATGACTGACTTTGGTGCAGTCCGAAGTTGGTAGATACTCGATACTACACTCATTGAGGGTTGTTTTTATTGGAATATTTCGGTCGCCAGTTAAGTGGATAAACTGAAACAATGAACACAAAAAATAATCCAGTGATATTGAGCTCCTTAGAACCCGATTACTATTTATAGGACAGGTTGAGCCAACTAACTTCAAGAGGGTACTTACCTATGAAACCCCATGCAAGCCTGAAACTTGGATCTTGTGTGACTTGCTTGTACATATACTTATGCATACATCATGAACAGCATAAAGCATCATTTGCATCCACTAACCATTTCAAGGGTTTGGATCTTCATCTTTGTTCCTGTTTTGTAGGTTATGGAATCACTCCGCAGAAAAACAATTCAGGTCAACCTTGTGAGAATCCCTCCTCTACTCAAGGAGCTTACTTCCAAGATTCCAGAGAATTCTCCCTTCATTGAAAGACATGGTAGACTTCTCAGCTTGGTCAACTCCAACATTGAAGAAGACATGGTGAAAGTTCTCTTCCAGTTCTTTGACCCCCTACACCATTGTTTCACATTTCCTGATTACCAACTAGTGCCTACTTTAGAGGAATTTTCTCAACTCCTGAGGATTCCTATTCTCCATCAACTACCCTACAACGGTACGGAAACAGAACCAAATCCTGAAGATGTTGCTCAAGCCTTACACTTGCAACCATCTGATATCAAAGGTCATTGGGAAACCAGAAGTGGTGTCAAGGGTTTCTTGGCAAAGTTTTTGTTTGAGAAGGCACAAGACTGTTGGAATTTTCTAGATCTGCAAGCTTTTAAGGAGATTGTATCACTTCTCATCTATGAGTTGGTCTTGTTCCCAAACCCTGATCAGCTTATAGATGTGAATGCTGTCAAGATTTTCATATCTCGGAATCTTGTGCCTACATTGCTTGGGGATGTCCTCCACTCATTTTACACATGAACAATGAGGAAAAGAGGTGTTCTCATGTGTTGTACTCCTCTTCAAGCAATGTGGTTTATTTCTCACCTTCCCCAATCATTCTTGAAGAATGAACAAGGCTTGAGGTGGTCGCAATAATTGATGACTCTTACACATTATGATGTTCATTGGTGTTCTCGGTCCAGAGAAAATGTCATCATCATTGATCGTTGTGGGGAATTCCCTAATGTCACACTACTTGGCATTAAAGGAGGCATTACCTACAACCCCTGTTTAGCTCTGAGACAATTTGGGTATGCCCGGAGGGATGGCCCTCATGACATGCTGATTCCAGACGTGGTTTTTGACTTCGACAACGACGCTCAAGGACTTCGACAAAGGTTTATCCGAGCTTGGAGGATGCCCAAAAAAGTGGATAGTAAGACCCTGGGACACAAGAATTCCATCCCCCTTGAGCCTTACCTCAAGTGGGTACGAACCCGCGCCCAGAGTCTTATGATGCCTTACCCCTACATTCTGCCTGTGATCAAAGAGCCTGTTATGGAAGGAGAGGTTTCATACACCCTCCTACATCCTGACATGCCAACATCATTGGAAGAATTGCAAAAGAGTTGGATACAGCTCAAGGAAGAACGAAATACTTTTGAAGCAAGCTTCTACGCCAGTGAGAAGAAGGTTTTGGAGCTTACCCGTCGACTCCATGAAGAGCGGACTCTCAACACCTACATCGCGCCAAAGAGGATGTGCAACGTCTTTTTACATTAGAATTTTGTAATATTTTTTCCCATGGGGCATTTATTTACTAACAAATTTCTTCTTATTAATATGACGTGTGTTCTTTTTGTTTGCAACAAATTTGAATTTCTGAACCCTTGAATGCATTACATGAATACATATCATTCATCATATGCATAAACAGGTCTTCACACCAGGTTTCCTTATCTCTCTACTGTTTATTTCAGCAAGATGGATATAGAGTAGACGGTCAAAGATCTACAAGCACCGAATTCGCAGTTCCAACAACTCCTCATGACCTTGGCAAAGGGTCAAGAGGACCTTAAAGAACTGTTGGAAAAGGAAAAGGAAAAAGAAAAAGAGAAAAAGAAGAATAAAAGAGTTGGTGTGGCCACTTTGGGTAGAAGATTTGAAGGTCAGACTAGAAGGGTCCTTGATTTCCCCTCATCATCTGAAGAAGGGGCGGGAAAGGGAGATGCATTGCAACCTGAGTCTGAGGAAGAGGAAGAAGAAGAGGACGAAGATTATTCTGAGCAGCAGTATCCGCCTGCAGATGACAAGTATAAGAATCTGGAGGAGCGTCTGGCCGCCATGGAGGTACAAAGAGTACCTGGGCTGGATTTCAAAGAGCTAGGGTTAGTTGCTGGGATTGTGATTCCCCCTAAATTCAAGGTGCCTACATTTGCTAAATACGATGGTATGTCTTGTCCGAAGATACATCTGCGATCTTACATCATAAAGATCCAACCTCATTCTTCTGATAAGGATCTATGGGTCCACTTTTTTCAAGATAGTTTGTCGGGTATGCAATTGGATTGGTTCTACCAACTTGAAAGATCTAATGTACATAACTGGGAGGACTTGGCTGCTGCCTTCTACAGACAATACCAATATAATGCAGACTTAGCACCTACTCGTACTCAACTGCAGAGTATGGGTATGGTCTCTAATGAAGGCTTTAAGGAGTATGCCCATAAATGGAGGGACTTGGCTGGAAGAGTGCGGCCACCATTGTCTGAAAGAGAGTTGGTTAATATGTTTTTAGGGACGCTGTCTGGTCCATTCTTTAATCACCTGATAGGGATTTCATCGACAGGGTTCACTGAATTAATTCTGACTAGTGAACGAGTTGAAGCTGGCATCAAGAGTGGTAAGATTCAAAAAGATACATCTGCTTCTACCGCTGTCAAAAAACCTTTTCTAGCTAAGAAGGAGGTGTCAGCTATTTATTCTCAAAAAGGTCAAGTAGAGCGCCAGTCAACGGTGGGGGCTGTAATGATCCAAAAGACTGCAGCTGATCAACCTAGGAATGATCAACCAAGAACCAACCAGCAAAGAGGAGGAAGGCCTGCTAGGCAGTTCACCAAAATAAACATGACGCCTGCCCAGGTCCTCCCCCATCTCTTGAAGCTGAACCTTGCAACCTTGAGAGATCCGCCACAAAATCCGAATACAACTTATCCTTTATATCATGCCAATGCTAAATGTGCTTACCATTCCGACGACATAGGGCACGACACCAACAACTGTTGGGCCCTAAAAAACAAGATCCAAGATTTAATAGATGGCAAGGAGGTAGAGTTTGACGCACCTGAAAAACCTAATGTGATATCCGCTCCAATGCCAAAACATGGTCATAATGTCCATGCTATTGTGGAAGATCTCTATGTTGCTGCTGTTGAAGACTTAATGACTCCATTGCTAATGATCAATTTGAATCTGTTGAAAACCGGGATTTTCCCAGGTTGTGAAAAAGATTGTTACCTTTGTTCGACCTTGCAATCCGACTGCCCGTTATTGAAGTTAGGCATCCAACGCCTAATGGATAATCAAGAGATCCTATTTCAGAAAACTCCTGTTACTCTTGTTACTCCTGTTACTCCAATCAATGATGTTGCTATATTCACCATTTCCGACAATCTTTCCAAGGTCTCCAAAAGACCTGTTAAGATTACACCCGATCCAAAGTTTGTACCGCTGAAGATTACTATGCCGGGGCCTATCCCATACAAGTCCAACAAGACAATACCGTGGAATTATTGGGGAGAGATCTTCTACCATGGTGTTAAACATATCGAATCAGTTGAAGAAAGTTCCGATGAAGAAACTCCTGACATAGGAAATATTGCGGGGACAAGTAAGATCACTCGTAGCGGAAGAATATTCTCTCCGGAGATTGCTCCCTCAAGGGAATTATTCGGACCCTCAAGTGCTCCTGTTCCAGTCAAGATATCTGTGCAAAGTCCAGTTATTGAAGAAATTGTTACTCCCGAAGTTGTACCCTCTGCTGTTACTGCTGATAAAGGTAAGGGGATCCAAGAAGCGCCCGTCAGGACGAGGGCTCAGACTTTGGTTATCCCCGAGACCACCGAAAAGGAAATGGAGGAGATTTTAAAGATAATTAAGAAAAGCGACTATGATGTCGTAGAGCAGCTGGGGAAAACCCCTTCAAAAATCTCTATGCTGGCTCTATTGCTTTGCTCCGAGGCTCATGCCAAAGCCTTGATCAAATTCCTAAACACAGCGCACGTGCCTCAAGAAACTTTTGCGGATCAATTTCAAGAGTGTGTAGCTAGCCTTACCGCCGACAATGGTCTTGGATTCTCTGATGCCGATCTAACACCTAAGGTAAGAAAGCATAATGATGCACTGTATGTCTCAGTAGAGTGCAGAGGGACCACTCTTTCTCACGTTCTGGTTGATACCGGGTCGTCTTTAAATGTCCTACCGAAGAAAGCATTAGACAGATTGGACTGTGAGGGTTTGACCCTAAAGCCCAGTAATATCATAGTTAGAGCCTTTGACAGTTCTAAGCGTATGGTCCACGGGGAGGTGGACATCCCAATTAAAGTGGGTACGGAAACTTTCAACTCCACATTTTACGTCATGGACATCCGTCCCTCCTACTCATGCTTGTTAGGAAGACCCTGGATTCATTACGCTGGGGCAGTCACTTCTTCTCTACACCAAATGCTCAAATACCCAGTCCAGGGTAAAATCATAACAGTTCATGGTGAGGAGGAGTATATGATAAGTCATCTTAACTCTTTCCGCTACGTGGAGTTAGATGGTGAATTCATAGAAACACCTTTCCAATACTTTGAAGATGTTTCTCCTGAAGTTGCGGTAGCTAAAATAATGACTGTTGCGCCCATCATTACCAAACCTGTGTCTCGGATGTCATCCCTTAAAGATGCGGAGGCTATGATCAAGGAAGGAGGAAGCACAATATGGGTTCAACTGCCAGATTTTCCTTACAAGACAGATAAGTATGGATTGGGTTTCACTGCTGCTAGTCAGAAAGTTATACGTCGCTCCCGGGCTGGAGGACCACCATTGAAAATCACTCATCATGGAGTTCATGCTTTAGAGGATGATAAAGAAGGAAGCAATTTTGAAGACTGGATCTTTCCAACAGAGGACTAAACAACTGGGAGGCGGAAGACTTCATTCCCATTACTTTCATCAATCAGTAATTTATCTTTTGAACATTTCATGTTGGTCTGTAATAATTTTAAAACAATTCGTACACTTTTTTCCTTATGCCTTACCCGGGGCATATAGGTCCATTTGTAAGGGTTTTGATTCTTCATTTTCATATGCCATTTTTAATGAATCATGGACGTTTTCATATATAAACTTTTATGTTCATTTTATTTCTTTTTACATTTTATTTGTTTAAAGGTGGCTATCCCTTACACACACCCACACTCACAAAATGCAGGTACCCATCCGCTCCGGATTCCATGGGTAACAATTCTGCTATGGCCTTCAGTGACTCTGAAGATCTGGTCAATCATGCCGAATACGAAGGTGATGAAGACTGTGAAGTGCCTGGAGAGTTAGCTAGATTGCTGCAACAGGAAGAAAGGACTACTTTACCTCATGAGGAGTTGTTAGAGACTATCAACTTGGGAACAAATGAAGACAAAAAATAGGTTAAAATGGGTGCCAACCTAGAACCAAATGTCAAGGAGCGCTTAATTCAGCTGTTGAATGAGTATGTTGAGATCTTTGCCTGGTCCTACGAAGACATGCCAGGTCTTGATACAGATATTGTGGTTCACTGTCTCCCTACAAGAGAAGATTGTCCACCAATCAAACAGAAAGTCCGCCGGATGAGGCCCGACATGTCCGAAAAGAGCAAAGCTGAAGTGATGAAGCAGTTCAATGCTGGCTTTCTTGCTGTTACTTCCTATCCACAATAGGTTGCTAACGATGTGCCCGTGCCTAAGAAGGACGGCAAGGTCAGAATGTGCCTGGACTACATAGACTTAAATAGGGCTAGCCCTAAAGATGACTTTCCACTACCTCACATTGACATCTTGGTTGACAATACAACTCAACATAAGGTATTCTCTTTCATGGAAGGATTTTCAGGGTACAACCAGATCAAAATGGCCCCCGAAGACATGGAGAAGACTACTTTTGTTACGCAGTGGGGTACCTTCTGCTATAAAGTGATGCCATTCGGACTGAAGAATGCCGGGGCAACCTATCAGCGAGCCATGGTAGCTTTGTTTCATGACATGATACATAATGAGATTGAAGTCTACGTAGACGACATGATTGCCCGTTTACAGACAGAAGAAGAACACCTCAACCATCTGCAGAAGTTGTTAGTCAGGTTGAAGGAATACAAACTTAGACTGAACCCTAGCAAGTGCACTTTCGGAGTCAGGTCCGGTAAACTCTTGGGATTCATCGTCAGCAACAAAGGCATTGAGGTCGATCCTGCCAAAGTCAAAGCCATACAAGAAATGCCTACCCCTCGCACTGAGAAGGAGGTTAGAGGTTTCTTGGGACGCTTAAACTACATTGCAAGGTTCATTTCTCACCTAACATCTACCTGTGAACCAATCCTCAAGCTACTGAAGAAAGATCAGGTGGTTGAATGGAATGATGACTGTCAAGTTGCTTTCGATAAAATCAAAGAGTATTTGCTGGAACCTCCTATCTTGATGCCACCCGTTGAAGGAAGGCCTTTAATCATGTATCTGACTGTCCTGGAGAATTCAATGGGGTGCGTGTTGGGCCAACATGACGAGTCTGGCCGAAAAGAGCATGCCATTTATTACCTTAGCAAAACGTTTACTGACTGTGATACTCGCTACTCACTGCTCGAGAAAACTTGTTGCACTTCGGTATGGGCTGATCGCCGGCTAAGGCAGTATATGTTGACACATAACACTTTGTTGATCTCTAAGATGGATCCGATCAAGTACATCTTCGAGAAGCCTGCTTTATCTGGAAGAATAGCTATATGGCAAATGATCCTCACCGAATATGACATACAGTACATGACCCAGAAAGCTATAAAGGGAAGTGTGCTAGCCGATCATCTGGCCCATCAAGCCATTGAAGATTACCAATCTATGAGGTTCGACTTCCCCGACGAGGATATCATGACTTTGAGCAACATTGAAGAAAACAGACCGTATGACGGACCTGAACAAGGATCCCGATGGACTCTGTACTTTGATGGTGCCTCCAACGCACTTGAGAACGGTATCGGTGCGATACTTATATCTCCAGAAGGTTTCCATACACCTTTCACCGCCAGACTCTGCTTCAGTTGCACCAACAACATGGCCGAGTATGAAGCTTGTATCTTTGGTCTCAAGGCT
The DNA here is from genome assembly GCA_948472305.1 of Vicia faba. Taxonomy (NCBI): domain Eukaryota; kingdom Viridiplantae; phylum Streptophyta; class Magnoliopsida; order Fabales; family Fabaceae; genus Vicia; species Vicia faba. Next base: position 997,603,879 of record OX451738.1, read on the forward strand.
TTTATTGACTTAGGAATCAAATCTTTGATCGTATTAGAGGACTTAGCTTTGGTAATCAGTCAAATCAAAGGAGAGTGGGATACTAAACACCCTAACATCATCCCTTACAAAGAACATGTCCTGACATTGTTACCACACTTTGAGCAGATTACCTTCGAGCACTTCCCGCGAGAAGAGAATCAGCTAGCAGATGCGCTAGCAACAATGTCCTTCATGTTTAAACTTAATTGGGATAATGAGGCACCTCAAATCACCGTCGAACGAATGGAAGAACCTGCACATTGTCACGAGATTAACACCGAAGAAGTGGTGGACCGACCGTGGTTTCATGACGTCAAAAGGTATCTCGAAGCACAGGAATACCCTGAAGGAGCTTCAGTCAACGACAAAAAGTTATTAAGGAGATTTACGGCCAAGTTTCTGAGCAATGGTATCTTATACAAGCGCAATCTTGATTGTGTCCTACTCCGGTGTGTGGACAAGGTTGAAGCTGAGCAGATCATGGTTGAACTACATAATGGCACCTTTGGCACCCACTCAAGTGGTCATATGATGGCTAAGAAGATTCTACGGGCAGGCTATTACTGGTCTACTATGGAAGCTGATGGTCATCAACATTCTCGTAATTGTCACAAATGCCAAATCTATGCTGACAAAGTACATATTCCTCCAGTTCCTCTCAATGTCCTAACAGCTCCTTGGCCATTCGCGATGTGGGGAATCGACATGATTGGAGAGATCAAGCCTACAGCATCCAATTGACACTGTTTCATCCTGGTGGCCATTGATTACTTTACCAAGTGGGTCGAAGCAGCTTCCTTCGCCTCCGTTACAAAGAATGTGGTTGCCCGCTTCATCAAGCAGAACCTCATATTCCGGTATGGTATCCCCGACAGAATCATCACGGACAATGGTACAAATTTGAACAACACTATGATCACCGCTCTTTGTGAGTAGTTCAAGATTCGACATCACAATTCATCTCCCTATCGGCCTAAGATGATCGGTGTTGTCGAAGCTGCGAACAAAAATATCAAGAAGATCATTCAAAAGATGACAGTCACCTACAAGGACTGGCATGAGATGTTACCGTTTGCTTTGCACGGGTATCGTACTACGGCACGCACTTCAACTGGGGAAACCCCCTTTTCTTTGGTATACGGCATGAAGGTTGTTTTACCTATCGAGGTTCAGATTCCCTCCTTGAGAATCATGAAAGATGCTGGTTTGAGTGAAGACGATTGGATTCAGACCCAGCTTGATCAACTTAACTTGATTGATGAAAAGCGACTTACTGCTGTTTGCCATGGTCAGGCGAATCAAAAACGTATGATCAAGGCTTTCAACAAGAAAGTCAAGAGACAAGTATATGAAGTCGGGGACCTTGTAATCAAGCGGATCATCTTGCCGCAAAGTGATCCCAGGGGCAAATGGACTCCTACTTATGAAGGACCATTTGTGATCAAAAACATCTTTTCTGGTGGGGAAATGATTTTGACCACCATGGACGGCGACGACCTGCCGCACCCTGTGAACGCAGACGTAGTAAAAAGATACTACGCATAAATGACCCGACAAGTTGAAAACCCGAAAGGGAGACTTGGGCAAAAATGGGAATCCCGGTGAATCGAAAACCTGAAAGGGCGGTTCAGGCAAAAATTAGGGATAAACAAAACAAATATGTACACCCGGAAAGTTGAAAACCCGAAAGGGGCGACTTGGGCAAAAAAGGGTTTCCCGGTGGATCAAAAACCCGAAAGGGCGGTCCAGGAAAAAGTTAGGGAATTAAAGCGTATGACTATGTCTCGTCGGATCACTTTGAGGACAATCTCTTCACAGACAAGCTCCAGGTTTCCGATCAATCCAATCATCTGCAAACGAAGCAACGAATGGACAAGATACTCAGAGTTATGAAGGATATAGCAGAATGGGAACCCCATGGAATTATTACACATAGCCATCTTTCTTTATATAAATTTTTTCTCAATTTTATGACAATATTCTCTTACTAGGATGTATGTCTCCTTTGTACAAAATAGTTACACAAAGTTAATACAAAGATACTTCAAAGTGCAGAAAATTGTTTGCCTTTCTTTTCTTTTTTATACTTGTGTTTTTTTTGAAAACGTCCAATGATTTATTAAATGATCATATGCATTTGAATATAATCACTGCTTACTAAATGAAACGAAATGAGAAAGAATAATTACTGATAGGATGAAAGTATAGGAAGATATCTTTAGGCTATTCCAGGAGGAGTCCCCTACAGCACATCATCCATATCCCCAACGGAGTTAAGTCTCAAAAATCCCCATCAGAGTTGAGTTTTCAAACTCCCAATCCCCAGCGGAGCAAAACTTTTGTAAGTGCCCTGGCTGGAGAGTTGGCTTCATTTGTAAAACAAATAAGAAAGCAAGTTTACCCATATTCCCTCTGTTGTTTTAATATGTTGGGTTGAAGAAGTTCAACATCTGGACCAACATGTTATGTAAGATGTCACAACATCAGCATATGACATCGCGCCTGAAATTAAGTACTAATTAAGTAACTATGTTATATGTTGAATGTTTGTAGTAGCTGTGACTTGTAACCTAACTATTCTAAGTGATCTAAATTATGAAAGAGGTTATTTGTTGTGTTGAAGAAGTTCAACATCTAGGACAACATGTTAGATGTAATGTCATGACATCTGACTTGACATCACGTCAACAGAATTGATAATTCAGTTACAGTTCTGGTACTTAAATACTCTGAGAATATATGTGGCGTTTCTTATGGAGAATCTGAAGATCAATCAAGAATCAATCAGAATATTTGAAGAAAATACTGTTTCTAAATATGGAGATATTTTAGGAACTAGAAGATTGAAGACCTTGATTATAGCAGAAGTTTGCTGCTGAGTTGTAACAGCAAGGAGAAAAGCTTGCTGAGATTTTTGAAGGCCCAAATCCAGTTGGGTAATAGGTTATAAATAGCAGATTGTAACCTAGGGTTTGCAAGCCTCACATAATGTAACATTGGGGGTGTTTTGTTAGGTAAACATGTCGGTCTGTGGCAAGGTTACCATGTGTGTAACTCGATACCTGTAGGTAAGGGTGTGAGTGTTCTTGGACGAAGCTATGAAGCAAGTCTAAGTATTTCTGCATTACTTCATATACATTGTAATGTAGGAAATCAAGTGGGAGGGCTCTGCTTCTTGAGTAGGAGTAAGACTTCTGTTGCTGCGGCAATAGGAATGGAAACTGGTAGGTTTCTATCTAGGAGTTCCTAGGTATAGGTTGCACTGGGTAGATGATTAAGTGAAGGATGGGAACTTGTGAAGTTTAGTCCTGAATTAATATTGCTGATAGTGGATCTTCTTCCTGGCTTGGTATGCCCCCAGAGTAGGTGTGTTTCACCGAACTGGGTCAACAACTGATTTGTGTTTTTACCTTCAACACTTTATAATTCTGTCTGTTATATATCAAGGTAAAACTGTAATGTTGTAACAGATGATGTCTCAGAACATGTTAAGACATCATGCTGATATCTGTGCAGAAGAAACAGAACTGTGAAGGTTGTTCACTCTCTGCTGATCATGTGTAACAGATGAACAGAACTAGGTACATCGTTGTTCTATCCTCTGCACCTTCAAAGTATATCTGGCACAGCTTGGTTAAACTGTGCTTCTGTTTCTCTTCAGTACTGAATCACAAAAATTGGGTATCTACCTTGCAGTGTATGTATTATGTCATATCAGATGTCTAGACATTGAGTATAACATCTGAATTCTGGCATACACCAGAATTTCAATTGGTATCAGAGCAGGCATCCTGTTCTGTTTCTGGATGAGATCCATGGGTGATACTTTCTGGTATCTGCAAGGTCAATCTTAGTACTGGAGATTGTAACCTGGAAAGGTTTGTTATTTCCCTGAATGATCCCTTAAAGTGGGAGGATGGACTATTCATGACAAGAACTGTGTGTACCTGTCTTTGTGATTGGCATTTGGCCTGGTTGTGTGGTAGCTGCTCCAGGTTTGATTTATTTTCAAACCTAGGATTTGTGTACGCCTAAAGTGTGTGTGCAAAGATTGAGCTGTATTATGTTCTTCCGCTGTGTAATACCTGGCAAAACTCAAGCTCTAATGTGTTTCCCCTCTTGTGGATTGAAGGCTACTGTATTCAAGAATTCAACATAAGCTATTGAAGATGTCACAGATACTTGAGTCCTCTCAAGTCCACTCATGAAGACGTTCTTCGTTCAGAATGTATGCAGCTACTAGTTGAAGAGCATATGTTTTGGGTGTCAAACAAAGGGATACTTTTGTTTGGGACCTACTCCTGACCTGGAAGAGGAGACATCTGTGTGTGCAAAGTTGACAATGGTAGAGCTAACTATGTCTGTGTGCTCCCGAAGGTTACTTTTAGGAGTCAGAACTCTAGAAGTGAAGCTGGTTGAGATGTGACATTGATCAGGGCTGAGCAGTTGTTTCCTGGAGTACTATGGTGTGTAGAAAGACAAGCTCATTGGTTAATAAAAGTCAATAATGGTGCAGCATTATCGCTCCCTCAGAGAAGTAGTTTGGAATCATGAGTCTTGTCATTTAAACATCATGATTAGAAGTAGAAGATCTTTCAAGATGTGAGAATTTGAAGACTCAGAATTTGGTTAAGGTAGTATGTTCTGGCAATACATATCTGCTCTGAAGGTCAGCTGAAGTCTGATTGGTGTGATTGAAGTATGAACAGGTATAACTCTTGGAGTTACTTGACTATGGTAGGAATGTCATATGTCATGTCGAGACATTTGTGTACACTGCATGGATATTTTGTGTGAAGCTTCCAGGATTGGTAGTTTGAGGGGGAGATTTGGTTAACCTCCTCACATTAGTTCAGCTTGGTGTTTAGCTGGCTGTTGACCTATGTCACATGGGTTCTGGGTGTTGTATGACATATTTGCAAGGAAGGATTCATCTCTCTCATTCCTAACGATGAATTTGATCTGGTAGGAGTTTCAAATCTGTTAAGGTAAGTAGAGTTTGTTCAGAGAACCTAGATATCTCAACTCTTTGGTGCTTGCAAGAAGAAGATATTAACACACGAAGAGTATGTCAAAGTATTCAAATGGTGAAAGTATCTTACAGGATAATGGGAAGGATTTATGATCAATTGCTATTCGTGACAAGTACAAGCATTTAATTGATTATCCTTGGAGTTCAAGATAACTGAAGTTCTTAAAGATGTGGGAACATTCCTTCTTTTAGACCCTGTGAAGAATCACAGGAAGAGTGATGCTTTAGAGCTGTCTCTTTGGTGACAACAAAAACATTTGATCCTTGAAAAGGTTTCCTGGAAACGTGTTCAGACTCGAAGCTACAAGAAGAAGAAGACATCATAATCTTGATAATGGTTACTTGGATCAGTCTGGTTCTGATCTAGGTAAGGAAGTACATTAGAGAAGGAGCTGAATTCAACAACTAGATGTTATAACATAATGTTGTGACATTTGGTTCAACATCAGATTCTTGGTTGGTGAAGTGGCACATCATAAGTTGAAGGTTGGATACTTCAAAAAGATCGTCTCTTTGCAGCTCTTTGGAGTTGTTGGGTGGAGAAGATGTTACATGTTCCTGTCTTAGTGTATCTAAGCCTTTTGTGATAACTTGTAGCTTGAAGCTCAAATGTCAATTGGAAGATCAGAGTATCTTTGGGAGAAGTCTGATAAACATGGAGAAGTCAAAAGGTGGCATTTGATTTTTTTTCATATGAGGATTCATGAAGTGGCATTTGATCTATCTCAGCAGTGAATTCAGAGAATCAAGATAATCAACATGTGGCAGCTGATGAGAATGTTTGATTCAGAGTATGAATGCGTTCAACCAATATTGTTGAACAGAGGGTGCGCTCTTGAAGACATGAAGATGCGTCTTATGTTTACCATTCATCAAGGGGTCTTATTTACTTTGAATCGGAAGTTGTCTTGAAGGTCCAACTGAGTATTGAATGTGACCTACTTGTTTCCATGAGGAAAAGTGATTGTCCCTAACAGGGGGAGTATTGGTTTGTACGAAAGGTCTTCATCAAACTCGTAGGATATAAAGTGTGGCACCTTATTAACTATTGGGATGATGTGTTCAAGATTGAAGAGGACTATGTCTGACCGAATGTCATCACATTGGCTAATGACATTGTTCCTAATTTCCTCTAAAACTACAGACAGGAGGAAAATTGGATGAAGTGTGGATTATCATCAATAAACCCATGTGTGTACAGCTGTATGACTACATAGGATTTGAGCATGTTTTCATCTGCTAAGAAAACAGGGCGGTTGTGTCTCATTATGGAGCAGTTTAGTGAGCTGGAATGTTTAGATGATAACTTGTCATCTAATAAAGGTATTATATAACTGAGGCAGAGTGTAATATGCCAACGATGTTCCTTGGATAAGGGATCCTAAGACAAGTACTTAAAAGGAGTAGTCGGTTCTAAAAGACAAATGTCTGTTTTAAAAAGGGCAAGACATACTTCATCCTGACAATGGTCAAAGGGTCAAACCCAAGGGTAGGTACCTGCATTAAAACCAGTCCTAGGGTACTGAAACTGTCAGAGTAAAGTACCAAGATCGTTACTATCTATGCCAAAATTGCATTATTTATGAAGACTCTCTCTATTATTTCTCTTCATCAGAGGGTTTCAGCAATATGAAGTTTGTTAGCATCTGGGAAAATTGTGCATGGGTATGGATCTGTATGGGCAGTCTTTGTCAAATTCTGGCCAAAAAGGGGGAGAAAGATAGGGACCCAGTCTCAGGCGAGACTCAGGTGAAAGCAACAGACGACAATGTCCAGCGAGACTCAGGTGAAAGCAACATGATCCCTAAGTAAGTGACTTTGTTTGTGTCTTGTGTTCTGAGTTAAGAGGATAGTTGTGACTTGTGATCTGAGTTACATGATCACAAGTAATCAGTATCAAGATTATCAACAATAATCTTGAGAAAAGAAATCCTCTTGGGCCATCGATGGCTTGGAGTGGCTCACAGTTGAGGGATAGAGGTTTGTTGTTTGCTCAAAGGACATCAGCCTCTACAAAGAAGATGTTGGACAAGATGTTGTAACATCTCAACTGTGTTGTGGCCTGGTCCCAAAATACAACTTGCACTTATTTGTTTTAGCCAAAATTTGCCAAAGGGGGAGATTGTAAGTGCCCTGGCTGGAGAGTTGGCTTCATTTGTAAAACAAATAAGAAAGCAAGTTTACCCATATTCCCTCTGTTGTTTTAATATGTTGGGTTGAAGAAGTTCAACATCTGGACCAACATGTTATGTAAGATGTCACAACATCAGCATATGACATTGCGCCTGAAATTAAGTACTAATTAAGTAACTATGTTATATGTTGAATGTTTGTAACAGCTGTGACTTGTAACCTAACTATTCTAAGTGATCTAAATTATGAAAGAGGTTATTTGTTGTGTTGAAGAAGTTCAACATCTAGGACAACATGTTAGATGTAATGTCATGACATCTGACTTGACATCACGTCAACAGAATTGATAATTCAGTTACAGTTCTGGTACTTAAATACTCTGAGAATATATGTGGCGTTTCTTATGGAGAATCTGAAGATCAATCAAGAATCAATCAGAATATTTGAAGAAAATACTGTTTCTAAATATGGAGATATTTTAGGAACTAGAAGATTGAAGACCTTGATTATAGCAGAAGTTTGCTGCTGAGTTGTAACAGCAAGGAGAAAAGCTTGCTGAGATTTTTGAAGGCCCAAATCCAGTTGGGTAATAGGTTATAAATAGCAGATTGTAACCTAGGGTTTGCAAGCCTCACATAATGTAACATTGAGGGTGTTTTGTTAGGTAAACCTGTCGGTCTGTGGCAAGGTTACCATGTGTGTAACTCGATACCTGTAGGTAAGGGTGTGAGTGTTCTTGGACGAAGCTATGAAGCAAGTCTAAGTATTTCTGCATTACTTCATATACATTGTAATGTAGGAAATCAAGTGGGAGGGCTCTACTTCTTGAGTAGGAGTAAGACTTCTGTTGCTGCGGCAATAGGAATGGAAACTGGTAGGTTTCTATCTAGGAGTTCCTAGGTATAGGTTGAACTGGGTAGATGATTAAGTGAAGGATGGGAACTTGTGAAGTTTAGTCCTGAATTAATATTGCTGATAGTGGATCTTCTTCCTGGCTTGGTATGCCCCCAGAGTAGGTGTGTTTCACCGAACTGGGTCAACAACTGATTTGTGTTTTTACCTTCAACACTTTATAATTCTGTCTGTTATATATCAAGGTAAAACTGTAATGTTGTAACAGATGATGTCTCAGAACATGTTAAGACATCATGCTGATATCTGTGCAGAAGAAACAGAACTGTGAAGGTTGTTCACTCTCTGCTGATCATGTGCAACAGATGAACAGAACTAGGTACATCGTTGTTCTATCCTCTGCACCTTCAAAGTATATCTGGCACAGCTTGGTTAAACTGTGCTTCTGTTTCTCTTCAGTACTGAATCACAAAAATTGGGTATCTACCTTGCAGTGTATGTATTATGTCATATCAGATGTCTAGACATTGAGTATAACATCTGAATTCTGGCATACACCAGAATTTCAACTTTAAACTTTAAACCCTCCGAGAGGATGAAACTTTCTTCCCCAAGCGGAGTCCAAAGCTTCAACTCTTATACCCCAGTGGAGACCATCCATCTTCCTCCATTGTCCCTGAAGATACATTTTAAAACCAGATAATTCCACATAGAGTTATTCTTCCCTAGTGAAGTCGCCACGATCAAATCAGCGCGTCGTTAAAATCCCCAGCGGACACCATTCAGTTTTCCCCTGACACCCCTAGTAGAACAGATATTCTCGAGGTCCCCAGTAGATTAGCATACAACCCAAACTCTTGATCTCCCCCAGCGGTATAGCTTCTCCCCACAGAGGTTGCCAAAGATTTCGAATCTCCAACAGCGGTCAAAGATTTTATTATCTCCAACTATCCAGGATTTATTTTCTTCAACAAAACAGCCAATCAACTTACATGCGCATACATTACATTCATATATCATGGACAATTGATAAAATACATCTTACAGCATCATACAACACAATCTCATTTATTTTGAGAACCTCATCGCTTGATACATATCATGCATTACATACAACTAACCTTTACCTTTCAAGAAAGATTCTCACAAAATTCAAGCGACAAAGCTTTTACTTCAGTTGAATTACGGGCAAGTTCCTAAATCTCAGCAGGGATGTTTTCTCAGTTGAATTACAGGTAAGTTCCTAAATCTCGACAAAGCTTTTACTTCAGTTGAATTACGGGCAAGTTCCTAAATCTCAGCAGGGATGTTTTCTCAATTGAATTACGGGCAAGTTCCTAAATCTCGACAAAGCTTTTACTTCAGTTGAATTACGGATAAGTTCCTAAATCTCAACAGGGGTGTTTTCTCAGTTGAATTACGGGCAAGTTCCTAAATCTAGACAAAGATTTTACTTCAGTTGAATTACGGGCAAGTTCCTAAATCTCAGCAGGGATGTTTTCTCAGTTGAATTACGGGAAAGTTCCTAAATCTCGACAAAGCTTTTACTTCAGTTGAATTACGGACAAGTTCCTAAATCTCAGCATAGAAGTTTCCTCAGTTGAATTACAGACGAGTTCCTAAATCTCAGCAGAGACGACTCACCAGCAGAATGACGGACGACGAAGCTCCTAAAATTCTACTTCTCTCAACAAAGACCAGCTTTCCCCAGCGGGATCTTCCTCAACAACAGATATACAAGCTCTCGCTAAGGAATCTCTTATGCGATCGACACTCCTTAGGATGGCATCTTTAAGCCCATCCCCTCGTCAGCAATTTCCAAATGGCATCTGTAAGTCCATTCCCGATATCGTAAGGCAATTATCACTTCATGCGAGCGCAAATTTACGGACACTCTATTGTCCAATCCTCTTTTACCTTCGAGTCACGAAAGGAAAACTCGCCAATCTAACTCTTCAGGTTCAAGAAGATTGAACAGGGGCAGCTGTTGTACCCTAAAATTTTCCCTCTCATTTTACCAATATTTCTCATCACAAGACTCTTTGAACTCAAGACCAGATTAAGGTTTTGCACTGCTCAAGACATCTCCTTGCACTGTTGACCTAAATTAGGGTTTGAGTTTGCACAAGGATTTTTGGACTTCCAATGCTCAAAGTTACTTTCATACATCATCTTGGATCCCTAAGATTGCCTCTACCAAGTTTCAAGCCTTGAATCAAATTTTTGCCCAGTCAATTGGACAATTGACCTAAAAATCAACTGTATTAGGGAAAAAGTCAACTATGGCCAATTTACAGTCAAGCCTCATAAATTTTGATCCACATCAACATTCTAGGCTCCTATGAACCATTTTATCAAGTTTGGACCACAACTCCTCAAGAAATTTGATCAAATCATCAAAAGGGCAAAATGGTCATTTTTAGGGTTTTGACTGCACAAGGACAATTTCTGATTTTTCACCTAGCCAATGACAAATTGGGTTCAATCATGTACTCAAGGAATCAATGGCATCATCTTGACCTATTCACAAGGTTCAAAAGATCTCAATTGCATTGGATTGACAAATGAATTTTTCAGTCAACTGATCAAAATTTGACTGTACACTGAAAAGTCAAACTTTGACTTTTTGGTCAAAATCAAGTGCCAAGGGTCATTTTTCATCAATATGTGTCAAAACATGAAACTTGTTCATCAAGAAACCCAATTTTTCAAATTAGGGTTTAAGATTGAAAAATTTCATAACTTAGAATTTTTCTATGTTTTGAAATTTTCTTAATTTTTCCCAACTTTGCCCAACATTTTCACCTTGATGCAATTGGATTCAAACAAAACTTCCAACATGAAAGTTGTAGCCCTCCACAAAGTCTACAACTTTTATGCACAAAGTTTTCTCAAAAGAATCTTGGATCTCAAGTAATAATATTTGGAACAAGGGTCCATGAAACTTTTAACTTAGTGAAATTTTGCCCTAATCTAGGCAGGATTTTGACCTATCTTCATGACCATTTTTCACCTAGTTCCACTTGGAATATCAAAATTCATTTCAAAGATGTATTGTAGAGCATGTTGCAAGCTTTCCAAAATGTCAAAGAACTATCCAAACTCATTTGTGGTTAGGGAGAATTGAAGGCTTGAAGTTGGCAAAAACTCACTTTTGATCCATGGCATGTTCATATTGATACAAGTTGCAAACTCTAATCAGCCTTGTTTGTACTTGATTACAGGCCCCAAAACCCTTCCATACTCAATAATTAAATGCAAATCCATTAGTCTAAGGCTTTGTTTTGGTCATTAGAGGATTTCACACAAGATTAATCCTTAAGTAGAAAAAGGCAACTTTGCCATTTTTGTCAAAATTGCTTTATGTCAAACCACATCCCTTGAGCATTGAACCATATCTTGTACAACAAATCAAATCCACAAGCTTGAGGGGCCAAGAGCATAGTGTGCAAGCTGATAGATAGCCTGTACAGGCATGTCTTGCATCATGGTTCACTTTTGCTTCATATATAAGAAACTTGTCAAATACACTAGAACTTGAACATCAGATAGAACCAACTCTTGCAAGCTTTTGAGACAAGTTTCACACATTGTATTGAACCTAAAACACGAGCCTTTGAGTCCTGAAACCTCCCATAGCACAAAATCACCTTCCATTGGCAAAATAGGGCAACTTCTGCATCTTGAGTTCTATCTCACAAGTTGCTCGTGCGTTTTGCCCCAAACCTGTTCAAACACCTTCCATACAACCTATCCAAGCTATCCCAACCCTTAAACACTGACTGTAACTCCATTTGCAAGGATTACCATTTTTTATTTCAACTTGTGCAGGTTGAGTTCTACAGGCTTGTTCAAGCACATTCAAGGAAAACTAGGCATTGGGGAAGGTCAGAGGAAGTTCAAGCAAGCTCCCAAACACCTCAGGCCTCACTGAAAAGGTCCACATTGCCATACATGATCTCAACTGAAACAGGTTTTTATCAACTTCCTATCTCTCTATTTAGGAATCATTAGGCTTGGGTTTGTGAATAAAAAATGTAGTATTCATAGCCATGAAGCTGTACATATGCCTAGTTTTCATTTAAATTAAACGTGTTAAGAGAATTTGATCCATGAACTTTCTGAAAAAATTAGGTTAGGATTTAGGGCCAGAGAAATTATCTCTGGTCTTTGAGAGTTAGAATGAGTTCTTTATATGGTTAGATTTGTCTTGAAAAATGCTACAACTTTGATGTTATGAGTTTTTGCATTAGAGCACGTATGCAGGAAATGGAAATTTGTACAGGGCGCGTGCATTTTTGGACAAAAGGTTGAAGATGAAGTTTGAAACTGGGTTGGGCCTGTGTTTCTCACTTTTTGCACCCCATGCTTTACTGACTGCACCCCCTGGCCCATTTCTTCATATTTTTATATTTTTGCATTATTTTCTCACTTCTGATTTTATTTTACATTTTCTAAACATAAAAAATGCCAAAAATATTTTTATAAAATTTCACATTTTATTTTAGTATTTTTATTTTATTTTTTTCAACATGAAAATAATTATTAATTAATACATACTTTTATTTAATGAAAACTTGAAAATAAAACATAAAAATATTGTACCTTTATTTTTTATCATTTATACTTAAATAATATTCTTTCTAAATATATTTTATTTTTGTATATACATTATTTGATTTTATTGTACATAAAAAAAATATATGATATATATTTACTTTCTTAAAAGAAAATTAGGGTTTTTGCCCTTAATAAAAAATAAATCTTTTTATTTCTTTTTTTTATATTAAATATTATATTTTTACATACATAAAAATAAACAAAAACATTTTTTGCATATTCAGAATATTTTGCATATTTGTTTAATTTATTTATTTAAATATTGTTCATTTATTATTTGTACCAATTATTCAATTTGGATGTAATAGTAAATATTAGGGTTTTATTTTCTTGCAAATATTCCCCATTCAAAAATTGTATCCCCCTCCCCATATCAAATGTTGTAATAGTGTAGATTCATTTTACGCACCTTATACTGTTAAATATGCCATGTTAGAGATTAGAGTTTGTATGCAAAAATCCAAAATCAAACAAATAGCTTGACTAATACAAAGACAAAAAGCATGTAAATTGACAACACAATGCACACTTGCATCCCTAGGGTTTCATTCACTTGTTGTCTTTAAAATTGGCCATGTTATGCATGTTGAGTATCTTGGCAAAACAAAAAACAAAACAAAAAGATCATAGTCCCTCGATGACGCTATCTTGGTTGCCTATACGAAATAATCTAGTCCCTCAAAAAATTGCCAAAGATACTTAGCACAATTGCTATCATGGTCAATACGATGACCCGCATCTATCCTGTTTAACATCCAAATACAAGGTTGTTTACCAAATACATTAGTAAAACAACATTGTCAAAAGGGTTAAAAACGTATAGGAAAGATCTTTGAGTAAAATAGGGTAGACAACTCTTAGTTACTTGATCAAAACTTGTAAAAACATCCTTGCTATTTTCAAACTCACCTCACAACACAATTTCAAAACATTTCCCAAATTAAACTTTCAAAATATTGAAATATCTTTTCAAAAGACAAACACCTTTGTATATATTCAAACAAGAATCATTACAAAGGTTGCCACAACGATGGCCTCTTTTCAAAACATCTTTCAAAACCACACACCAAGCACCATTTCAAACAATTGAAAAGAAAAAGCAAGTGATATAAACAAGTAACTAAGAGCCCATGGAAAACCATGGATGAAAAGGGTGCTAGCACCTTCCCTTTTCATAATTTACCCCCCGAACCCAAGAAAACATCTCAAAGGTCTTTCCTGTGCTTTTTGACCTTTCCTTTGGATAAAATAAAAAGTCAGTGGTGACTCTTGCTAAACCGAAACATTTGTGAACACAAACACAAAACCTCAAGTCAGTTCTTCCATCGTATCACAATCATCTATTACAAATCAATTTCAATCTTCAATCTTTCCTAAATCCTAATTCTAACAACAATCAACAAATATGTAACGCCTAATAAAACAATTTTCCTAATCTAACTCTAACTCTAACCTAAAATAACGCTAAAAATTCTAAGAGAAGGAGGGGGGAGAAGATAACAGAAGGAGAGAAAAGCGAGATGGAGTAGAAGGAGGAAGAACACCGTTGGACGAGAAGCCCTTTTGTGTAGACTTAGGGTTTCAAAATCTGAAACCCTAGAGTTTTTCCACCGTGTCGCTGTTAGACCTGAGCTGTCTCTGCCTTCGCCATTGCCTTCGTACCTGCAAAACCAATAAAAACAAGATCAGTGGAGAGATCAAGCATAAGAGCGAACGCAAATCACAATCAGAGGTAATACTAAAACTTAGATTTTTTTAGGTTTTTTTGTGGTGATTGATTATGGGGGTTTAAGTTGGTTTTGATTAGGAGTCGGAATCGCAGCCGTCAGGGTTTTTCTGTGATTAGGGTTGAGGTTGTTAATGTTGTGACTGAAGAGAGATACGAGGGAGATGAAAGAGCGAGTAAAATGAAAATAAAAAAGGAAAAACAAAATGATATACTTCCCTTGCAATCCCATGCAGCGCTCCTCTTGTGCACCCTCATTTTCCACCCTCATGACCATATCAAGCGTCCCATATTATGCATCCCCATCATAACTCTATGCATTCACCCACACGGGGTCTAAATGAACCTCCCAACGTTCATAATTTTGGGCCAAGCCCATTGCTAAACTAACCCCCATTTTTTGCTATCTAGATCAAATGTTCATCCCCCTGCGATTTGGGCCTAAATCCAATATCTGGATTTAGGGCCGTATTATTCACACCCCCAATATATTAGTAACTAATAATTTTGCACCTTCTGCAATTAAAAATAAAATTTATTTATTTTTTAATTATTTATTTATTCATTTATTTTTTAACATATTAACAAATAATGTTGCATATTAATAAATTATTAAACATTTTAGTATTCAACATGTTTTTTTAATAAATTCTAAAATTGTATTTATTAATTCAAATTATTAGTTTTTAAATACTAACCCTTTTCAAGTACTTTAATTGCATTAAAATATTTTTCTCATGCATTAAAATATATTTATCTCATATTGCATAATATACTCGAAAACATCTAACCAATTAAATACTAACATTTTCTACTAACATAACTCAAATTTATATCTATTTTCAAAAAGGATTATGGAAATTTCTTTTATCGACTGCGATCTTCGTCTACAATTCTGCCGCAATTTACAAACCCAATCTTTGTTCAAAGGGAATTCGAGATATTCCCATAACCCATAAAAAAACTAACCAAACAACTATGAACTACGAAATGGGACTTTGATTTTTAATAAGAAGATACGTAGGCAAACGAATTAAAATCATGGTGAGTTCCCCTAATTAAAATTAAAACTCTATGCCTTAAACCTAAGCCCTAGTATCCTTGTGAAGAAGGTAAATGAAGGGTGCTTAACACCTTCCCTTCGTATAAAGCGAGTTAACAACTTAGAATCTCTGGTCTAAATTAGGGTTATCCGTTATATTCTCTTCCATAGGATAAAAATTAATGGTGGCAACTCTATATTTTCAACTGGTTATTACAGCTGACGACTCTGTCGAGGAATCAACCCTAGGGTTTAGAAACCTCTTCCTTCTAAGTTTAGGTTATTGGTTAGGGTTTTTTGGTATTTTTTCTTTCCATATTTGTCTTTTTATTATTTTATTTATTTTCTATTATTTTATTTATTATGTTATTATATCTGCGGCGGGATTTTATTTCAAAAAATTATTTTCAAAAACCTTAGAAAGAAGGTTCATCTATTGGCCAAGGGGATACATCATCCCTATGAGTTTCTGTGACGACTTTGCCTAGAGTCGGTAGAATTCCAAAAAATAAATAGGTCTCAAGAGATATCCTCTTAGGGGGTAGGACTTTGGGATGAACTTATGACTTTTTATACAACCATAAACCAAAATCTCATGGTGAGACCTTTTACGATCTTAGAGAAGAAAGTTTCGGTCTGCAAAGAGGATCCTCTTAACAGAGGCCCTTGTGCCTTTCCCTCTAGCATAATCCATGATAACCTTAAGGAAGCCACCTTATGGGGATGGTAGAATATACATAGGACAAAACTAGAAGCCTACCAACTAAGAATACATTTTATAAAACCTGTTACTATCATCACACAATCATACATCTTGCATTTCACATATTCATTATCTTGCATTTTATTTTGTTGTCTTATTCAGAGGATTAAAAAATAGTAATCAAAGGTTTTTAGTTAAGTGTCTTAAAAATGAATGAGAGAGGGAAACAACTTGTCCGTGTTAGTGTCGTCAAGCTAGATAGGACGAAGATCAAGACCATCAAAGGGAAACCGTATGAGAAATATTTGAAGATGTTTGTTCATCGCTATGGGGATACCCTTGAGTTGAAAAAATTGGATGTATAGTTAGATGCTATCTCTTCCTTGGTTCAGTTCTACGATCCACCGTTAAGGTGTTTCACCTTTCAAGAATTTTAGCTAGCGCCAACTTTAGAAGAATTTGATAGACTTTTGAATTTTTTTAAGGGAAAAGAATATGTGGGAATTGGATAAACTATTGATGTTAAGGACTTAGAAAAGGGTTTAGGGATCTCTTATCCTGAGTTTTCACTTAATTTCAAAAAAATAAGGTGATGTACAAGGGATCGAAAGACAATATTTGGAGGCTAAAGCCCTTTCTTTTGCCAATAACAAAGAATGGGAGTCTTGTGTTGATTGTTTAGGACTACTAGTCTTTGGTGTAATTCTGTTTCCACATAATTTTAACTATATTGACCCTGCAACTATTAATGTGTTTTGGGGCACAAAAGCTTTAAAGCAGACTCAACCCTTGCTTTGCTTACAAATATTTACTATGCTCTTCACACTCGATACGAAAAGGGGAGGGGTATGCTGAACTGTTGTATCCCTCTCTTATACTCTTGGTTTATGACTCATCTTTATGAGGAAGACTACATGGTTCTAAATCTGACACAATATGAATGACCTAAAAAATTAAGGCCTCTTACTTCTGATTTTGTGTTGTGGTACGCAAGAAGACTAAACATTGGAGATATCATTTACAGTTGTAGAGATTTTCCGAATGTTCAGTTGATTGGGTCACGTGGTTGCATCAATTATAACCCTACTTTGGCTTTGCGACAAGTGGGATACCCTTTGGAGGATAAACCCTCTGATGAATAACTTCAACAATTATTCATTCATGACATGGGAAAAAATGACTTAGATTTGCTCAACAAGATCATTTGAGCTTAGAGTAGGGTTAACAAAAGGAAGTCTGAAAGGAAGAATATTGTGGAGAAAGAACCTTACACTCGATGGGTTTTGGATAAGGTAAAAGTTGTTAAACTACCATTTGACGTTGATCCTGAGTGCAAACCAGATGTCCCAGATCCTTTACCTATGTCCTTAGAAGAAATAGACAACTTGAAAAAAGCGTTGAATCAAGCTCAAAAAGAGAAAGAAGAATTGGAGCTTAACCTCCATAACTTAGCTAAGGAGAAAAAGAAATATGAAACGCGAGCTTGAGTCCAAAGATCAATAGACTCAGAAATACTGTGAAGCATTTGAAAAAGAGAGTATTAAGCAGAAATGCTTGACCAAAGGGTTGTCGAGTGCTACCTTGAACTTGGATTCTCACAACCAATGTTTGGAAGACACTGCTAATGAAATCGGGAGGCTAAATAAGTGGTACAGAAAGGCGATACGAGACAAAAAGGAGATGGAAGAAAATTTGAGGGCTCAAATTCAAAGTTTTTCCCAAGCTTCTTTAGATCAAGAAGAGAAAATTTAGTATCTTACTATGAGACTCTAAGATATCCAAGAATCAGATGTAGGAGAATGTCTCAAGAGGATAAGGGAAGAGAGACTTCTCGCCCAAAAGACTGATGAATATGGGTATGTTTTCCATGAGTTAGAAGACCTCCAAAAGAATTTCATTATACAAAGGAGACTCTAAACAGAAATGAGGGCTGAAAAATTATATTGGGAAGAGCAACATGAAAAGATTGCCAAGACAGGAAAAGATAACCATAAGATAATTTTAGACCTCGACCAGGTATATCGGTTCTACAACGACATGCATGCAAGACTCGCATTCTTAGCTAACAACCTCATTTGTGACATCCCTAGAAGTTTGAGAGATACGGAAAGTGTGACGGTCCCACTTTCGAAAGATGTTGAAGACTTCCTTAAGCTTTGTAGGAAAATGGTGGACGGTTTCAGAGCAGATATTCATATGCGCACATAGAAGATTTTGTTTCCCTTTGTTATTTCTTTCAGCAATTTAATGTTTTGGTTTGAATATTTTTCAATATCTGAATTATATTCCCTTTTCTAAATGCAATTATCATTTCAATAAAAGTACTTTATTTCCATATCTTGTTTGTGTATTTATTTTCGAGATGCTCACCAATAAAAAAGCAAAACCTAAAAAATATATATACATACAACAAAAAGGATATGACATAAAAATCCAAGTGAATAAGACATTAAAAAAAACAAAACTCTTAGCATATTCATACGCATCCATGCATTCACAAACATTGAATTTCATAAATTCATACAAAAACTCACCATTTAAAAAAGAAACATTCTCCAGTTAAATCATTGGTAAGAAAGCACCGCCTCTCCGACCTCCATATTAAACAAGAGCCCATCAAAAGAAAGTGATGGAACAGATCGAGGAGAATCAAGATGCATTCAAGGAAGATTTGGAGTAAGTAAAGGGAAATATTAACTCAATGAAAGGAGATATGAGTCAATTTCAGTTAGTTTTGAAGAATATCATTGAAATACAAGATCTTATTCCTTGGGTAGCCTTTGAAGAAGTAGCCCAAACTATTGGTGTATCAAGCAGTCACCAACCAAGAAGAGAACCTAAGTCAGGGCCTCTGAAGTCAACAATATCTCAACAAGAGGTCAGACAAGATGATACTAAAAGGTTTGTCTCAACTCCACCAAATGTAGGGGCATCTCATACTTTGCAAATTCCAGTCAATAATACAGACAACTACATATATCTACAATATGGAGATCTTAATTTGGAAGGTGCTACTAAAACACACCAACCCAAGATTGATGAAAATCCCTTGGTGCTCAATCAATATAAGGCTCTTGAAGAGAGGTTGAATGTTGTAGAGGTTTACGATGCTTTTGACGTTGATGCTCTCGAAATGGGCCTAGTTCTAGATATGGTGATCCCTCCAAAATTCAAAATACTCGACTTTGGAAAATATAAGGGGCTCACGTACCCAAGGAACCATCTATGCATGTATTACAGAAAAACGCACGCCTATGCTCAAGATCAAAAGCCATGATCCATTGTTTCCAAGACAATTTAAGTGGGGCATCTCTAGATTGGTACATGCAATTGGAGCGAGTTCATATCCAAACATGGGCAGATCTTGCCAATGCTTTTCTGAAACAGTACAAGTACAATTTGGATATGGCGCCTAACTGTATGCAGCTCCAAAACTTATCTCATAAGAAAGATGAGTCCTTCAAAGAGTATGCGCAAAGGTGGAGACAAATGGCAGCTCGTGTACAACCGCCACTCTTGGAGAAAGAATTGGTCGATATGTTCATGGGTACTTTACAAGGGTTGTACTATGATAAGAAGGTAGGAAGCGTCTCTTTTGGATTTTCTGATTTGGTAACCACTGGTGAAAGTATTGAAGCAGGTATAAAGAGTGGGAAGATACAAGGGGCGTCATCTAGTACCCCGTATAATCCAAAGAGACATGTCTCTAACTTCTCGAAAAAGAAGGAAGGAGAAATTAATGATGTGGCATAACATCCAAGAACACATCAACCATTGGTGATTCCATGAGAACATCAATAACAAAACAGGTTTGAAAGGCCTCTGAGAAGATTTAATTCTCTTCCCATTGCTCACAGTCAATTACTGCAACACCTGCTCAAAGCGTCTTTGGTAGAATAGAAGCCACTAGCTCCTCTAATTGGGGAACTCCCACCAAAGTACGATGCAAATTCCAGGTTAGAGTATCATGCCAATTCTCTGAGGCATACCATAGAAAAATGATGGGCCTTTAGACATAAGGTTCAAGATTTGTTGGATTCTCAAGATATCACTTTTGACAAGCCAGATATCAAGACAAATCCCATGCCTTTGCATGGAGGACCAACTGTGAATGAAATTAAAGTGGTCACTAACTTTGAGGCAGGAAGACAAGCAAAGGCTCCAATAAACCTTTTGAAAGAATATTTGTTTGTGAAGTAGTGAAAAACACAAGAAGGGGGGGTTGAATTGTAAAACTGAAAATCAATGCAATGAACAAGATATTTTTATCCTGGTTCGTTTGATCTCAAACTACTCCAGTCCACCCGTCAAGGTGATTTCGCCTCTCTCCAACAAGGTCTTAATCCACTATATTCAACTGAATATTACAAACTGCTTTAACAACTGCTAAAGCCTTCTTGATGCAAACCACAACCCGGTTTGTCAAGGAAACACTTTCTTACAAAGAAGATAAATCTAAGTGTGTGAATGTTTTCTACAAAACTGTATCACAACTGTGATGTATACACAACTTAAAGCTTAGAAACTAGATTGCTAAACAATGATTGATAAGAGAATGTGTAGTGTTTAGCAAAACTGAGAGAAGGAAGATTTTGATCAGCTTTTATGAGTGTAAAGATTTGGAGAGCATTAGCCAATTCAATCTTCAAAGTCTTGTTTATATAGCACTGAGATGTTGAACGTTGGAGCAATATTCTTGATTCAATGCTAATAACAAACTTTCCTTATCGAGCAGATCTTGTCTGGAATGAGGCCGTTGGTATTAATTTGCTTTCAATGCACAGTACCGTTGCTTACTTAATGCAAGTTCTGGCTTGGCTCATTCTGACTCTGCTTAGCTGCTGATGAACTGTTGTGTTTCTTTATCAGAGTGTTGAGCGTAGTTCTGTTCATCAGACTTCAGCATATACGTGAGTTAATCTTCTGATTCTGACATTCTGATATGGCAACTTCTGATGCTGATGTCAGGAACCAAATTCTGATGCTGATTAGGTGTGTTCTTGCTTATATCAATCAGAGTATCTGCAAATCAGAACGTAATAATTTAGGCAGCAGATAGTTCATACATGAATCATTTAAATAATATATCTTTTCACTTTGTTATCATCAAAACTTAAACATAGGGTAGTAGATTCAAACTTTGTTCTAACAGTTTGAATGTGGGTTCCTCTTAGAACATAATGAAGCTTTTAAGGAGACATTACACAAAGTGGTGGATCAGGGGATAGTCTAATTCGGGCAATACCCTAAAGAAGAATACGTAGCTGCGATCGATGGAAGTATAAAGAAGCCATTGGTAATTCCTTGTCAAGGGCAAAGTCCTAATAAGAAAACTCTTGTGATTCCATGGGGAGAGTCAACAGAAGCACTAATGATGACACCACTCCAGACTCTGAGAATTCCTGTAAATCCAAAAACTACAGTGGTGATTAGGCGGCCAACCCCAAATCCTTACGAAAGTAACAAAGCGGTACCATGGAGTTATGATTCTACTGTCTATGTCAATGGTTTAAAGCAAGAATGTGAACCATTGACAAGTCAAGGACCTGCGATCATAAATATAGATGGAACAGGGGGCATGACTCACAGTGGTCGAGTCTATGGCCCCGAACCACAAAAGAAGAATGATGATGTGGTTAAGGATAAAGGGAACACTATGGTGGAGGAAAGCCAAGAACTAGAACCTCCGAGCAAGAATTTTACTGACCAAGAGGTGGAAGAATTCCTGAAAATAATCAAGAAAAGTGATTATAGGGTCGTGGATCAACTACACTAAACCCCGACCAAGATTTCAGTACTCTCGTTGCTCCTCAATTCTGAAGCGCATCGAGATTCTCTGATGAATATTTTGAGTTTTGCTCATGTTACAAAGGAGATTACAGTGAATCAGTTTGACAATGTTGTAGAAAAACTTAACATTTGGATCATATCTAGGCTTTAATAACAATGAGTTGCCTCCACAAAGTAGAGCCACAATAATGCACTGCACATTTCCATTCAGATATGCGCAACTAACCTGTCCAGGGTACTCACCGATATTGGTTCTGCCCTCAATGTGTTACCAAAATCCAGATTGATGAAATTAACACTAGACGGTGTTATTATAAGGCCAAGTTCTACAATTGTCAAAGCTTTCGGTGGTTCTCAGAACACAATTTTTAGGGAAGTGGACCTCCTTATCAAGATCAGTCAGCATATGTTTTATATTACTTTTTAAGTAATGGATATAGAGCTAGCATATACATGTTTGTTAGGATGAATTTAGAATCATGCAGAGGGGGTTGTTATTTCAACTCTACATCATAAATTGAAGTTTTTCGTTGAAGGAAGATTGGTTATAATTGGAAGTGAAGAGGATATCTTTGTAAGTCACATAGAGTCCTACCTATATATCAGTGGAGACTAAGACTACATAGCAACACCATTTCAAGTCTTAGAGGTAGCTTCAATGGTAACCCTACCAGTGGAGAAAATTGAGAAACCTATTGTGATTTCATGGAGATATTTGCAAGCATTTATGGAGGATCTTGCCTCAAAAGTTTGGGATAAAATTATGGAGATACCTGAGAAGAAAGATCATTTTAGTTTAGGCTACAAACCATCAAAGGCTACTCTGAAAGGCAAGGGGAAATTTCCTCCCATTCAGGAAACCTTCGTCAACAAAGGAGTAGAACATGATGGACAAGTAGCAATGATATCCAATAAAAGCAGCACCAAAAGAGCCCCTGACTTCATCCGTGAATATGCTTTAGGCGAAGAACTCAAGAATTGGAAAGTCGTGGAGATTCCAGAGATCTTTTTCTTTCCAAAGTAAATTTTCTTGTTTTTAAAAGAACCTATGTCAAGCCCGAGGCATAGGGGTAGCTTGTAAGGGTCCCCGAATTTGTTTCAAACAATACTTTTAATTAATAAGAGTTATATTTAGCATTCAATTGAGATCCCAATCTTTCTCTTGCATTTATCTCTTATGTTTTAAGGTGGAAATAATTTTTCTTCATATGCATTTTCAAATTCACATACTAAAACTGCACCAAAACATGATAAATGTGAACATCTATGCCTAAAAACACTGATAATGTTACTGCTGTTATCTGATATAATTTTGATGCACCCATCAACCTAGCGGAAGAGGAAGATGATGAAGATCTTGAACTCTCCAAAGAATTGGCAAGAGAATTAAAGTAAAAAGCTAACAGAATACAACCATACCAAGAATCTATTGAGACCATCAACCTTGGCACAAGGGAAGATCCGAAAGAGATCAAGCTAGGGGCAACATTAGAGCAAAGCATCAAAGAAAGACCGATCAAGTTGTTACATGAATATGTTGATATATTTTCCCGGTCTTACAAAGATATGCCAGGATTAGATATGGACATTATGGTAAATAGACTACCTCTCAAGGAAGGTTGTTCTCCAGTTAACCAGAAGCTTAGAAGAACTTGTCCATACATGTCTAGCAAGATTTGAGAAGAAGTCCTTAAACAATTCGATGCAGGGTTCTTAGCGGTGGTAGATTATCCACTTTGGGTAGCTAATATTGTGCCAGTGCCCAAGAAAGAAAGAAAAGTACACATGTGTGTAGATTATCGGGATCTAAAAAAAGCAAGTCCCAAAGACGATTTCCCGTTACCTCACATAGATGTTGGTGGATAATACAACTCAAGTTGCAGTATTCTCATTCATGGATGGATTCTCAGGTTATAATCAAATCAAAATAGCACCCGAGGATATGGAAAAGACTACGTTTATGACTCCTTGGGGAACTTTCTGTTACAAGGTGATGCCTTCTCTAAAGAACGCAGGGGCAACCTATCAATGAGCTATGGTCACACTATTTCATGATATAATCCACAAAGTAGTTGATGTATATGTAGATGATATGATTGCCAAATCCCATACGAAGGAGGATCACATCATACATTTGCAAAAGTTATTCAAGCGTCTGTGAAAGTTCAAACTGAGGTTGAATCCAAACAAATGTACATTTGGTGTCAGTTCAGGCAAGTTATTGGGTTTTATCGTAAGTTATCATGGTATTAGGTAGATCCTAATAAAGTGAAGGCCATACAAAAATGCCAGCTCCAAGAACAGAAAAAGATGTTTGTGGCTTCTTAGGACGATTGAATTACATTTCAAGGTTCATATTGCATCTAACTGCTACGTGTGAGCCTATATTCAAATTACTTCGAAAAGATCAAACATTGGTGCGGAATGATGAATGTCAGATAGCCTTCGGGATGATAAATCAATATTTTCAAGAGCCATCAACCCTGATGCCACCAGTTCTTGGGAGACCGCTCATCATGTACTTAACAGGGCTTGAAGGGTCTACGGGATGCATATTAGGGCAACATGATGAAACATCTAAAAAAAAGAATGTAATTTAGTACCTCAGCAAGAAATTCACAAACTGTAAAACCGGGTACTCACTTCTTGAGAAGACTTGTTGTGCTTTGGCTTGGGCTATTAAATGATTGAGGTAGTATATGTTAACTCACACCACGTGGTTAATATCAAGAATGGATCCTTTGAAGTATGTGTTCAAAAAACCAGCCCTTATAAGAAGGATAGCCAGATGGAAAGTGTTGTTATCCGAGTATGACATCCAGTATGTTACTCAAAAGGCCATCAAAGGTAGTATACTAGCCGAAAAACTAGATCATCAACTATTTCCAGAATATTAACCAATGAAGTTTGACTTTCCAAATGAAGATGTCATGGTTATAGGTGACTACAAAATACCAGGCCCCGACGAA
The DNA here is from genome assembly GCA_948472305.1 of Vicia faba. Taxonomy (NCBI): domain Eukaryota; kingdom Viridiplantae; phylum Streptophyta; class Magnoliopsida; order Fabales; family Fabaceae; genus Vicia; species Vicia faba. The sequence goes on from OX451738.1 coordinate 997,628,767, forward strand.
GGACCTAAACCAGGGGCACGTTGGACACTCTTGTTCAACGGTGCTTTGAACGCACTAGGACATGGTTTTGGGCCAGTGTTGACTTCTCCAAAAAAATTTCACAAACCTTATACCGCAAGGTTATGTTTTGACTGCACCAATAATATCACTGAATATAAAGCTTGCATCTTGGGTCTAGAAGTTACTATCGATCTAAGGATTAAGCAACTCTAAGTGTACGGAGATTCAACATTAGTAATATACCAAGTCAACAGTGAATGGGAGATTAAACATCCCAAACTTATTCCATAACGGGATCATGTTTTGAAGCTAGCTACGAAATTTACTGAGATTACCTTCAATCATATTCTACGGGAAGAAAATCATATGGTTGATGCCTTGGTAACTTTATCCGCCATGTTCAAAGTAACTTGGTCAAATCACAAACCGTGTATTACAATTAGATATTTTGAAGAATCTTCATATTGCCTTGCCATTGAAGAAGGACCTGATAAAAATCCTTGATTTTATGATATTGTAGTACGGTGGCAGAACCGACCGTTATACTGGTTTTGCGTTTGTATTTGCAAATGTTGCGGTAAGAAAGAGTCGCCACCGACTTTTCTTTTATCCAACAAAGGAAAGGGCGAAAAGAACAGAAAAAGACCTTTCGAGATTATTTCTGAGTAAGGAGGTAGATTATGGAAAGGGAATGTATTAGTACCCTTTCCATATGTAGTTATAAATGGGATCTTAGATGCTAGCTCATTTGAAAATACCTTGTGTTTGTGTGTTTGAAAAAAAGTATTTGGAAAAGACGCCTTAGTGCGGCAAACTTTGTAATGTTTCTCGTGTCGTGGAGAACGTATACAAAGTGTCTTTGAAAATTTTTTAGAGAAGAGTTTGTGTATGTGTGGAAAATTATTTTATTTGAGAAAGCGTCTAAGACCTATCTACCTACTCGAAAAGGTTTGTTCTTTTCCTCTTTTCCTTTAGACAATGCTATCCTACTATTAGTGAGTAGGTAGCCCTATCATTAGATGTTTGAGGGACAATCGAGGGTCATCGTACAGTCACAAAGATAACTTAGCAAGATACTTTGGTAACACCCCTAAGGTTTTAAGATCATGTACCGAGGCAACATCGAAAGAGTAATTTTATAATCTTTGAACCAGAGGGTTGCCACTAAAATCCCTCACGTTCAAAAGTTGTGATTGTTTTATTCCGAAGGAAACCGAAGTGGGAGTACTCTAGAGGTGTGCATGTGCGAGTGCGTTGTGTTTCAATTATTTATCTTTGATGTTGGGTTTGCTAATGTTTGCTTTTAGTTCTTGTCATGCAAACCTATTAGACATACATCTAACATTTCAATATCAGTGCGGGAAATTAAAGTGCATAAATTAAACCTAATTATTACATGGCTTCGGGTATGGAGAAATTACAAGTCCAAAATTGGGGATAAAGACAGTAAATAAAATCCTAATTTTTAACTATTACAGTCCATGGGCAGATACAATATTATAAAGGTAATAATGCGGGAAGTAAAATGAATGTGCGAGGATTAAAAAGAACGTTTATTTAAAACCCTAAGGAAACCTAAGCAAATTAAGAAAATTCATTTTTGGTTGTTTTTGTTTATTTTAAGAAATATTTGAATTAAACTTAATTAAATAACAAAACCTATTTTTAATTAATTAACAAAATGATTCATTATTAATGAAAATAAAAACTAATAAAAGAAGGTTAATTCTACATGTTTTTTGTATTTATTAAGAAAAAGATTTGCAACCTAAATATAATTAATTTTAAAATGAAATAAAAATTCAAAATAATTAAATTAATTAATTTATTAAAGTTTAATTAAAAACCTAAGTCTACATTTTTTTATGATTTTTTTCTTCTGATTTTATGATTATAATTAAAAAAGATTAAAAAGGAATAAATAAATTAAAACAAAAAAAAGAAAGTAGCATGGGTCTGGTATTAGAAGCAGAAATGGGGGGGTGTATTTTGAATTTTCCAAGCCCAATCCACAAAGGCCCAGGCACTCAAAAAATCTACCAAAAAAAAAACAAGTTAGGACTCAAAATGACAAAACCTGGGACTCGAACCTAGGTTCTGGAAGAGGCTGTAACTTGAACGCTTGCTTGCTACAACTGGGCCATTTTCACTCATTCGTTAGCATAACCAAACAAATAACATTATATGAAAACAAAAGCAATAATTATTTAAAACATAAAAAACGTGCATTGTTGATTCGAATGGACCAATAGGAAGACAGTAGGTTAGCCACCGGAATCAACCCACCAGAGTCAACCTTCCGGTTGTCTTCTTCGGTGGGTTCCAAACGCTAATCTGTAAAACAAACACAATTAATGAATCAAAGTTAACCTACCCACTTAAAGAGATGCCTTGAGTCCTAATCCGGCGTTAGTTTTTGCTAAAGGTCTCTTAATTTTATGTTTCGAAGCCAAGCTTCCGATCGGGGTTGATAATGGCATCTGATGAACTAAGCCTCAAAACTTACATGCTTCATGTCCAACCTGCTCTATATACGACTACAAACATGTATGCAAATGTCAAATGGATTAATAAATGTTGATTAACGAGATTAGATTTAAATAAACTATACCAAATGGTGCAACTTGAATGGCCGACTTGGGTGCGCTTCAGGCCATGGTGAGGGATGGAAATGACTCCTGGGGACCTCTGGAGTGCAAAGATGGCACGAGATTGGATGGAGGAAGGATGAAAATCAGGTTTTGAATTTTCACAACCTTTGAATAATTTTGAGAATTTTGAGAACTATTTCCAAGTGATGATTTCATGTCCTTGGCTTATGGTTGGCTTGTATGTTTATAGAGGAATGGAAATGTGAATAAACATGGCAAAAATCCATGCATCGATCATGGTTTTGAAAGAAAAACTCAAGACTTTGAAGAATTGCCATATTTGATGATTTCTTGCCCTTCTTGTCATAAATTGAACCTGGTCTTTTTCCTCATGCCTTTCACTAATTCTAAGGCCCAATATCAACCCGAGTCATCAGCCCATGTGTCCATACTTTTTATTTATTATTTTATGCAATTTATTTTGGGTTTATTTGAATAAAAACAAAATAAATATGAATAAAATAGAGAAAAAATGAAAAGCAAGGTGAGAGTGAATTTAGGGATCCTTGAGTAAGTCATAAACATATTTGAATCCCACAAAATAGGTCTATGAACTTAAAAATGTATTTTTGCTCAAAGTTGACTTTTTGCATTTTCACCAATTTTCCCAATTTGTACTGGTCATAACTTGCTCAATTTTTATCTTTTGGAGATGATATTTGAATTTTTAGAAAGCTCATGATATCCCCTACAATCTATAAGTTGATCATTATTACATTTGGAGAAAATATTTTGATGTAACTTGCCTTGACAAAAAATGCCTTTTAGACCTATAATGTATTAGCTCATGTCTTTCCAATGATGCATTTTTTGAACTTGAGGACAGAAGAAAAGTTGTAGGGAATTGGGTTTTCTTCACAATGAGCTTTGGTTGGGGAAAAATGGATAAAGCATGTGAAAGTTATGCCTGGTCAAAGTTCAGTTGACTTTCTCTAGAAAACCCTAATTTAACAATTTTTGATTCTTGATGATTTGAGAGAATTCCTTGAGGAATTATGATCAGCCCTTGATCAAATTATGGGTATCACTTAAAAATGCTTAGGTTGACCAAAAATCTTGAAGTTTGACTGTATATTGACTACAATTGACTTTTGACCTAATACGGTTGATTTAGTCATCTGAGCAATTGACTGAGCAAACTTGTAATGTAAGGCATGAAAATTGGCATGAGCATTCTTTAGGACATATTAGGGACCATGGAAATCAATTGATGCCTTTGAAACCCAAACTTCTTTGTGAAAAATGAAACCCTAGTTGGAGATCTATTGCTTAGGAGGAGAATTTGTCTGTTCAATTCTTAGTCAACCTTGAGCACTTGAGGATCTCTAGGAGTATGTTTTGAATAAAATGAGAGGGCAAATTTTGGGGTACAACAGCTGCCCCTGTTCAATCGTCTTAAACCTGAGGATTTTAGATTGGCTTGTCTGCCTTTTGTGATCTGAAGGTGGGAGATGATTGAACACTAAAGTGCCCAAAAATTTGCGCTCTCCAGTACACGGAGTAACGTTGTCACCTGATAGTATGCTTTGATGGGCTTGGAAGATGCCATTCGGAGAGATTACCGAGAGTCATAGGAGATGGGCTTATACATGCCATCCAAAGTAAACATTGTCTGCAAACTGGAAGAAGTACCAGAATAAACCTACGGTTAGTTTAATCTGAGCCAGAAAATGTGCATATTCGTCTTTGACTGGAGAAGTATCAGAATAGATCATTGCTCGATTTAATCTGAGCCAGAAAAGGTCTACTAGGAGAAGTATCAGAATAAATCATTGATCGATTTAATCTGAGCCAGCAAAGGTTTACTAGGAGAAGTATCAGAATAAATCATTGGTCGACTTAATCTGAGCCAACAAATGCTTATGTTATTATTTGGAAGGAGTATCAGAATAAATCTTTGGTTGATTTATCTGACCCAGAAAATATCTACGACTAGAAGAAGTATCAGAATAAATCATTGGTCGATTTAATCAGAGCCAGAAGATGTCTACGACTGGAAGAAGTATCATAATAAATCATTGGTCGATTTAATCTGAGCCAGAAGGTATTTATGTCCGACTTCAGCTGGAAGAAGTATCAAAATAAATCATTGGTCGATTTAATCTGAGCCAGAAGAGGTCTCTATATCTTTAACTGGAAGAAGTATAAGAATAAATCATTGGTCGATTTAAACTGAGCCAGAAAAGATATACTGGAAGAAGTATCAAAATAAATCATTGGTCGATTTACCCTGAGCCAGCAGATATTTATGCTTATCTTTATCTGGAAAAAGTATCAGAATAAATCTTTGGTTTATTTATCTGAGCCAAAAGATGTCTACGACCGTCTTCAACTGGAAGAAGTATCATAATAAATCATTGGTAGATTTAATCTGAGCCAGAAGAGGTGTCTGTTGTCTTTTATTGGAGGAAGTATCAGAATAAATCATTGGTTGATTTAAACTGAGCTAGAAAAATATCTATTGGAAGATGTATCAGAATAAATCATTAGTCGATTTAATCTCAGCCAACATATATTTATGTTTATTTTTATCTGTAAGAAGTATCAGAATAAATCTTTGGTTGATTTATTTGAGCCAGAATAATGTATGCTGGGAGAAGTATCAGAATAAAACCTTTGTTTGATTTATTCTAAGCCAGAAGACGTCGTTTATGATAAGACTGCCTGATCCTACCAGTAATTGATGATATTGGTCTTGTTGATATATCTTTTCCTGAAAAGGTAAAGAGTTAGTTGTATGTAATGTCATGATGTATGAAATGCATTGCGGAATGATGTTCTCAAAATAAATGAGATTGTGTTATATGTATATGCTATGACGTTTGTAAATTATGTATGAATGTGAGCGTATCATTTACTCCTTGTAGTGTCGTTGAACTGGGGAAAATAAATCCCTGACTGCTGCTGGAAAAAAGTGTTCCGTTGAAAGATTTTACCAACTTGGAGAAATAAGCTCCGCTGGGGGATGATCTTCCATAGCTAGAGAAATAAACTCTACTGGGGAAAGAAGTTTCATAAACTGCTTGGGGATTTTATGAAAATCTGTTGGGGAATCCAAGAGGTCCATAGACCATGCTGGGGAAGTCTCCAAGATGCTATAGAAATGATTTATCCTCTTTATCTGTTTATGAAATGTTGGAGCGGCTAAAATCATTAAGCTATATGCTAAAGATATGGCGGTGAACTGCGGGAAGATGCCCCTGTTTCTGTACCTATTAAGGAATGTACCCTTTCCGATGATGAATTTTGTGAAAATGGTCTCCTAGGAGTGATTTCTCTGTGGGGATCTACAGATGACTTTTCGACGTTGACCCAACCCTTAAAGCCTTTAGTAATTGTCTTTTTGTTTTTTATGCATATATTTGTAAACGGTAATCATATTCAAATGCATATGTTCATTTAACATAATCAATGGACGTTTTCGCAAACAAAACAGAAAAGTAAAAACAAATAGTTCTGAACTTTGAAAGAGGTGATCTTGTATTAATTTGAGAAAGTCTGCCTATAACAAGCATTTTTGTATAAGGAAACAGACATCCTAATAAGAGGAATGTCGTTGTAAAAAATGAGAAATGTACAATGTGGTACACAAAAGGAAAAAAAGCTCTGTGAAATAATCCCATTAGGTTTCAATTCTGCTATTGTCTTTATATCTTTGAGCGTCTTATCTCTTTGCTGCTTGGCAGAAGCTGACTGGATTGATCCGTACCATTCAAACTTGTCAATTTTATAATGAAGTCGTTGTAAGGTGATTGTAAGTGTTTGTTGGCAGCAATTTTGGTAAAATAATGATTTGTTAATGTTTTGCTAAATGTCTTGACATTTGTAGCAAACTATTTTGAATGATGTCAAAGCAGATGTCTTGACATCTTCCTCCTGAACTGATCTCATCCAACATCAGTATTTGTTTTTCTATTTCCTATTTTCCAGTGCTCCATAATTCAAGATTTGTAACTCACAGGCAGTGAAAAATATGGAGGAATATTTTTCAAAATGCATAGATTTTATCTTGACCTGTTTTTATGGAAATATTCAAAAGAATTGAGTATTTGGTTTTAAAGCCCAAGCCCACAGCCGCGCATATATAAGGACTTGCTTCCTTATTCAAACTACTACAACTTTTGAAGAAGAATACTTTCTTTCTGTTTTAAAAAGTCTAAGTCGTTTAATTGTCAAACACTCTAGTATTTATTGAATACTTGTGTTGTTATTTGGGTTGTTAATTGTGTATCATTCATAAGCTTTTAAGCATTGAATGATTGAAGTGTTTTAAACTTATTATTTCTGTTAGTTTTTTACTATAAGTGATTGAAGGTATTTGAGGAGGGCCTCATACCTAGGTGAGTCTTAGGTAGAAGTATATCACGTGTAGTGATTAAGTGATTAGATCGTAAAATGGTTGTTTACTGAGGGTCTATGAATTGATACTATTTAGTGGACTTGTCTCTGGCTTTGTAGCCCCCAGAGTAGGCGTTGTTGTACATTGAACTGGGTGAACAATCTATTGTGTTTTTACTGCTTTTGATTTTACTACACTTTACTTGCAAACAAATATTTGTGTCATGACATCTCATTCGACATCATAAATCTGATACTAGAATTTCAATTAGTATTAGAGCAGGCATCCTTCTCTTATCTGGGTGAGATCCAAGGAAGATTATTTCTGGTACTATGGACAAGGAAGGTGGATTTGTGAATAGACCACCCATTCTGGATGGAAGCAATTATGACTACTGGAAACCACGTATGGTTGCCTTTTTAAAGTCCTTAGACAACAGGGCTTGGAAAGTTGTTTTAAGAGGATGGAAACACCCTGTCAAATTGGGAGAAAATGGAGAACCAACTTCTGAAATAAAACCAAAAGAAGATTGGTCTAAGGAAGAAGATGAAATTTCTCTTGGAAATTCTAAAGCCTTGAATGTTATGTTCAATGGAATTGACAAGAACATTTTCAGATTAGTGAATACATGTAAAGTTGCTAAGGATGCATGGGGGATTATTCAATCTACTCATGAAGGCACATCCAAAGTTAAGATGTCAAGACTCCAGTTGCTCACCACTAAATTTGATAATTTGAGGATGAAGGATGATGAAAGTATAAATGACTTCCATATGAACATTCTTGAAGTTGCTAATGCCTCTAGTGCTTTAGGAGAGAAAATTCCTTAAGATAAATTGCTGAGAAAGATGCTCAGGTCTCTTCCCAAGAGATTTGATATGAAAGTGACTGCTATAGAAGAAGCTCAAGACATTGACAAAATGAAAGTGGATGAACTTGTTGGATCCCTTCTAAAATTTTAATTAAGCATCAATAAAAGATCTGAAAAGAAAAAAAAACGCATAGCCTTTGTATCAAATGCTGAAGATGAAGAAGAGGACTATGACTTGGATATAGATATAGGAATATCAAATTCATTAGCTATGCTTGGAAGACAATTTAACAAAGTATAAAAAGAATGAACATGAACCAAAGATCAAATGTCAAGAACATCTCATATGACATTCATAAGTCAAACGAGTTTGAAAGAAAAAGGGTTGAAGAAAAATCTACTCAAGGGAAGGGAGTTCAATGTCATGAATGTGAAGGCTTTGGTCACATTAGAGTTGAATGTCCTACATATCTTAAGAAACAAAAGAAGAATATATATGTTACTTGGTCTGAAGAAGACTCAGAGAGTGATCTTGAAGAATCTACCAAATATGTTAAAGCATTGACAGACAAATATGTTTCTTATAAAGAGTCTAGTGATGGGGAACTAACCTTTGGCGAGTTAGCAGCTTCATACAAAGAATTATGTCTCAGAAGTGCAGAAGTCTGTCTTAAAGGGGAGAAACAGAAAGCCCTCATAACTCAGCTGAAGGAGGAAAGAAAAAAGCATCTTAAAACTATTTCTGATCTGGAAAGTGAAGTGTCTTCTCTGAATTCAATTCTTGATAGAATGGTTAAATCTCTCAAGATGCTGAATAATGGGACTGACACATTAGATGAAGTTATCCAAGAAGGAAGAGTTACAGGAGACAAGAGTGGTCTAGATTTCAATGAGAAAAAGGAACCTAATTCAAAAAATCCTTCATCAGTTTCTACTCATGCCAAGCCTAAACCAAAGATGTCAAATCAAATGTGTCAACATATTGGAAAACATCATAGGAAGAAGGGACATCATGGAAAACATCATGGGAAGAAAAAACTTAATCACACCAGAGAGAATCCCCAGCCCTGGAGATGTCATCAGTGTGGAAGGCTTGGACATATAAGGCCCTTCTGTTTCAAGTTTTATGGGTATGCTAAAAATACTTCTTTTCCCAAAACTGATAAGATTCTCCAAAATAGCAAAAAGAAGAAACATTGGGTTCCCAAGTATAATGTTGGTAGTTTCATTGCTCACACCTCTCTCAGAGTATCAACCAAAGATGACTGGTACTTTGACAATGGATGTTCTAGACACATGACAGGTGTCAAGAATTTGTTGGTGGATGTCAAATCTCATTCCACCAGTTATGTGACTTTTGGTGATGGGGAAAAAGGTGAAATCAAAGGTGTTGGCAAGCTTGACTATTCAAGAGTCCCTAAGCTTGATAATGTGTTACTCGTTAAAGGGTTAACAGCTAACCTGATAAATATAAGCCAATTATGTGATCAAGGATTTAAAGTTAACTTCACCAAGGAAGAATATCTTGTATGCAATGAAAAGAATGAAGTTATTATGAAAGGGATCAGATCTAAAGACAACTGTTATCTATGGGTTCCTCAAGAGTTGAACCTCTCCCCAACATGTGTTTTAGCCAAAGAGAATGAAGTTAAACTATGGCATCAAAATTGGGGCACTTGCATCTGAAAGGTATGAAAAGAATTATATTTGAAGAAGCAGTGAGAGGGATTCCTAAGCTCAAAATAGAAGAAGGAAGGGTATGTGGTGACTGCCAAATTGGAAAGAAGATTAAGATGTCACATCATAAGATTCAACATCTTACTACATCAAAAGTTTTGGAACTTATTCACATGGACTTTATGGGACCTATGTAGGTTGAAAGTCTTGGTGGTAAGAAGTATGCTTATGTTGTTGTAGATGACTTTTACAGAGAAAAATCAGAAACTTTTGAAGTGTTAAAAAATCTTTGTAAAAAACTTCAAAGGGAAAAGGAAATCCATGTCATAAGAATCAGAAGTGATCATGGAAAGGAATTTAAGAACATCAAATTTGCTGATTTTTGCTCTTCTGAAGGAATCAGGCATGAATTCTCTTCTCCCGTTACTCCTTAATAGAATGGGATTATAGAATGCAAGAATAGAACTCTCTAAGAATCTGCCAGAGCCATGATTCATGCTAAGAAGATACCCTACCATTTTTTGGCTGAAGCAATGAATACTGCGTGCTATATCCTTAACAGGGTCACTCTAAGGAAAGACACTTCAGCTACTTTGTATGAATATGGAAGGGAAGAAAACCAACTGTTAAATACTTTCATGTTTTTGGAAGAAAATGTTACATCTTAGTTGATCGTGAACAAAGGAGGAAGATGGATCCCAAGAGTGATGAAGGAATATTCCTGGGTTACTCTACAAATAGTAGAGCTTACAGAGTTTTTAACTCCAAAACCAAAGTTATGATGGAATCAAGAAATGTTACTATTGATGATAGAGGATGGAATGTTGAAGAAGATGTCTTAGAAGATGTTGGAACATCTTTGCCTGATAGTCCAACTGAATCAAATGACACAAGTATTGGTTCTAATCCTCCTCAAGAAGATCCCCATCCTAGTCACCTCAATAAAGGACCTTCAATTAGAACTCAGAAAGACCATCCTAAGGAGCTTATCATAGGAGATCCAAACAAAGGAGTTACTACCAAATCAATAGAAGGGATTTCAAACTCTTGCTTTGCATCAAAAATTGAGCCTAAGAATGTCAAAGAGGCCCTAACTGATGAATTTTGGATTAATGCTATGCAAGAGGAGCTAGAACAATTAAGTAGGAATGAAGTTTGGAATTTGGTTCGAAGACCTGAAGGGATAAATGTGACTGGCACTAAATGGGTATACAAGAATAAATCTGATGAAAAAGGGGAGGTCACTAGAAATAAGGAAAGGTTAGTTGCACAAGGATACACTCAAATTGAAGGAGTGGACTTTGATGAAACCTTTGCTTCTATGGCCAGACTTGAATCAATCAGGCTACTATTGGGAGTTGCATGCATACTTAAATTTAAATTGTTTCAAATGGATGTAAAAAGTGCCTTCTTAAATGGCCATCTGAATGAAGAAGTTTATGTGGAATAACCAAAGGGATTTGTTGATCCAAGTTTTCCTAAACATGTCTACAAACTGAAGAAAGCTATGTATGGGTTGAAGCAAGCTCCAAGAGCTTGGTATGAGAGACTGATAAAATTCCTTTGGGAGAATGGATATAAGAAAGGTGGCATAGACAAAACCATCTTTGTCAAAGAAGAAGAAGGGAAGATTATGATTTCTCAAATTTATGTTGATGATATTGTATTTAGGGGAATGTCAAATGAGATGGTTCAACATTTTGTCAAGCAAATGAAGTCTGAATTTGAGATGAGTCTTGTTGGTGAATTAACCTATTTTCTTAGTCTGCAAGTTAAACAAATGGAAGATTCCATATTTTTTGTCTCATAGAAAGTATGCCAAGAATATAGTAAAGAAGTTTGGGATGGAGAATTCCATTCACAAAAGAACCCCTGCTCCCACACATCTGAAGTTAACTAAAGATGAAAAAGGAGTAAGTGTAGATCAAAGTTTTCTCAAAAGATTAGACTCTTGTCAATCCTTGTAGTGATGCAAACAACTATACTTATACAATATGTAGTGAAGAGAGATATTCTCCACTTGGGTGTTGAGTGAGGCATTGTTGATTTTAAGATCCAAGCCATATCCTCCACTTTGAGATGATGTGAATTCTCCTTTATCATGATTGTGGATAGTAAGTATGTTTTCCACACGGACAATGATAATGATGTCTTATCTCATAAAGTAACCAACACACTTATGTTTTAAAATTTCTTTAAGAGTAACTACGTGTAACCTGATCCCCTATTGCACGAAAGGTGGTACGTAGGAACTAATGGTTCGCAACCGCGGAGGGTGCAAAAATCATAAAAAATATTTCTTTTCTCACCTCCATATCTATTTTTATACAACACTTTTATAGCCAAAATATATAGATTTTACAAAGAGGTTCCTGCGGAGTACCGTAGATGTTTAGGGTGCTAATACCTTCCCTTTTCATAACCAACCCCCTTACCTAGAATCTTTCCCCCTCTTTTTGGGTTATTCGCTCTTTTCCCATTTGTGATACAGTGGGAGAACTGACTTGGGTGTTTTGCGTTTGATCATAAATGTTGCGGTTAGCAAGAGTCGCCACCGACTTTTCTTTTATCTATTTTTACCATTTTTCCCTTTTGATGATTTGATCAAATTTCTTGAGGAATTGTGGTTAAAACTGGATCAAATGATACATATGAGTTTATAATGTTTATGTGGATCAAAATTTATGAAGTTTGACTGGAAATTGGCCACAATTGTCTTTTTCCCCAATACAACTGATTTTTAAGTCAACTGCTCGATTGACTGAGCAAAATTGTGATCCAAGGCTTGAAACTTCACATGAGTAATCTTGGGGGTCCATAATGATCCATGAAAGTCATATTAGGCATTTAAAGTTCAATTATCCTTGTGCAATCTCAAACCCTAATTTTAGTCATCAGTGCTTAAGGAGGTGTCTTTATTTGATCAACCCTAGTGCAGTCTTGAACCAAGAGATATCTTTGTGAGAAAATATTTGATAAGTGAGAGGGAAAATTTTGGGGTACAAAACCATTCCTTTGGAAACAATAAAGCGCGGTGGCGATTTTTATTTTGATTTGTACAAGTCTAGTCAATCCCATGGCTTAGTCTTAAACATTTCTACCGCTACAAAATAATGGCGACTCCACTGGGGAAAGATTGACCTCTTGCTGATCCATCCCTAAGTGGGTTAAACCTATCTTTGTCTATATCTGTATATGTTCTATTGTTGTTTATGTGTTATGTTATATGTTGTATATTTGTTTGTCTAGATTTTCCTGGTTTTCAGGGTGCTTGGTGATTACTTATAAGTCCTATACCCTGACTTGGGCAAACTTTAAGATAGGATGGGCGGTATAGTCATGTTAACTTTGAGGGAGTAATCCCAAAAAAGGAGGCATGATATCCCCCACTCGGTGGAGGCCCCTTTGACTGTAGTGTTGTTTATCGAGTAATCGGGAAGACGTACTGCTTTCGACCTGGGAGCCTGCTGAAGCTGAGGACTGTAGAATACCTAACCCATCTTATCCTTTTAGGTGTAGTGCGGAAGCTATGACAGAGTAATCTAGAAGTAGTTGTCATGCAATACTATGCTCAGACGAGTTTTTCTTGAGAATATTACTAATTACCGAGTTAATCGGGACATTGGTAATATCTGAAGGAAGGATGTAGACTCTGGGAACCTCTAGAACCTTGTTTGGAAGGTGATAAATTTTAGGCCAAAACCTTATGGGTAGTACCTTCGACCTCATGCTCATGACGTTGAACCTATGAACCCTATATGTGTGATCTTGTATGTGATTGTTGCATCATGCATCCATGCACTTATAAGCATCTTTTGAAGAAATCTTATTTCAAGGGACTTAAAAGTTGACCATTTGTGAATATCTCAGGTGCTTTTTAACCATGGATTCTGGAAAAAGAAAGACTTGGAAATACAGTTTCAAGGATCCCAAGATAGATGAGTTGATCAGTCTAATTCCCGAGATCGAGTGTTCTGCAGATTTTCAGAAGAAGTATGGATCCATCATTCCTCTTATAAAGATTAGGATGAAGGAGGGTTTTCTCTCGACCTTGGTCCAGTTCTATGATCCGATGTATCATTGATTTACTTTTCCTGACTATTAGTTGATTCCTACACTAGAGGAGTATTCTTATTAGTTGGATTTACCTGTTACCGATCGTGTTCCTTTTATTGGTTTGGAGGGTGAGCCAAGATCACATGAGATTGATGCTTTGATTCATCTGGGGAAGTCTGAGGTTGAAGCCCATATGACTACTAAAGGAGGGATTAGAGGCTTACCGACCATGTTCTTATTGGAGAAAGCTCGTTACTTTGCCATGATGAAGAGTACAGTCGCTTTTGAGGCCATCTTTGCTCTACTTGCTTACGGGTTGTTCTTATTTCCTAATGTGGACAAGTTTGTTGATGTCAATGCTATCAGGATCTTCATGATTGGAAACCCAGTTCCTACATTGTTGGGTGATGCTTATTACTCTATTCTCCTTTAGAATTCTTATCATGGAGGGATGATTATCTGTTGCACGCCTTTGTTGTACCAATGGTTTATCTATCATATGCCTCAGTCTGATGCTTTTTGGGATGTCAAGAAGGAACCCCATTTGTCTCCTAAGATCATGGAACTTACTCACTCATACATTTATTGGTATCATCGAGCTTATTAGGATATAAATATTGTTGACAGTTGTGGTAGTTTCCCCAATGTACCTCTTCTCGGTACAAAGGGAGGAATTAACTATAACCCTATTCTTGCACGATGACAACTTGGTTATTCGATGAGGGATAAACCAAATAGTATTCATTTGAGTAGTTTCTTTCTGAAGGAGGGAGGAGACCATAAGGAGGCTAGGAGAAGATTACGAAGGCTTGGCGTCACATCCACAAGAAGAGTAGGAAAGACTTGGGACCTAGGGGTGCTGTTTCTTTGGAGCCATATCTTCAGTGGGTTCAAGCGAGAGCTATTCAGTTGAAGATGTCGTATTCCTAGGAAACACCTATGCATGATTTGTTTGTGAAAACCACTCCTACCTTATTGGATGATCTAGAAGAGCTACAACTTGCTTTGGTTAGAATGCAGCAGGAAAATGATGCTTGGAAGAATAAGTGTCAAACTTTAGAGATTTCATATAGAGCATACTTGAAGGAGAAAAACGACTTGATTGAGATCCTTGAGAGTCGAGCGGTAGAGTCTATGGAGAGGCAAGGGGATTTATTTTCTCCTAAGCCTCAGTCAGATGCTGATTACTCACTTCCTAATTCAGGTGATTGGAAGGAGGTTGCCACCAGGTATGCAGAAGAAAACCAAAGGTTGAAGTCTCAGATTTCCAAGCTTACGGGGAAGCGACAGCGTATATAGTGATCTCTGGCAGCTTTACTTCTCAGGGTTTTAGACTTTATTTTCATCTTGTACTTGGGATTGTTGAAACTTGTAACCTATTTTGAAGTTATTATAATAAATTTTTTTAAATATTTCAAAGGCGTTATTACTTTGATATTTGCAATGTGTCTATAAAACTTTAAATCCCTTGAAATATTAAATAATAAAAATAAAATCATGTGTATTGCACATCATGCATCATATTGCACATATTTCTTGCATTTGTTTTACATATCCAGGTGTCTTACCAAGCTTCTTTACTTCGTTCAGCAAGATGACTCACCACTACAACACTTGGGCTAATTTCCGAAGAAATATGGACAACTTAGAACAAGAGAATCGCGAGCTGTGCGAGGAAGTTTCTGCTTTGAAGGTCGGCATGGCCAATCTTACTACTCTGATGGAATCTCTGGTAGCTGCTCAGAATCAGCCACCGAGTGTTCAACCTCAACCAACAAGGGTTACTATTGAAGTTTCGTCTATTCCTATGTCCGCTACTCCAGTTGTTGTTCAGAATCACATGCCTCAAGATTATCCCTGGGGAATTCCAGAGAATTTTTCACCTAAAGTTTTCAATCTTGGTCCTTAAGAAGCTCCAGTTGTTCATACTACTGTTACTCCTGCACCTCTTAGGGTGCATGTTCCTGCTGCACCTTCTTCGGTGAATTTTGTTCCATTTGTTGACGATGATGTGTGTCGTCCTTTTCCTCCCCCAAGTGAAGATTTGGGTCTTTATGACAGAATTCATGATTTTCAAGAGTGGTTTGACAAGATGCAGAGGGAGATGAAGGCCCTCAGGGGAAAAGAATTATTCGGGCAGAATGTGAATGAATTATGCTTGGTCCCGAATGTTAAGATACCTGCCAAGTTTAAGGTTCCAGAGTTTGAGAAGTACAAGGGAAACACATGTCCTCGTGCTCATCTTGTGATGTATGTAAGGAGAATGTCTACCCATATTGATGATCAGTGTCTCCTGATTTAATTTTTCCAGGATAAATTGACCGGTGTTGCGCTAAAGTGGTATATGAGTTTGGACAACATCAACATCCATATTTTCAATGACTTAGGAGAAGCATTTATCAGACAATACAAATATAATGTGGACATGGCACCTGACAGTGATCAACTCAGGGCCATGGTTCAGAAAGACAGGGAATCATTCAAAGAATACGCGCAGAGATGGCGTGAGGTAGCCGCCCAAGTGATTCCTCCTATGGAAGAGAATGAGATGACTAATATTTTCTTGAAGACTCTGGGTGCTTTCTACTATGAAAGGATGGTAGCAAGTGTGCCAAGTGATTTTACTGAAATGGTAGGCATGGGTATCCGTCTAGAAGAGGCTGTAAGAGAGGGCCATTTAACGAAGAGTGAAGGATCTGGAGGTGCCAAGAAGCCATCTTATGGGTTTACCAAGAATAAGGAAGGAGATACAAACATTGTTATGCAAGAAAGGAGGGCCAATCCTCCTAGAAGAAATTATCAGCGTCATCAGCAAGTCGCCTCAGTTACTCCAGTTATTGGTGTAGCTCTGACCACCGTTGCTTATCAGAAACCGTCCTAGCAGGGGAATCAAGGGTATAATCAGAGAAGAGAGAGTTATGACCTTATTCTTATAAGTTATACGGAGTTACTACCGGCATTGATTCAGAACAAGTTGGTTCATACCAGACCACCTCCCGTTTTACCATAACTATTTCCTTGGCATTACAAAGCAGACCAAACATGTGCTTTTCATCAGGGAGCACTAGGGCATAATGTTGAGAATTTCTATCCTTTGAAGACTGAGGTGCAGAAATTGGTGAAGTCTGGTATTCTATCCTTTAAGGATGTGGGCCTTAATGTGAAAGACAATCCTCTGCCCAAGCATGGAGGATTGAACACTGTGAATATGGTGGTCGGTTGTCCAGACGACTTCCGTATTTTTGATATTAATCTGGTTAGAGGAGATTTGGTGAAAATGCATGCATACCTTTCTGAGTTTAGCTACTATACGCATGACCATTCCGGTTGTGCTATTTGCAGTACATATATACAGGGTTGTGACAAGATAAAGGCTGATTTGCAGGAGATGATGGATGAGGGCCTCTTCCACATAATCAGACCTAGGATAGAGTATGAAGAGGAAGTGAACATGGTTTCTGGATGTCCTAGAGAGTTCATAATTTTTGATGTGGAGTATATGAATGAAGACCTTGTGCAATTGCATGTTACTTTCTGTCACATGGCTGGTCAGGTGGAACATCAATATGGATCTTGTCGAATTTGCTGTCGAGATTCCCGAGGATGTTCAATCGTGAAGAAAGGTGTTCACTTGTTGTTGGACAATGGAACTATCAAGGTTACAGGTCAAAGGGATGATTACCATGAAGTTGATATGATTGAGGTTTGTTTGGCTGAAGAAGAGTCGGATGATGAGTATGCCTCTACAGATGAGTATTTCTCCTTAGATGAGGATTTGTTTTCCAGAGATGACTCAATAATGACTAATTATGTTGAAGAAGGGGTAAACGTCATTGTTCCTTGTTTTGGTGCACCCGCCCATTTTGAAGTTGAGTATTATAGCAAGCTAGTTGTTACCCCATTTGTGATTAGTTTGCCGGGTCTTGTCCCCTACAAATCAGATAAGGATGTACCCTACAAATATAACGCTACAATCTTGAAGGATGGTGTGGAAGTTCCCATCCAGCCAATGCCTGATGTTGGAAATATTGCTGAGACTAGCAGAGTCACCCGCAGCGGTCGTGTATTTGCACCAGTTGTTCATGGAGATGTAAGCACTGGAAAGAAAATTGCTGAGAATGTTGAACCCAAGAAGGCTACGGGTGAGACTAGTGAGGCTACATTAGAGAAAGAAGTGGATATATTTTGAAGATAATCAAGATGAGCGACTACAGAATTATAGACCAGTTACTGCAGACTCCTTCAAAAATATCTATCTTAGCTTTATTGATGAACTCCTCTACTCACAGAGAATGTTTGATAAGGGTATAGGGAACATTACGTCATGTAATAACCTGAGTTTCTGGGATGATGAATTGCCGGACAAAGGAAGGAATCATAACCTGGCCCTCCACATCTCTATAAATTGCAGAATGATTCACTATCCAATGTGCTAATTGATAATGGATCTGAATTGAACGTTATACCAAGGAGCATGCTTATGAAGTTGAAATATCAAGGAACGCTCATGCGCCCAAGTGGAATTATTGTGAAAGCGTTTGATGGATTAAGGAAATCTGTTATTGGTGAAGTGGACTTGCCTATTCATATAGGCCCATATTAGTTTCAGATTACTTTCCAGGTCATGGATATTGTACATGCTTATAGTTGCTTTCTAGGAAGGCCGTGGATACATGAGGCATGGGCTGTCGCTTCAACTTTACACTAGAAACTGAAGTTTGTATGCGAAGGGAAACTTGTGATCATAAATGGAGAACAAGGATTATTGATATCTCATTTGTCCTCTTTCAGCATTGTGGAGGAAGATGAAGTTGTCGTTGGAACCCAGTTCCAAGCTTTATCCATTGACAACATAAGAGGAAATGAGAATTCTATGGTTTCGCTCAAGGATGCGCGACAGGTTGTGCGTAAGGGTCACAACGAAGTATGGGGACAAATTATGGACCCACCTGTGAACAAGAATACAACCGACTTGGGGTTCTCTTTGAAGAATGACAAAAGTAAGTGCACGAAGCCTAAGTCTACGGAAGGAAAGTATCAAGACATCTTTCGTTGCGGGGGTTATCTTCATCCCACTATTTTTGGGATTAATGCCATTGTGGAAGATGAAGCAGAGCAGAAAATGCCAAAATGTTTCCTCTTGCATAAATGTTTCAAAGTAATTTGATTTGTTAATTCTTTTGAAAAGCTTTCACTCTGCCCAAGGTGGAAGTATTAATATTGTAGGGCTTATCTGTTTGCTGTGATTTTTAAAATCAATAATAAAAGTTGTCTTTGTTTCCCAAATTGTGTCTTTATTTTCTGATTTTTCTTGGAAAATAGTAATCAGAAAAAACCTTTCAAAATAAATAATAATTGAAATACAATATGCATGATCACTTGTTATATGTGTCAGTTTCTAAATGCAATCATAAATCATATGTGCAGATTAATCAAAATACCCGTTGAATACAATAACCCTGCACCCTCTCCCAATTTTGAATGTCCTGTGTATGGGGCCGAAGAAAAAGACTAAGATGAGATTCCAGAAGAGGTCTCACGGTTGCTTGAGCACGAGGAAAATACCATTCAGCCATATAAAGAGCCATTGGAAGTGATCAATTTGGGTTCAAAAGAAGATCCGAAAGAAGTCAAGATTGGAGCATTGTTGCATCCTGATGTGAAGAGCAGGTTGATTGAGCTGTTGAAAGAGTATGTGGATTTCTTTGCTTGGTCTTATCAAGATATGCCTGGCCTAGATATAGATATTGTAGAGCATCGTTTGCCGTTGAAGCCAGAGTGTCCGCCAATCAAACAGAAGTTGAGAAGAACTCACCCAGATATGGCAGTAAAGATCAAAGAGGAGGTTCTAAAGAAAATTAATGTCGATTTTCTTATGACGTCAGTGTATCCTCAATGGATTGCAAATATTGTCCCAGTACCAAAAAAAAGTCGGAAAAGTCCGCATGTGCGTAGATTATAGAGATCTAAATAAAGCTAGTCCAAAATATGATTTTCCATTGCCACACATTGATATGCTAGTGGATAACATAGCAAAATTCAAAGTACTCTCGTTCATGGACGTATTTTCCGAATATAATCAAATAAGAATGGCTCCAGAGGACATGGAAAAAAAACGTTTATCACATCCTAGGGAACATTCTGTTACAGAGTGATTCCCTTCGGGTTGAAGAACGCTGGTGCAACGTACCAGAGGGCTATGACAACCCTATTCCATGATCTGATGCACAAGGAAATTGAGGTTTATGTTGATGATATGATTGCTAAATCCAAGACTGAAGAAGGGCATGTAGAAGATTTGTTGAAGTTGTTTCAGCATTTGAGGAAGTATCGTCTCTGCTTGAATCCAAATAAATGTACCTTCGGTGTTTGATTGGGGAAAATGTTGGGTTTCATTGTTAGCCAGAAAGGAATTGAAGTTGACCCTGATAAAGTCAAAGCAATTGAAGAGATGCCAGCACCAAGAACTGAAAAGCAAGTCAGAGGGTTCCTCAGACGTTTGAATTATATTTCCAGATTCATTTCCCACATGACTGCAACATGTGAACCGATCTTTACGTTATTAAAGAAAGATCAAGGTTGTGTGTGGACGGATGACTGCCAAAGGGCATTTGAGAGTATTAAAGAATATCTACTTGAACCTCCTATTTTTCTCCCGCCTGTCGAAGGAAGACCGTTGATTATGTATCTGACAGTGTTAGATAATTCCATGGGTTGTATTCTGGGACAACAAGATGAAATGGGGAAGAAAGAGTTAGCAATTTATCATATCAGTAAAAAGTTTAATGATTGTGAGTCGCGATATTCCATGCTGGAAAAGACATGTTGTGCTCTGGCCTGGGCGGCCAAATGTTTGTGGCAATATATGTTGAATCACACTACTTGGTTGATCTCCAAAATGGATCCAATAAACTACATTTTTTAAAAGCCTTCTCTTACTGGAAGAATTTCCTGTTGGCAGATGCTGTTATCAGAATATGACATCGAATACCACACTCAAAAAGCTATTAAAAGCAACATGTTGGCAGACTACCTTGCTCACCAACCAGTTGATGATCATCAGTCTGTGAAGTATGACTTTCCCGATGAGGATGCGATATTTTTGAAAGTGAAAGATTGTGATGAACCATTGCCTGAGGAAGGTCCTGATCCTGAATCTTGCTGGAGTATGATATTTGGTGGAGCTGGGAATGCTTATGGTAAAGGAATTGGTGTCGTGATTGTCACCCCACACGGATCGCACATGCCTTTCACTGCAAGGTTGACATTTGATTGTACTAATAATATGGCAGAATATGAGGCTTGCATCATGGTTCTCGAGGAAGCTATTGATCTAAGAATTAAAATTCTAGATGTGTATGGTGATTCAGCTTTGGTAATAAACCAGATTAAAGGAGAATGAGATACTCGTCACCCCGACTTGATCCCTTACAAAGATTATGCTAGAAGGTTGTTACCCTTCTTTAATAAAGTTGAATTCCATCACATTCCTATAGATGAAAATCAAATGGCAGATGCTCTGGCAACTCTGGCTTCTATGTATCAAGTGAATACTTGGAATGATATACCTCGAATTATGGTTCGGCAACTGGATAGGCCCGCTCATGTGTTTACAACAGAAGAGGTACCAGATGAAAAAACTTGGTATTATGATATCAAGCATTTCTTTCAGACTCAGGAATACCCGATTGGTGCTTCGAATAAAGATAGAAAGACATTGATAAGATTTGCTAGCAGTTTCTTCCTCAGTGAAAATGTGTTGTACAAGAGAAATTATGACATGGTCTTGCTCAGATGCATAGATAGACATGAAGAAGACATGTTGATGCGTGAGGTTCATGAAGGTTCATTTGACACTCATGCCAATGGACATTCGATGTCTAAAAAGATGCTAAGGGCAGGTTACTATTGGCTGACAATGGAATCTGATTGTTACAAATTTTCAAAGAAGTGCCATAAATGCCAGATTTATGCAGACATGGTTCGTGTGCCTCCGACACTTCCTAATTTGATCTCTTCCCCATGGCCTTTCTCTATGTGGGGTATTGACATAATTGGAATGATAGAACCCAAAGCTTCGAATGGACACCTCTTTATCTTGGTATCAATTGATTACTCCACCAAGTGGGTGGAGCCTGCTTCATATGCTAATGTTACCAAGCAGGTAGTTGTGCGCTTCATTAAGAATAATCTTATATGTCGGTATGGTATGCCGAGCAGAATTATCACTGACAATGGCTCGAATATGAACAACAAGACGATGATAGAACTTTGTGAGGAATTCAAGATTGTCCATCACAAATCATCTCCGTACAGGCCAAAGATGAATGGGGGCTATTGAAGTTGTTAATAAGAATATCAAGAAAATTATCCAGGAAATGGTTGTTACTTATAAGGATTGGCAGGAAATGCTCCCTTTTTCTTTGCATGGATATCAGACATCTGCCCGCACTTCAACAGGAGCAACCTCGTTCTCCCTTGTGTATGGAATGGAACCTGTTCTCCCAATCAAGGTTCAGAAAAGGCGACCTCGTGCTCAGGAAGATCATGTCTTTTAATGCGGATTTTAGGGGCAAGTGGACTCCCAATTTTGAAGGCTCACATGTTGTCAAGAAAGCCTTCTCTGTTGGTGCATTAATTCTTGAAACTATGGATGGCGAGTAGTTCCCACGTCCCATGAATGCTGATGCAGTCAAGAAATACTTCATCTAAAGAAATAAAAGAACAGCTCGCTAAGTTGAAAACCCAAAAGGGCGGATTAGGCAAAAAAGAGCATCTCGGTAGGCCAAAAACCCGAAAGGGCGGTCTAGGAAAAAATTAGAGACATAAACAGAATAAATCTCCCGCTAAGTTGAAAACCCACAAGGGCAGCTTAGGCAAAAGTTATGGACTTTCTTGGCAAGTAACTACATCAGACAAGACTTGATTATTGGAGCAACAATCTTCTCGGATCCTCATCACACTTCAACAGAAGTTGCTGCTCAGGATTTCAAAAGTTGTTAGAGGGAATAGTGGTCATTGTATCTCAATGTATCTTTTCCATTATATATTACCATTTTCCGAGCCTTGTAATTATCCATGGAGTCTCGCCATTCGCAAACTACCATTTTATTAATGAAATTTGAGCTTTTACCCAATTCTTTGTATTTCTTATTTTATTTAGCTTGCAAAGACTCCATTTATGATTGACAATAACTTTCAAAGAAAAAAGATTGAATAACAAAATTGATTTTCAAAAATAATTTACAATTTTTTTTTACTTTAAAATTTTCCACGCAAGAGAAACAACAAAAGTGGTGACCCTAGGAATGGACAAACTCCAGTTGCTTTTAGGAGGTCTTGTTTCCCGGAGAAGTTTTGCTCAAGATGTTTCATCGTATAGGGTTTGTAACTCCATTATCCCCGATCAAGTTTTGGTTCATTTCTCCTCTTTTCCGAGTTTGCATGATATGAAGATTCAACCCAAGATTTCTCCGGTCAAGTTCTTTCTTACTAGAGAAGTTTGTACAATGGTTACTCTCGAAGAATACATGCCTCTGTTTTCCCCAGTAAAGAACGTATATTGGTTTTCCCTTTGTGAAGGTGGTGTTGACCTCCCCAATGAAGTCGGCACGAATTCCCCAGTGAATGTTTTGATGATTTGATGTCCGTCTGCTCTACTTGAAATTTATTTTTCAATATCCCCAGTAGAAGTGTTACTTTTGAAAATATTTGATTTCCCGTTGAAGACTGAGTGATATTCCCTGGTAAAGACCTGAGAGAGGATGTTGTATCTCTGTACCTATATTGTTTGGTCGCTATGTTTTGTTTACTTCTGAATTACGTTTCTCCCCAATAAAGTTAAACCAGGAAGTAGGTTTTGTTTCCTCAGTTGCCGCTTACTTTTTCTTGGATTGTTCATCTTTGATGTAATTTGGTCGAGTGTTGATTGTGCCCGAGTTGGTTTTGCCTGTTTACTCCCAGTGTTATATACCTGTTTTGTCAGCATATGCGCGATAAAAACTCATACATTCATACACACATCATGCATAACTAAAATTTGCAAATCATCTCTCATTCACATCCGTTAATATTTTGTTGACATATTACCCTGTTTTGCAGTTGTTATGTTGTCCTCTCTCCAATATAGTGTTGGACTTAAGCAGAAAGTGTATATTCTTTCAATTTCCCCACTGAGTTATCCCTCGTGGAAGATTTTTGCTTCAGCCTTCTTGTACAGCTCTTTGACTGGATGATTTGGGTCTCCCTCTTGAGTTTATTTCTCAAAGGAAGTGTTGTGGACGACTGTCTCATTCCAGTTTATTTCTGGTTTGAATTTTTGATCCTCGGCAATAATATTACTTTTGATTTCCGTATGCTTCGAGCATTGGTTTGAGAATGTGCATTAATTTTGCACGAGAAGACTTTTACTCCTCAAGCAGGAATATATTGGCATTTCCCCAGGAAGCCATATTTCTTTCCCAGGAAGTCATATTTCTTTCCCCAGAAAGTATTTTTTTTACAATCCTCCATAACAGCAAGTGGCAAGTCTCTTTATTTGAGCAACTTGTACTTACCTGTAAAAGTCGACGTAACAGTTTTTTGCTATCCTCTCTATGAGTGGATAGTTTGCAGCCTGTTGCAAAATTACTCCAGTGGATGGCAAGACTTTCAATATCGCAGAGACAGTTCATTGTGAAATATTTGCAAGTGGTAGTATTTTTATTTGAGACAGCTTATATATTACCCTTTCCAGGCAGAATGCTTTGGTTAAAGAAGAAGTTGAGACCCATTCTAGGTGAAATGCCAGAATTTTGGGGAAACTTGTTATCTTTTTGCTACCTTCAGTGAATGTTGGTAGTTCATCGTTAGTGAACGGAGGTGCTATGATATTTTCTCTTTTTACCTTCAATGAAAGTTGGCATGTCACCTTGAGTGAAAGTTGGTGATTGTTATCTTTTTTCTACCCTCAGTGAACGTTGGTAGTTCATCGTCAATGGACGGTGATGTCATGATATATTCTCTTTTTACCATCAGTGAAAGTTGGTAAGTCACCTTCAGTGAAAGTTGGTTCTTATTATCTTTTTGCTACCTTCAGTGAATGTTGGTAGTTCATCGTCAGTGAACGGCGATGCTATGATATTTTCTCTTTCTACCTTCAGTGAAAGTTGGTAGGTCACCTTCAGTGAAAGTTGTTGATTGTTATCTTTTTTCTACCCTCAGTGAATGTTGGTAGTTCATCGTCAGTGAACGGTGATGTCATGATATATTCTCTTTCTACCATCAGTGAAAGTTGGTACGTCACCTTCAGTGAAAGTTGGTGCTTGTTATCTTTTTGCTACCCTTAGTGAACGTTGGTAGTTCATCGTCAGTGAACAGTGATGCTATGATACTTCTTTTCCTTCTACCTTCAGTGAATGTTGGTAGCTCATCGTCAGTGAACATCGGTGTTGTTATTTCATTCCTCTTTCTACCATCATTTAAAGTTGGTAGGTCGCCTTCAGTAGGAGTTCATGTATCCTTTGAATTTTTATTACCCTTTATAAGTCAGGTATTTTGATCCACCAGTGATTTATTTTCCTGGTTAGGTTTCTCTTTTGTTTTTGTATTTTCTTTGCTACATCCCTAGTGGTGTTTTGGGTCTCTTTGGTTTTGTTCATATGGATTCATGCTCATAAGCACTGCATGGCATCTTAGGGCCAAAAATTGGTTTTTTTTTTAATATTTAAGTATCTTTGATTGCGTCGACACAAATATTTTCATCCTTCGTATCTCCGGATAGAAGAAACTTAAATAAGGGCAGCTGTTGTACCCCAATTTTTGCCCCTAAGATCCCCTCATCATACCATGTTGATTCCATCACAACAAGATCACATTAGGATTCTTGGTTCCCCTCCCTATCTTTAGCTTTGCTCTTTGAGGAATCACCAAGCACCTTGACTTGTGTTCTTTTGTGAACATGAATATTTTTGTCTTGATTTATTCTTTTAATTAATAAAATGCAATTTTGGTTTTTCTTGTTTGTTACTTATGTAGGTAAAGGCAATGAGATTTAGCAAGTTGCTCCATGGGTTTATGAGTTTATTTCCATGCCATAGTCAATAAATTTTGAGAAGTTCAAACCTCACCATTGGATTTGTTTTGGAATAAATGGAATGGAAAGGTTATTTTGATTCACTACATTCCAAGATATCAAGATTGATCAAAAAGTACAAGGGGTTGATTGAAGAAGTTGTCATGCTTGGACAAGGTCTTGTTTCCATTGGTCACAAGTGCATATTTCTCTCAATTATCAAGATATGAAAGTGGTTTTGGTGGCTATGAGTTCTAATTTTCATCCTCAACAACTTCTATTTACAAAGCATTTGTGTTGTTACAAGAAGTTTGTTCAAAATTGTCAAGGTTCCTCAAAGCATTTTCTTGATCTATGAGCTAGGGTTTTGAACTTCAAAGAAGTATATCTTGCTCATATTTTGGTATTTTTTAGTGATCCCAAAGACATCCTTCTCTTTAAAGGGTTATCAACAAATCACTTAAAAAGTTTCAAGGAGTTTTCAATGGAAGAAACTTGATGATGAAGAAAGATTACAAGTCCTCTAGATGAACCCCCAATTTCTCATGTGTGATTTCAAATGATCATAACTTGGCCAACTTTTATCACCTTGAGCCCATTCATTTTCCACAATGATCGTGAGGAGGTGAAATTTATGCCTTCTTTTATGTTCAAAGTGAGAAAATGGATGAAAGATGCCCTAAGGATACAAAAGATTATAGGTCATTTCATGATTTTTTGCCAACTTCAACAATTCATAACTCTCTCAATTTTTGGAGATTTTGAATGGTTCAAGTTTCAAAATGTCATTCAAGATATCTAATTCATGCCATATTTTTTGGTCAAGAACAAATTCCAAGTCGAAGGCCATGTTTGGATGCAAAACATTATAGGTCACTTTTGAAGAAATTTTGAAATATTTCTAAGTATGGAAAGTCAACCTTTTTTTTCCAACTTTGACTCAATACAACTTTCAGCCAAGCATCCATTTGATTCCATTCTTTTTCCATTGCAAAGCTTGAAACCTCATCTTTCTAAAGCATCAAGAATCATGCCATAAGACCCCTTGAGTTGAGAATGCCATTGATTTGAACGTGGTAACTTGGAATTGAAGTTTTTTCAAAAGTCAGAATTTGAAATCATTGGTTTAGCTTCTAAACACTTTGATTCTGCGTGTTTTTGCTTCTAAACATGTTTAGTAAACTTCCAGAAGTGATTAGCATAGCAAAACGCGCGCTTTGGATAAGTTTTGATCAAAGTATAAGTCACACTTTTCTTGTTTGCAACTTCACACGATTTCCCTCCAAACTTCATCATTTCACATACTTGAACATTCCATTTGATTCCCTATAAATAGAGGGTCATTCCCATTCATTTCCTCAAGCTTGGATAGCCAGAATAACCCTGCCAAACTTGCTCCATAACTCAAAACTCTACTACTTTGAAATCTGCTTTCAAGCCTTTTTCAATCCAATTTTTCCATCAATTCACCTTCCTTGATCTTCCCTGAAGCTAACCATATAATTACATTCAAGAATCGTGCCCTATATTGCTCCATAGAAGTCCAGTTTCAGAGCTCTGCAACTCGACTTCAATAGGTAGATTCCTTCATTAATTCTTCAAAACTTTGATATTATTGTGATGCTCTCATTGCCCTGGTTCTAGTCGCAACACTTATTTTCATCTGGAAACTTGTCTTGACCACGAAATTTCAAATCCCTTTTAAAAACTTTCCTTCCAAACTGCTTGAGCTACAGTTTATATAAATTTGTCATGAAGGTGTGGTTGTCTTCGTCTTGAATAGATGAAGCGAAAGGCATAAGTCTGAGCTTCTGATTTTACAGTTTGAGATACCAGCAATTCACGTTAACTGGAGGTTGAAGATGACAAACGTGTCATCTTCCAACCAATGATGGCACGCCACTTGCTTTTTTTGAAACCTTTTTTAATGTATATATTAAATGCAATATTATTTTGTGATTATTTTCTGGCTGATCTTGGGTTGAATTTTTTATTATGAACTTTATTAACATTATTGGATCCATGGTGTTGAGTCTAACTCCACAAAAATGGATGAATTATTTTAATAATAGTTTGATTTAAATTTAATTCAAATGTGGTTTGTATGTTCTCTCCCACCCCTCTTCATCTTGTCCCTTTCTCATTGCACTAAGTGTTATTGGAGCGTGATCTCTATATCATGTCTCAAAACAAATGGTGCATAGATTGTTGTTAACCGGCCTCAAAATTTGTGCGACTTCTACATAAGTCCATTTACGATTGCTTAACATAACGCTAAATTTTGTCCGGATTCGAATAAATGATCATTCATGGCTCAAACCTATGTTTGCAAGCCCAAGTATGTTAATTTGATCTCTTTGATCTAATAACCTTGAGATTCATTGTGTGAAGGCTTTGGTTCTACCAATCCTC
This sequence comes from Vicia faba, assembly GCA_948472305.1. NCBI lineage: Eukaryota > Viridiplantae > Streptophyta > Magnoliopsida > Fabales > Fabaceae > Vicia > Vicia faba. Next base: position 997,656,765 of record OX451738.1, read on the forward strand.
TAATGGATCTACAACACTTTTGGTCAACGCGGATCACTTAAACATCGTTGATCATTAAATGGTACTTTTGAGGATTCCAAATGGATGATATACTTGACAAAAAGCAAATGCAACTCGTTTTGTTGAGGCTTTGGTTCTACCAATCCTCTAATGAGTTCTAAATGCAAGTTTCAAGATGGTCATCCAACTAACCACTAATTATTAAATTGTTTTTACTTTATGCCCCTTTTTATTTTTTATGCTTTATATACCATTTACTTTAAGCATTATATTTCATGTCATTTTTATTTTTATGCTCACTTGAGCCTTTTATTTTCTATTCTAAGATACCTAATAATAAATATGAACCATAAAAAACTTTAATGATATTTGGACTATTTGGTTACTATCCTTGGCATTATGGAGTATTGGACTTCTTGGACTTAGGATTAGAGACTTTGGCCTATATTGGAGACCTTAATTAATATTTTGTCTGGAACTCTTGAGGTTTACCTCAAGACATTGAGTTGTTTGTTTGTTTTGTGTGCAGGTTATTGTGATTACATACTTTGTTTGTAGTATGGAATTCACTCGTATACAGCCGTTACTCTGCCCAATTTTTTTATGAAGACTTAATACACTTGAAGTTTAGTTCTCTCAAGAGGTCTAGTACCTTTTCTTGCTTGGTTTCAATCCAAAGAATGAGAATTCTATGTTGACTCATAATGTCAAGTATTAGCTTCTTGATGGTTAGATGGTTGCTATCCCTAGCTTTTACCTTATGCTTTAGGATAGCCTCTTCTTCTCCTCCCATCTTCTTAAATTTTAAAAGATCTTCTCCCTCTTTTTGAAAATTCTTCTTATTTTTAAAATTGAACTACTTTCATAATAAACTTGGACTTAGGTCCATGCATTTTCAAAACATTTTCATAAATAAACTCTAATCAACTTAATTATACCTTGACATTTTGTGATAAGACTAAAAGTCAATCAATCTCATCCAAACCATTTTTCCGTTTTGGCTCTTATATTTAAAACCTTTCTCAAAAGATTAGACTCTTGTCAATCCTTGTAGTGATGCAAGCAACTATACTTATACAATATATAGTGAAGAGAGATATTATCCACTTGGGTGTTGAGTGAGGCATTATTGATTTTAAGATCCAAGCCATATCCTCCACTTTGAGATGATGTGAATTCTCCTTTCTCATGATTGTGGATAGTAAGTATGTTTTCCACACGGACAATGATAATGATGTCTTATCTCATAAATTAACCAACACACTTATGTTTTAAAATTTCTTTAAGAGGAACTATGTGTACCCTGATCCCCTATTGCATGGAAGGTGGTACGTAGGCATTAAAGGTTCGCAACCGCGGCGGGTGCAAAAATCATAAAAAATATTTCTTTTCTCACCTCCACCATCTATTTTTATACAACACTTTTATAGCCAAAATATACAGATTTTACAAAGAGGTTCCTACGGAGTACCATATATGTTTAGGGTGATAATACCTTCCCTTTGCATAACCAACTCCCTTACCTATAATCTTTCCCCCTCTTTTTGGGTTATTCGCTCTTTTCCCATTCCTTTGGAAACAATAAAGCGCGGTGGCGATTTTGATTTTGATTTGTACAAGTCTAGTCAATCCCATGGCTTAGTCTTAAACATTTCTACCGCTACAATTAGCTTCAATCATCTTCTCCACAACCTCACTTCAACCTTCCACCACCAATCTCAAACCCTTTCATCTTCCTCTCTCCATCTTCATCCTCTTTCACCATTCTCTGAACCGTATCCTCTCAATGACATCATTTACCTGCTTAAAGCACTTTCTTCAACGACTCAATCATCATCAACAAATCTGCATCTCTTCATTTTTCAAGATCTTCAATCTTCTCCGCAACATTGCAACACGTGTCTTCATCATCAAATCTTCATCCTCTACATGATACTTCATAATCTCAAAACAAAAGTAACCGAATTTCAGAGAACGCAGAAAGTATTAAGAAGAATAGGGAGATATCAATACCAAAAGACACGAGGACCTATGGTTTTTCTTGTGACATCACCGTTGAAACATCGTTGAAACGAATCTGATAGCTCGCGCGAAGTATCCTGGGTTTCTTTGCTTCGGTTGTGCTTTTTGCGGACATTATTGTTCGTTTGGTATTATACTATTTTCGATTTTTCTTCTGTGCATTTATCGCTTTCTAGATATCATGAGAAGTAGGAAATAAAGATCGTGCGCTCGAAGTCGCAGTTTAAAGACCTGTAGCAGACATCCCATACTTCATTTATTATATGTGTCGTGCTTGTGTTTGCTTCCTTGGTTGGTGATCGATGAGTCACTCAATTTAGAAATTGAGATCACGACTTTGCTCTCAGTGCATGCTCCCTATAGGATTTTATCTCTTTCCTTTATTTCTTGTTGATCGATGAGTCACTCAATTTAGAAATTGAGATCACAACTTCGCTCTCATTGTATGTTCCCTATAGGATAGTTTGTTAGACTTTCTTTGGCATGCTAACCTAGGTAAGACTTTCTAGGTGTACTCTCTTGAGATTATTAGTCTGTCTGTTGGATTTCATCTTTGCATGTTTTAAGATGCTAGACCCTTGCTATGCTCCTTTAGGACTTCTTGATTCATCTATAGATGATGAGTTGAGATAGACATTAGGGCTGTTATCCAAGCATGTCAACTTAGGGTAGAGATTTCCCTTTCAATCTCAAATTTAGGATCACTCATTGTATGCTAACATTAGGTTAGAGATAGGTTAGTCTCCCTTTAGACTTTTCTTTCCCCTTTTGTATAATTGCATTTAAAACTAAAACTCCTTTTTCTTGGCAAATGTATAAAAAATGCTAAGCATACAAAAGTTATTTTCTTAGTAAAAGACACTAACCAATCCACTTATTTTCTCCATTCGGATTTTCTCTCTTAAGAGCATTGTTAGTTCCTTTTCACTACAGGTCGTAAGTCTCCAAGGGTCGAGCAGTGGTGGAATGATCGAATTCAATATTTTTCACTTAAAAAATACAAAAAAACAAAACATGTAAGCCGAACTACGGTGCTCTGATTCCTTAAAAGGGATACGTAGGCATCTGGTCACGAGGCTCAACCGAACGAAAATTTGTAAATATTTCCTTCTTTTCCCCGTGTTTTCTTTGCATGCATTCCCTCTTAGTTTATAACTGTTAAGCATTATATTGAACACACCCTTTGATTAGAAAAGCAAGAGTGGATCCCGTAGAGTACTACAGACGTGTGGAGTGCTAATACCTTCCCCTCGCATAATCGACTCCCTTAACCAATCTCTCGGTCGTAAGACCTTGATTTCCCCTTTAGGTTTTTCTTCGATGATTTTACTTTCCATTTTGTGGGATAAATAAATACTCGGTGGTGACTTCATTGATTTTACCGCTACAGAAAAATGGCGACTTCACTGGGGACGAAAATGTCGACCAATTGCTGGTCCATCCCATAAGTCACTCCTAGCTCCCATTTTTCTTTTCTTAGGGATTTTATAATTATGCTTTTAGGGTTTATTCATTTGTATATGTTTGAGAATATGTTTGCGTTGCATCTTTATTGTTATTTGTTATATTATTATTGTGCTGGTGTCTCTGTTTCTTTGTTGGGTGGGTGTTACTATGAGATAAAAGGCCCAATACCCAGGCCAAGTGGAAACCACGGGAGCACTAGGAATAGAGTGGAACATGAATGGCTAGTTGACATAGGTTTCACTATGTCGTCATGTCGTCCATGCTCAGATGAGGTATAAATGAGGGGCTATCATTTTCACCTAGGTGATATGGCGATAGTTTTTCAAGAGTACCCTCCATTCTGAGTTACCATTGACCTTACCATGACCTAGTCTTTACCCGTGAGTGGGGAGGGAATAATCTTTACAGGTACAGGTGGTGACTATACATCTTCTATTGGTGACTCTGGTTATACTGATGACATTGGTTCTTGGTATTCTGAATTGGTCTGGACTTTTGATCTTGTTACATATGACCATGGTTCTATTATTAGTTCAGCAGCTATTCAGTATTGCGGAAGCTTTGATCCCACATGTTTGCATACATAACATGTTAATGTAATTATCAACATACATGTTTTTTTTGTTTCCAAACATCATTTATTTGATTCCAATTGTAAAAAAAATTAATAAACATTGAAAAATAATAAATACATGAAAGAATACATAATAATATCAAGGCTTAATAACAGGAATCAAAGCATATAGACTTTTGGAAATGAAAACATGGAATTTGTATTGCATATCATGCATCATGTTACATTTAACTATACATTTCATGAGTCTCCCAGAAGTCTTACCCATGGTCCTTTGGTCTTCAGAATCAAGTTGTATCACCGGTACAACACTCAGGCCAACTCTAAAAAGAAGATGGAAAATCTCGAATAGGAGAATCGCGAACTGCACGAACAGGTTACCGCTTTAAGAACCAGAATGGCGAACTTGACTGCTTTGGTAGAGTCGTTGGTGGCTGCTCAGAATCATCCACCACCGCTGCCACCTCCTCATGTTACACAACCACAACAAGCAACAATTATCTCTAAAATTATGACAGTTCCCATCTCTGTTGCACCAAATACTACCGCTGCTCAGCATCGCTTGCCTCCTGGTTACCCATGCGGAATGCCTGAAGGTTATACGCCAGAAGGATATAACCCTACTGCTCAAATTGCTCATCCTGTTCAACAAGTTATGGCTTCTGCCCCTCCTGTGGTACACGTTACTCCTACGGTTAACAATGAGATATGTCATGTTGTGCCTCTAGTAATGAATGTTGTCCCTGGTATTAATGATGTGATTCATCATACTACTCCCCACCAAGTGAAGGAATTGGGTTCTATGACAGAATATATGATTTCCAAGATCAGTTTAATGAGATGTGAAAGGAAATGAAGGCCCTCCAGGGAAAAGAACTATTCAGACAAAATGTAAGCGATCTATGCCTAGTTCCAAATGTAAAAGTACCTGCGAAATTCAAAGTGCCAGAATTCGAGAAATACAAAGGCAATACTTGCCCCCATGCTCACCTGGTGATGTATGTGAGAAGGATGTCAACCCACAGTGATGATCATTCTCTGCTAATCTATTTCTTTCAAGATAGTCTGACTGGTGCTGCACTGAAATGGTACATGAGCTTGGATAGTGCCATTATTCATACCTTCAACGACCTAGGAGAAGTGTTCGTTAAGAAGTACAAGTACAATGTGGACATGGCACCTGAACATGATCAACTCAGGGCTATGGTCCAGAAAGATAAGGATTCGTTTAAGGAATACATACAAAGGTGGTGTGAAGTGGCCGCCCAGGTAATCCCTCCAATGGAAGAGAAGGAGATGATGAAGATATTTCTAAAGACTTTAGGTTCCTTCTACTATGAAAGAATGATAGTGAGTGCGCCAAGTGATTTCACCGAAATGGTGGGTATGGGTGTTCGCTTAGAAGAAGATGTGAGGGAAGGTTGTTTGACAAGAGATGAAGGTCCCAATGGTACGGAAAAAAACGTCGTTCATATTTTCTAGAAAGAAAAAAGGAGATACAAATGTTGTTGTTCAAGAGAGAAGGGCTAAACCTCCTAGAAGGCATCATGTGCATCAACAACAGGTTGCTTTGGTGACTCTGGTTGTTAACGTAGCTCTGACTGCTGTTGCATATCAAAGAACACCCCAACAAAGCAATCAAGGGTAGGGTCAGAAGAGAGAAGCCTTTGATCCCATCCCTATGAGTTATGCAGAGCTATTTCTAGTATTGATTCAGAAAAACATAGTGCAAACCAGGAATCTTCCTGCTATGTTGTCTCCTTTGCCATGGTACTACAAGGAAAACCAGACATGTGCCTTTCATCAGGGAGCCCCCGGGCACGACATCGAGAACTGCTAACCTTTGAAGTTTGAGGTTCAGAAAATGGTTAGATCTTGCCTTTTGTCATTTAAAGATGTTGGTCCCAACATGAAATATAACACGTTGCCTAAACATGGAGGTGGAGGAACGGGGAATATGATTTCTGATAATCCAGGAGAGTCCAAGATTTATGTTGTGAGTTTGATAAAAGGCAATTTGGTGAAGATGCATACTGACCTTTGCAGGTTCGGCTATTGTATGCATGACCATAATATGTGTAATATTTGAAGCCAAAATAGCCGTGGATGTGATAAGGTAAAAGTTGACCTTCAAAAAGTGATTGATGAAGGCCTTGTTTGTATTATCAGGACCAATGCTGAATGCGGAGAGGAAGTGAACATGGTGTACGGATGTCCCGGCAAGTTCTGAATTTATGACGTGAATGATATGGAGGATAATCTGATGCCGTTACATGCCAACTTTTTCCATATGCTAGGACAAGAAATGCACCAATACGGTGGTTGTCGGATCTGTTGTAGGGACTCACGTGGATGTTCCATCGTAAAGAGAGGTATATAATTACTTTTAGACGAAGGAACCATCAGAGTCATAAGAAATAGAGATGGTTATATTGGAGTCAACATGATTGAGGACCATTCTGGGGAGATCGTGTCGGCTGATGAATACATTTCTGTTGATGATGAGTCTAAGCCTGTGGTTGAAAATGATACTTTTAATGGTGATTTTGTGAAATCTGAATATACAAAGGAGGTAGGGATGAATGTTATTATACCCCATTTTGACATTCCTACTCTGGTGGAGATTACACATTGCAGCAAGCCTGCAGTAACCCCTATTGTTATATGTTTACCTGGTCGTGTCATGTATGAATCGGACAAAGTTGTACCCTATAAATATAATGCGACCATCCTAGAAGATGGTGTGGAGATTCCGATACGACCTTTAACACATGTGGAGAATATCGCTGAAGCTAGTTGAGTGACGCGTAGTGGCCGTGTATTTGCTCCTACTTTTCAAGGAGATGTTGATCATGGAAAGAAGGTCGTCGAAACTAATGTTGAACCTAAAAAGGCGGCCGGGGAATACAGAGGCACTACCTTAGAGAAAGAAGTTGATGATGTGCTGAAGATCATTAAGATGAGCAACTATAAGATCGTAGATAAGTTGTTACAGACTCCGTTTAAGATTTCTATCTTGGCTTTATTGATGAATTTTGATGCCCATCGAGAATCCATGGTGAGAGTGTTAGATCAGGCGTTTGTTGAAAGTGATATGCATATGGATCAGTTTAACAGTGTTGTCGGGAACATTACTTGATGTAATAATTTGAACTTTTGTGATGAAGAATTTCCCGAGCAGGGAAGGAACCACAATATGGCTCTACACATCTCGATGAATTGAAAAAATGATTGTTTATCCAATGTATTGATTGATAATAGTTTTTCCTTAAATGTGATACCAAGAAGCACTCTCTTAAAGATTAAGTATCAAGGGCGCCCATGCGCCCCAGTGGTATCATAGTGAAAGCTTTCGATGGCTCCAGGAAGTCATTCATTGGAGAGGTGGACTTGCCTATGCATATAGGTCCACATATGTTCCAGATTACTTTCCAGGTGATGGATATTGCTCTCGCGTATAGTTGTCTATTGAAAAGACCATGGATCCACGAGGCAGAGGTTGTTACATTGACTATTCATCAGAAGTTAAAGTTTGTCTGAGAAGGGAAGGTGGTTATCGTGAACGAAGAGCAAGCTTTATTAATATCTCATTTATTTTGCTTCAGCGTTGTAGAGGCTGACGAGGCTATTGTTGGAACACAGTTCTAAGCTTTATCGATCGATAATATAAGGAAAAATGAGGATTCTATTGCTTCATTCAAAGATGCTCAACAGGTAGTACAGAATGGCCCTAGCAAGGCGTGGGGGAAAATTATTGAACCACCAGTGAATAAGAATAAAGCAGGAATGGGCTTCTAGGTGAAGAATAATAAGTGTGAGATTTTGAAGCCAAAGTCTGCTTTCAGTAAGTATCAAGACATATTCCATAGTGCAGGGTATCTGCATCTAACTACTTCGAAGATCTATGCTATCCTTGAGGATGAGCCAGGGCAAGAGATGTCGAATTTCGTAACGCATGGTGTGAGGGTACATAATTAGATCACCATTGATGTGCCTTCTTGCATCCATATCTCGTAGTAATTTGTTTTTTATATATCTTTCCAAAGATCCTTTCATTCTTCCCAAGGTGAAAGTGATATTGTACAGGCATGTCTTTTGTTTTGGACTTTTAAATCATTAATAAAAGATATTTTTGTTTTCCAATTATGTTTTATTTATTGCTTTTTCTTGGAAAATGGTAATCAGAAAAAACCATTCAAAATAAATGATAATCATAGGTAAATCTGCATAATCACTTATACATCATTCAGTTTCTAAAATCAATCATAATCATATGTGAAGATTAATTAAGAAACCCATTGAATATAATGACCTTGCACCCTCTCCTAACTTCGAATATCCTGTGTATTTGGCTGAGGAAGAAGAATACGATGAAATCCCAGAAGAGGTTTCACGGTTGCTTGAGAGCGAGGAGAATACCATTCAGCCGTATAAAGAGCCATTGGAGGTGATTAACTTGGGATCAGAGGAAGACCCAAGAGAATTCAAGATCAGAGCATTGCTTCATCCCGACGTGAAGAGAAAGTTGATTGAGCTACTGAAAGAATACGCTGATATTTTTGCTTGGTCTTACCAGGATATGCCTGGGTTGGACATTGATATTGTGGAACATCATCTGCCGTTGAAGCCAGAATGTCCACCCATCAAGAAGAAGTTAAGAAGAACTCACCCCGATATGGCAGTGAAGATTAAAAAAGAGGTCTTGAAACAGATTTATGCTGGGTTTTTTGTGACATCAGTGTATCCTCAATGGATTGCCAATATTGTCCTGATACCAAAGAAAGACGGAAAAGTCCGCATGTGCGTTGATTATAGAAATCTAAATAAATCAAGTACATAAGATGATTTTCCGTTACCGCATATTGATATGTTGGTAGATAGCACAGAAAAATTCAAAGTGTTCCCGTTCATGGACGGTTTTTCCGGGTACAATCAAATTAAGATGGCTCCTGAAGACATGGAAAAAACAACGTTTATCACACACTGGGGAACATTCTATTATAGAGTGATGCCCTTCGGGTTGAAGAACGCTGGTGCAACGTACCAGAGGGCTATGATAACCCTATTCCATGATTTGATGAATAAGGAATTCAAAGTATATGTTGACGATATGATCGCCAAATCTCACATCAAGGAGGGACATATATGGAAGACTTGTTGAAGTTATTTCAGCGTCTGAGGAAGTTTCGCCTCCGTTTGAACCAGAAAAAATGTACCTTTGGTGTTCCTCCTGGAAAGTTTCTAGGTTTCATTGTCATCCAAAAAGGAATTAAAGTTAATCCTGATAAAGTCAGGGAAATTCAAGAAATGCCTACACCAAGGACTGAAAAACAAGTTAGAGGCTTCCTCGGGCGTTTGAATTATATTTCCAAATTCATCTCCCATATGACTGCAATGTGTGAACCCATCTTTAAGCTTCTAAAGAAAGATCAAGGGTGTGTATGGACCGATGATTTCCAAAGGGCACTCGAAAGCATTAAAGAGTATCTGCTTGAACCTCCTATCTTGCTCCCTCCCGTTGAAGGAAGACCATTGATTATGTTTCTGACATTGTTAGATAATACTATAGGTTGTATTTTGGGATAGCAAGATGAAACAGGAAGAAAAGAATACGACATTTACTATCTAAGTAAAAAGTTCACTGATTGCGAGTCGCGGTACACTCTACTTGAAAAGACATGTTGTGCTTTGGCTTGGGCAGCGAAGCGTTAGCGTCAGTATATGTTGAATCACACTACTTGGTTGATATCCAAAATGGATCTAATTAAGTATATCTTTGAAAATCCTGCTCTTACTGGGAGAATTGCCCGTTGGCAGATGTTGCTGTCTAAATACGATATTGAATAGCGTACTCAGAAGGCTATTAAAGGCAGTGTGTTGGCAGAATATGTTACTCACCAACCCGTTGATGATTATCAGTCTGTCAAATATGACTTCCCCGATAAAGATGTGATGTTTTTAAAAGTAAAATATTGTGATGAACCTTTGCCTGAGGAAGGTCCTGATCCGAGTCCCGATGGGGTATGGTGTTTGAGGAGCTGTGAATTCTTATAGAAAATGAATTGGTGTTGTGATTATCACTCCTCACGGGTCTCATATCCCTTTCACTAGAAGGTTGACCTTTGATTGTACCAATAACATGGCGGAGTATGAAGCATGCATCATGGGGCTTCAAGCGACTATGGATCTCAGAATCAAAATACTTGATGTCTATGGTCATTCAGCTTTAGTAATAAATCATATTAAAGGAGGATGGGATACTCGTCACCCTGGCTTGATCCCTTACAAAGACTGTGTTAGAAGATTATTACCCTTCTTTAACAAAGTTAAATTCCATCATATTCCTAGAGAGGAAAATCAAATAGAGGATGCTTTGGAAACCTTGGCATCTATGCATCAAGTGAATACTTAGAATGATGTGCCTCGTATCACAGTGCGACGTCTAGATAGACCAACCCATGTATTTGCAGTACAGGAAACGTCAGACGAAAAGCCTTGGTATTATGATATCAAGCATTTTCTCCAGACTCAAGACCTGTTGGGTGAGCCAAATAAAGATAGAAAGACCTTGAGAAGGTTGGCATGTAGCTTTTTCCTTAATGAAGATGTGCTATACAAAAGAAATCATGACATGGTCTTGCTCAGATGCGTGGATAGACACAAAGAAGACATGTTGATGCATGAGATCCATGAAGGTTCCATTGGTACCCATGCCAATGGACATTCAGTGGAAGAGAGGATGCTTAGGGTAGGTTACTATTGGCTGACAATGGAATCTGACTGTTACAAATTTGTGAAGAAGTGCCACAAGTGCATATTTACGCTGATAAGACTCATGTGCCTTCGACGCTTCTCAATGTTATTTTGTCCCCATGGCCTTTCTCTATGTGGAGTATTGACATGATTGGAATGATTGAACCTAAGGCGTCGAATGGACATCGTTTTATCTTGGTAGCGATTGACTATTTCACCAAATGGGTGGAAGCGGCTTCATATGCTAATGTTACTAAGCAGGTGGTAGTACGCGTAATCAAGAACAATCTTATTTGTCGGTATGGCGTGCCAAACATGATTATCACTGACAATGGCTCGAATTTAAATAATTAGATGATGACAGAACTCTGTGAAGAATTCAAGATTGTCCATCATAATTCATCTCCCTACAGGAAAAATATGAATGGGGTCGTCGAAGCTGCTAATAAGAACATTAAGATAATTATCCAGAAGATGGTTGTTACTTATAAAGATTGGCATGAGATGCTTCCTTTTTCTTTGCATGGGTATCGTACATTCGTCTGTACTTCAACAGGGGAAACCCCATTCTCGCTTGTGTATGGTATGGAAGTAGTGCTCCCCGTCGAGGTTAAGATTCCCTCTTTACGCATGATGATGGAAACCAAGTTGTCAGAGGCTGAATACATCCAGAACAGGTTTGACCATTTAAATTTGATTGAAGAAAAGAGAATGACGGCCTCGTGTCATGGTCAGTTATACCAAAAGAGAATGACGAAAGCTTTTAATAAGAAGGTCAAGCCTCGTGAATTCAGAGAAGGCGACCTTGTGCTCAGGAAAATCATGTATTTTAACACTGATTCTAAGGGAAAGTGGACTCCCAATTATGAAGGCCCATATGTTGTCAAGAAAGCCTTCTCTGGCGGTGCATTGATTCTTGAAACTATGGATGGCGAGGAGTTCCCACGTCATTTGAATGTTGATGCAGTCAAGAAATACTTCGCCTAAAGAAATAAAAGAACAACTCGCTAAGTTGAAAACCCGAAAGGGCGACTTAGGAAAAAAGGAGCGTCTCGGTAGGCTGAAAACCCAAAAGGGCAGTCTAGCCAAAAATTAGAGACACAAACAGAATAAATCTTCCCGGTAGGTTGAAAACCCGTAAGGGCAGCCTAGGAAAAAGTTAGGGATTTCTTGGCAAGTAACAACGTCAGACAAAACTTGATCATTGAAGCAACAATCTTCTCAGATTCTCACACTTCAACTGATGTCTTTCCTCAGGAGTTCAAAGTTATTAGGGAGAATAATGGTCATTATATTTCAATGTATCTTTTCCATATATTTACCATTTTCCAAACTTTGTAATCATCCATGGAGTCTCGCCGTTCGCAGACTACCATTCTATTAATAAAGTTGAGCCTTTATCCAATTCTTTGTAGTTTTTACTTTATTCTGTTTGCAAAGATTTCATTTATCATCGATAGTAATTTTCAAAACAAAAAGACTTAATGGTAAAAAATGTTTAGTAAAGAATTTACAGATTACCTTTTGCTTCTGATGTTGTGATTTGAGTGGAACAAGAAGTGGTGATTCCAATGATAAACGAACTCCTAAGTTTCAAAAAGTTCCCAAAGAAAGATTTCCCTGGTTGCATTTGTTGATATGTGCGTATTCCGTTTATGATACTGCTTCTTAGGATATATGAATCTCATACAAGCTGGTATATGGTGTGGCATTTGGGTTTATGTTCCCATCTTTCCCCAATTAAGTCTTGGTTCAGATTGTCTTCAAGCAGCTATTTGATGTTTGGTTTGTAATCGCATCCTCCCTAGTCAAGTCTTGATTCAGACTTCTTCGACATAGTTTAATTTCATTCCATGGTTGGATGGTGTGATACAGTGGGAGAACTGACTTAAAGGTTTTGAGTTTGATCGCAAATGTTGCGGTTAGCAAGAGTCGCCACCGACTTTTCTTTTATCCAAAAGGAAAGGTGAAAAAGCACAGGAAAGACCTTTGAGATTATTTCTTGAGTTCGGGGGGTAGATTATTAAAAGGGAAGGTATTAGCACCATTTTCATCCATGGTTTTCCATGGGCTCTTAGTTACTTGCTAGATCACTTGCTTTTGTTTGAAATTGTGGTTTGTGTGGTTTTTTGAAATTATTTTGTAAAGAGGCCATTGTTTAGGCAAACTTTGTAATGATTCTCGTTCATAAGAATGTATACAAAGATGCTGATCTTTTGAAAATGTTTTTAACTTTGTAAGATGTTTTGAAAAGTGTAGGTGTTTGTGTTGAAAATAGAAAGGATGTTTGTTTTGAAATGGAACAAGTAATTAGGAGCATTCTACCTACTCAAAACTCTTTCTTGTTCATTTTCTTTTCCTTTGACATTGTTATCTTACCATTAATTTGGTAATTAACCCTATCTTTGGATGTAGACGGGACGGGCGTGGGTCATCGTATAACCATGATTAGCAATTTTGCAAGGTATCTTAGCACTCTCTTTAGGAACTAAGATCATTTTAAAGGCAACATAGATAGCTTCATCGAGGGACTATGATCTTTGTATTTTGCTTGTTTTTGCTAAGATACCTCTCATGCGTAATATGGCCATTTTGTAAGGTAACCAAGTGGATTTACCCTAGGGGGAGCGTGTGTGCAACTGTATTGTTTTTCATGCTTGATTTTGTCTTTGATTAGGGTTTTCTAAGCATCGGTCTTAGTCTTTCCATACAAACCCTAATTATTAGCATTTGCATATAAAGCGATAAATTGCGGAATTTAAAATTGCTACACTATTACAATACTTGTGGGAGGGGGTGTACAAATTATAAATGGGGGTTGCAAGAAAATAAACCTAATTATCTATTACAACCATATTGAATTGGTACAAGAATTGAAATAAATAATGTACAAATTGAATAAATATACAATAATGTAAATGTGAAGAAAATGGATATTTTTGTTTGGATTTTTTAGAGAAAAGGGTTTTGTTTTAACCTAATTAACTAAAAGAAAAATAATTAATTAAGATAGTAAGAAGTAAACCTAAATTTACTAAGAAAAGATTTTAAATAAAACCCTAAATCTATTAATTGATAAAAAAAGGAAATTAAGTTTGTAAGAAGGATATTTTTTATCTTAAAAATAATTCATAGTATTATAAAATATTTTTGGTCTTTTTGATTTTAAAATAAATTATTTAAATGGTGTAAGAGAAAATAAGTAAAACCCTAGTTTTTAATTAAATTTACAAAACAATTAGTGAAATAAATAAAGTGTGATTAAATAAAATAATTTTTTGTGTAAAAATAAATAAATAAACTTTATCAAAATATAAATCTAATATTTTATATATTTTTTCTGATTTTTTTTAATATTAGAAAAATATTTAAGAAAACAAGTAAATGAAAATAAGAAAAAGAAAATAAAATTGGGCCAGGGGTGTGAGAAGCCAGCAGGGGGGTCAGCAACAAGAAAAAAACATAAAGGCCCAGTGCTGCTAAAAAGAAAGTCAGAAAGCAAAAAAATGTGAAAAATCCAAAAGGGTACCACTGGGGCTCGAACCCAGGTCCCTCAAGTCACAGGCGCGCGCTTCTACCAATGGGGTGGCTATACATCCATTTAAATAAATCAAACCATAAATATATAGGGCAAACATGTTCCTGAGGCCAACTTCATCTTCAACCTCACGCCCAGCCAGAACCTCTGTAACTTATTCAAATCTTAACAAAAATGAAAACTGTAAACATGAAACTTGTAGCAAATTTCCTCACGATTTCAGAAATGTAAAGCAATAAAATTATAGATCAAAGATAAGCATGAATTTTAAAGGCCCTAATCTGAACCCTAAAAATCTCAGAAACTTCAATATTAAAATTCTCTAAGCTCAAGCAAAATTAATGAAAACTATGGACATGGTTAGCTTTAGGGCAATGATATCTACATTTTTTATTCATAAATAAACCATTGATGATGCATGTATGAAAAGTTCCAAAGTTAGAAAACTTACCTTGCAAGGGGGTATCGGGTTTAGAGTTTGATCAGCTTTCAGTGAGTTCCAATGATTGGTATAGCTTCCTCAAGTTCCTAGGAAGCTAATGGGATTCTTAGCTTGAGCTGAAAGTACCTGAGGAGTTCTGGAGAAGTCCAAGTGCAAAACTCTGTTTTTAAAAATGGAGGATGGTGTTAATGGTATTACAGTCTTGTAACAGGGTGTGGTATGAGTTCTAAATGATGTTTAGAAACATTAGGAACCAAAAGGCTTGAAAACGCACGAGGGAGATGTGAGTTTCAAACTTTTGGTCATATTAGGCAACATTGGAGGTATGTGATACAATTCTGAGTTCTTTGTGTTTTTAGGGGTCAAGCATGCGTTTGTTTTGTGGAAAATGGCTTGTGTATCTATAAGCAAAGAGTCTTGAGTGGTTTTGCAAGTCAGAAGTACCAGTTTCAAGCTAATTGCTAGGTTACTTGATTTTCAAGAAAAATGGGAAAACAAGTTTCAATGTGAAGTACAAGCATGGGCTGGGTGATTGTAAGTGTCTAAACCATTTCTCTTATGTTATGAGACATGTATGATCAAAAGAGAACAAGTGCAAGGCTCAAGAACAAGTTTTGTGCAAAAAGTCACTTTATCAAAATGGTAATGTGCACTTTCTTCCCAAAATGGATATAAAGCATGACCTTGCATTGAATGCTTGAAATGAGACCTCTAACAGTTATGAAAGCAATTAATTATGGAGTGCCTAACAAGTTTGAGGCCTGCAAAGTAGAGGTTATGCAGCACATCTTTGAATTTTGAATTTGTTCATCTCAAAATGACTTGTAATTCAAGTGATAAAACCCTAACTTCATCTCTTCGATTCTCTCTACTAAAAAATGATCTCAAGGAGTTCTTGGACTTTTTGGAAAGCTTGCAATGTGATATACAACCTATCTTTGAATTAATTTTGAAAATTCCCCTTGGAACTATATGAAAAAGTTCCATGAAGTTAGGTCAAAATCCCTACCAAATTAGGGCAAAATTTCACTAAGTGTTTTTGTTTCATGATCATGTATTCTTAAAATTATAACTTGAGATCCAAGCAATTTTGGAAGGAGTTGTGTAAATAAAAGTTGTATATTTAATGGAGATATACAACTTTCATGTTGGAAGTTTCTTCTGAATCAGCTTGCATCATGGTGAAAATTTTGCTCAAATTTGTGAAAAAATAAGAAATTTCCAACACTTAGAAAATCTTCTAAGTTTAGAAATTTTAACTTTTCAAAATGAAATCTTGAATTTTTGATTTCTTGATGAATAAGTTTCATATTTTGACATGCTTTGATGAATTGTGATTTTTGACATTTGATTTTGACCAAAAAGTCAATGTTTGACTTTTCAGTATACAGTTGACTTTTGATCAGTTGACTGAAAATTCATCTGTCAATCCATTGAACTTGAGCAATGTTTTGAGCCATGTAATTAGGTAAAAATGATGTAATTGGACTCTTGAGATCTTGCCTTAAACCAATTGATCATTTTCTAGGTCAAAAATCAGAAATTGCCATTTCCCAATCAAAACCCTAATTTTGACCATTTTGCCCTTTTGGAGATTTGATCAAATTTCTTGAGGAATTATGGTCCAAAATTGATCGAATGATACATATGAGCTTAAAATGTTGATATGGATAAAAAATTATGAAGTTTGATTGTAAATTGGCCATAGTTGACTTTTTCCCCAATACAGCTGATTTTTAGGTCAACTGCTCAATTGATTGGGCAAAAGTGTGATCCAAAGCTTGAAACTTGTCATGAGTAATCTTGAGGGTCCATAATGATACATGGAAGTCATATGGGGCATTGGAACTTCAAATATCCTTGTGCAATCTCAAACCCTAATTTTTGTCATCAGTGCTTAAGGAGGTGTCTTGAGCTGATCAACCCTAGTGCAGTCTTGAGCAAAAGGAGATCTTGTGAGCCAATTCTTGATAAGTGAGAGGGAAAAATTTTGGGTACAACAGCTGCCCCTGTTTAATCTTCTTAATCCTGAAGAGTTAGATTGATGAGTTTTTCCATTCGTGACTCGAAGGTGGAAGATGATTGGACACTAGAGTGCCCAGAAATTTGTACTCGGTGATGTGATGGTAGAGGGAATGGGCTTCAAGATGCCATTTGGAGAGATGATAGAAAGTTGTTAGAGATGGGCTTGTAGATGCCATCCAGAAATGATTGTTGAACCGTATCTATAAGCTGAAACTGAATGAGTATCAGAATGGCGTACATGTCTGGAGCGTATCTGAACTGTATCCAAAAGTTGAATCTGAATGAGTATCAGGATGGCATCTGCATCTAGAGCATATCTGAACTGTATCTGAAAGCTTGAATATGAATGAGTATCAGAATGACATTCGTATCTGAAGCGTATCTGAATCGTATTTGAAAGCTTGAATCTGAATGAGTATCAGGATGGCATCCAT
Source organism: Vicia faba (assembly GCA_948472305.1). Taxonomy (NCBI): domain Eukaryota; kingdom Viridiplantae; phylum Streptophyta; class Magnoliopsida; order Fabales; family Fabaceae; genus Vicia; species Vicia faba. Next base: position 997,674,020 of record OX451738.1, read on the forward strand.
ATCTGGAGCGTATCTGAACTGTATCTAAATGCTTGAATCTGAATGAGTATCAGGATGGAATCCATATCTGGAGCGTATCTGAACTGTATCTGAAATCTTGAATCTGAATGAGTATCAGGATGGCATCCGTATCTGAAGCGTATCTGAACTGTATTTGAAAGCTTGAATCTGAATGAGTATCAAGATGACATCCATATCTGAACTGTATCTGAAAGCTTGAATCTGAGTGAGTATCAGGATGGCATCTGTATCTGGAGCATATCTGAGCTGTATCTAGAAACTTTGAACATTTTTAATGGTAGTTGTTGATTAACTCTATCCTGAAAAGGGTAAAATGTTAGCTAATATGCAATGTCATATTGCATGAAATGCATGGTATAATGAGATCGTGATACATGCATTCGTGTTATCGATGTTTATGACATATGGATGCGATATATGCGTATGTGAACTAATCTGCTGCACTGCTGTTGGATTGGGGAAAATAAATCCCTGACTGCCGCTGAGGATATGGAGTGTAAGTCTTCATGTTATGAAGTTGAAGTGTTGATGAATTTCCTCTTAGAGAAATAAACTCTGTTACAAGGGAAATACCGTATACTACTTGTAAAATCTTGTTGGGGAATCCTGAGAAATTGGACGACTTCTACTGGGGATTGACAACTGGAAGTTTTGTTCTGCTGGGGATTAAACTTCACACTGCGGGGGATTTTATGGAAATATCTTAGAGAGATTTCCTTATTTATTAAAGCCATCAATGATTGTCTCTCTATTTTGTTCATTTGTGAACGGTAGTTACGTTCAAATGCATATGTTCAAAAATAAATCATTGGACGTTTTTGTAAGCAAAACACAGGAGTAAAGAAAAACATATAGTTTTTGCACTTTCAAAGAGATATCTTTGTATTGACTTTGAGTAAGTATTTTGTACAATGAGAAAAACATTCTAGTAAGTGAATGCCGTCGTAAAAAATGAAAATTTGATACAAAGAAAAGATAGCTATGTGAAATAATCCCTTGGGGTTCCCATTCTGCTATAGCCTTCGTGTCTCCGAGCCTCTTAGCTATTTGTTGCCTTGTCCGAAGCTGATTGAATTGATCAGAACCTCTGAGTTTGTCAGTTGAAGCCACAAGTTATCCGTAAGGTGATCCAACGGGACATAGGCATACGCTTTAATTCCCTAACTTTTGCCTGGACCGCCCTTTCGGGTTTTCAGTCCACCGGGATACCCTTTTTTGCCCAAGTTGCCCTTTCAGGTTTTCAACATGCCGGGTGTATAGACTTTTTGTTTTATCCCTAATTTTTTTGCCAGAACCTTTTTGGTTCGCCGTGATGCCCTTGTTTTGCCTAGGTGTGTCAACCTAGCGGGTCTCTTATGTATCTTTTGACTATGTCCGCGTTCACAGGGTGCGGCAGGTCGTTACCATCCATGGTGGTTAAGATCATTGCTCCACCAGAGAATATGATTTTGATTACAAATGGTCCTTCGTATGTAGGATTCCATTTTCCCATGGGATCACCTTGCGGCAGTACGATACGTTTGATCACCAGATCCCCGACTTGATATACTTGGCATCTGACCTTTTTGTTGAAAGCCTTGATCATTCGTTTTTGATACATTTGACCATGACAGACAGCATTAAGAAATTTTTCATCAATCAAGTTCAGTTGATCAAGTCGAGTCTGGATCCAATCTTCTTCGTTCAACCTTGCATCCTTCATAATTCTCAAAGAGGGGATCTGGACCTCAATAGGCAAGACAACCTCCATGCCGTATACCAGAGAGTAAGTTGTTGCCCTTGTTGATGTGTGTGCCGTAGTATGATAACCGCGGAGAGCGAATGGTAGCATCTCATGTCAGTCTTTGTACGTGACTGTCATTTTCTGTATGATCTTTTTGATGTTCTTATTTGCGGCTTCGACAACACCATTCATCTTTGGCCGGTAAGGGGAAGAATTGTGATGTTGGATCATGAATTGCTTGCACAGGGCGGTGATCACAGTATTGTTTATATTCGTACCATTGTCTGTGATGATCCTCTATGAGAAACTGTAACAAAAGATGATATTTTGCTTGATGAACCGGGCAACAACATTCTTTGTAACGGAAGCGAATGAGCCTGCCTCAACCCACTTTGTAAAATAGTCAATGGCCACTAAGATGAAGTGGTGTCCATTAGAGGCTGTTGGCTTGATTTCCCCAATCATATCAATGCCCCACATAGCAAAGGGCCAAGGAGCCGTCAAGACATTCAAAGGAACCGGAGGTACGTGCACCTTGTCAGCATAGATTTGACACTTGTGGCAGGTTCGAGAGTGTTGATAGCAATCTGCTTCCATGGTAGACTAGTAATAGCCTGCCCGTAGAATTTTCTTTTCCATCGTATGCCCATTGGAATGGGTGCCAAAAGTGCCTTCATGTAACTCAGCCATGATCTTTTCTGCTTCAACCTTGTCTACGCACCGAAGTAACACAAAGTCATGGTTGTGTTTGTAGAGAATGCCATTACTAAGGAAGAGTTTAGAAGAGAAACTCCTTAATAACTTATTATCATGGAATGAAGCTCCTTTCGGATATTCTTGAGCCTCGAGATACCTCTTGACTTCGTGAAACCAAGGCTAGTCCACTACTTCTTCAATATTAATCTCGTGAAAGAGAGCTGGTTCATCCATTCGTTCAATGGTGATCTGGGGAGCCTCGTTATCCCATTTAAGTTTAAGCATGGATGACATTGTGGCTAGTGTGTCTGCTAGATGATTTTCTTCTCGCGGGAAATGCTCGAAGGTAATCTTCTCAAAATGTGGGATCAATGTCAGTACATGTTCTTTGTAGGGGATAAGGTTAGGGTGTTTGGTGTCTAATTCCCCTTTGATCTGGCTGTTGACCAAAGCTGAATCTCCGAATACATTTAAGGATTTGATCCCCAAATCTATGGCAGCTTTGAGACCAAAAATGCACACTTCGTATTCTGCCATGTTGTTTGTATAATTGAAGCAGAGTCTTGCAGTAAAGGGAGTATGACATCCTTCGGGATATATGAGTACAACACCAATACCATTTCCGAGTGTGTTAGATGCCCCATCAAAAACTAGGGTCCATCGGGATCCTTGTTCAGGACCGTCATATGGCCTGAATTCTTCACAGTTGTTTACCATCATGATGTCTTCATATGAGAATTCAAACTTCATGGACTGGTAGTCTTACACCGCTTGGTGAGAAAGGTGATCAGCTAGTACACTGCCCTTTATTGCTTTCTGGGTAGTATACTATATGTCATATTCTATCAGGATCATCTTCCATCTCGCTATTCTCCCAGAAAGGGCAGGCTTCTCGAAGATGTATTTTATTGGATCCATTTTAGATATCAACAAGATAGTATGGGTCAGTATATACTGTCTTAACCGGCGAGCAGTCCATGCCAGAGCGCAACAAGTTTTCTCGAGCAGTGAATATCTGGTTTCACAGTCGGTAAACTTTTTGCTCAGGTAACAAATAGCATGCTCTTTTTGGCCAGACTCGTCATGCTTCCCCAACACACACCCCATTGAATTTTCCAAAACAGTTAGATACATGATCAATGGTCTTCCCTTGATTGGTGGCATCAAAACAGTAGGCTCTTGTAAGTATTCTTTGATCTTGTCGAAGGCAGTTTGGCACTCATCGTTCCATTTGACTACTTGATCTTTCTTCAGTAATTTGAAGATTGGTTCACAAGTAGCTGTCAGGTGAGAAATGAATCTGGAAATGTAGTTTAACCGTCCCAAGACTCCTCTGACTTCCTTCTCAGTACGAGGAGCAGGCATCTCTTGTATCGCTTTCACTTTGGCGGGATCCACTTTGTTAACTTTATTACTGACAACAAAGCCTAGGAGTTTACCAGACCTTACCACAAATGTGCATTTATTTGGGTTTAACCTCAGCTTGTACTTCTTTAGTCTCTCAAAGAGTTTCTGTAAATGGTCAAGATGCTCTTCTTCTGTTTGAGATCAAGCTATCATGTCGTCCACATAGACCTCTATTTTGTGATGTATCATGTCGTGAAATAAGGCTACCATGGCACACTGATAGGTTGCCCCAGCATTCTTCAGCCCGAACAACATAACCTTGTAGTAGAATATGCCTCACTGTGTGACAAAGGTTGTTTTCTCCATGTCCTCAAGCGCCATTTTGATTTGGTTGTAGCCTGAGAGACTGTCAATGAAGGAAAACACTTTGTGTTGTGCCATATTGTCAACTAGAATATCAATGTGGGGAAGTGGGAAATCATCCTTAGGACTTGCCCTATTCAAATCTCGGTAGTCCACGCACATTCGTACCTTGCCTTCCTTTTTGGGCACAGGAACAACATTGGCAACCCATTACGGATAAGAGGTGACGGCCAAGAATCCGGTGTTGAACTGTTTCATGACTTCTACTTTAATCTTCTCTGACATATCTGGTCGCATGCGACAAACCTTTTGTTTTACCGGTGGGCAGTCCTCTTTTGTAGGTAGAAGATGTACCACGATATCTGCATCAAGTCCTGGCATGTCTTCATACAACCAGGAAAAGACCTCAACATAATCGTGCAGTAATTGAATTAGACGCTCTTTGACACTGGGTTCCAGATTGGCACCCACCTTGACTTCTCTTTTGTCTTCTTCGGTACCTAGGTTAATTGTGTCCACTGGTTCTTCGTGGGGTTGAATGGTCCTTTCTTCTTATTGTAGTAACCTGGCGAGTTCCTCTGGAACTTCACAATCTTCCTCACCTTCTTCTTCGGCTTGGTAGATTATATTTTCAGAGTCACAAAAGGCCATAGCAGAACCGTTACCCATGGGATCCCGAATGGATGTAGACCTGCATTGTGAATGTGAGTGTGTGTAAGAGTATATATATCTTTGAAAGAAATGAAAATGTAAAAAGAAAAACAATGAGCACAAAGTTTGTATGCAAAAACGTCCATGATTCATTGATGTCATATGGAAATGAGATAATAACCCCTACAAATGAACCATTGTGCCTCGGGTAAGACACAAGGTTTTAAGAGTCTGAATTGTTTTAATATTACAGATCCGACAAAATTTAAAGACAAATTATTGTGGGATAAATGTGATCGGGACAAAATCTCTAGCCTCCAAGTTGTTGAGCCCTCCATTGACAGTTGGGAAAATCTAATCCTCTAGGTCATAGTTGTCTTCATCCTCTTCCACTGCATTGACTTCGCGGTTATTGATTTTCAAGGGTGGTCCTCCGGCACGAGCACGACGTACATCTTTTTGGGCTCCTGAAGTGCAACCCAAACCAAATTTGTCAAATTTGTATGGGATATCTGGGAGTTGGCCCCAAATAGTGCACCCACCTTCTTCTATCAATGCCTTGGCATCTTTTAGAGATGACATCTTGAGCGGAGGCCTTGTAACCTTGGGGACTTGAGACACGGCCTTGGTTACTGCCACCGTTTGCGGGACTTCTTCAAAGTGCTGGAATGGAGTTTCAATAAATTCACCATCTAATTCCACATATCTGAAGAAATTTAGATGGCTGACCATATACTCTTCTTCTCCATGAACGGTGATGACTTTCCCTTGAATTGGATATTTCAGCATTTGATGCAACGTAGAGGTGACTGCACCAGCATTGTGAATCCACAGTCGGCCTAATAATCTGGAATATGAAGGGCGAATATCCATTAAATAAAAAATTGAATCAAATGTTTGGGCTCCAACTTTTATGGGGATGTCCACTTCCCCATGCACCATCCTTTTGAGCCGTCAAAGGCCCTCACTACTATGTTTCTCGGTTTCAATGTCAATCCCTCAGAGTCAAGCCTATCAAGAGCCTTTTTAGGAAACACATTCAGAGACAAACCGGTGCCAACCAAGACATGAGCCAACGTCATGCCCCTACATTCGACTGAGACATGCAATTCCTCGTTATGCTTCCTCCCTTTTGGCGTTAAGTCAGCATCCAAAAAACCTAAACCATTATCTGCAATCAAGCTGGCTACGCAGTCTTGGAACTGATCGACAGATGTTTCTTGGGGTACATGGGCAGTTTTAAGGAACTTTACCAAGGCCTTTGCATGAGCCTCAGAACATAGTAATAAAGCTAGCATGCAAATTTTTGATGGAGTTTGCCCTATTTGCTCGACTACATTGTAGTCGCTTCTTTTTATGATCTTTATAATTTCCTCCATATCTTTTTGGGAGGTCTCAGGGATAGCTACTGATTGTGCCTTCATCCGGATAGGCTCAACCATAATACCTTTTCCTCGAGTCTCGGTTGACTCGGCAGTAGGAATGTCAGTATGGGTGATAACAGGGACTGTAACAGTTTTGTAAACTAGAGTATTAGTAGAGATGATTGTAGGATTGGGAATAACCTTTGGAGGAGCAACAACAACATGAATGATTACGGGTCCAAAAATAGCTTTGGAGGAGCAATTTCTGGAGAGAAAACCCTTCCACTTCGGGTTATCTTACTAGTCCCTGCGATATTATTTATATCAGAGTCAACTTTCTCAGAACTTGAATCTTCAGTACCTGGCCAATCTTGATTGATACCGTGGTAGTAGACATCACTTCCATAATTCCAAGGGACCGTTTTGTCTGACGAATACGGGATTGGTCCAGGCATTGTAATTATCAATGGAGATACTTTAGGAACTGATGTAATTCTAACGGGTCTTTTGGTGGAGACCCTGGAAGAATTGGTGGAAATGGTCACGATGGAAACATCATTATAAGAAACAGTTGGAATAGAAGTCTTCTCGAACAAAATATCTTTGTTATCTATTAGGCATTGAACGCCTACTTTTAACAAATGACAGCTGGTTGGTGAGGACAAACAGAAATGACAGCTTTCATCACAGCCTGGGAATACACCGACATTCAACAAGTTCTTTTTGATAGTCGGGAGTGGGGTCACAAGTCCATCAACTGAAGTAATAAACATATCTTATTCAATGGCGTTGGCAATATGGACGTGTTTGGGCATAGGGGCAGTGATGACATTGGGGATTTCTGGTGCATCGAATTCAATCTCTTTGGCTTCAAGGAGGTCTTGCACCTTGTTCTTCAGAGCCCAACAGTTGTTAGTGTCATGGTCGGGACTCTCAGAATGGTATGCACAGCAGGCATTAGGATGATAATCAGAAGAGGTTGTGTTAGGATTCTTTGGAGCTTATTTTAAAGTCACTAGATTGGACCTTAACAAATGTGGCAATACTTGATATAGTGTCATATTAATTCAAGTGAACTGTCTGACTGGTATTTAAATTCTTGGATGGTTGCTTCTTTGCTGAGCAGGTGCGGGTTTAGGAATCATGACAGCCCCCACCATTTGACGGTGTTCAGCCCTATCTAGATTTCTCTAAGGATATACAGCAACCACTTCTTTCTTTCCAATGAATTGTTTCCTTATAGCAGCAGAGGATGCATCTTTTTGAAGCTTTCCATTCTTTATCCTGGCTTCCACCCTTTCTTCGGTCAATATCAATTCGGTAAAACCTACCTAGGAACTCTCAATTAAATGATTGAAGAAAGGACAAGACAGGGTGCCCAAAACATGTCTACCAACTCTCTTTCAGATAGAGGAGGCTGGACTCTTCCTGCTAAGTCCCTCCATTTTTGCGCATAGTCTTTAAAACCTTCACTTGAAACAATGGCCATACTCTGGAGTTGAGTACGGGTGGGCGCAAGATCAGCATTGTATTGGTATTGTTTGTAAAAGGTGGCGAAAAGATCTTCCCAGTTATGAACATTGGCTCTTTATAGCTTATAAAACCAATCAAGTTGAGTTCCAAACAGACTGTCTTGAAAGAAGTGTACCCATAAATCCTTGTCAGTGGTGTGAGGCTGTATTTTCCTCACATAGGATCGGAGATGCATTTTGGGGAAAGAAACTCTGTCATATTTGGCGAACACCGGTGCTTTGAATTTTGGAGGAATAACAATCCCAGACACTAAACCCAATTCCTCAAAGTCCAACCCAGACACTTTTTGAATTTCCATTGCACTCAATTGTTCTTCTAAATGCTTAAACTTATCGTCGGTCGGAGGGTATTGTTCTTCAGAATAATCTTCTTCTTCTTCTTCCTCTTCTGAATCTGGCTGGACAACCGCTTCCTTTCCTTTCCTATCTTGATTGTCTTTCTCACTAGATGACGTTGCAAAGTCTAGGTTCCTTCTTGCTTGCCCTTGGAATCTTCTTCCCATATTTAGAACTTCGGTTATCTTCTTTGTTTTCTTTTTCTTTTCTTCAACCAGCAAGGTCTTCAAATCTTCTTGTCCTTTGGCTAGAGTTAAGAACATCTATTGAAACTGAGCATTTTGTGCTTGGAGGTCCTTCACCGTTTGCTGGAGATCCATCTTACTGAAATAAATAGTAGAAATATGAGGAGACTTGTTGCAAGAAACATGCTTATGTTATGATGAATGGTAGATGCATATGCCATGATTTCAAGGATTTCAAAGATTCAAATTTGTTTTAGACAAAAAGGAAACACACGTCATATTAATAAATTAAACCTTGAGTACATCAATTCCTTTTTGGGCAAAAAAAAATCTAAGATAAAAAGGTTGTACGCATCCTCTTTGGTGTGATGTAGGAATTCAGGTTCCTCTCCTCATGAAGTTGCTTGGTGAGTTCCAAAACCTTCTTCTCGCTAGCGTAGAATTGGGCTTCGAAAGTATCTCGCTCCCCCTTGAGTTGTATCCAATCTCTTTGTAAGTCTTCAAGAGAGGTTGACACGTCAGGATGTAGGATAGTGTACGGAACATCTCCTTCCACGACAAGCTCAATGATTACTGGGAGAATGGAGGGATAAGGCATCATAACACTCTGAGCACGAGTTCGTACCCATTTGAGGTAAGGCTCAAGAGGGATGGAATTCTTGTGCCCCAATGTCTTGCTGTCTACCTTGTTCAACATCCTCCATGCTCGGATAAATCTCTAGTGGTGACCTTGATCGTTGTTCTCGTAGTCAAATACCAAACCTTGAATCAGCATCTCATGTGGGCCATCCCTTCGGGCATAACCAAATTGTCTTAAAGCTAAGAAGGGGTTGTAGATGATACCCCCCTTAATGCCAAGCAAGGGGACATTAGGGAATTCTCCACAATGGTCGATAATAGTAACATTCTCTATGGATCGGGTACACTAATGAATGTTTGAATGTTTGAGCGTCATCAACCTTTGTGACCACCTTGAACCCTGCTTGTTCTTCAATACATATTGGGGAAGATGCGAAATAAACCATCTTGCCAAGAAAGGAGTACAACATATAAGGGTACCTCTTTTTCTCATTGTACGAGTGTGAAAAGAATGTAGGATGTCCCCTAGAAAAGTAGGCACCGGGTTGCGGGACACGAAGACTTTGATGGCGTTCATATCTATAAGTTAGTCAGGATTTGGAAACAAAACCATCCCATAGATGAGGAGAGCCACAATTTCTTCAAAGGCTTGCAAATCTAAAGAGTTCCAACAGTTTTGGGCTTTCTCAAACAAGAACTTTGCTAGGAAACCCTTGACACCACTCCTTGATTCCCAATTAGTTGTGACATCAGATGGTTGCAAGTGTAGAGCTTGAGCAATCTCTTCTGGCTTTGGGTCTCTTTCCGTACCATTGAAAGGTAGTTGATTGAGAATGATAATCCTCTAGATTCGGGAGAATTCTTCCAAAGTCGGCACAAGTTGATAATCGGGAAATGTGAAGTAATGGTGTAAAGGATCAAAGAACTGAAAGAGGACCTTCATCATGTTTTCATCAGTGTTAGAGATAAGCAAGTTTAGTAGGCGACCATGTCTCTCGGTGAATGGAGAATTTTTTGGAATCCTTGAAGCTAGCTCCTTAATTTGTGGAGGGATCCTTACAAGATTGACTTGAATAGTTTTCCTACGGATAGAATCCATATCCTACAAAACAGAACAAACATAAATCCCAAGATCCTTGAAATGGTTAGTATGAATATGATGTTATGATGTTCATGATGTAATGTACAAGTATGTATAAACAAACAAAGCAAACAAGTCCTTAGGTTTAGGCTTGCATGGACTCTCATAGCTAAGTACCCTCTTGAAGTTTAGTTGTCTCAACCTGTCCTAGTAATAGTAATCGGGTTCTAAGGAGCTCAATATCACCGGTTTGTTTCTTTGGTCATTGTTTCAGCACAAGCCTCTTTAATGGCGACCGAAATATCCCAAAAAACCAAACCTCAATGAGTGTAGTATCGAGTATCTATCAACTTCGGACTGCACCAAAGCCGGTCATCTCACTACGTCCTAAAGGCCAAGTTTGTCAAGTAAAGGTTCTAAAAGTTCATTAGTGCTTCATGACATTACTCAGCGGCCCCGTATTCTCCTTGATTAACTCAAGGGCTACCGGTACCCACAAATATATTGCACTAACGTAGCTATTGCTTAGACCATGTCGGTATATCCCACACAGTTTCCACAACGTATTACTACTTACCTATAAGGTATCCCAAATCTGGGTAGAGGATTTCAAACCCAAACAAAGAACCATAATGTAAAGAAAACAAGTCAAACAAAGAAAGCAATTAAATATGATCTAACCCTAAGGTAACCCCACTTTTAGAAAATTCCCCAGCAGATTCTCCAGTTCTGTGATACGATGGGAGAACTGACTTGAAGGTTTTGCGTTTGATCGCAGATGTTGTGGTTAGCAAGAGTCACCACCGACTTTTCTTTTATCCAAAAGGAAAGGTGAAAAAGCACAGGAAAGACCTTTGAGATTATTTCTTGAGTTCGGGGAGTAGATTATGAAAAGGGAAGGTATTAGCACCCTTTTAATCCATTATTTTCCATGGGCTCTTAGTTACTTGCTATATCACTTGCTTTTGTTTGAAATTGTGCTTTGTGTGATTTTTTGAAAGTATTTTGTAAAGAGGCCATTGTTTAGGCAAACTTTGTAATGATTCTCGTTCGTAAGAATGTATACAAAGATGTTGATCTTTTGAAAATGTTTTCAAGATTGTAATATGTTTTGAAAAGTGTAGGTGTTTGTTTTGAAAATAGCAAGGATGTTTGTTTTGAAATGGAGCAAGTAATTAGGAGCATTCTACCTACTCAAAAGTCTTTCTTGTTCATTTTATTTTTCTTTGACATTGTTATCTTACCATTGATTTGGTATGTAACCCTATCTTTGGATGTAAACGGGACGGGCGTGGGTCATCGTATAACCATGATTAGAAATGTTGCAAGGTATCTTAGCATTATCTTTAGGGACTAAGATCATTTGAAAGGCAACATAGATAGCGTCATTGAGGGATTATGATCTTTGTATTTTGCTTATTTTTGCTAAAATACCTCACACGCGTAATATGGCCATTTTGTAAGGAAACCAAGTGGATTTACCCTAGGGGGTGCTTGTGTGCAAGTGTATTGTTTTTTATGCTTGATTTTGTCTTTGATTAGGGTTTTCTAAGCACGGTCTTAGTCTTTCCATACAAACCCTAATTACTAACATTTGCATATAAAGCGATAAATTGCAGAATTTAAAACTGCTACGCTATTACAATACTTGTTGGAGGGGGTGTAAAAATTATAAATCGGGGTTGCAAGAAAATAAACCTAATTATCTATTACAACCATATTGAATTGGTAAACGAAATGAAATAAATAATGTACAAAAAGAATAAATATACAATAATGTAAATGTGAAGAAAATGAATATTTTTGTTTGGATTTTTTAGAGAAAAGGGTTTTGTTTTAACCTAATTAACTAAAAGAAAAATAATTAATTAAGATAATAAGAATTAAACCTAAATTTACTAAGAAAAGATTTTAAATAAAACCCTAAATCTATTAATTGATAAAAAAAGGAAATTAAGTTTGTAAGAAGGATATTTTTGGGTACTTTTTGTCTTAAAAATAATTTATAGTATTATAAAATATTTTTGGTCTTTTTGGTTTTAAAATAAATTAATTAAATGGTGTAATAGAAAATAAGTAAAACCCTAGTTTTTAATTAAATTTATAAAACAATTAGTGAAATAAATAAAGTGTGATTAAATAAAATAATTTTTTGTGTAAAAAAATAAACTTTATCAAAATATAAATCTAATATTTTTTTATATTTTTTCTGATTTTTTTTAATATTAGAAAAATATTTAAGAAAACAAATAAATGAAAATAAGAAAAAGAAAATAAAATTGGGCCAGGGGTGTGTGAAGCCAGCAGAGGGGTCAAAGAGCAAAAAAATGTGAAAAATCCAAAAGGGTACCACTGGGGCTCGAACCGGTCCCTCAAGTCACAGGCGCACGCTTCTACCACTGAGGTGGCTATACATCCGTTTATATAAATCAAACCATAAATATATATGGAAAACATGTTCCTGAGGCCAACTTCATCTTCAACCTTACATCCAACAAGAACCTTTGTAACTTATTTAAATCTCAACAAAAATGAAAACTGTAAACATGAAACTTGTAGCAAATTTCCTCACGATTTCAGAAACACAAAGCAATAAAATTATAGATCAAAGATAAGCATAAATTTTAAAGGCCCTAATCTGAACCCTAAAAATATCAGAAACTTCAATCTTAAAATTCTCTAAGCTCAAGCAAAATTAATGAAAATTATGGACATGGTTAGTTTAGGGCAATGATATCTAAATTTTTCATTCAAAAATAAACCATTGATGATGCCTGTATGAAAAGTTCCAAAGTTAGAAAACTTACCTTGCAAGAGGGTATCGAGTTTAGGGTTTGAGCAGCTTTCAGTGAATTCCAATGGTTGGGTTAGCTTCCTCAAGTTCCCAGGAAGCTAATGGGATGCTTAGCTTGAGCTGAAAGTACCCGAGGAGTTCTGGAGAAGTCCAAGTGCAAAGCTCTGTTTTTGAAAATGGAGGATGGTGTTTGTTGTACCCTAAAATTTTCCCTCCCATATTTCTCAAAACATTTCAAGTGAGATCCTCAAATTGCTCAAGGAAGTCCAAGGGTTGACCAGACAAATCCTCTCCTAAGGCAGTCTAACTCAAATTAGGGTTTCATGTTGCATCAAGATACTTGAGTCCAAGGAATCCCAAATTATAACTATTGACCTAATATGTTCTCAAGATCATCCATGTCAAGTTTCAAGCCTTGCAGGAGAAGTTTGCTCAGTCAATTGCTCAAGGGCCTGGAAATCGACTGTGCTAGGGCAAAAGTCAATTGTGGCCTACATACAGTCAAACTTCAAGATTTTTGGTAAACATCCTCATTTTGAAGTGTTATTCATCATTTGATAAAGGGTTGATCATGATTCCTCAAGGATTGCTCACAATTCATCAAAACCCAAAAGTTGCTAAATTGGGGTTTTGTAGGAAAAGTCAACTCAACTTTGACCAAGCATAACTTTCTCATACTTTATCAGAAATGACCCATCCAAAGATCATTTTTAAGAGCATGCAATTCCCTACAATTAATCTTAAGCTCCCAAGTTCAAAATATGAACTCACAAGAAGTTATGAATTTAGACATTATAGGTCATTTTGAAAAGTCAACAAAAACACCTTTGTTGTCAAAGCTTCATACATGAACATGTAAGACTCTATTGAGATGATACCAAAAGGGTTGCTTAGAGGACATACTAATATTTCTAAAAAGTCCAAGAAAACCTCTCTAGGGTCAAAATTGAAGGAGTTATGCATTGGTGAAGTTGACCTTTTTTGCAAAATTGCCAAAAGTCAAAAGTGCCTCAAATTCAATTTTTATGAAATGGGCCCAACGTTTTGTGCTTGTATTGAGTTTGTAACATGGTCCACGACCCATGATCTTTCCCACTTGCCTTTATTTTATTTTTGTCATTTATTTTGATATTTATTTCATTTAAATCAAATTAAATCAAAATAAAATCATGAAAATATTAAAATCATTTAAACCTTGAGATTTTATGCATATTTCAGGTCCATGAATAGCTGGCAATGAGATCAAATCGTGCAAGGCTTGTTTGTACACAAAAAGATTGGTTTTTGGCTTGTTTTGGAAAGATTTACATGAGAATCAAATCTTGATCAATCACCTTAATTGAAGAAGATTTGAAACAAATTTGTAAACCTAATTAACTCAAGGCTACATATAGAACAAATCCAGACCAAATGCACAAGGGTTAGAGGCGTGAGAAGCTGGAAAAAAAACTTACAAAAATCACCAAAAAGTGTTGAATCAAATTGCAGGTTAGAGGATGATTTACACCATTCCAAGGCTAGCAATCAATTCCAAGCCATCCGCTGAAGCTAACCTGATCATAATCAAGCCTTGATTTGCCCAGAATCCCTCTCCACGACCCTCACAAATTGACATTTTTTTCTAATTCGTATCCTTTTATTCTTGCATCTTTATCATGTTTCAATGACATATTTGTAACCCTTATCATGTTTACAAGCTAACAGAACCATTTAATTGCATTTTTGGAAGCCATACTGAGATCCACCATTGTTAGGGTTTAGGTTTCGTTTTTAGGAGTTTTGATTGCAGGTAAAATTGGCCCAAAAGAGGGATGCCATGGTGCTCACAAAGTCAAGACGAATTGATCTGTACCTTTAGTTTTCGTTTATGGTGCTTGTGTGAAATTTTGGAAATACGCAGGGTTATAGCTACAGACTTGTGTCTGTTGGTAAAAGTCCTTGACTTTTACCAACAAAGAGAGGAAGAAGAAGGGTGGCGTGGCACCCCCTGACTGGCCCATTCAAATATTTGCGCACTGGAAATTTAACATGTTGTGTTTTTCAATATAATCATTGTTTTTATCTATTATACAACATAAGCACGTTGGTTCAGTTGGTGAGGAGGCGAAGGAAATTTCCAAAGGACCTGGGTTCGATCCCCAGGTCCCCTTATTCTTCAATATTATTTTTCTATACATGTTTCCATGCGCAGGCTTCTAGGATATCCACCATAAGTCCTCAATGATCAGCCATCCAGATGTCAAGCAAATCAAATCCAACGCTTGGCATGTGAGGGTCTACCAAAGGCCTAGTCAAACATGCAACATGGAATCAGAAGAGTCAACGTGGGCCAAGGCTTTTGGGCTCAGAAATTGCTATGGATACCCCCTTAAATTGCTAGCATACCAGGCCCAATTCTCTTTTTTCTCTTTTATATATTTTCTTTATTTAATTTACCTTGTTTTAATTATTTCTCACACAAATTTAATTCTTTTTTTACAAAAAAACTCATAAAAATCAATTTCATCAAATTTAGGTTTTGTTTATATATTTTGGTCAAAATTAATTTAATTAGTTTAATTTAATTTTAGGGTAACTTTAATCTTTTTGTAAATAACCTAAAACAAATTAGAAAATTAGGTTTTATTCGATTTAACTTTTATTTTCTTTTCTCAAAATAACAAAAATATAAAAATAGGTCAAAATTAATTATTTTTCTTAATTTTAATTAATTAGTAACTAGGTTTGTATTTATTCATTAAAACCTTATTTTCTTAAAATAATTAAAAACAACCCAAAAAATAATTTTTCTTTTAATTAGGTTTGAACGGGGTCAAAACCCTAATTTTTCTTATTCTTGATTCATCGCGCATTTATTATTATTTGGCAAATATTAATGTAACTGCTCATGGGATGTAATAGATTAATTAGGACTTCTCGTTTATTTTTCGTTTTTACGGGTTTTTGGCTATGTAATTAATCCCCCTCCCCGAAGCCTTGGAATATCGTAGTTTTATTTCTCGCATTTTAATTTTCGCAAATATTAACTGTCATATGTATGATAATTGGATGGCATGACAAGAATGTATGTTAATTTAAAATGGTTAGCAAACCCTAAATGTGCAAAGATAATAACTGAAATCAAATCACTCGCACATGCGCACTCCTAGGGTATACTCTCACTTCGGTTGCATTCGGTAAACGATTGTTGTACCCCAAAATTTGCCCTCTCATATTTCCCAAAACATTTCAAGAATAATCTCCAAGTTGCTCAAGATTGCTCAAGAGTTGGACAGTCAAGCTATCTCCTAAGGCAGTCAATCTCAAATTAGGGTTTTGTGTTGCATCAAGATCCTTGAGTCCAAATGACCTCAAGTGCTCCCCAATTTACTAATATGCTCTCAAGTTCATCC
Organism: Vicia faba; assembly: GCA_948472305.1. NCBI lineage: Eukaryota > Viridiplantae > Streptophyta > Magnoliopsida > Fabales > Fabaceae > Vicia > Vicia faba. Next base: position 997,690,084 of record OX451738.1, read on the forward strand.
ATGTCAAATTTCAAACCTTGCAGAGGAAGTTTGGTCAGTCAATTGCTCAAAGGGTCCAAAAATCGACTGTGCTAGGGCAAAAGTCAACTGTGACCTACAAATAGTCAAACTTCAAGATTTTTTGTCAACATTATCACTTTGAAGGATATCTCAACATTTGATCAAGGGTTGATCATGATTCATCAAGTATTGCTCAAAATTCATCAAGATTCAAAGGTTGCTGAATTAGGGTTTTGTAGGAAAAGTCAACTCAACTTTGACCAAGCATAACTTTCTCATACTTTATGAGAAATGACCCATCCAAAGCTCATTTTGAAGAGGATGCAATTTCCTACAATCCATATTCATACCCCACGATCTTAAAATGCACTCACAAGAAGTTAAAAATTTGGACATTATAGGTCATTTTTAAAAGTCAACAAAAACACCTTTTTTTCCAAAGCTTATACTTTGAGCATGGAATATCAAAATGAGAGGAGACCAAAATGGTTGGTTATAGGACACCTCAAGCTTTCTAAGAAGTCAAAGAACACTTCGAAAAGTTCAAAATTGAAGAAGTTATGCATTGTTGAAGTTGGGCATCTTTGCAAAATTGCCAAAAGTCAACTATCCCCAAAACTTCAAATTTTGTTAAATGGGCCCATTCGTTTCCACTTGATTTGATCTTGTCATACTACACACGTGTCCTAGCTTCAGCCTTATGTCCATTTATCAAATTTTCTATTTAATTTGATTTTTATTTAAATTATTCCATTTTAAATCAATTTAAATCAAATAAAATCCCAACATTGATTATTTGATCTCTTTTTGGCTATTTCAGGACCTAATCATCATCATCAAGTGAATCAAATTCGTATCAATCATTCCATGTGCAAAACGATTGGATTTTGGACAAAATTGGAAGGTTATCAATGGAGGATAAAATCAAAATTCCAAGCATTGATGCACAAGGATTGAGTTCACAAATGTTAACCTAATTCATTGCTTATTACATATACAAGCTAAACCACACGAGTTCAGAGGCTAGAGGCTGCAGAATCATCAAAAGCAAAACTTGAAAAAAGGTGAAAAAGTGTGAAACTGAAATCGTGCATAGAGGCGCTTTCAAGGGCAAATCTCAACACCGATCCATTGCTGGGTATCCACTGAACCTCCTGCGATCAAAAGAAAGCCCTCACACCCTCTCAATCGCTCTGTAAGGATCCCGTTTCATACCCCTGTATTCAAATTTGTAACTCCTATTTCTTGCATCTTTGGCATAAATTATGGGCATATTCATAATCCTTGTTCAATTTACAAGCTTTCTGCATTATTTGATTGCATTAATATGAACCATAGCCCTGTAACTGAACCTAGGGTTTCGTAGATTACTTTTTGGGTATTTTATTTACAGGAAAAATTGGAGCCATTGATAGACATAGGCATGATCAGTGGAGGAAGACGAGCATGACCATGGTCCTGGATTTGATTTTCATGGCCTAAAATAGAATTTAGAACGCACATGCGAATTTAGCTGCGGATATAAATCCGCAGGTAAATATCCAGGTTTGAACGAAGAAGATGAAGACGTGCCCCCCTCCTATTGGCTGGTTCAAACTTCGCGCTTTATTTTTTTTTATATTTTCTGGCATTTAATTGTTTTCCCATATTATTATTAGTTTCCAATACTATAACAGATGAAGCGTAGTGGTGCAGTGGCAAGGGCGTGTGTTCAATGACTTACAGGACCTGGGTTCGAATCCCAGGTCCCTCATATGCATATTATTATTTTTCTTCAAGTATTCCAGCGTGTTTCAGGAATTGTGGCGTACCATGGTCCTCAAATCTCAAAGTGCCGGATGGCCCCCAGGCCAGATCTGCTGGCCCAGATGTGATGTTCACCATATGCCCTAGTCAACATGCCACAGGGAATCAGAAAAGTCAGCCCAGGCCAGCGCCTGTTGGGCCTTTGGATTGCCATTCTCACCTCCAATTTGGGTCCAGAACCCCCTTGAGTTTTGTTTTCTATTTCATTCTTTTCTTATTTTATTTAATTGTTTTTGTTTTATTATTTAATCACTAACCAATTAAACTTTTTTTTAATAAAATTAAAACCAAAAAATATTTTGTTTATTAAATTAATTTTCAGTATTTTATTTTTGTTAATAAAAATTAATTTAATTAATTTAGTTTAATTAGGAAATAACTTTAATATCTTTTTTGCAATAATTAAAATTAACTTAGATAATTAGGTTTTATTAACATTGATCAAATTATTTTTATTCCTTTAAATATCAAAATCCAAAAATATCATTTTTATTAATTAATTAATTTGTTTATTAATTTAATTATTAAGTTAGTTTAATTTCTTTTTAATTCAAAATAACCAAAAAATGCTTTCTTTCAAAAATGGGTCAAAATCCTAAAACTCGCCCAATTTAATTTCCCGCACGCGATCCATATATTGTATCTGTTTCCCGAAATGTAATAGCTTAATAGGACTTTAAATATTCTTATCGCTTTATTTATTTTCCGCATTTTAATTTCAAGGGTTGCTTTTGGCGATGTAAATACCTGACGCCTTGTAATAGTTAGTTTTAATTTCCGCAATTTAATTTCCGCAACTTATAAACTGTTAGATGTTTGATAATAGGGAATGCATGACAAGATCAAATGTTTAAACCTAAAATCAACATAGATAACCATTGACATGTACAAAGACAAATTAACTGAAAACAACACACTCGCACATACGCACTCTTAGGGTACACCTCACTTGGTTGCCTTTGAACATGGTCATTGAGTATAGGAAGTTTTAGAGGTCGCCCTCTTGTCCAAAGATCATAGTTTCCTCGAAACAGTTGCCTCAGAAAAATGATCTAAGACATTAGGGTTACCGCTAAGGCGTCCTAACATTGCTTTAGTGACCGCACGTCCCTTAATCGAATTGACCCTTAAAATCCAACAATGATGCTACCTACTCATCAATAGTGGGATAGCATTGTCTAAAGGAAGATAGCATAGAACGATTCCTTTTTCGAGTAGGTAGATGGTTCTTAAGTACTTTCTCTTTCAAAACAAAACAAAAAAAAACTTTTCGTACTTACACCTTCCAAACAAAAACTTCTTTCAAACCCACAAACACAAAGAAAAGCAAATTTTGAAAACACTTTGAGCAAGTACCTAAGAGCCCGTGGATAACCACAGATAGAAAGGGTGCTAACACCTTCCCTTTCTATAATCTACCCCCCGGACCCGAGAAACATCTCGAAAAAGGAATTTTTATGTGCTTTTTTCCTTTCCTTGTTGGATAAAATAAAAGACGGTGGCGACTCTTGCTTACCACGACATTTTGCAAAAACAAACGCAAAACACGAACCAACATTCCAAAAACAGTCAGTTCTCTCCCACCGTATTACAGAACTGGCGACTCTGCTGGGGAAATTATAAGTGGGGTGTACCTTAGGATTAGATCATTGTGTTTTCAATTATTTGCTTTGTATGCTTTATATTTGTGGGCTTGTATCGGAGTTACTATAGATCCTAACCCGGTTCTGGGGGATACCCTTTAGGTAAGTAGCAATAAACTGTGAGGGAACTGTACGGTGTTGACCGATACGGTTGAAGCAGTAGCTACGTTGGTGTGGCACTTTAGATTGTACCGATATCCCTTGTGTTGGAACGAGGAGAATATGGGTCATCTAAGGGGTCATTAAGCACCAACTGACCTTAGAACCTTTAAATTGACCAACTTGGCCATAGAACAGTAGCAGTATGCTACACTCATTGAGACTAAACTCTCGTGATGATTCCGGCCGCAAGAAAAGGTTGCTAAACTGGAATTATGACCGATAGAGGGAAGTCAGTGATATTGAGATCCTCTAGAACCCGGTTACTATTTTTAGGACAGGTTTAAACCAACTGAACTGAAATAGGGTAGTACCTAAGCTCCTTGCCAGCCTGAAATCTAAGGGCTCTCTGTGTGACTTATGTTCCTTTACTATGTTTGCTATTTGTGGATACTTGTGATGTGCCTGCTATCATGACATCATAACATTGCATACATCTTGCATTGGACTAAATATTTCAAAGACAGAAGGGATTCATCTTTGTTCTGTTTTGTAGGTCATGATGCCTATGCGTAGGAATACCATCCGGATCAACTTTGTCCAGGTTCCCACTGTGCTTAAAGAATTGATTGCAAAGATGCCTGATACTACCTCCTTCATCAGAAGACATGGGTATCTTCTCAGTTTGGTCACCTCCAAATTGGACGAGCATATGATGAGTGTTTTGGTCCAATTCTATGATCCACTATACTATTGCTTTACTTTTCAGGACTACCAGTTGGTTCCCACCTTAAAAGAGTTCTCTGATCTGCTCGGTATCTCTATTCTGGAGCAGACCCTGTTTACTGGTTGGGAGAAGACCCTTAGGCCGGAAGAGATTGCTTCAGCCCTTCATATGACCAAGGACGAAGTAATGGCTAATTGGGAGACTAGAAGTGGAGCAAAGGGCTTTCAGACTAAGTTTTTGGTTGGTAAGGCTAATTATTTCTGGGATGGTCTAGACTTCAAGGCATTCGAAGATATTCTGGCTCTTCTGATATATGGCTTGATATTGTTTCCGAATCCTGATTCCTTTGTTGATGTGAATGCGGTGAAAATCTTCATCTCTCGTAATCCTGTACCCACTCTCTTGGGTGACATTCTTCATCAACTTTATGCTCGTACTGCCCGAAAGCGGGGAACCTTGATGTGTTGTGCTCCATTATTGGCGAGGTGGTTTATTTTGCACCTTCCCAAGTCAGTGCTGAAGAACAAAGAAGGCATGGGTCGGGCCTATAAGGTTATGTCTCTCTCTCATAATGACATTATCTGGACTATCAAGGGTATGGACGAGGCGGCTATTATTGATCGATGTGGGGATTACCCCAATGTTCCACTGATAGGAACCCATGGAGGAATTTCTTATAATCCGTGCTTGGCCTTACGTCAATTTAGGAGAGCCAGAAGAGAAGGACCTCAAGAGCTGCTAATGCCTAGTATCATCTTTGATTTTCAAGGGGATAGCGACGAGCAGTGCCGCAGATTCATAAGGGCTTGGGATAGAGTTCACAGATCTGATCCACACGAGCTGGGCCCAAAGACTTCTCTTCCAATGGAGCCATATCTCAGATGGGTCCGTATCCGTGCCCAAAAGCTGGGTATGCCATATGAAGCCGTCCTACCTATCATTGTCGAAGTTTCTAATGAAGAGGGGGTTCTTCCTACCATCCTCCATCCTTACATGCCCACTAACATTGGGGCACTGAAAAGGTCTTGGATGCAGCTAAGAGAAGAACGGGATGCTTACCGAGAAAAGTTTAACGAGCAAGAGTAGAAGATCCGGAAGTTGACTAGGTAGCTGGAGAATGAGCGGATTCTCAATGATTATGTCTGTACCGACAAGAAGCGACCATGGGAGCACTGATTGTCCTTTGATTATTTCCTTTCCAGTTTTTATTTACTTTTTCTGTATTTCCTTTCTTGTAACGCCTTAAGGGCAATTTGTTGAACAAATTTGAATTTCAAAGTTTATCTAATAAAAGTGTGTTTCCTTTTTGTTTACAAATTTGAATCTCCCGATTGTCTTTAAAATCATATCATACGCATTTCATCCCATGCACTTCATAACAGGTACCCGTTACAGGTCTCTTATCTTCTTCGCTGTTTATTTCAGCACTCATCATGTCTGCTGAACCATCAACTGAGCAAGCAATCAAGGCCCTACAGGCTCAAAATGCCCAATTCCAAGAGTTGTTCATGAATCTAGCTAAGGGTCAGCAAGATCTGAAGACCCTGATTCTGAAAGAGAAGAAGAAGAAGAAGAAGGAGAGGACAGTCCTGTTTAGCACATGTCACAGGTTTTGAAACAGGCTATGGGAGGAGGTTGATTTGACCACCTCATCTGGAGGGAAAGATAGTCAAGAAGAAAGGAGGGCTCCTAGCCCTGTGGTCTCCGACAACGAGACAGACTTCGACGAAGACCAGTATCCTCCTGCTGAGGATAGATACAAGCAACTAGAAGACCGGTTGAGTGCGATGGAAGTTCAGAAGGTGCCTGGTCTGGACTTTGGTGATCTGGGTCTATCATCTGGGGTGGTAATTCCCCACAAATTCAAGGCACCAGCCTTTGCTAAGTATGACAGAGTTTCTTATCCGAAGCTGCACCTCTGGTCATACGTAAGGAAGATTCAGCCGTACACCGCTGATAAGAACCTATGGATCCACTTCTTTCAAGATAGTCTCTCAAGGACTCATCTTGAATGGTTTTACCAGTTGGATGGAGCCAGTATCCACAGTTGGGAAGATCTGGCTACTGCTTTCTACAGGCAGTATCAATACAATTCTGACCTTGCTCCCACGCGTACCCAACTCCAGGGTATGTCAATGGGAACGGGCGAAGGTTTCAAAGATTATGCTCAGAAGTGCAGGGACCTCACCGGAACAGTGCAACCACCCTTGGCTGATAGGGAGCTTGTGGATATGTTTCTGGGGACCTTGTCTGGTCCATTTTTCAACCATATGATTGGAAGCTCTTCGTCTGGGTTTACAGAGCTAATTATGATCGGTGAGAGGATTGAGGCTGGTATTAAGGCTAGTAAGATACAGAAGGGTACCTCATCAAGCACCGAGAAGAATCCCTTTAAGAAAGAGTCCAGTGATGTATACGGTTCGAAAAGCCAGAATAGACCTGAGCGCCGCCAGGATGTTAATGCGGTTGTTATTTCAAGACCTGCTGGTGCTCCTCAGCATAATAATCAGTCAAAGGACGAAAGAGCTCGAAGGCAATTCACCTGTCTCAGCATGACTTTGTCTTAGATTCTTCCGCAGTTATTGAAAACAATCTGGTGATTCCAAGGGAAGCCCCGAAGAATCCAAATACAACATCACCAAAGTACAACCCTAATGCCCGCTGTGCTTTTCACTCTGATAGCCCGGGGCATAATACAGATGATTGTTGGTCTTTGAAGAATAAGATATATGACTTAATTGATGCAAAGGAGATTGAGTTCGAGGCGCCCGAAAGAACTAATGTTGTGACTGCTCCTATGCCCAAGCATGGAGTGAATGCTATAGATGAAGACTCGTTTGTGGTTTCTGTGAACGACATTGTTACCCCTTTGATGACTGTGAAGAAGAACCTTTTTCTAGTCGGTTTATTTCTGGGATGAGACGAAGGTTGCCGTATGTGTTCTGTTCTACCTACCGGTTGCCATCTTTTGAAGTCAGGTGTCCAACGCCTTATGGATAGTAAAGAAATTCTGTTTGAGAAGACTGTTGTTCCTTTAGTTCATACTGAAGAAGTTGCCATTATCACCATTTTCGACAATTCTTCCACGGTTCCCTCGAGAAAGCCTGTTAGAATTACATTTGTTCCAAGAATCGCACCATTTATCATCACTGTTCCTGGGACTATCCCCTATACGTCTGATAAAGCTGTCCCTTGGCACTACGGGGCTGATGTTTATTTTCATGGAGTTAAACAAGAGTTAGATGCTAATACTGACGCCAACAATATTGTTGGACCTGCTAAAGTCACCCGCAGCGGAAAACTTTTCTCACCTGATATCTCTCCACCAATTGCACGAAAGCCTGTTGTTATTACACCTTCCAGTGTACCTGCTACTATTCCTGTTCAAGTTCCTATTCTTACCCCTGTCGCCGAGTCATCTGACACTCGGGGCAAAGGGACCACCAGTGAGCCTGCCCAGACGGAGGCACCTAAGACGATTACTGTTGAAGCTTCTAAACAAGAGATGGAAGAGATTCTGAAAATTATCAAAAAGAGTGACTACAATGTAGTCGAGCAACTGGGAAAAACCTTGTCCAAGATTTCTATGTTGTCACTGTTGCTATGCTCAGAGGCTCATGCCAAGGCTCTGATTACATTTCTGAAGACCGCACACGTACCACAAGAGACATCAACTGACCAGTTTAAAGATTACATGGCCAATCTGACTGCTGATAATGGGTTGGGTTTCTCTGACACCGACTTGACTGCTAAGGGGAAGAATCATAGCGATGCCCTGCATGTCTCCATTGAATGCATGGGCACTACTCTTGCACATGTATTGGTGGATACTAGTTCCGCATTGAACGTTTTACCTAAGAAAGCTCTAGACCGGTTAGATTATGAAGGGTTAGAGTTGAAACCAAGCAACATTGTCGTCAGGGCCTTTGATGGGTCTAAAAGGATGGTGTACGGAGAAGCTGATATTCCGATTAAGGTTGGTTCTCAGGTTTTTAACTCTACATTCTATGTGATGGACATTCGGCCATCTTATTCTTGTTTGCTGGGTCGTCCATGGATCCACAAAGCTGGGGCCGTAACCTCAATGCTCCACCAGAAGCTGAAGTACCCGGTCAAAGGGAAGATTGTGACAGTACAAGGAGAGGAAGAGTATATGGTTAGCCACCTCAACTCTTTCCGATAGGTAGAGATGGATGGGGAGTTCATTGAGACCTCATTTCAGCATTTTGAAGAGGTTCCCCAGACGCTGGCGTCAACTGAGACTGTCGTTGAAGATTCTCCTATGAAGATGGATACTTTTAAGGATGCCCGGGCTATTGTCGAGAAAGGTGGGTGTGCGAATTGGGGACAACTCCCTGATTTTACACAGAAGACTAACAAGTTTGGTTTGGGTTTCACTGCAGAAGCTTAAAGGGTTGTTCGAAATGCACGGATCGGAAGACCTCCCGTGTTCATCAGCAACTCGGGAGTGAATGCCATTGAAGACAATGGGGAAGAGTTTGAGTTCGACAACTGGATCTATCCTACGACTGAGGGTGGACTAAGCAACTGGACAACAAAGGACTTCATCCCTATTTCTTTTGTTACCCAGTAATGAAACTTTTTGTTTTGAATTTGTAACAGACAATGTTTTAAACTTTATGGCCCAGTGTCTTACCCGGGGCACTGTGGCTTCATTTGTGAGGGCTTTATGTGTGTCATTTTCATATATCATTAATAAAAGCATTGGACGTTTCTTGCATTTCAAAATCTTGCGCTCCTTGTTTTTCTTTTAATATATATTGCAAAACAGCTATTTTACACACACTCACATATACAAGTCTACATCCACTCTTGATCTCACTGGTAATGACTCTGCTACTGCCAGTTATGACTTCGAAAGTCCAATCAACTTAGCCGAAGACGATGGTGAAGATGATTGTGAAGTGCCTGGTGAACTTGCAAGACTGTTACTTCAGGAAGAGAGGGTTATTCAGCTGCACGAAGAGCCGGTGGAATCAGTAAATCTGGGTATAGAAGAGGACAAGAAAGAGGTCAAGATCGGTGCAAATCTAGAAGCTAGTGTTAAGCAACAGTTGATTTAGATGCTGCGTGACTATGTTGAAATCTTTGCCTAGTCTTATGAAGATATGCCTGGGTTGGATACCGATATTGTGGTTCACCAATTGCCTACCAAGGAAGACTGTCCTCCAGTGAAACAGAAGGTCCATCGAATGCCCCCAGAGATGTCTGAGAAAATCAAGTCTGAAGTAATGAAACAGTTTGATGCCGGTTTTCTAGCAATTACTTCTTACCCTTAGTGGGTGGCCAACGTGGTTCCTGTGCCGAAGAAGGATGGTAAGATTCGAATGTGTGTTGACTACAGGGATCTGAACAGGGCTAGCCCCAAGGATGATTTCCCTCTGCCTCATATTGACGTTCTGGTTGACAACACCGCTCAGCACAAGGTATTCTCCTTTATGGATGGTTTCTCCGGTTATAATCAGAATAAAATGGCTCCCGAAGACATGGAGAAGACAAATTTTGTTACTCAGTGGGGTACCTTTTGCTATAGGGTCATGCCTTTTGGATTGAAGAACGCTGGGGCAACGTATCAGCGTGCCATGGTTGCTTTGTTTCATGACATGATCCATCATGAGATTTAAGTATACGTCGACGATATGATTGCAAGGTCCCAAACTGAGGAGGAATATCTGGACCACCTTCAGAAGCTGTTTAATAGGTTGAAGTTGTACAAGCTGAGGTTAAATCCGAACAAGTGCACCTTCGGGGTGAGATCTAGTAAGCTACTAGGTTTCGTCGTAAGCGACAAAGGTATCCAAGTGGATCCTGCAAAGGTGAAGGCCATACAGGAGATGCCAGCTCCCAGAACAGAGAAAGAAGTTAGAGGCTTTCTGGGACGTCTGAACTATATTGCCCGATTCATCTCGCACCTGACTGCTACTTGTGAGCCAATCTTCAAGTTACTGAAGAAAGATCAAGTAGTACGTTGGAACGATGAATGGCAAGCCGCTTTCAAAAGGATCAAAGATTACCTCCAAGAGCCACCCATTCGGATGCCTCCAGTTGAAGGAAGACCTTTGATCTTATACTTGACAGTACTCGATAACTCAATGGGGTGTGTGCTGGGGAAGCATGATGAGTCTGGCCGAAAAGAGCATGCTATTTATTACCTTAGCAAAAAGTTTACCGACTGCGAGACCCGATACTCGTTGCTCGAGAAAACTTGCTGCGCTTTGGCATGGGCTGCTCGCCGGCTGAGACAGTATATGCTAACTCACACTACTTCATTGATATCAAAGATGGATCCAATCAAGTATATCTTCGAAAAGCCTGCTTTGTCCGGAAGAATAGCAAGATGGCAGATGATCTTGACTGAGTATGACATCCAATATACGACCCAAAAGGCAATTAAGGGAAGTGTGTTGGTAGACCATTTGGTACATCAGGCAGTGGATGATTACCAGTCTATGAACTTTGAATTTCAAGATGAGAATGTCATGCTAGTAACTGACTGTGAGACACTTGGACCGGATGAAGGACCTGAGGAAGGATCCCGATGGTCTATGTACTTTGATGGAGCTTCGAACGCTTTGGGTAATGGCATTGGCGCTGTGATCATATCTCCTAAAGGATCTCATACTCCGTTTACCGCCCGACTATGTTTCAACTGCACCAACAATATGGCGGAGTATGAAGCGTGCATTATGGGTCTTCGAGCAGCAATTGACCTAAGGATTAAGTTTCTGAGTGTCTTCGGAAATTCCGCTCTCGTGATCAGTCAGATCAAAGGCGAGTGGGATACGAAACACCCTAATCTTATTCATTACAAGGAGTATGTATTGACGTTTCTCCCACATTTCGAGGAAATAACCTTTGAACACTTCCCGAGAGAGGAGAATCAGTTGGCGGACGCACTGGCTACGATGTCTTCTATGTTTAAAGTCAATTGGGACAACGAAGCTCCCCGGATTATCATTGAAAGATTGGATGAACCCGCACATTGCTGTGACGTTGAGACTGAAGAGGTAGTAGATAAACCCTGGTTTCATGAGGTGAAGAGGTATCTTGAGGCTAAGGAATACCCCGAGGGTGCATCTGTTAATGATAAGAAGTTTCTGAGAAGGTTCGCGGCGAAGTTCTTCATCAGCAATAGTATTCTCTACAAGCGTAACAATGATTCGACCTTACTGTGTTGTGTGGATAAGAATGAAGTAGAAAGGATCATGGCGGAGTTACATGAAGGTACTTTCGGAACTCATTCCAGTGGACACACCATGGCAAAGAAAATCCTTCTGGCAGGATATTATTGGTCCATAATGGAAGCTGACTGTTATCAGCATTCTCGGACATATCACGAGTGTCAAGTTTATGCTGATAAGGTGCACGTACCTCCAGTCCCTTTAAACGTCTTGACGGCACCTTGGCCTTTTGTAATGTGGGGCATTGATATGATCGGCGAGATCAGACCTACGACATCCAACGGGCATCGTTTCATCCTGGTAGCAATTGATTACTTTACGAAGTGGGTTGAAGCAGCTTCCTTCGCTACCGTAACCAAGAACGTCGTGGCACGGTTCATTCGGCACAATATGATCTATCGATACGGTGTACCATAGAGGATCATTACGGACAATGGTACCAATCTCAACAACAAGATGATCACCGAGCTCTGCGAGCAGTTCAAGATACAGCATCATAACTCTTCTCCTTACCGACCGAAGATTAATGGGGCTGTAGAAGCGGCTAATAATAACATTAAGAAGATTGTGCAAAAGATGACAGTGACATACAAAGATTGGCACGAGATGTTGCCATTTGCTCTTCATGGGCACCGTACCTCAGCACAGACGTCAACAGGGGAAACACCATACTCTTTGGTATATGGCATGGAGGCAGTCTTACCCATTGAAGTTCAGATACCCTCTCTTCGAATCATGAAGGATGCAGGTTTGAGTGAAGATGATTAGATTCAAACCCGGCTTGATCAGCTGAACCTAATCGACGAAAAGAGACTTACTGCTATTTGTCATGGTCAAACGTATCAAAAGTGAATGATCAAGGCATTTAACAAGAATGTCAGACGACAAGAGTATCAATTTGGGGATCTGGTAATCAAGCGAATTATCTTACCTCAAGGTGATCCCAGGGGCAAATGGACCCCTACTTACGAAGGGCCATTTGTGGTTAAGAACATTTTCTCAGGAGGAGTTATGATTCTAACCACCATGGATGGTGACGACCTTCCTCACCCCGTCAATGCAGACATAGTGAAAAGATACTACGCATAATCAAAGACCCGCTAGGTCGACTGGCCTAGGCAAAAATAAGGGCTTCCCGGCGAACCAAAAGGGTTCGGGCAAAAATAAGGGACGAAAATGAAAAATCTGTACACCCGGCAAGTCGAAATCCTGAAAAGGCGGCTTGGGCAAAAATGGGTATCCCGGTGGACTGAAAACCCGAAAGGGCTGTCCAGGCAAAAATTAGGGATCAAAGCATAACACTATGTCTCATTGGATCACCTTGCATCCAAACTTCGGTATCAACTATCAAGCTCGGACGGCACTAATCAATCTGATCTACCTTCAACCAAGTAGCAAAGTGATGAGATTCTCGAGGACATAAAGGCAATAGCAGAGTTGGAACCCAGTGGGATTGTTCACATAGTTGTTTTGTTTAATATTTTCACAAATTGTATAAATTCTATTTGTTCGGCGGTGTTCTCTTACTAGGACGTCAGCCTCTTGTAAAAAAACGCCTATTTACAGGCCAAACTTCAAATCAATACAAATTCATTTTCACACAAATTTCAAACTGTTTTTCCTTTATCTGTTTTGTTTTGCAAAGAACGTCCAATGTTCATTTTTGATATATGCATTTGAAATTAATTGCTGCTCATGAATATTTACATGCGAAACAAAAGACGATTACAGATAATATCAGAAACAGGGGAAAATAAGAATTGTCCGAACTGTACAGTTTCTCTTTCCACCAGGTACAAAGGTAGATTCAGCTGAAGAATACGGCTAAGATACTTTCACTCCCGCCGAGTAAGACAGTAATGGTAGCTCTCTCCAGCTGAGACTTGCAACTATGAACGAATCAACAATGCTTTCCCCAAGCAGAGTTTATTTACCATCGGCACTAAAGGGCTTGATATCCCCGGCAGACTTAATATTCCCTACTGGAGTATAAGAATGCTCCCCGGCAGGATACAAGATACCCCCAGTGGAGTTAAAATGTTCCCAGCACAATCTGAAAAACTTCCCCGACGGAGTTGAAGCATCACCCCCAGTAGACTCTGGAAGTTTATCCCCAGTGGAGTACAAAAATAAATCTCCCCAGCCAAGTTCAAAAGAGAATTGTCCCCAGCAGAATTCAGAGGATTATCCCCACAAGAGTCTAACAGGGGTATCCCCAGCAAGTCGCAACCGAAAGATCATCCCCAGCGAAGTTCTTTCCTTTCACAAACAGGAATCCAATCCTCAACAGATTTAATATCACCAGCAACGATAATTCATCCCGACGAAATTTATCAGTGGAATCCTTCACAGAGCATCTCTTCCCCACAGAGTAATCTCCTCATAAGTTTATTCCCCAACGGAGTCATCCTCTCCTGCAGGTTTATTCTCTTTATTCGCCATCCCCAGCAGAAATGAAGAATTCAACTCTATTCTCCAGCAGCTATCCGAGATTTATTTTCCCCAGCTAAAACATTACATTTCCATATATCATGATATCTGCATATACGCACCATGCCATACAATATCATTTATGTTGAGAACATCATTGTTTGATCCATATCATACATTGCATATAACTGACCCTTACCTTTCAGGAAAGATGCAGTTAAATTCTCAGCTATATCAAAGACCTCCTTTGGTTCAGTTAGATCGCTGCAGACATCTCCCTGATTCGTATTCCAATTGAAGTTATTCCAAGACTCTTGTCAGGTCCAGTTAAATCGATTCGAAGATTGTTCTGATGCCGATCCAGTCAAAGTTAATCCAAGACCTCCTCAAGTTCAGTTAGATCGTTGCGAAGATCTCCCTGATTCGTATTCCAGTTGAAGTTATTCCAAGACTCTTGTCTGGTCCAGTTAAATTGATTCAAAGATTTTTCTGATGCCGATCCAGTCAAAGTTAATCCAAGACCCCCTCTAGTTCAGTCAGATCGCCGATAAGATGTCCCTGATGCGTATTCCAATTGAAGTTGTTCCAAGACTCTTGTCTGGTCTAGTTAAATCGATTCGAAGATTTTTCTGATGCCGATCCAGTCAAAGTTAATCCAAGACCTCCTCTGGTTCAGTTAGATCGCTGATAAGATCTCCCTGATTTGTATTCAAGTTGAAGTTATTCCAAGACTTTTGTCTGGTCCAGTTAAATCGATTCGAAGATCTTTCTGATGTTGATCCAGTCAAAGTTAATCCAAGACCTCCTCTGGTTCAGTTAGATCGCCGATAATATCTCCCTGATTTGTATTCCAGTTGAAGTTATTCCAAGACATTTTTCTGGTCCATTTAAATCGATTCAAATATTTTTCTGATGCCGATCCAGTCAAAGTTAATCCAAGACCTCCTCTAGTTCAGTTAGATCACCGATAAGATCTCCATGATTCATATTCCAGCCTAAGTTCAGACCACCTATCAACAATCTCCAAATGGCATCTGTAAGCCCATTCCCGACATCACGATGCTGATACCGCTTCATGCGAGTGCAAATTTTTGGGCACTTTAGTGTTCAATCATCTTCCACCTTCGGATCACGAAAGGCACGAAAGCCAATCTATATACTTAGGTTTATGAAATTGAACAGGGGCAGCTGTTGTACCCCAAAATTTTCCCTCTCATATTTCCCAAAACATTTCAAGAATAATCTCCAAGTTACTCAAGATTGTTCAAGAGTTAGACAGTCAAGCTATCTCCTAAGGCAGTCAATCTCAAATTAGGGTTTTGTGTTGCATCAATATCCTTGAGTACAAATGACCTCAAGTGCTCCCCAATGTCCTAATATTCTCTCAAGTTAATCCATGTCAAATTTCAAGCCTTGTAGAGGAAGTTTGGTCAGTCAATTGCTCAAAGGGTCCAAAAATCGACTATGTTAGGGCAAAAGTCAACTGTGACCTACAAATAGTCAAACTTCAAGTTTTTTGTCAAAATTAGCATTTTGAAGGATATCTCATCATTTGATCAATGGTTGATCATGATTCATCAAGGATTGCTCAAAATTCATCAAGATTCAAAGGTTGCTAAATTAGGGTTTTGCAGGAAAAGTCAACTCAAATTTGAACAAGCATAACTTTCTCATACTTTATGAGAAATTACCCATCCAAAGCTCATTTTTAAGAGGATGCAATTTCCTACAATCCATATTCATACCCCAAGATCAGAAAATGCACTCACAAGAAGTTACAAATTTGGACATTATAGGTCATTTTTGAAAGTCAACAAAAACACCTTTTTTTCCAAAGCTTATAACTTGAGCATGGAATATCAAAATGAGATGATACCAAAAGGGTTGGTTAGAGGACATCTCAAGCTTTCTAAAAAGTCAAGAACACTTCCAAAAGTTCAAAATTGAAGAACTTATGCATTGTTGAAATTGGGCATTTTTGCAAAATTGCCAAAAGTCAACTATCCCCAAAACTTCAAATTGTTTCAAATGGGCCCATTATTTTCCACTTGATTTGATCTTGTCACACTACACACGTGTCCTAGATTCAGCCTTATGTCCATTTATCAATTTTTCTATTTTATTTGATTTTTATTTGAATTATTCCATTTTAAATCAATTTAAATCAAATAAAATCCCAACATTGATTATTTGATCTCTTTTTGGCTATTTCAGGACCTAATCATCATCATCAAGTGAATCAAATTCGTATCAATCATTCCATGTGCAAAAAGATTGGATTTTGGACAAAATTGGAAGGTTATCAATGGAGGATCAAATCAAATCTCCAAGCATTGATGCACAAGGATTGAGTCCATAAATGTTAACCTAATGCATTGCTTATTAAATATACAAGCTAAACCACACGAGTTCAGAGTCTAGAGGATGCAGAATCATCAAAAGCAAAACTTGAAAAAAGGTGAAAAACTGTGAAACTGAAATCGTGCATAGAGGCGTTCTCAAGGGCAAATCTCAACACCAATCCATTGCTGTGTATGCACTGAACCTCCTGCAGTCAAAAGCAAGCCCTCACACCCTCTCAATCGCTCTGTAAGCATCCCGTTTCATACCCCTGTATTCAAATTCGTAACTCTTATTTCTTGCATCTTTGGCATAAATTATGGGCATATTCATAATCCTTATTCAATTTAGAAGCTTTCTGCGTTATTTGATTGCATTAATATGAACCATAGCCCTGTAACTGAACCTAGGGTTTCGTAGATTGCTTTTTGGGTATTTTATTTACAGGCAAAATTGGAGCCATTGATGGACATAGGCATGATCAGTGGAGGAAGACGAGCATGACCATGGTCCTGGATTTGATTTTCATGGCCTAGAATAGAATTTAGAAAGCACATGCGAATTTAGCTGCGGATATAAATCCGCAGGTAAATATCCAGGTTTGATCGAAGAAGATGAAGACGTGCCCCCCTCCTATTGGCTGGTTCAAACTTCGCGCTTTATTTTTTTATATTTTCTGGCATTTAATTGTTTTCCCATATTATTATTAGTTTCCAATACTATAACAGATGAAGCGTAGTGGTGCAGTGGCAAGGGCGTGTGTTCAACGACTTACAGGACCTGGGTTCGAATCCCAGGTCCCCCATATGCATATTATTATTTTTCTTCAAGTATTCCAGCGCGTTTCAGGAATTGTGGCGTACCATGGTCCTCAAATCTCAAAGCGCTAGATGGCCCCCAGGCCAGATCTGGTGGCCCAGATGTGATGTTCACCATATGCCCTAGTCAACATGCCACAGTGAATCATAAAAGTCAGCCAGGCCAGTGCTTGTTGGGCCTTTGGATTGCCATTCTCACCTCCAATTTGGTCCCAGAACCCCCCTGAGTTTTGTTTTCTATTTCATTCTTTTCTTATTTTATTTAATTGTTTTTGTTTTATTATTTAATCACTAACCAATTAAACTTTTTTTTTAATAAAATTAAAACCAAAAAATATTTTGTTTATTAAATTAATTTTCAGTATTTTATTTTTGTTAATAAAAATTAATTTAATTAATTTAGTTTAATTAGGAAATAACTTTAATATCTTTTTTGCAATAATTAAAATTAACTTAGATAATTAGGTTTTATTAACATTGATCAAATTATTTTTATTTCTTTAAATATCAAAAATCCAAAAATATCATTTTTATTAATTAATTAATTTGTTTATTAATTTAATTATTAAGTTAGGTTAATTTCTTTTTAATTCAAAATAACCAAAAAATGCTTTCTTTCAAAAAAGGGTCAAAATCCTAAAACTCGCCCGATTTAATTTCCCGTACGCGATCCATATATTGTATCTGTTTCCCAGAATGTAATAGCTTAATAGGACTTTAAATATTCTTATTACTTTATTTATTTTCCGCATTTTAATTTCAAGGGTTGCTTTTGGCGATGTAAATACCCGACGCCTTGTAATAGTTAGTTTTAATTTCCGCAACTTATAAACTGTTAGATGTTTGATAATAGGGAATGCATGACAAGATCAAATGTTTAAACCTAAAATCAACATAGATAACCATTGACATGTACAAAGACAAATTAACTGAAAACAACACACTCGCACATGCGCACTCTTAGGGTACACCTCACTTGGTTGCCTTCGAACGTGGTCATTGAGTATAGGAAGTTTTAGAGGTCGCCCTCTTGTCCAAAGATCATAGTTGCCTCAAAACGGTTGCCTCGGAAAAATGATCTAAGACATTAGGGTTACCGCTAAGGCGTCCTAACATTGCTTTAGTGACCGCACGTCCCTTAATCGAATTGACCCTTAAACTCCAACAACAATGCTACCTACTCATCAATAGTGGGATAGCATTGTCTAAAGGAAGATAGCATATAACGATTCCTTTTTTGAGTAGGTAGATGGTTCTTAAGTACTTGCTCTTTCAAAATAAATAAAAAATAAAAAAACATTTCGCACGTACACCTTCCAAACAAAAACTTCTTTCAAACCCACAAACACAAAGAAAAGCTAATTTTGAAAACACTTTGAGCAAGTACCTAAGAGCCCGTGGATAACCACGGATAGAAAGGGTTCTAACACCTTCCCTTTCTATAATCTACCCCCCGGATCCGAGAAACATCTCGAAAAAGGAATTTTTATGTGCTTTTTTCCTTTCCTTGTTGGATAAAATAAAAGACGGTGGCGACTCTTGCTTACCGCGACATTTTGCGAAAACAAACGTAAAACGCTAACCAGCATTCTAAAAACAGTCAGTTCTCCTCCACCGTATCACAATGATCATTAAGTATAGGGTGTTTTAGTGGTCGCTCTCTTGTCTAAACAAAGATCAAATGTCCCGTTCGGATATGTTGCCTCGAATATGATCTTAAGACATTAGTGTTATTACTAAGACGTCCTAACATTGCTTTAGTGATCGTACGTCCCTTTTCGAATTGACCCTTACAACTCCAACGATGGCGCTACCTACCCACTAATAGTGGGATAGCGATGTCTAAAGGAAACAAGAACAAAAACATTCTTTTTTCGAGTATGTAGATGCTAGTAGGTACTTGCTCAAAATCAAACTTTTCCACACTTACACTCCTTTTAAACAAAGTTTTCAAAATGACTTTGTAACACTCTTGAAGACAGAAGCAAGGGTTAAATCGAAGTAAAACAAAACTTTTCAAAACACACAAACACAGAAGCAATTTTAAAATGATGAGCAAGTACCTAAGAACCCGTAGAATACTAAGGATATAAAGGGTGCTAATACCTTCCCTTTCTATAATCAACCCCCCGTACTCAAAATCTCGAAAATGGAATTTTTCTGTGCTTTTTTCCTTTCCGGTTGGATAAAATATAAGTCGGTGGAGACTCTTGCTCATCGCGGCATTTTGCGAACACAAACGCAAAACGCAAACCAGCATTTTCCTAAAACAGTCTGGTTCTGCCACCGTATCACAGAACTGGCGACTCTGCTGGGGAAAATAATAAGTGGGGTATACCTTAGGATATAGTTCATCATAAATTGCTTCTCTTGTTTGATTTGATTGCTTTACTTTTGAAGGTTTTGTATTGGGAGTTACTATAGATCCTAACCCGAATCTGGGGGACACCTTTTAGGTAAGTAGCAATAAACTATGAGGAAACTGTACGGCGTAGACCGATACGGTTGAAGCAGTAGCTACGTTGATGTGGCACATTGGTTGGTACTGGTATCCCTTGTGGAGAAACGAGGAGAATACGGGGCTGCTATATGGGTCGTTAAGCATCAACTGACCGTAGAACCTATAATTGACCAACTTGGCCATAGGAAGTAGTGAGATAGCCGGCCTCGGTGTAAAGATGGGAAATGGTTGATACTCGATATTACACTCATCGAGACCATACTCTCGAGATAGTTCTGGCCACAAGAAAAGATTGCGTGAGCTGAAACCATGACCGATGGAGGATGGTCAGTGATATTGAGAACCTCTAGAACCCGATTACTATTATTAGGACATGTTGAAACCAACTAAACTTCAAGAGGGTAATACCTAGACCCCATGCAAGCCTGAAACTTAAGGGCTCTTGTGTGACTTGTTTGCCTTTACAATGTCTGTTATCTGCTATACCTGTTGTGTTTTTTATCATGACATCATGCATCATAACATAGCATGCATACCTCATTATACTAACCATTTCAAAGACCGGGGGGATTTATCTTTGTTCTGTTTTGCAGATTATGGCTTTCATGCACAGAAACACCATCCGAGTTAACTTTGTGGAAATACCTGCTCAACTCAAATATTTAGCCTCGAGAGTTTCTGATACTTCTTCATTCATTAGGAGACATGGTCAGCTTCTTAGCTTGGTTACCTCAAAGTTTGATGAGCAGATGATGAGTGTGCTTTTCCAGTTCTTTGATCCAGTGCATCATTGCTTCACTTTCCCGGATTATCAGCTAGTTCCCACTATGGAAGAGTTTTCTCACTTATTGGGAATATCCATCCTTGAGCAGATGCCTTTCACAAGTTTGTAAGAGACTCCTAGGCCAGAGGACATTACTTCAGCTTTACACTTGAAAAGGGCTGATGTAGTATCTAATTGGGAGACACGAAGCGGGGTTAAAGGTTTCTTAGCCAAGTTTCTGATGGATCAAGCTCAACTATTCTGGGATAACTTGGATTTCCAGGCTTTCGAAGACATCTTAGCTCTCCTTATCTACGGTTTGGTTCTTTTCCCGAATCTAGATTCTTTTGTGGATGTGAATACATTTAAGATCTTCTTGTCTCGCAATCCTGTACCAACTCTTCTGGGTGATACCCTGCATGCCCTCTACACTCGTACTATGCGTAGAAGAGGGACCCTCATGTGTTGTATCTCGTTGCTGGCGAGGTGGTTTATTTTGCACCTCCCTAAGTCTATTTTGAAGAATGAGGAAGGTTTAGGATGGTCTTACAGGATAATGTCCCTTGCCCATACAGATATTCTTTGGAGTTCTAAGGCTATGGAAAGCATTGCTGTCATTGATCGATGTGGGGGATACCCTAATGTCCCATTGCTTGGAATCATAGGGGGTATAACCTACAACCCATGCATAGCTTTACGAAAGTTTGGTCGCGCTCGGAGAGACGGTCCTCATGAGTTACTTCTTACAGATATTGCCTTTGATTACAAGGAGGACGTTGACGAGCATCGCCGAAGGTTTGTACGAGTCTGGGGCATGGTGAACAGGTCTGACCCTCAAGAGCTAGGACCAAAGACTTCTCTCCCTATGCAACCTTATCTCCAGTGGGTCCGAGCTTGAGCCCAGAGACTTGGGATGCCTTATGAAGCTGTGTTTCCAGTGATTGTGGAGCCTACCAATGAATAGGGTGTCCCTTATACCGTCCTTTATCCCTACATGCCCACTGATCTTGGGGCATTAAAGAGATCCTGGATTCAGCTAAACGAGGAGAGGGATACCTACCGAGAGAAGTATCATTAGCAAGAAAGGAAGATCTTGAAGCTCACGAGGCAACTTGAGAATGAAAGAACGATCAATGACTATGTGAGCACCAAGGGGAAGCGCCCATGGGATTTCTGATTTTTGCTATTTTCTAGTTTAGATTTGTTTTTTGTTTATTTCTTTTGTAACGCCTCAAAGGCATTGTTAAACATTTCAAAAGTTAATTTAATAAAGTTTGTTTTATTTTTGTTTTACAAATTTAAATCTCCCAAGTTCTTTGAAATCATTACATACGCATCCCATTATCATGAACATCATTACAGGTACCATTACAGGTTTCTCATCTTCTTCGCTGTTTATTTCAGCACGATGTGTCTTCTGAAATACCTACCGATCAAGCCATCAAAGCTCTTCAGGCACAAAATGCCCAATTCCAAGAGATGTTCTTGAACTTGGCTAAAGGGCAAGAGGATTTGAAGACTCTCATCCTGAAGGAGAAGAAGAAGAAGAAGAAGAAGAAGAAGAAGAAGGTGGTTCTTCTGAATATGGGTAACAGATTTGGGAATAGGTTGCGACAGGAAGCTGATCTGTCTCTTTCATCCAAAGGAGAAGAGGTCCAAGAGGAAGAAAAGGGCCCAAGTCCTGTAGTTTCTGATAATGATACTGATTTTGATGATGAGCAGTATCCTCCTGCTGAGGATAGGTACAAACAACTTGAAGACCGTCTGAGCCCTATGGAGATTCGGAAGATACCTGGTTTGGACTTCAAAGATCTGGGACTAGCATCTGCGGTGGTGATCCCTCATAAGTTTAAATCTCCGATTTTCTCCAAGTACGACGGAGTATCCTGTCCAAAACTCCATCTCCGCTCGTACGTTAGAAAAATCCAACCTTACACTGCTGATAGAAATTTGTGGTTACATTTCTTTCAAGATAGTCTGTCAGAGACTCAACTTGAATGTTTTATCAATTGGAAGGAGCTAATGTCCGAAACTAGGAGGACCTTGCTGCTGCTTTTTACAAGCAGTATCAATATAACACCGACCTTGCTCCCACTCGTACTCAGCTTCAGGGTATGTCTATGGGTGTAACTGAAGGTTTTAAGGACTATGCTCAAAAGTGGAGAGATTTGGATGGGAGAGTCCAACCCCCTCTGTCTGATAGGGAGTTGGTGGACATGTTTCTGGGGATGTTGTCTGGTCCATTTTTCAATCATGTGATCGACAATTCGTCATCTGGATTTAATGAATTGGTCCTGACTGGGGAGAGAGTAGAAGCTGGTATCCGAAGTGGTAAGATACAGAAGGATACATTGTCAAGTGCAGTAAAGAAGCCTTTCACCGGTAAGAAAGAAGCTAGTGTGGTTTACAGCTCGAGGAGCCAAAACCGACCTGAACGCCGTCAAGCAATGAATGCGGTAGTGATATCAAGACCTACCGTTGCCCCACAATGCAACAATCAACAAAGAATGGAGAGACCGCAGAGACAGTATACTTGGCTTAGTATGACCTTGTCTCAAATTCTACCACAGTTATTGAAGACCAACCTGGTAACTCTGAGGGAAGCCCCAAAGAATCCCAGCACCACATCTCCGCTATATAACCCGAACGCCCGTTGCGCCTATCACTCTGATAGCCCAGGGCATGATACAAACAACTGTTGGGCCTTGAGGAATAAGGTGGAAGATTTGATTGAAGCTAAAGAAATCGAGTTTGACGCTCCGGAAAAGCCCAACATCATAACTGCGCCCATGCCCAAGCATGACTCGGGAGTTAATGCAATTGGGGATGATGAAGAAGAGTCAAATATCGACAACTGGATTTACCCCACTACCGACGGTGGATTGAACAATTGGACGGCGAAAGACTTCGTGCCCGTTTCTTTTATTACACAGTAATAGACTTTTTTTTTTTAGATTTGTAACAGACTGTTTGAAACTTTAGGCCCGATGCCTTGCCCGAGGCACCTTGGCTTTGTTTGTGAGGGCTTATTATTTGTCATTTTCATATATCATCAATAAAGCAATGGATGTTTTCTTGCATTACAAATTTTGTGCTCCTTGTTTTTATTTTCTACCTTGCACTTTATCAAAACAGCTATTGTCTTACACACACTCACATATCATAATGCAGATCCATATCCACTCTGGATCCCATTGATAACAACTATGCCACTGCCAGTTATGACTTCGAAAATCCGATCAACCAAGCCGAGGACGAAGGTGAGGACGATTGTGAAGTGCCTGGGGAACTTGCTAGACTGTTACTACAGGAAGAGAGGGCCATGCAACCTCATGAAGAGCCAGTGGAACCAGTGAATTTGGGTACAGAGGAAGATAAGAAAGAGTTCAAGATAGGTTCGAATCTGGAGCTTAGCGTCAAACAAAGGTTGATACAGATGTTGCACGACTATGTCGAGATCTTCGCCTGGTCCTATGAAGACATGCCTGGGTTGGACACTGATATTGTGGTACATCGCCTGCCGACTAAAGAAGACTGTCCTCCGGTTAAATAGAAGGTCCATCGTATGCGCCCTAAAATGTCAGAGAAAATCAAGGCAGAGGTCATGAAACAGTTCGATGCAGGATTCTTAGCTGTAACTTCGTATCCACAATGGGTTGATAACGTTGTTTCGGTACCTAAGAAGGACAGTAAGGTATGGATGTGTGTTGCTTATAGAGATATGAATTGGGCAAGCCCCAAGGATGACTTCCCACTTCCTCACGTCAATGTTTTGGTCGACAACACCGCGCAGCATAAAATATTCTCCTTCATGGATGGTTTCTCTGGCTACAACCAGATCAAGATGGCTCCTGAAGACATGGAGAAGACAACCTTCGTTACACAGTGGGGCACCTTCTGCTACAAGGTGATGCCTTTTAGGTTGAAGAATGATGGGGCAACTTATCAGTGCACTATGGTCGCTTTGTTCCATGACATGATTCACCACGAGATCGAAGTTTATGTTCATGATATGATAGCCAGGTCTCAGACGGAGGAAGAGCACCTTGATCATCTCCAGAAATTGTTTCACAGATTGAAGACATACAAGCTGAGGTTGAATCCGAACAAGTGTACCTTCGGGGTATGCTCTGGTAAGCTTCTGGGTTTTGTTGCCAGTGACAAGGGTATTCGGGTAGACCCTGCCAAAGTAAAAGCTATACAAGAGATGCCGGTTCCCCGCCCAGAGAAGGAAGTTAGAGGTTTCTTGGGACGTCTGAATTATATCGCCAGGTTCATTTCACATCTGACTGCTACTTGTGAGCCAATCTTCAAGCTTCAGAAGAAAGATCAAGTGGTAAAGTGGAATGATGAATGCCAGACCATTTTCGAAAGAATCAAAGAATACCTTCAAGAACCGCCAATTTTGATGCCTCCAGTCGAAAGAAGACCTTTGATCTTATATTTGACAGTACTCGATAATTCAATGGGGTGCGTGCTGGGGCAGCATGACGAGTCTGGCCGAAAAGAGCATGCTATTTACGACCTTAGCAAAAAGTTTACCGACTGTGAGACCCGATACTCACTGCTTGAGAAAACTTGCTACACTTTGGCATGGGCTTCTCGCCGGCTGAGACAGTATATGCTGACTCACACTACCCTATTGATATCAAAGATGGATCCAATCAAGTATATCTTCGAAAAGCCTGCCTTGTTCGGAAGAATAGCAAGATGACATATGATCCTAACCGAGTATGACATCCAACACACAACCCAAAAAGAAATCAAGGGGATTGTGTTGGCAGATCACTTGGCGCATCAGGCCGTGGATGATTACCAATCCAAGAATTTCGAGTTCCCATATGAGAACATCATGTTGGTGACCGACTGTGAAGAATCTGGACCGGATGAGGGATCCGAGGAAAGATCCCGATGGTCTATGTATTTTGACAGAGCTTCAAACGCATTGGGTAATGGTATTGGCGCTGTGATTATATCTCCTAAAGGCTGTCATACTCCATTCACCGTCCGATTATGTTTTAACTGCACCAACAATATGGCAGAGTATGAAGCGTGCATCATGGGTCTTCGAGCAACTATTGACCTAAGGATTAAGCTCTTGAGTGTATTTGGAGATTCTGCTCTAGTTATTAGTCAGACCAAAGGCGAGTGGGATACGAAGCACCCAAATCTTATTCCTTACAAAGAGCATGTACTGACGTTGCTCCCACACTTCGAAGAGATAACCTTTGAACATTTCCCCAGAGAGGAAAATCAGCTGGAGAACGCGCTAGATACCATGTCTTCTATGTTCAAGGTCAGATGGTACAATGAATCTCCCCAGATTACCATCGAGAGGTTGGAAGAAACCGCACATTGCTGTGACATCGAGACTGAAGAGGTAGCAGATAAACCCTGGTTTCACGAGGTAAAAAGGTATCTTGAGGCTCAAGAGTACCCCGAGGGTGCATCTGTTAATGATAAGAAGTTTCTGAGGAGATTCGTTGTGAAGTTCTTCATCAGCAATGGTGTCCTTTACAAGCGTAACCATGATTCAACCTTACTGCGATGTATGGACAAGAACGAGGCAGAAAAGATCATGGAAGAATTACATGAAGGTACTTTCGAAACTCATTCCAGTGGACATACCATGGCAAAGAAAATCCTACGGGCAGGATATTATTGGTCCATAATGGAAGCCGATTGTTATCAGCATTCCCGGACCTGTCATAAGTGCCAAGTCTATGCTGATAAGGTGCATGTACATCAAGTTCCTCTGAATGTTTTGACAGCTCCTTGGCCTTTTTCAATGTGGGGCATCGATATGATCGGCGAGATCAGACCTACCGCATATAACGGGCATCGTTTCATTTTGGTGGCTATTGATTATTTTACGAAGTGGGTTGAGGCAGCTTCCTTTGCTACAGTAACCAAGAACATCGTGACGCGGTTTATCCAGCACAATTTGATCTGTCGATATGGTGTACCGGAGAGGATCATTACGGACAATGGTACAAATCTCAACAATACGATGATAACCGAGCTCTGCAAACAGTTTAAGATTCAGCATCACAACTTTTCTCCCTATCGGCCGAAGATGAATGGGGCTGTTGAAGCAGCTAATAAGAACATCAAGAAGATTGTGCAGAAGATGACGGTGACATACAAAGACTGGAACGAGATGTTACCATTCGCTCTTCATGGGTACCGCACCTCAGCGCGGACGTCAACAGGGGAAACACCCTACTCTTTGGTGTATGGCATGGAGGCAGTCCTGCCCATTGAAGTCCAGATACCCTCTCTTCGGATTATGAAGGATGCAGGTCTGAGCGAGGACGATTGGATCCAGACCCGGCTTGATCAACTGAACTTAATCGATGAAAAGAGACTTACTACTATTTGTCATGGTCAGACGTATCAAAAGCAGATGATCAAGGCATTTAACAAGAAAGTCAGACGACAAGAATATTAAGTCGGGGATCTGGTGATCAAACGCATCATATTACCGCAAGGTGATCCTAGGGGCAAATGGACCCCTACGTACGAAGGGCTATTTGTGGTTAAGAACATTTTCTCAGGAGGAGCTATTATTCTAACCACCATGGATGGTGACGACCTTCCTCACCCCGTTAATGCAGACATAGTGAAAAAATACTACGCATAATCAAAGACCTGCTAGGTCGACTGGCCTAGGAAAAAATAAGGGCTTCCCGGCGAACCAAAAGGGTTCGGGCAAAAGTAAGGGATGAAAATGAAAAAACTGTACACCCGGCAAGTTGAAAACCTGAAAAGGCGGCTTGGGCAAAAAAGGGTATCCCGATGGACTGAAAACCAGAAAGGGCGGTCCATGCAAAAATTAGGGATTAAAGCGTAACACTATGTCTCATTGGATCATCTTGCAACCAGACTTCGGTATCGACTATCAAACTCGGACGACGCTGATCAATTTGATTGACCTTCAACCAAGTAGCAAAGTGATGAGATGCTTGAAGATATAAGGGCAATAGCAGAGTTGGAACCCAGTGGGATTGTTTCACATAGTTGGTTTTATTTCTTTTACACAAATTGTATAATTTCTATCTTTTCAGTGGCTTTTTCTTACTAGGACGTCAGCCTCTTGTACAAAAAACGCCTATTACAGGCCAACTTCAAAATCAATACAATTCATTTTACAATAAATTTCAAAATTTCTTTTCTTTTCCTGTTTTGTTTTGCAAGAACATCCAATGTTTCATTTTGATATATGCATTTGACAATAATTGCTGCTCATAAATATTTACATGCGAAACAAAAGACAATTGCTTGTAATTCAAGGAACAGGGGAAAACAAGAAATGTCCAAACCTTACAGTTGCTCTATCCACCAGGTACAAGGATAGACCTAGCTGGAGAATGTTTTTAGATACCCTCCCCGCAGAGTAAAAGGTATCTAAAAACATTGGTGTTAATTCTCCCTAAGCAGAGTTCATCTATCACTAACAATAGAAGACCATCCCCAGTGGAGTTTATTTCTTCCACAAGCAGAAACTCAATCCCCAACAAGGTTCGTTATCGCCAGCAATGGTAATTCATCCCCAGCCGAGGTTATTTCTCCAAATCAGCAGATCTTCTAGAAGAATATCTCTTCCCCACAGAGTCAGTTTCTCGCCAGTTTATTCTCCAGCAGAGTCATTCTCCCGCCAACTTATTCTCAAATCATCTTCATTCACTATCCCCAGCGGAAACAAAGAATTCAACTTCTTGCACTCACCAGTAGCAGTCTGGGATTTATTTTCCCTAGCTAGAGAATATCATAAAAACATTGCATATCCATACAACATGGCATGCGCATACGCATCATATAGCACAGTCTCATTAATTTGAGAACATCATTGCTCAATACATTTCATACATCATGACATTACATACGACTAACTCTTTACCTTTCAGGGAAAGATACAATCAAAATTGTCACAAGTTTTCTCTGGTTTAATCAAATCAATGCTAAAGATTTCTATTCCAGTTCAAGCTATGAAGCCCAGGTCCGACCGGATAGTATCTTGATTTCTACATCATATTGTGAAGCCCGGAGAACGACCGGATAACAATATCAAATACCGTGAAGCTTGAAATCGACCAGATAGTGGTTTATCTTTAAGCTATGAAGCCCGGATTCGACCGGATAATAGTTTAATCCCTAGCAAGTTATTGTGAAGCCTGGATTACGACCAGATAGCAGTGCAAGACACCATGAAGCCTGGATTCGACCAGATAGTGGTATATCATAAACACAAGCCGTGAAGCCCGGAAATCGACCGGATAATAGCTCAACAAGCTATTGCGAAGCCTGGATTACGACCAGATAGCAATACAAGTTACTGTGAAGCCTGGATTACGAACAAATAGCAGCCAAGAATACTACGAAGCCTGGAGTCGACCAGATAGTGGTATATCTTTAATGCAAGTTATGAAGCCCAGATTCGACCGGATAATATCTTGATTTCTCCAAACGCCATGAAGCCTGGATTCGACCAGATAATGGTATGAGACATCGTGAAGCCTGGATTACGACCAAATAGCAGTAAAAGACACTGAAGCCTGGATTACGACCAGATAATAGTAAGGGAAACTGTAAAGCTTGGATTTCGACCAAATAGCAATTTACCCGGCCAATTACTATGAAGCACGGAAATCGACCGGATATTAGTAGGCTTTAAAGTCAAATGGAAGCCCGGATGTGACCGGATAACCACTTGATTTCTTCTGAAGCCTGGATTACGACCAGATAAAAAGTAAGGTATTATGAAGCCTAGAAATCGACCAGATAGCAGAACAAGAACACCATGAAGCCTGGATTCGACCAGATAATGGTATAAGACATCGTGAAGCCTGGATTAC
Organism: Vicia faba; assembly: GCA_948472305.1. Classification (NCBI taxonomy): domain Eukaryota; kingdom Viridiplantae; phylum Streptophyta; class Magnoliopsida; order Fabales; family Fabaceae; genus Vicia; species Vicia faba. The sequence continues at coordinate 997,719,228 of OX451738.1, forward strand.
GACCAGATAGCGGTAAAAGACATTGAAGCCTGGGTTACGACCAGATAACAGTAAGGGACACTGTAAAGCTTGGATTTCGACCAAATAGGAGTTTACCCGGCCAATTACTATGAAACCCGGAAATCGACCGGATATTAGTAGGCCTTAAAGTCAAATGGAAGCCCGGATGCGACCAGATAACCACTTGATTTCTTCTGAAGCATGGATTACGACCAGATAAGAAGTAAGGTATTGTGAAGCTTGGAAATCGACCAGATAGCAGTACAAGAACACCATGAAGCCTGGATTCGACCAGATAATGGTATAAGACATCGTGAAGCCTGGATTACAAACAGATAGCGGTAAAAGACACTGAAGCCTGGGTTACGACCGGATAACAGTACAAGACACTACAAAGCTTGGATTTCAACCAAATAGCAATTTATCTGGCCAATGACTAAGAAGCCTGGAATCGACCGGATATGAGTATTGCCTTAAAATTAAGTTGAAGCTCGGGTACGACCGGATAACAACTTAATTCCTTCTGAAGCCTGGAGCACGATCAGATAAGAATTGAGAAATTGCAAAGCCTGGATTACGACTGGATAGCAAGTTTAATCTCATCTCCCCAGTAAGTCACTGTAAAGCCTGGAGCATGACCAGATAGCAGTCAATCTTATCACTATGAAGCCTGGATCAAGACCAGATAGTAGTTTATTTTCACCTCTTCGACTAAGATACGATTCCCCATTAGAATAACGGACGACCGAAGCTCCTAAAATTCGATTTCCCTCAAAACAGAGATCAGCATTCCCCAGCGTAGTCTTCCTCAACAACATGGTATACAGGCTCTCGCTAAGGAATCTCTTATGCGATCGACCCTCATTTGGATGGAATCTTTAAGCCCATCTTTCGTCGTTCATCTCTAAATGGCATCTATAAGCCTATTCCCGGCATCACAAGACAAGTACCACTTCATGCGAGTGCAAATTTCTGGGCACTCTAATGTTCAATCATCTTCCACCTTTGGATCACGAAAGGTAGGCAAGCCAATCTACATCCTTAGGTTTAAGAAGATTGAACAGGGGCAACTGTTGTACCCCAAAATTTTCCCTCCCATATTTTTCAAAACATTTCAAGTGAGATCTTTAAATTGCTCAAGAAAGTCCAAGGGTTGACGAGACAAATCCTCTCCTAAGGCACTCTACCTAAAATTAGGGTTTCATGTTGCATCAAGATACTTGAGTCCAAGGGATCCCAAATGCTCACTATTGACCTAATATGTTCTCAAGATCATCCATGTCAAGTTTCAAGCCTTGCAGGAGAAGTTTGCTCAGTCAATTGCTCAAGGGCCTGAAAATCGACTTTGCTAGGGCAAAAGTCAACTGTGGCCTACATACAGTCAAACCTCAAAAATTTTGGTCAAAATCCTCATTTTGAAGTGTTATTCATCATTTTATCAAGGGTTGATCATGATTCCTCAAGGATTTCTCACAATTCATCAAAACCCAAAAGTTGCTAAATTGGGGTTTTGTAGGAAAAGTCAACTCAACTTTGACCAAGCATAACTTTCTCATACTTTATTATAAATGACCCATCAAAAGCTCATTTTGAAGAGGATGCAATTCCCTACAATTAATATTCAGCTCCCAAGTTCAAAATATGCACTCACAAGAAGTTATGAATTTGGACATTATAGGTCATTTTGAAAAGTCAACAAAAACACCTTTTTTGTCAAAGCTTCATACATGAACATGGAAGACTCAATTGAGATTAGACCAAAAGGGTTGCTTAGAGGACATCCTAAGATTTCTAAAAAGTCTAAGAACACCTATCTAGGGTCAAAATTGAAGGAGTTATGCATTGGTAAAGTTGACCTTTTTTGCAAAATTGCCAAAAGTCAAAAGTGCCTCAAATTGCATTTTTTGTCAAATGGGCCCAACGTTTTGTGCTTGTATTGAGTTTGTAACATGGTCCACGACCCATGATCCTTCCCACTTGCCTTTATTTTATTTTTGTAATTTATTTTGATTTTTATTTCATTTAAATCAAATTAAATCAAAATAAAATTATGAAAATATTAAAATCATTTAAACCTTGAGAATTTGTGCATATTTCAGGTCCATGAATAGCTGGCAATGAGATCAAATTGTGCAAGGCTTGTTTGTACACAAAAATATTGGTTTTTGGCTTGTTTTGGAAAGATTTACATGAGAATCAAATCTTGATCAATCACCTTAAGTGAAGAAGATTTGAAACAAATTTGTAAACCTAATTCACTCAAGGCTACATATAGAACAAATCCAGACCAAATGCATAAGGGTTAGAGGCGTGAGAAGCTGAAAAAAACTTGCAAAAATAACCAAAAAGTGTTGAATCAAATTGCAGGTTAGAGGATGATTTACACCATTCCAAGGCTAGCAATCAATTCCCAGCCATCCCCTGAAGCTAACCTGATCATAATCAAGCCTTGATTTGCCCAGAATCCCTCTCCACGACCCTCACGGTTTGACATTTTTTTCAAAATCATATCCCTTTATTCTTGCATCTTTATCATGTTTCAATGACATATTTGTAATCCTTATCATGTTTGCAAGCTAACAGTGCCCTTTAATTGCATTTTTTGGAATCCATACTGAGATCCACCATTGTTAGGGTTTAGGTTTCGTTTTTAGGGGTTTTGATTGCAGGTAAAATTGGCCCAAAAGAGGGATGCCATGGTGCTCACAAAGTCAAGACGAATTGATCTGTACCTTTAGTTTTCGTTTATGGTGCTTATGTGAAATTTTAGAAATAAGCAGGGTTATAGCTACAGAGTTTTGTCTGTAGGTAAAAGTCCTTGACTTTTACCAACGGATAAAGGAAGAAGAAGGGTGGCGTTGCACCCCCTGACTGGCCCATTCAAAAATTCACGCGCTGGAAAGTTAACATGTTATGTTTTTCAATATAATCATTGTTTTTATCTATTATACAACATAAGCGCGTTGGTTCAGTTGGTGAGGAGGCAAAGGAAATTGCCAAAGGACCTGGGTTCGATCCCCAGGTCCCCTTATTCTTCAATATTATTTTTCTATACATGTTTTCATGCGCAGGCTTCTAGGATATCCACCATAAGTCCTCAATGATCAGCCAGCCAGATGTCCAGTAAATCAAATCCAACGCTTGGCATGTGAGGGTCTACCAAAGGCCTAGTCAAACATGCATCATGGAATCAGAAGAGTCAACATGGGCCAAGGCTTTTGGGCTCAGAAATTGCTATGGATACCCCCTCAAATTGCTAGCATACCAGGCCTAATTATCTTTTTTCTCTTTTATATATTTTCTTTATTTAATTTACCTTGTTTTAATTATTTCTCACACAAATTTAATTATTTTTTTACAAAAAAACTCATAAAAATCAATTTCATCAAATTTAGGTTTTTTTATATATTTTGGTCAAAATTAATTTAATTAGTTTAATTTAATTTTAGGGTAACTTTAATCTTTTTTGTAAATAACTTAAAACAAATTAGAAAATTAGGTTTTATTCGATTTAACTTTTATTTTCTTTTCTCAAAATAAAAAAAATATAAAAATAGGTTAAAATTAATTATTTTTCTTAATTTTAATTAATTAATAACTAGGTTTGTATTTATTCATTAAAACCTTATTTTCTTAAAATAATTAAAAATAACCCAAAAAATAATTTTTCATTTAATTAGGTTTGGACGGGGTCAAAACCCTAATTTTTCTTATTCTTGATTCATCGCGCGTTTATTATTTTTTGGTAAATATTAATGTAACTGCTCATGGGATGTAATAGATTAATTAGGACTTCTCGTTTATTTTTCGTTTTTATGGGTTTTTGGCTATGTAATTAATCCTCCTCCCCGAAGCCTTGTAATAGCGTAGTTTTATTTCTCTCATTTTAATTTTCGCAAATATTAACTGTCAGATGTATGATAATAGGATGGCATGACAAGAATGTATGTTAATTTAAAATGGTTAGCAAACCCTAAATGTGCAAAGATAATAACTGAAATCAAATCACTCACACATGCGCACTCCTAGGGTATACTCTCACTTCGGTTGCCTTCGGTAAACGATCATTAAGTATAGGGTGTTTTAGTGGTCGCTCTCTTGTCTAAACAAAGATCAAATGACCCGTTCGGAAATTTTGCCTCGGAAATGTTGCCTTGAATATGATCTTAAGACATTAGGGTTATTACTAAGACGTCCTAACATTGCTTTAGTGATCGTATGTCCCTTTTCGAATTGACCCTTACAACTCCAACCACGGTGCTACCTACCCACTAATAAGGGGATAGCGCTGTCTAAAGGAAACAAGAACAAAAACATTAGTTTTTCGAGTAGGTAGATGCTAGTAGATACTTGCTTAAAATCAAACTTTTCCACACTTACAATCCTTTTAAACAAAGTTTTCAAAACGACTTCGTAACACTCTTGAAGACAGAAGCAAGGGTTAAATTGAAGTAAAACAAAACTTTTCAAAATACACAAACACGGAAGCAATTTTAAAATGATGAGCAAGTACCTAAGAGCCCATAGAAAACTACGGATAGAAAGGGTGCTAATACCTTCCCTTTCTATAATCTACCCCCCCCCCCCCCCCCCTCGTACTCAAAATCTCGAAAAAGGAATTTTTCTATGCTTTTTTCCTTTCCAGTTGGATAAAATAAAAGTCGGTGGTGACTCTTGCTTACCGCGACATTTTGCGAACACAAACGCAAAACACAAACAAGCATTTTCTTAAAACAGTCCGGTTCAGCCACCGTATCACAGTGTTAATGGTGTTACAGTCTTGTAACAGGGTGTGGGATGAGTTCTAAATGATGTTTAGAAACTTTAGGAACCAAAAGGCTTGAAAATGCACGGGGGAGATGTGAGTTTCAAACTTTTGGTCAAATTAGGAAACAATGGAGGTATGTAATACAATTCTGAGCTCTTGGTGTTTTTAGGGGTCAAGCATGCGTTTGTTTTGTGGAAAATGGCTTGTGTATCTTTAAGATAAGATTCTTGAGTGGTTTTGCAAGTCAGAAGTACAATTTTCAAGCTAATTGCTAGGTTACTTGATTTTCAAGAAAAATGGGAAAACAAGTTTCAATGTGAAATACAAGCATGTGCTGGGCGATTGTAAGTTTCTAAACCATTTTTCTTGTGTTATGAGACATGTATGATCAGAAGAGAACAAGTTCAAGGCTCAAGAACAAGTTTTGTGCAAAAAGTCACTTTATCAAAATGGCAATGTGCACTTTCTTCCCAAAATGGATATAAAGCATGGCCTTGCATTGAATGCTTCAAATGAGACCTCTAACATCTGTGCAAGCAATTAATTATGGAGTGCCTAACAAGTTTGAGGCATGCAAAGTAGAGGTTATGCAGCACAACTTTGAATTTTGAATTTGTTCATCTCAAAATGACTTGTAATTCAAGTGATAAAATCCTAACTTCATCTCTTCGATTGTCCCTACTCAAAAATGATCTCAAGGAGTTCTTGGTCTTTTTGGAAAGCTTGAAATGTGCTCTACAACCCATATTTGAATCACTTTTGAAAATTCCCATTGGAACTATATGAAAAAGTTCCATGAAGTTGGGTCAAAATCCTGACCAAATTAGGGCAAAATTTCACTAAATGTTTTTGTTTCATGATCATGTATTCTTAAAATTATAACTTGAGATCCAAGAACTTTTGGAAGGAGTTGTGTAAAGAAAATTTGTATATTTCATGGTGGTATACAACTTTCATGTTGGAAGTTTCTTTTGAATCAACTTGCATCATGGTGAAAACTTTGCTCAAAGTTATGAAAGAATAAGAAATTTCCAACACTTAGAAAAATTTCTAAGTTTAGAAATTTTAACTTTTCAAAATGAAATCTTGAATTTTTGATTTATTGATGAATAAGTTTCATATTTTGACATGCTTTGATGAATTGTGATTTTTGACATTTGATTTTGACCAAAAAGTCAAAGTTTGACTTTTTAGTATATAGTTGACTTTTGATCAGTTGTTTGAAAATTCATCTGTTAATCCATTGAACTTGAGCAATGTTTTGAGCCATGTCATTAGGTAAAAATAATGCAATTTGCCTCTTGAGATCATGCCTTAAACCAATTGATCATTTTCTAGGTCAAAAATCAGAAATTGCCCTTTCCCAGTCAAAACCCTAAATTTGACCATTTGCCCTTTTGGAGATTTGATCAAATTTCTTGAGGAATTATGGTACAAACATGATCAAATGATACATATGAGCTTAAAATGTTGACATGGATAAAAAATTATGAAGTTTGATTGTAAATTGGCCATAACTAACTTTTTCCCCAATACAACTGATTTTTAGGTCAACTGCTCAATTGACTGGGCAAAAGTGTGATCCAAAGCTTGAAAATTGTCATGAGTAATATTGAGGGTCCATAATGATCCATTAAAGTCATATGGGTCATTGGAAGTTCAAATATCCTTGTGCAATCTCAAACCCTAATTTTGGTCATCAGTGCTTAAGGAGGTGTCTTGAGCTGATCAACCCTAGTGCAGTCTTGAGCCAAAGGAGAACTTGTGAGACAATTCTTGATAAGTGAGAGGGAAAATTTTGGGGTACAACAGATGTTAATCAAGTAGAGGTTGAAAAGTTACAAAGCATTTGCTTAGTTGTTGAATTCTTTCCCCCTTTTATGTTGAGAAGCAATGCATAATCTCTCGCAGGATATTACGCCCTCTTATTATGACATTGTTGTTGTGGTGTGCCTCCAAACAGCCAAACAAGGGCAATATACCTTCTAATAAGTTTTGAGATAAGAAGCTACTCCTTGGGTTTTCTCTCACTGTGCACTGAGTTTGATTTAAAATCCCCATGAGCTGACCTATTACTGTGATGTTAACTTCTTAATTCTTCGGATGAGTCGAGGATGATGCTTCCCTATAAAGTTGTTATCCCATGAAATTTCCTGATTTCTCTCCAGAGAAGTTTACACCACTATTATGCTTAATATTGAAGACTTTATTCAGGCTCTCTTTGATTTGTGCAATTTCTTTTTCCCCAATGGAGTTAGCATAACAATCCCCAGTTGAAGTCTCAACGATGCGTTTTTTCATCTTTCCTAGTGATGTATTTATTTACATCCCCAATTGAAGTCTCGACAATGATTTTTTTTACCCTCCCTGGTGAAGTTAATGTTGGAATCTCCAGGTGAAGTCTAGAAGATGGAGCATTGTCTTCCCCAATCAAAGTCTGTATGGCATTTCCCGGTGAAACCTAGAGGAGTTTATTGTACCCCCGCAAATTTATTTATTTTCTAGTCTGGTGGTTCTTTGGTTGTTTTCAAGCTATGTTCTTCCCAATGAAGTTAAGCCATGAAATAAGACTTTGTTTCCTCAGTGGATGCTTATCTTCTTGTGGAATCTGATCTTCATCCTGGATATGACTTGGCCGAGTGTTATCCTCACCCAAGTTAGCTTTGTCTGGTTATCCCCAGTGTATTATGGTTATCTTGTCAGCATATACATGATAACATTCATACATTCATACATTTATACGTTCATACATACATCATGTATAACTAAATAAAATTCATTATTCATTTGCATTCATTGATGCTTTATTGGCATATTTTTCTCTTTGCAGAGTTATGTTACCCTCTCTCCAATAGATTTGCTAACTTTAAACAGGAAGTGTATATCCTTTCAATTTCCCCACTAAATTATCCTTCATGGAGAATTTTGCTTTAGCCTTCCTATTCAGTTCATTATCTGGATGGAATGTGATCCCCTTTTGAGTTTATTTCTCATCAGGTGCTGTCTGGGTTGACTGTTTCATTTCGGTTTATATCTGGTTTGAATCTGTGGTCCCCGACACTATTATTATTTTGACTTCTACAGGCTTCGAGCCTTGGTTTGAGAATGTGCATTTATTTTGCACGCGAAGAACTTTTTCTCCTCAACAGGAATGTATTAGTATTTCCTCAGGAAATTAAGTTCCATTCCTCGCCAGTCTTATTACAATTCCTTCTTAAACAGCAAGAAATTGGTCTCTTTATTTGAGCAACCTGTTCTTCCCAGTAAGTCTGTGAATGCCAGAGAAGATGTTTTACTCCAATGAATGGTAGTCTCTTCGTTATGGGAGATAGTTCGTTGATGAAAATTTGTTACTCCAATGAATGGTAGCCTCGTCATTATGGGAGGTAGTTCATTGTTGAGATTTATATTTCGATGAATGGTAGTCTCATTATTATGGTAGATAGTTCGTCATTGAAATTTGTTACTCCAATGAATGGTAGTCTCGTCATTATGGTTCTTTGTTGAGTTTGGCTGCACTTTAGTGATAAAGACAGATCATTGAAAGATTCTTACAGCACTATGTTACCCTTTCTAGGTGAAATATCTTGGTTAAAGAAGAAACTGAGACCAGTTCGTGGCTTATGGTCAGGATCGAGGGGAGGTTTATCTGATTCTCCATTAAATGGTATCTCTTCGAAGAAGTTTCGCAAGAGAAGTTTGTTGTGAAATCATTATAAGTGGTAGTCTCTTTATTTGAGATAGCTTGTATTTTTGCTCGTTTTGGGTAGAAAGCCAGAGTTTTGGGAACCTCACTATTGTTAATGCAGAGTTCACCTTCAGTAAAATTTGGTGTATCTTTTGTTTGTTACCTTCAGTAAAAGACGGTAACTCACCTTCAGCAAAAGCTGGTGTATCCTTTGATCGTTACCTTCAGTAAAAGTTGGTACTTTCTTGTATATCTTTACCTTCAGTAAAAGTTGGTAATTTCTTGTATATCTCTACCTTCGTTGGTAGTTCACCTTCAGTAAAAGTTGGTGTATCTTTTGTTTGTTACCTTCAGTAAAAGTCAGTAACTCATCTTTAGTAAAATTTGGTGTATCCTTTGATCGTTACCTTCAGTAAAAGTTGGTACTTTCTTGTATATCTCTACCTTCAGTGGAAGTTGGTAGTTCACCTTCAGTAAAAGTTGGTGTATCTTTTGTTTGTTACCTTCAGTGAAAGCCGGTAACTCACCTTCAGTAAAAGTTGGTGTATCCTTTAATCGTTACCTTTAGTAAAATTTGGTACTTTCTTGTATATCTCTACCTTCAGTAAACGTTGGTGTGCTCTTTGATCCTCTATATCTTATTTATTTACCTCCAATAAAAGTCGGTATTTAATCTATGTTTTTATACCTTCATCTTGAGTTGGTAGTTCATCGCCATTCTTAGGCAAAATTTATCTCTTTCTCCTCATTGGACCTTACTTCGATTGAGTTGAGTTATTTACAACCATAGGTGCTGACGCCAAATATTTGATTATCAGGCACAAATACTGATACCAATAACTCACTTACTAGTCTAGGTTGTTATATTTATCGTCATCTCTGAGCCAATATTATCTTTACCTTTTTTGTTCATGCCCTTCTGTTTAGCAGTTGCCTATCCTCTTTGTTGATGTTACTCTCTTTTTACTATCTCCTCTATGAGTGGATAGTTCACAATTATTGGTTAATCATTGTTGTCCTCATTTTGATGAGTTGATGTTATTTGGTCTCTTCTTTAGACCTTACCCCAGTAAAGTTGAGTCTTCTTTTCCAAGTGGAGTCTATTTGTCTCCAATGGATTCAAAATTCTATCCCCATAGTCGTGTTTCTCCCCAGAGATTTATTTTCCTGGTCGACTTCTTGTTGTTAAGTCTGTTAATTTTATTTTTGTTTCTCCAGTGTGCGTTATTCTCCTAAACGAAGTTTATATCCATAATCTTAAACATCACGTGGCATCTTAGGGCCAAAAATAGGGTTTATTTTATATTTAAGTATCTTCGATCGCGTTGAAACAAAGATTTTGACCTTCATATCTCCGAATAGAAGACACTTAAATAAAGGCAGCTTTTATACCCCAATTTTTGTCCCTGAGATCCTCTGTCATCCATAAACATCACAAATATTTTCTTTGGTGAAGTTCCTCAAGATACAACGTCATTTCTTCATCAATTGTCACCAAAGGATCATGGAGTTAGGGTTTGGTTATTCACTGGTTTCACATTCATAGTGTACAAGTGTTTCATCGATTGAGACTCAACGGAATATAGTTACATCTCATGGATTATCTTGAGCATCCTTCAAGTTTTATCCTCCTCAGAGGATTACTCAAAAGCATTTTTTTGCTGAAATAATCAAAGTGAAGAAGGATTTTTTTCAAGTCAAAGGTTTGAGAATTAAGTTGCCAAAGATTTGAATCATGATACAAAAGATAAGGTTGTGATTAAGGAATTGGTGTTTTTCTTGTAACACAAGTTAACATGTACTAAGAAGTTGAATTAGGATTTAATTAAAGAAAAATTGATCCAAGTGATTTCATGAATTCAAATTTAGTCAAAATTGTCAAATGTTGCTTAAATGTGAAAATTTGGAAAAATATTTGTATGGATTTTCTTGGAACACAAGTTACATGTTTCATGGCATTCTTAACTCAAGGTTCACACATCCACATGTCCACCAAGTCCATCATCATCCAAAATTCAAGTGGTACAAAGTTGTTATTCAATAAATTTCCATTCAATTTTCAACGTGATTACATCACGAATCTATTTCAAATATCCCATTACAAGTTCATCACATTTTTGCTAAGCTTAAAACCATCATTTCTACAATGAAAATTTCTTCCAAATGCTTTCCATAAACCTTATCTAAAGCTTTTTCATATATTCATTCTTATGCCTTGACATCCTACCGAGTTTCATGCACAATAAATCCAAACCTGCAGCATACAAAGGAAAGGCAGGGGGTTCATTAGTTTAAAATGTAAATTCCAACTTATAGCAAAACTGGTTCAAAGGAATCCACCCCAAGAAACCAGTTCAAAGAAGATCAAAATTCAACTCCAACCCCGCACTTTACAAACAAAACAATCCATGAATAATTTTTTTCAAACATGAACCAAGCATCAGCAACATCCAGTATTTGGTTCATACCATGCCAGTGCCTCTCCAAGGAAACTCAGCATCGGTTCCAGTGAATCTGAGTGAAAGATCCATGGACACAAATGAAAACGTACGAAATAGAGAATTTATAAAAAGCAGAAAATACCATCAGGCACTCCCAAAAACTACAAGGGGATCTGCATTCTTTTGGGATGAAGATTAAGCAGCACGAGGATAGTACAATCAGCCTGGGAGGTTCCAGTAACTATGTTCTTGATAAAATCATAATGTCCAGGAGCATCGATGACTGTGTAGTAGTACTTGATGGGTTCAAATTTCCACAAGGAAATATCAATGGTAATACTTCTTCCACACTTCATCCCTTCCATATTCATAAACACAATAAACAGTTCAACATTCTAGAAGTTTAATAAAAAAATAGTTTAACAATCTGCATCAAAGAGCCAACAGATTTCCAAATTGCAGCCGGCTGATTAACCGAGTTGTAATAGAAATTTTCCAGCTCATAAACATATAACTAACTCTCTAACACTTATAACTATTTCCTAACTAATTGTTAACAAGAATAAAGGAATTGGGAGAAAAAGTACTAACAGATTCGTAACAGAATTACGGAGAAGAGTTATTGATATATAACATATAACAGAATTGCAAGAGGGACCTTTTTCTCCATTCTCTATGCCTTCTTTCAACCCCCATTCTCTCTATCTTCATCAACCTTGACTCTCTCTTCCACACCTTAACTTTCAACAGCATAACCATAAAAATCTCTCCTCTTTTCTTCTACAGAGATTGGCTTCAATCATCTTCTCCACAACCTCACTTCAACCTTCCACTCTCTGTCTTCTTCAACCTTCCACCAGCAATCTGAAACCCTATCTACTTCCTCTCTCCATCTTCATCCTCTTTCACCATTCTCTGAATTGTATCCTCTCAATGACATCATTTACCTGCTTAAAGCACTTTCTTTAACGACTCAATCATCATCAACAAATTTGCATCTCTTCATTTTCCAAGATCTTCAATCTTCTCCGCAACATTGCAACACATGTCTTCATCATCAAATCTTCATCCTCAACATGATTCTCCATAATCCCAAAACAATAGTAACAGAATTTCAGAAAACGTAGAAAGTATTAAGAATAAGAAGAAGGAAAAAGTAGGGAGACATCCATACCAAAAGATACGAGGACCTCTAGTTTTTCCTGTGACATAACCGTTGAAACATCGTTGAAACGAATCCGATAGCTCGCGCGAAGTATCCTGGGTTTCTTTGCTTAAGTTGTGCTTTTTGCAGACATTATTGTTCGTTTGGTATTATACTGCTTCCAATTTATTCTTTTGCACATTTATCACTTTCTAGATATCATGAGAAGTAGGAAATAAAGAGCGTGCGCTCGAAGTCGCTGTTTAAAGACATGTAGCAGACATTTTGTACTTCATTTATTATATGTGTCGTGCTTGTTTTTGTTTCCTTGGTTGGTGATCGATGAGTCACTCAATTTAGAAATTGAGATCACGACTTCACTCTCAATGCATGCTCCCTATAGGATTTTATCACTTTCCTTTATTTCTTGTTGATCGATGAGTCACTCAATTTAAAAATTGAGATCACGACTTTGCTCTCATTGTATGTTCCCTATAGGATAGTTTGTTAGACTTTCTTTGGCATGCTAACCTAGGTAAGACCTTTCTAGGTGTACTCTCTTGAGCTTATTGGTCTTTCTGTTTGATTTCATCTTTGCATGTTTTAAGATGATAGACCCTTGCTATGCTCCTTTAGGACTTCTTGATTCATCTATAAATGATGAGTTGAGATAGACATTAGGGCTATTATCCAAGCATGTCAACTTAGGGTAGATATTTCCTTTTCAAGCTCATCCTTAGGATCAATCATTGTATGATAACATTAGGTTAGAGATAGGTTAGTTTCCCTTTATACTTTTCTTTCCCCTTTTGCATAATTGCATTTAAAACTAAAACTCCTTATTCTTGACAAATGCATAAAAAATGCTAAGCATACAAAAGTTCTTTTCATAGTAAAGACACCAACCAATCCACTTATTTTCACCATTCGGCTTTTCTCTTTTAAGAGCATTGTAAGTTCCTTTCCACTACAGGTCGTAAGTCTCTAAGGGTCGAGCAGCGGTGGAATGATTGAATTCAATATTGTTCACTTAAAAAATACAAACAAACAAAACATGTAAGCCGAACTACGGTGCTCTGATTCCTTAAAATGGATACGTAGGCATCTGGTCACGGGGCTCAACCAGGCGAAAATTTTAAATGTTTACTTCTTTTCCCTGTGTTTTCTTTGCATGCATTCCCTCTTAGTTTATAACTCTTAAGCATTAGATTGAACACACTGTTTGATTAGAACAACAAGAGTGGATCCCGTAGAGTACTACGGACGTGTGGGGTGCTAATACCTTCCCCTTGCATAATCGACTCCCTTACCCAATCTATCGACCGCAAGACCTTGATTTCCCCTTTAGGTTTTTCTTTGATTATTTTCCTTTCCCTTCTGTGGGATAAATAAATACTCGGTGGTGACTTCAATGATTTAACCGCTACACCAAGGAACGACTTTGTTGGAGGAATATGGTATAGGCCCTGGAGTGGTAATGATCAGGGGAGAAATTTTTGGGCTGCCAATAATCCTTATAGGCCTTTTGGAGGAGACCCTTGTAGGATTATTAGAGATGGTAATAATTTATACATCTTCACACAAACTCTTCTCGGAGGGAGCTTTCTCAAAGAGGATCTTCCTATCATCTATCAAATGCTGAACACCTATCTTCAACAACAAACAACCATTAGGCAGAGACACACACAGGTGGCAACCTTCACCACAGCCCGGAAATAAACCGTCTCCTAAGATATTCTTATTAACAACTGGAAGAGGAGTAGTTAATTCACCCACATAAGAAATAAACAAAACATCATCAACAACATTGATACCCCTATCATGCTTGGGCATTGGTGCAGTTATTATGTTGGGAGTTTCAAGAGGGTCAAATTCAATCTCCTTTGCATCAATAAGGTCTTGAACTTTATTCTTTAATTCCCAACAATCATTCGTATGATGCCCCGTGCTGTTAGAGTGGTAAGCGTATCGTGAATTCGGATTGTAGCAGGGAGAGGAAGTGTTTGGGTTTTGTGGAGGATCTTTCAGAGTGACCAGGTCAGCCTTCAACAAATTTTGCAATGCCTGAGACAAAGGCATTTTGATTTTGGTGAATTGTCTTCTAGGCACGTCCTTCCTGTGCTGATTATTTTGCCGTTGAGTAGGTGCAGGGTTAGAGATCATCACAGCTCCTACCGTTGGATGAAGCACATCTTTACCATGATTTCTATGACCATAAGCAGCACTAACCTCCTTCTTTCCACTGAACGACTTCCTCACCGTACTTGAAGAAGCAGCCCCTTGGATTTTACCATTCTTGAACCAGCTTCCACTTGTTCTCCTATCAGTATCATCTCAGTGAATCCGGATGAAGAGCTTCCAATCAAATGGTTGAAAAATGGGTATGTCAGAGTACCCAAGAACATGTCCGCTAACTCCCTATTAGATAGAGAGGGATGGACTCTACTGGCGAGATCCCTCCACTTTTGGGCATAATCTTTGAAACCCTCACTAGAACCCATAAACATGTTTTGGATTTGTGTATGGGTTGGAGCGAGGTCAACATTTTATTGATACTGCTTATAAAAAGAAGCAGCCAAATCTTCCCAATTGTGGATATTGGTTCCTTATAACTGATAGAACCACTCTAACTGCGTCCCTGATAATCTCTCCTGAAAGAAATGAACCCATAACTTCCTATCAGCTGTATGGGGTTGGATCTTCCTAACATAAGACCTCAAATGCAACTTGGGACAGGAAACTCCGCAATACTTTGCAAAGGCGAGAACTTTGAATTTTTGTGGGATGACCACTCCTGAGACCAGCCCTAGCTCTTCAAAATCCAAACCAGGTACCCTCTGAATCTCCATAGCATTGAGACGATCCTCCAGCTATTTATACTTGTCATCATCAGTAGGATATTGTTCTTCAGCATAGTCTGCTTCCTTTTCATCAGTCCCTGGGTTGTTATCTTCTTCTTTTATCTTCTTGTCATCCTCTTCCTGGTTATCCCCATCATTTGAAGGAGTTGCAAATTCTAGAGCTCGCTTGGCTGGTCCTCTAAATCTTTTTCCCATATTCAGGACGCCAACTGGTTTCTTTGTCTTCTTTGTCTTCTCTTTGACAATGAGAGCTTTTAGGTCTTCTTGTCCTTTAGCCAGAGCCAGGAACATCTGTTGGAACTGAGCATTCTCTGCTTGAAGATCCTTAAATGTTTGTTCAAGAGCCATTTCTTTTTACTGAAATAAACAGCGAAAAGATAAGAAACTTATCTTGAAATACCTGCTTATGTGATGATATGCATGATATGCTTATGAATATTTTCAAGGACCTCGTAGGATTTAAACTCTTTTAACCAAAACAGAAACAAAGGATTTTTATTAGCAAGTTCAAGCGTAACAAAAGTTTACAAATAAATAACAATTAAAAGAAACTTCTAAAACTCCTAAGTCTCCCATGGACGCTTCCTTTTGGTGCTGATATATGCATTAAGATTCTGCTCTTCGTGAAGCTGCTTTGTCAGTTCCAACACTTTCTTCTCACTAGCATAAAATTAGGTCTCAAAGACGTCCCGTTCTTCCTTAAGTTGGATCCAAGACCTTTGCAATTCTTCAAAGTTTGTTTGCATATTAGGATGAAGAATGATGTGAGACTCATCCCCTTGAACAATAGGCTTTAAGATCACTGGTAAGATGGCGACATATGGCATCACAAGACTTTGAGCACGAGCTCGCACCCATTTGAGGTAAGGTTCCAAACGGATGGCGTTCTTGTGCCCTAAAGTCTTACTATCAGTCTTCTTAACCATGCCCCAAGCATTGATGAACCTCTAATGATAACCTTGCAAATCATTTGAATAGTCGAACATAATACCTTGGATGAGCATATCAGGAGGACCGTCTCTCTGTGCGTAACCAAACTGACGTAGGTCTAAAGAAGGGTTATAGGTGATGCCTCCTCTAATTCCAAGGAGTGGCACATTAGGAAATTCTCCGCAGCAATAAATAAAAGAGATGTCTTCTTGAGAGCGAGGACACCAATAGATATCAGAGTGAGAGAGAGACATTAACCTTTGATTCCACCTTAAGCCTAAATCATTCTTCATTATTAATTGAGGAAGGTGATAAATAAACCACCTGTAGAGCAAAGGCATACAACACATAAGAGTTCCTCGCTTCTTCATAGTACGGGTATGGAGTGAATGCAGAATATCCCCGAGGATTGTAGGTACTGGATTGTGAGTAAGGAAAATATTGATGGAATTTACGTCTATAAGTTGGTATGAATTAGGGAACAAAACCAACCCATAGATCAAGATAGCCAAGATATCTTCAAGAGTATGGTAAATCATGGTGTCTAGGAATACCTGACCTTTCTCCATCAGAAATTTTGCAAGAAGACCTTTAACTCCACTTCTTCTTTCTCAACTGGATTCAATGTCAGATGGCTTCAAATGCAAGACTATGGAAACATTTTTAGAAGTTGGATCTTGTTCTAAACCGGTGAAAGGTATATGCTCCAATATAGGCAAACCAAGTAGCTTAGAGAATTCTTCCAGCATGGGCACTAACTGATAATCTGGAAATGTGAAGCAATGGTGCTTAGGATCGAAGAGCTGGAATAGGACGCTCATCAAACCTTCGTCAAAACTGATAGTAACCAAACTGAGCAAGTGACCATATCTTTTGATGAGCTTTCAAGAACTTTTAAGACCAACTCCTTAAGCTTGGGAGGAATTTCTACAAAGTTGATCTAAATGATTTTTCTGCGAGCTAAATCCATAACCTACAAAACAGAGAGGATATAAATCCACAGGTCCTTGAAATGGTTAGTGTGAATGATATGTTATGATGTTCATGATGTTATGATTATGCTTTAGAACAGAGACAACAAACACAAACAAGTCACACAAAGACCTTAGGTTTAAAGGCTTTCCTGAGGTTTAGAGGTAAGCACCCTCTTGAAGTTTCAGTTGGCTCAACCTGTCCTAGTAATAGTAACCGGGTTCTAAGGAGTCTCATATCATTGACCTTTCCTTCAGGCATTGTTTTAGCTCAAGCACCAAAGTATTGCGGCCGAAATATCCCAGAAGTCCAATCTCAATGAGTGTAGCATCGAGTATCAACCAATCTTTGGTCGGAACCAAAGTTGGATATCTCACTACTTTCTAATGGTTAAGATGAATCAATTAAAGGTTATAAAGGTCAGTTAGCATTTAATGACACTATAAGGAATCCTAATGTTATCCTTGACTAACTCAAGGAACATTAGTACAAGCCAGAGTATCACACTAACGTAGCCATCACTTTGTCCGTATCGGTCTATGCTATACAACCTCCATGATTTATTGCTACATACCTAAAAAGGTTCCCCAGATACGGGTATATAATCTTTAATAATAACCCCAACAAACCCTTTAAGAACAAAGCAGACAAAGCAATCAAGGAAAGCAAATTAAAAATAATCTAACTCTAAGGTAACCCCACTTTTTATATCTCCCCAGCAGAGTCACCAGTTCTATAATACGGTGGCAGAATCGACTATTATACTGGTTTTGCATTTGTATTCTCAAATGTTGAGGTAAGCAAGAGTCGCCACTGACTTTTCTTTTATCCAACAAAGGAAAGGGCGAAAAGAATAGAAAAAAACTTTTCGAGATTATTTCTAAGTAAGGGGAATAGATTATGGAAAGGGAAGGTGTTAGAATCCTTTCCATCCGTAGTTATCTATGGGCTCTTAGATGCTATCTCATTTGAAAATACCTTGTGTTTATTTGTTTGAAAAAAGTATTTGGAAAAGACGCCTTAGTGTGGCGAACTTTGTAATGTTTCTCGTGTCGTGGAGAACGTATACAAAGTGTATTTGAAAATTTTTTAGAGAAGAGTTTGTGTTTGCGTGGAAAATTGTTTTATATAAGCAAGCATCTAAGAACTATCTACCTACTCGAAAAGGTTTATTCTTTTCCTCATTTCCTTTAGATAGTGCTATCCTACTATTAGTGAGTAGGTGGCCCTATCATTGGATGTTTGAGGGACAATCGAGGGTCATCGTACAGTTACAATGATAACTTAGCAAGATACTTTGGTAACACCCCTAAGGTTTTAAGATCATGTACCGAGGCAACATCAAAAGGGTCATTTTATGATCTTTGAACCAGAGGGTTGCCACTAAAATCCCTCACGTTCGAGAGTTGTGACTGTTTTATTTCGAAGGCAACCGAAGTGGGAGTACTCTAGAGGTACGCATGTGCGAGTGCATTGTGTTTCAGTTATTTATCTTTGATGTTAGGTTTGGTAACATTTTCTTTTAGTTTTGTTCATGCAATCCTATTAGGCATACATCTAACAGTTCAATATCAGTGCGGGAAATTAAAGTGCGGAAATTAAACCTAACTATTATATGGCTTCGGGGAGGGGGAAATTACAAGTCAAAAATTGGGGATAAAGACAGTAAATAAAATCCTAATTTTTAACTATTACAGCCCATGGGCAGATACAGTATTAAAAAAGTAATAATGCGGGAAGTAAAATGAACGTGCCAGGATTAAAAAGAACGTTTATTTAAAACCCTAAGGAAATCTATGCAAATTAAGAAAATTCTTTTTTGGTTGTTTTTGTTTATTTTAAGAAAATATTTGAATTAAACTTAATTAAATAACTAAACCTATTTTTAATTAATTAACAAAATGATTGATTATTAGTGAAAATAAAAACTAATAAAAGAAGGTTGATTCTACATGTTTTTTGTATTTATTAAGAAAAAGATTTGCAACCTAAATCTAATTGATTTTAAAATGAAATAAAAAGTCAAAATAATTAAATTAATTAATTTATTAAAGTTTAATTAAAAACCTAAATCTACATTTTTTTAATGATTTTTTCTGATTTTATAATTATAATTAAAAAAGATTAAAAAGGAATAAATAAATAAAAACAAAAAAAAGTAGCATGGGTTTGGTATTAGAAGCAGAAATAGGGGGTGTAATTTGAATTTGCTAAGCCTAATCCACAAAGACCCAGGCGCTCAAAAATCTGCCAAAAAAAAAAGAAGTTAGGACTCAAAATGACAAAACCTGGGACTCGAATCCAGGTTCTAGGAGAGGGAGTAACTTGAACGCTTGCTTTCTACCGCTGGGCCATTTTCACTCATTCGTAAGCATAACCAAACAAATAACATTATATGAAAACAAAAGCAATAATTATTTAAAACAGAAAAAATGTGCGCTGTTGATTCGAATGGGCCAATAGGAAGACAACAGGTTAGCCACCGAAGTCAACCCACCGGAGTCAACCTTCCAGTTGTCTTCTCCGGTGGGTTCCAAACCCTAATCTACAAAACAAACACAATTAATGAATCAAAGTAAACCTACCCCCTTAAAGAGATGCCTTGAGTCCGAATCCGAGGTTAGTTTTTACTAAAGGTCTCTGAATTTTGCGTTTCGAAGCCAAGCTTATGATCGGGGTTGAGAATGGCATCTCATGAACCAGGCCTCAAAACTTACATGCTTCACGTCCAATCTGCTCTATATACGACTGCAAACATGTATGCAAACGTCAAATGGATTAATAAATGCAGATTAACGAGATTAGGTTTAAATAAAATATACCAAACAGTGAATCTTGTATGGCCGACTCGGGCGTGTTTCAGGAAAAGGTGAGGGATGGAAATGACTCTCGGGGATCTCAGGAGTGGAAAGATGGCACGAGATTGTGTGGAGGAAGGCTGGAAATCAGGTTTTGAATTTTCATAACCTTTGAATAATTTTGAGAATTTTGAGAGCTTTTTCCAAGTGATGATTTCGTGTCCTTGGCTTATGGTTGGAATTTATATTTATAGAGGAATGGAAATGTGAATAAACATGACAAGAATCCATGCATTGATCATGGTTTTGAAACCAAAAATCAAGACTTTGAAGAATTTCCATATTTGATGATTTCTTGCCCTTCTTGTCATACATTGAACCTGGTATTTTTCCTCATGCTTTGCACGAATTCTAAGGCCCAATATCAACCTGAATCATCAGCCCATGTGTCCATACTTTTTATTTATCATTTTATGCAATTTATTTTGTGTTTATTTGAATAAAAACAAAATAAATATGAATAAAATAGAGAAAAAATGAAAAGCAAGGTGAGAGTGAATTTAGGGGTCCTTGGGTAAGTCATAAACATATTTGAATCCCACAAAATAGGTCTATGAACTTAAAAATGCATTTTTGCTCAAAGTTGACTTTTTGCATTTTCAACAATTTGCCCAATTTGTACTGGTCATAACTTGCTTAATTATTATCTTTTGGAGATGATATTATACTTTTTATAAATCTCAAGATGTCCCCTACAATCTCTATGTTTACCATTTTAGCAATTGGAGAAAATAGTTTGATGTAACTTGCCTTGACAAAAAATTCATTTTTGTTGACTTTCAAAAAGACCTGTAATGTATTTGCTCATGTCTTTCCAATGATGAATTTTTTGAACTTGAGGACAAACGAAAAGTTGTAGGGAATTGATTTTTATTCACAATAATCTTTGGTTGGGCAAAAATGGATAAAGCATGCGAAAGTTATGCCTGGTCAATGTTCAGTTGACTTTCTCTAGAAAACCCTAATTTAGCAATTTTTTATTCTTGATGATTTGAGAGCATTCCTTGAGGAATCATGATCAACCCTTGATCAAATTATGGATATCACTTCAAAATGTTGATTTTGACCAAAAATCTTGAATTTTGACTGTATATTGACTACAATTGACTTTTGACCTAATATAGTTGATTTACAATCATCTGAGCAATTGATTGAGCAAAGTTGTATGTAAGGCATGAAAATTTGCATGAGAATTCTTGAGGACATATTAGGGACCATGAAAATCACTTGAGGCCTTTTAAACCCAAACTTCTTTGTGAAAAATGAAACCCTAGTTTGAGATCTATTGCTTAGGAGGATAATTTGTCTGGTCAATTCTTGGTCAACCTTGAGCACTTGAGGACCTCCGGGAGTATGTTTTGAATAAAATGAGAGGAAAAATTTTGGGGTACAACTGACATCAAAAGGTATCTCGAGAAGAAATAATATCCATAAGATGCCTCTACGCCTGACAAGCGAACCCTCTAGAAGCTAGCTCCAAAGTTCTTTCTAAATCATGATGTGTTGTAAAAAAGAAACTACGATATGGTGTTGCTTAGGTGCTTGGATAAAAATGAAGAAAATACACTTATGAGAGAAATGCATGAAGGACTTTTTAGAACTCATACAAATGTACATGTTATTGCTAGAAAGATCTTACGAGCATGTTATTATTGGTTGACGATGGAAGTTGATTGCTACCATTATAAAAAGACATGTCACAAAGGCCAAATCTACGCTGACAAAATGCATGTTCCACTGACTCCTTTGAAAGTCTTGAGTTCTCATTGGCCATCTTCGATGTGGGGACTTGATATGATAGGAATGATCGAACCGAAAGCCTCTGATGGACACTGGTTCATACTAGTTACCATCGATTACTTCACCAAATGGGTGGAAGCTGCGTCCTATGTAAATGTAATGAGACAAGTGATTACTCGGTTCATCAAGAAGAATATTATATGCAGAAATGAGGTTCCTAGAAGAATCATTACATAAAATAGGTCCAATTTGAACAACAAATTGATGAAGGAGTTATATGATGACTTCAAGGTCGAACATCATAATTCCTCACCATATCGACCCAAGATAAATAGGGTCGTTGAAGTTGCCGATAAGAATATCAAGAAAATCATTTAGAAAATGGTGAAAACATACAAATATTGGCACAAAATTCTCCCATACGCTCTACATGGCTATCGTACTTCCATGCGTACGTCAACAAGGGAAACTCCATTCTCTCTAGTATATGGCATGGAGGCAGTACTCCATGTTGAAGTAGAGATTCCATCGCTAAGAGTTCTTATGGGAACAAATCTTGAAGAGTCAGAATGGGCTCAGATACGACTTGATAAGCTTAACCTCGTTGAAGAAAAATGATTGATAACTCAGTGCCATAGTTAATATACCAAAAGAGAATGAAGAAAGCATTTGACAAGAAGGTTCGTCCTTGAGTGTTCAGAGAAGGAGATTTGGTGCTCAAGTGGATTCTACTACCTCGCCTTGATTCACGTGGTAAATGGACATCCAACTATGAAGGTTCTTATATGGTAAAAACATCGTTCTCAGGTGGTGGTCTTATCCTCACAACACTAGATGGGGAAGAACTGCCACATCCGACAAACTTAGACATTTACAAAAAAACATTTGGTGCATAAACAAACATTTGGTGTATAAACAAACACTTGGTGTATATACAAACATTTGGTGCATATACAGACATTTAGTGCATATATAGAAAAAATTCAATGCATATACATTTGGGTTCGATATCAATCTACAACATTATGCATATACATCATACAAGGCATTTTTCAAATTCATTTCGGTTAAACTACGAACTTTTCTTGGGGCCCATTGTTGAATTATCTTATCTGCAAAATAAACAAACACCTTGGTTGAGAACAGACACAACCGGTAAAGCTCTTATCTTATCTTGGGTTTAGATATTTAAATGTTTGATTATCAAAACACTTTTCAAATATCTATCCTCTGGGTTGTCATAGATAGGCGAATTATCTGGATTATGTTATTTATCCTCTAGGTCGTGATAAATACGTAAGCCCACTCTCTTGTAATTTAACCTCTAGGCCGTGATAAATGCACAAGTCCTTCCTTGTTTTATCTATCCTGTAGGTTGTGGTAGGTATACGAGTTATCATGATTATGTTGTTCATCCTCAAGGTCGTGATAAATACATAAACCTATCCTCGTGTCATTTATCCTCCAGGTCATGATAAATGCACAAATTCATCCTCGTGTTGTTTACTCTCTAGGTTGTAGTAAATATATGAAATCTACAGTATAATTCATTATGTTAGTCTCCATGCGGAAATGTATTATCAAGCTTTATTTTATTCATCCCCTAGGCTGAGATGAATAGACAAAATATACGTTATAAGCATACTATGTTAGTCTCGAAGCATTAGTGGGTAAATTTTCAAGATGGTGTTATTTACCTCCTAGGCTACGGTAAAAACACGAAAAATCTACAATCTCTCTAAAGTATTGATAAGTTATCTGTTTCGTCGCATCTAAGTCAGATTAAAAACTTTTTGTTCAAACTCTGGTAAGATGATACATCATTATCTACACCTATTATTCATACTCTCAAAAACGATGTCCAGTGTACCCTTATAATCTTTCAGACAAATTTTGGGGTTTTCCATTATTTAATAAACCACCGATTCGAACGTGCGAGACCTGTGTATTCTTGCACTATTTAATCAAAAGGTAATTAAATAGGGGCAACTATCATACCCCAAAATTTCCCCGTCAATTTCAATGTTCATTTTACTTGTACTTCAATATTATTACTATGTTTCCAAAGTTATAAAATTCTCTTGTTTCAATTGTTGTACTCTTGGTCCTTATTGGGGGTTTTAAATGCATATCAAAATCCGATGGCCCATTAATTTTTTTCTTACAATTAGAAAGGGGGAGTCTGCGTCTAAGTTGATGGCCCAAATAATGTTTTTTACCATAACGATAGGAGGGGCATTTTTTTGTCATCTTTACTCCAATAGCCAGATAGTCCCATATCACCTTTGTTTCCGGGGGCCCTTTTGCTTTTTTTTGTGTGTTTTTGGAGATTTTTTAAAGGTTGTTGGCCCAATTGATTTTGGAACAAAGCCAATTTGGTTTTTAGTCAAGTGGTTAAGTTGTGAATTAATTAAAATTTAATTAAATGATTTATCTTAATTAATTTTTCCTTAGTTGACTCAGTCAACCTAATTTTGACAAAAGTCAAAATTAGGACTTCTAATACCCTAATTGTTCACTCCCTGCGGCGCCCTGTTTATCCTCATCATCAGCTAACAAAACACAAGAAACCCAAGCCCAAAAACGAGTATTGTGCAAATCAAACAAAAATGTACCAAATCTCAAACAAGTAATCAAATCCAATCGGATCAAAATAGTATCAATTATATACAAGGATCATCCAAATTATACATCAAAACAGATTTCAATCAAAATCCCATTCAATCAATTTACATCTAAATCATCAATTACAAATCAATTGCAACTACAATATTTCCTAAATCCTAATTCTAATAACAATAAACAAATATGTAATGCCTAATCAAACAATTTTCCTAATTTAACTCTAACTCTAACCTAAAAATAACATTAAAAATTCTAAGAGATTGAGGGGTGGAAGAAGATAACAAAAGGAGAGAAAATCGAGAAGGAGTAGAAGGAGGAAGAGACCGCCAGACGAGAATCCCCTTTGTGTAGACTCAGGGTTTCAAAATTTGAAACCCTAGAGTTTTTCCACCGCCCCGCCGCTAGATCTGAGTCGCCGCCTTCACCATTGCCTTCGTACCTACAAACCTAGCGAAAACGAGATCAGTGGAGAGATTAAGCATCAGAGCAAACACAAAGCACAATCGGAGGTAATACTCAAATTCATCTTTTTTAGGTTTTTGTTGTGGTGATTGAATCCGGAGGCTTGGATTTGGTTTTGATTTGGGGTTAAAATCGTTGTCGTCAGGGTTTTCTGAGATTAGGGTTGGGGTTGTTACTATTGTGAAAGAAAAGAGGGACAAGGGAGAGGAAAGTGCGAGTAAAATGAAAATAAAAAAGGAAAAGCGAAATGATATACTTCCCTTGCAATCCCATGCAACACTCATATTGTGCACCCTCGTTTTCCACCCACATGATCATATCAAGCATCCCAAGTTATGCATCCCCAACATAACTCTATGTGTTCTCACACACAGAGTCCAAACCAAACTCCAACATTCATAATTTTGGGCCAAGCCCATTGCTAAACTAACCCCTAGTTTTTGCTACCTTGATCAAATGTTCACTCCCCCTGCGATTTAGGGCCATGTTATTCACACCCCTAGTATATTACTAACCAACTAATTTTGCACCCCCTGCGTTTAAAAATAAAATAAATTTATTTTTTAATTATTTATTTATATATTCATTTATTTTTTATCATATTAACAAAAAATGTTTCATATTAATAAATTATTGATTATTTTAGTATTCAACGTGTTCTTTTAATAAATTCTAAAAATTCTATTTACTAATTCAAATTATTTTTTTTAAATACTAACCCTTTTCAAGTACTTTAATTGCATTAAAATATTTTTTCTCATGCATTAAAATATGTTTTTTTTCTCATATTGCATAATATACTCGAAAACATCTAACCAATCAAATACTAACTTTTCTACTAACATAACTCAAATTCATATCTATTTTCAAAAAGGATTATGGAAATATCTTTTATCGACTGTGAACTTCGTCTACAATTCTGCAATTTAGAAACCCAGACTTGGTTCAAAGAGAATTCGAGATATTCCCATAATCCAAAAAAAACTAACCAAACAACTATGAACTATGAAATGGGACTCTAATTCATCATAAGAAGATACATAGGCATACGACTTAAAATCATGGTGAGTTCCCCTAATTAAAATTAAAACCCTATTCCTTAAACCTAAGCCCTAGTATCCTTGTGAACAAGGTAAATGAAGGGTGCCTAACACCTTTCCTTCATCTAAAGCTAGTCAACAATTTAGAATCTATGATCGAAATTAGGTTTATCCGTTATATTCCCTTCCTTTGGATAAAAATTAATGGTGGCGACTCTATATTTTCAACCGGTTATTACACATAGCTTCATCCAAGAACAATACACGATTCATTACCTAAAGGATTCTAAATCTGCATAAAACTATGTCTACCACAATGTATCAAATTTATACAAAGGGTGACTTACAACCCAAGAAAGTACACGACTTTCAAAACCCTAAACCATTATTTTTCTTTCTAACTTTGATACACTTGGTTTAGTTAATTTTCCCTAGGACTAAGTCTTCCTTTTATAATCTTCAAGGGACTGGATTTGGGCTTCAAAACAGCAGTTGATCAGTTGTAGAAAATCAGCAGAAGCTTCTCCATGAAGATAAGGCTTCAATCATAATCTTCCTAATTTATCTCCATAATTAGAAAGTAATAATTCTCCTTGAAATCAACTTAAATCATCTTCAATATTTAAACTGAGCGCCACATATGATAGCATAATATTCCAAAATATTATGCACATGAAATATATCAATTAAATCCAAATCTTCATTCGACATGTCTCTCTGATTATTAAACATGTTATTCAACACTTCTGAGTTCTTTAACTTGAACAAACCATATGATTACCAAATATTTCCAGAATAATCCATATTTGTAATTCACTCACAGAATCCTAACATCCAGTTATTCCAAACAAGATGTCGGATGATCATAATGAGACATCTTGTTCGACATACAATTTTACAAAATATAGTAAAACCTTTAAAGCTCTAGCCTTTGAAGCTTTCAATCCCTCCCCCGTTTTGGAAAATTTTGGCTAAAACTCCTTTTACACTGCAGATCCAGAAACCTTTGGCTGAAGCTCCTCTTCATATTTAGCCAAACCAATCCAGGATGATTTGATAAGATCAATCCAGAAACATTCCTCACAGGGCTAAAAATTCTCTCCCTTGATCTTGAACCCTTCCTCATAAGGGGTGGTGTAACGCCCGTAATTTAATTAATTATTTAATTAAATTATTTTTGGAATATTTAACAAGATGTGTTGTGATTAATTGGATTTAATCATTTTATTAAGTGGTGAAATAATATTAGAAGTATAATATTATTTGATGTGGGCTTGTTTTTAAGGAATGGAAGTAGTAATAATGGGGTGTATTAGTTTTAAGCCCAATAAAGAGTTAAGATAATAATAGGTTATTTTATTGTT
Source organism: Vicia faba (assembly GCA_948472305.1). NCBI lineage: Eukaryota > Viridiplantae > Streptophyta > Magnoliopsida > Fabales > Fabaceae > Vicia > Vicia faba. The sequence goes on from OX451738.1 coordinate 997,746,121, forward strand.
GCTAGAAGAATAGAAAAGAGAAGGCAGTTGAAGAATAAGGATTAAGAAGAAGAACGTGAAGCTGCTGGAAAAAGAGGAAAGAGGCAGAATAAGGATTCAACTGGAGATTATAGAGCGACCTTCAATCCAAGTTAAGGGTGGGCTTCTGACTCTATAATTGGGTTCATGATGATTGGTATGTGGGTTAGAGGTGATTGTTGTCTTGTTCATGAATTGAATGTTATGATGTTGTATGATGAAATTGATGAATTTTAGATAAATAACGATGTTCCGATGTTGTTTAATTGATGTAGAATTATAGGATAATTGTAAGTGATGATTATCTATGATTAGATTAAGTTTTTAGGGCTTAAAGTATAGAACCGTAGTGAAAACGCAGAGAAATCGCAAAAATTATGCAGGATATAACATGATGCGTCGACCCCAAATGCTATGTGTCGATACAAGAAGGTTGAGAGACTCAGGATGAGTCGACACGAAGAGGTTTTGCGTCAATACATTAGTGCTTTTAGACTCAGGATGAGTCGATCCATAGGGGCATGTGTCGATACATGCAATGTGTTTGACTCAGGATGAGTCGATACATGAGGGAATGCGTCGACTCATGTTGCAAATTCAGTGCAGTACGCGTAGATCCAAGGAGATATGCATCGACCCATGTTGTTTGATTTTTGGCAGATTCAGTTTGAAAATGCTGTAACTTGAGTTTTAGGATGCCGTTTGAGATGTTGTTCAAAGCGTTGAATAGCTAACGCGATGAGATTTATTCTAGAGGATTAAAATGAAGAATAGGAAGTGTAATCCTAGTAGCACATTTAGGATTTAGAGTTAGTTTCCGTGTTGATCGTTGTTGTACCCCAAAATTTGCCCTCCTCTTTTTCACAAGAAATCACGGCTTCGGGCTTTTCCTGATTTTTCAGATTGGCTTAAGAATCGGTCAAACAGACTTTTCTTATCAGTCAGACAAAATTAGAGTTTTCATTGATTTCGAATCAGTCTAGCAGATTATTAGGGTTTCTTTTGATTTATTTAAGTTTGGCTCAGGGTTTGATCAAGCAGACATTTCTTTGACAGTAGATCCCAAATTAGGGTTTGCACACGCATTCTCAGAAGGAATTGAATCCACAACATTTCATTTGACTGTCACATGGTTTTGACGCTTGTTCAAGATTCTTGTTTGTTTCTCAAAGTCTAAACATCTGGGATAGAAGCTGAGGCTTCTGATTGAAAGTTTGAAGTGTTGGTTCAATCAGTGAAGTGAAAGGCGTATGGACGTTTGTTTGTTTAACTGTGCGATGCATTTGGTTATTTGGAATGCCGGATGTTTGTTGATTATTTAAAATTTCTAAGTTAAAATTATTGGGATGCATTTCCAATTATTATAATTCAAGAAATTTAAGTAATTAAATAAACAAGTGCAGAAGAAATCAAGAATTATCTGACAAAAGATTTTTTATTCATTTTCAATTGTTGTTACAAATGTTTATTTGATACAGTAAATTTATTTACAATATTTACAATAACGTTTATTACAATGATTAAAAATAAAATAAACTAAATCTACATCCTAAGTCTTCATCTTCTACTACTGCTTCCCTTTCCCCAATTGATATTTACCTACAAAGCCAGAAAAGGAGAAGTCAATACAGTTAATTTGGAAAAAAGCATTTTTTAGACAGATAAGCAAAAGTTCATCATTAAAGGTTGTTGGCCGGAATCAGTTTGTTCGTCCTCTCTGCAAATCGCAAGAAGATGTCTCTTATTGGTTCACAAAGAGGGAAAGAAAAATTATTTTGCAAAATGCACAAAGTTGCATAAATTCAAATTGTCAAAAAGGCAAACCAAACTGAAATGCCAAACCAAATTGCAAACTGAACAAACAAGTTGCACAATGTAAACTAGGCAAACCAAACTGTCAAAAAAAGATATCAAAACAGAAAAACTGTCAAGAAAGATATCAAAACAGAAAAACTGTCAAAGAAGCTATCAAACTGTCAATGCAGAAGAAAGTACAAGATGCAGAGGAAAATCAAATTGCAAGCAAGCTTGTAAAAGCACTCTTTCATAATTTTCTAGCCACAACCTTTTCAGAACAAAAGTACCATTAAGCAATTAAATATACTTTTCTGGAGAGAGAGAAAGAGAAAAAGTGAAGCAAGCTTACAGTTTTTGGGCAGGCTTAGAAGATAGATAAATATAACAAGATATCCAACAGTTCAAGGGGGCAGAACACATAGAAAAATATACCACAAAACTGTAAACACATAACACAAGCCTTGCAGCCTGCCTGTACCAAACTTCAAGCAAGCAAACTCTCAAACCTGCATATCAACCTGTATAAAACATAAGCCTTGCAGCCTGCTTCAAGCCTGCCTTAAACCTGTTACAGAAGCAAGCATAACAAGCCTGCTTCAAGCAAACCTGCTAAAAGCCTGTAACCTCAAGCCTACTTCAAACTACCAGAAGTATGCCTTCAAGCAAGCAAACAAAAGCTTTCCTCAAGCCTGCTTCAAACTACCAGAAGCCTGCTTCAAGCCTGCCTACTAAAAAACAGTTACAAAACCTTCAACAAAGCTTGCTTGCATAAACAAACTCATACCAGAAGCCTGCCTAAAGCCAGCCTCAAGCCTGTAACCAAAACAAGCCTGTAGCCTCAAAACTGCCTTCAAGCTTACAAACTGCTTCAAGCCTTCAAGCAAAAAACCTGTTCAAACACCAAACTGCATAGCATCACAAGCCTGTTTCAAACCTGATCTTGCTTCAAACTGCTCAAGCCTACTCCAAACTACTTCAAAATGCATCCACCTGCATAAAACTCAAACAACACAGGTCTTGAGGCCTGTACCAATAAACCTGCTTGCCTGCATAAAACATGTAACCAAACGATCAAGCCTTGAACCTGTACCATCCAAACCCTCCGTCTCCTCTCCCAAAGCAAAACCCTAAGGTATCGTTCTCCTCCTTCCTTTTTCTACAATATCGTATCATAAACATAAAATGACACAAAGATCAGAACATGTAAAGATTTAATCATGCAAAGAACAAAAAGCCCTAAAACGCATTTGAAGAGAAAATCGTTACCTTTTTTGAATCATCGCCTTGAGCAACCGTGAAGAGAGGAGAGATTGGAGGTGGCGTCTAGTAGCCAGGCATGGAAGGCATCAGTGGTTCTGATCGAGAAGGATGAAGAGGCGAAGAAGAAGATGGAGAGTGGCGCCGTTCAAAACCGAGCAAACATAGTTCTGAGCAAGACAACAACAAACCCTAATAAAATTTTGTCAAACGCGTTTGGGCTTCTGCCCCACAAAACTGCTAAAGCCCAATGAATCCTGGCACTACACCCCCCCCCCCCCCTTTTTTTGTCTTAATCTGCCTTGTTTCATTTTTTGGGCCATGTATATAATCCCTAAGCCCATTTAATTTCTTAACTTTTTATACAAATCAATCTTTTTTCTTCTTCTTTTTATCACCTTATTTCCTTTTTTTTATAACCTATTTTATTAAATAAAAATAATACATTAACCCTTTTTGTACAAAATTTTCTTAAATACTTTTTTTATTCAGTAGAATTAAAAATACATAAAAACAGTGTTTACTAAGTTAAATAATTTTCTTGTGTTATAACTTTTTTTAATTAAAACTTTTGTTTATATATAATTAACAAAAAACACAAAAATAATAATAAAATACTTAATTTTGCATTAGGTTAATATTTTTATCATTTGTAAATAATCATATGCATCTCACAATACTTTTGTTTCTCTTTTATTCTTATACCTTGCTATATGTTTATATTGAGAATGCGACGATTCGATTTGATTGTAAATAATATTTGGACACTAATATCCTGATAAGACTCATCCCCATTTGTAAACATTTGTACCCCCATCCCCGGATACTTATTTGTAATAGCTTAGACTTTAAATTCCCGCTATTTATCGCTTTCCATATACTGTATAGTAATTAGGGTTTGTATGCGAAGATTCAAATTCAACCGCTAGATAACCTAACACAATGATAAATGCATGCAAACTAATACACAATTCACACTTGCACCTCTAGGGTAACCTCGCTTGTTGCCTCGGAAAAATGCAATCATGTCCCTCGAGTATGAGACACTCTAGCAAACGTCCCTTCGATAAACAAAGATCGTTAGTCCCTCGATGACCCTCGATGTTGCCTATGATAAAACGATCTCGTCCCTTACAAAATTGCTAGAGCGTCTCACAAGTTGCCTTCAATGATTGTATACGATGACCCGCGCCTGTCCCGTTAAACATTCTAACGCAAGGTTGTTCACCAAATACAATGGTGAAACAACACTGTTAAAAGGGTTAAAACACAAGAAAATCTTTGAGTAAAATAGGGTAGACAACTCTTAGTTACTTTATCAAAAATGATTTCAAAACATCCTTGCCATTTTTCAAACACACTTCACAAACACAACTTCAAAACAAAATTTCAAAAACATTGAAACATCTTTTCAAAAAGACAAACACCTTTGTAAAATACTCAAACATGAGTCATTACAAAGGTTGCCTAGACAAGACATCTTTTTTAAAACATTTTCAAAACCACACACACAAAGCACCATTTCAAACAATTGAAAAGCCAAGGCAAGTGATCTAAAACAAGTAACTAAGAGCCCATGGATAACCATGGATGAAAAGGGTGCTAGCACCTTCCCTTTTCATAATCTACCCCCAGAACCCATGAAAACATATCAAAGGTTTTTCCTGTGCTTTTTAACCTTTCCTTAGGATAAAATAAAAAGTCGGTGGCGACTCTTGCTAAACCGAACATTTGCGAACACAAACGCAAAACCTCAAGTCAGTTCTCCCACCGTATCACAATCATTATGTTGGTTTTTATGCAGAATGATGAGGATGAAATGTTTATAGGCTGTTGTTTGATTTGTAGCAGTAGGAGTAATGATAGTAATGATGTAAGATTACAGAATAACTGTGTGAATTACTGTAGTATTAATGTATAACTGAGTTGTTGATGAGATTTTATTAATGATGTTGTGATGATAATTTATGATGAATAAATGATGTTTGAGGAATTATTATGAATGATATGAGATGTTTGATGAAGAGATGTTGAGATGCTTTTGAGATGGAGCTTATGCTCGTTGAGATGGCCTTTATTGGCGAATATTGAGATGAAGGCTTATACCTTATTGATGCCCCTATTAATTGGCAAATTCTTGAGACGGGAGTTCTGCTCCAAATGGTACCACATGCATTTGCATAGTATTGAGTAGCATTATATGATTGCATAAAGAAGTGTGTATTGATGTGGTGAATGTGTATTATTATTGTTGATTATGAGATGATAAGTGGTGATGTTATGTGATCTAATTTAATATATTAATTATCATGCGCTTTATTATATTGTTAGATATCTCACCCCTTCTATTTGAATGTTGCCCTTATGTTGGTAACGTGCAGGTAATCGAGAGTGAAGGTTGTATACCTTCAGTAGTTCGAGTCGGTGTCATTGCTCTGATATGTAACACTCGGGGGGGATGAACGCTTGTTGCTTTTGTTGTTGATTATTCAGTTGTTGAACTTTAAGTTGATCATTATTAAGTATTTGTTGGTTTGAAGTTGCTATAATGATGATAGAGATGTTATTAAGAATTTCCGCTGCGTAGATGTTGAATTACTTAATTAAAGATGTCTTTACGATGGTTCATCCAATGTTTTAACAGTTTTATATATCCACGATGAATGCAATGAATTTTTATAGAAGAATTTGTGGCGTTCCGATTCGTTTGCATGAATGATTTTATAACTCTGATTTATTTATATAATTGTCGGGTAGAATTGGGGTGTTACAAAGTTGGTATCAGAGAAAAAGGTTGGTCCGACCTTGTCGTCGAGTCGTAGTTGTCTAACAATCGAGTATTGTTAATTTGAGTTCTAACCGTTGTTTATGTTGTAGTGAGAAGTTGAGATGGCTGGAAGGAATGATGTTGCACTTGGGGCTGCTTTAGAAGCAATGGCTCATGCGATGGAAAATTAGCCGAGTGCTGACGAGAATGCTGGATCTCGTAGCTTGGCGACTTTCCAGAGAGAGAATCCACCTACATTCAAGGGAAAGTATGATCCTGACGGAGCATTGGAATGGTTGAAAGAGATTGAGAGAATCTTCCGTGTGATGGATTGTACTCCAGCGCGAAAGGTTCGGTATGGGACTCATATGCTAGCAGTCGAGGCTGATGACTGGTGGCTAGAGGCTTGTCAGAAGTTGGAAGCTACAGGTGAGAATGTCACTTGGGATGTGTCCGTGGTAAGAAAGAGATTGAGTTCCTTGAGCTGAAGCAAGGAAATATGTCGGTTGTTGAGTATGATGCCAAGTTTTTTGAGTTGGCTAAGTTTTATCCGCACTACACTGATGCAAATGCTGAGTTTTAGAAGTGTATCAAGTTTGAGAACGGGTTGCACCCAGAGGTCAAGAAGGCAGTTGGATACCAGAAGATTTGTGTCTTTACTGATTTGGTTGATAGTTGTAGGATTTATGAGAAGGATAATAATGCGCATTACATGATTATCAGTGAGAAGAGGGGTAAGCACCAATAGAATCGTGGTAAGCCTTATGATGCCTCAGCTGGTAAAGGTAAACATAAAGTGCACAAAGTCATAGGACTAGTGGAGGAGATGCTCATACTGGTGTGGTTTGCTTTAAGCGTGGAAAACCTGGGCACAAGAGTAATGTGTGCACTACTGAAGTGAAGATATGTTTCCATTGTGGAAAGAACGGACATGTTATACCGGAGTGTGAACATAAGGATGCGATTTTGGGTATGAACTTGTTAGAGCATAACTGTGTTCATATTAACTGTTATGCCAAGTCGTTGAAGTTTTCTAATCCTGAAGCAGAAGAAGATGGTATGTTTTTTGCTAGACAATTGAGGAAGTTGATGCAAGAGGAAACACATATGTTCTCGTTGATGGCGTCACTATCTGTAGAGACTCAAGCTATAATTGAAGAATTGCAGGTGGTGTGTGAATTTCCTGAAGTTTTCCCTGATGAGATTCCTAATGTACCGCCGGAGAGGGAAGTTGAATTTGCTATTGATCTTGTACCTGGTACCATACCTGTATCTATGGTACCATACAAGATGTTTGCATCTGAATTGTCATAGTGAAAGAAGCAATTGGAGGAGTTACTTGAAAAGAAGTTTGTAAGACCAAGTGTATCGCCATGGAGAGCTCCAGTGTTGTTAGTAAAGAAGAAAGATGGAAGTATGAGGCTTTGTGTTGATTATAGACAGTTGAATAAAGTGACGATTAAGAACAAGTATCCGCTTCCAAGAATAGATGACTTAATGGATCAATTGGTGGATGCTCGTGTGTTTAGTAAGATTGATTTGAGGTTGGGTTACCATCAGATTAAAGTGAAGGATGAAGATATCCAGAAGACGGCTTTCAGGACGTGTTATGGACATTATGAGTATTTGGTAATGCCTTTTGGTGTTACTAATACGCCGGGAGTATTCATGGAATATATGAATCATATCTTTCATACTTATTTGGATCGGCTCGTAGTGATGTTCATTGATGATATTTTGATTTACTCTTAAGTAAGAAGAAGAGCATGCAGAACACTTAAGAGTAGTATTGCAAGTTTTGAAAGAGAAGAAGTTGTACGCAAAGTTGCCCAAGTGTGAGTTTTGGTTAAAAGAGGTTAGTTTTCTTGGTCATATGATTTTAGGTAGTGGCGTTTTTGTAGATGCATCGAAGGTTGATGCTATGTTGCAATGGGAAACTCCAAAGTCAACTACTGAGATTAGAAGCTTTTTGGGATTAGCTGGTTATTATAGAAGGTTTATCGAAGGTTTTTCCAAGTTGGCACTTCTGTTGACTAAGTTGACTTGTAAGGGTAAAGTTTTTGTGTGGGATGTTCAATGCGAAGAAAGTTTTACAGAATTGAAGAAGAGGTTGACGTCGGCGCCAATTTTGACGCTGCCTAATCCAGGAGAGCTTTTTGTGGTGTATTGTGATGCTTCTAAGATGGCTTTAGGAGGTGTGCTAATGCAGAATGGTAAGGTAGTTGCTTATGCGTCAAGGCAGTTCAGGACTCATGAGAAGAACTATCCTACGCATGATTTAGAGCTTGCTGCAGTTGTTTTTGTGTTGAAGATTTGGAGGCATTATCTTTAAGGTTCTAGATTTGAAGTGTTTAGTGACCATAAGAGTTTGAAGTATCTTTTCGATCAGAAGGAGTTGAATATGAGGCAGCTAAGATGGTTGGAATTGTTAAAGGATTATGATTTCAGTTTGAATTATCATCCAGGAAAAGCGAATGTGGTAGCTGATGCGTTAAGTCGAAAGACTCTACACATGTCAGCAATGATGGTTAAAGACCTGGAATTAATTGAGAAGTTCAGAGATATGAGCTTAGTTTGCGAGGTTACACCACAGAGTGTTAGGCTGGGTATGTTGAAGATTAATAATGAATTTATAGATAGTATCATAGAAGCTCAGAAGTTGGATGTTAAATTGGTAGATTTGATGGTTAGAATCGATCAGTCTGAGAATAGTGATTTTAAGCTAGAGGAGCAAGGTGTGTTGAGGTTTTGTAACCGGATTTGTATTCCTGATGATGCTGAGATGAAGAAAGTGATACTTGAAGAGAGTCATAGAAGTAAGTTGAGTATTCATCCAGAAGCTACAAATATGTATCAAGATTTGAAAGGTTTGTTTTGGTGGCCTAGAATGAAGAGTAATGTGGCTCAATTTGTGTATGCATGTTTGACTTGTCAGAAGTCAAAAGTTGAACATCAAAATCCTGCAGGGTTGATGCAACCGTTAGAAGTTCCAGAATGGAAATGGGATAGCATTTCAATGGACTTTATGACGGGGTTGCCTAATACTTTCAGAGGGCATGATTCAATTTGGGTGATTATTGATAGGCTTACGAAGTTGGCTCATTTTATTCCTATAACATTAATTTTCCAGTGTCGAAGTTGGCTGAGATTTACATTAGTGTAATTGTGAAGCTGCTTGGTGTTCCTTTGTGGATTGTGTCAGATAGAGATCCAATATTTACTTCTGATTTTTGGAAGAGTTTGCAAGAAGCGTTGGGTTCTAAGTTGATATTGAGTTCAGCGTATCATCCGCAGACAGATGGTCAGGCTGAACGAACTATTCAATCATTGGAAGATTTGCTAAGGGCATGTGTTCTTGAGCAGGGAGGTTCGTGGGATACTTATCTTCCATTGATAGAGTTCACTTATAATAAAAGTTACCATTCCAGTATTGGGATGTCACCTTTTGAAGCGTTGTATGGTCGGAGATGTAGAACTCCTTTACGTTGGCATGAATCTGGTGAAAATGTAGTACTTGGACCTGAACTTGTCGTGAAACTACTGAGAAGGTGAAGTTGATTTGAGAAAAGATGAAAGCTTCTCAAAGTAGATAGAAGAGTTATCATGACAAGCAAAGGAAGGATTTAGAATTTCAAGTTGATGATCATGTGTTTTTGAGAGTTACCTGTTAATGGTGTTGGGCGAGCGTTGAATTCTAAGAAGCTCACTTCTCGTTTTATTGGACCATATCAGATTTCAGAGAGAGTGGGGAATGTAGCTTATAGAGTGGCTTCACCGCCTAATCTTTCGAATTTTCATGATGTGTTTCATGTGTCGCAACTCCGGAAGTATATTTCAGATCCATCTCATGTGATTCATATGGACGATGTGCAAGTACGGGATAATCTTACGGTAGAGACGATGCCTGTACGGATCGCAGATCGTGAAATAAAGACTCTGAGGGGAAAAGAGATTGTTTTGGTTAAGGTGGTTTGGCTAGGAGCTGCTGGATAAAGCATGACTTGGGAGTTGGAGAGCAAGATGCGAGACTCCTACCCTGAGTTGTTTGATTGAGGTAAATTTTCGAGGACGAAAATATTCTAAGTGGGGGAGAGTTGTAACGCCCGTAATTTAATTAATTATTTCATTAAATTACTTTTGGAATATTTGAGAAGATGTGTTGTGATTAATTGGATTTAATTATTTTATTAAGTGGTGAAATAATATTAGAAGTATAATATTATTTGATATGGCTTGTTTTTAAGGAATGGAAGTAGTAATAAGGGGGTGTATTAGTTTTAAGCCCAATAAGGAGTTAAGAGAATAATTGGTTATTTTATTGTTGCTAGAAGAATAGAAAAGAGGAGGCAGTAGAAGAATAAGGATTGAGAAGAAGAACGTGAAGCTGCTGGAAAAAGAGCAAAGAGGAAGAACGAGGATTCAACCGGAGATTATAGAGCGACCTTTAATCCAAGGTAAGGGTGGGGTTCTGACTCTATAATTGGGTTCATGATGATTGGTACGTGGGGTTAGAAGTTATTGTTGTCTTGTTCATGAATTGAATGTTATGATGTTGTATGATGAAATTGATGAATTTTAGATGAATAACGATGTTCTGGTGCTGTTTAATTGATGTAGAATTACAGGATAATTGTAAGTGATGATTATCTATGATTAGATTAAGTTTTTAGGGCTTAAAGTATAGAACCCGTAGTGAAAACGGAGAGAAATCTCAGAAATTATGCAGGATATAACAGGATGCGTCGACCCCAAATGCTATGTGTCGATACAAGAAGGTTGAGAGACTCAGGATGAGTCGACACGAAGAGGTTTTGCGTCAATACATGAGTGCATTTAGACTCAGGATGAGTCAATCCATAGGGGCGTGTGTCGATACATGCTGTGTGTTTGACTCATGATGAGTCGATACATGAGGGAATGCGTCGGCTTATGTTGCAAATTCAGTGTAGTACACGTCGATCCAAGGAGATATGCGTCGACCCATGTTGTCTGATTTTTGGCAGATTCAGTTTGAAAATGTTGAAACTTGAGTTTTAGGATGCCGTTTGAGATGTCATTCGAAGCGTTGAATAGCTAACGCGATGAGCTTTATTCTAGAGGATTAAAATGAAGAATAGGAAGTGTAATACTAGTAGACAAATTAGGATTTAGAGTTAGTTTCTGTGTTGATCGTTATGTTGGTTTTTATGCAGAATGATGAGAATGAAATGTTTATAGGCTGTTGTTTGATTTGTAACAGTAGGAGTAACGATAGTAATGATGTAAGATTATAGAATAGTGGTGTGAATTACTGTCGTATTAATGTATAACTGAGTTGTTGATGAGATTTTATTAATGATGTTGTGATGATAATTTATGATGAATAAATGATATTTGATGAATTATTATGAATGATATGAGATATTTGATGAAGAGATGTTGAGAGGCTTTTGAGATGTAGGCCTTTGGCCAACGATGATGTTGTATTGAGATGTTGTTAATTGTGACTTTGTTATTACATTCATGATTGTGTCGCATACATTGCATTTTGAGATGGAGCTTATGCTCGTTGAGATGGCCTTTATTGGTGAATATTGAGATGAAGGCTTATGCCTTGTTGATGCCTCTATTAATTGGTAAATTCTTGAGATGGGAGTTCTGTTCCAAATGGTACCACATGCATTTGCATAGTATTGAGTCGCATTATATGATTGTATAAAGAAATGTGTGTTGATGTGGTGAATGTGTATTATTATTGTTGATTATGAGATGAGAAGTTGTGATGTTATGTGATCTAATTTAATATATTAATTATCAGGCGCTTTATTATATTGTTAGTGTGATACGGTGGGAGAACTGACTTGAGGTTTTGTGTTTATATTCACAAATGTTGCGGTTTAGCTAGAGTCGCCACTGACTTTTCTTTTATCCAATAAGGAAAGGTGAAAAAGCACAGGAGAGACCTTTCGAGATGTTTTCTTGAGTTCTGGGGGTAAATTATGAAAAGGGAAGGTATTAGCACCCTTTCCATCCATGGTTTTCCATTGGCTCTTAGTTACTTGCTAGATCACTTGCTTTTTGTTTGAAAATTGTGTTTTTGTGTAGTATTTGAATATATTTTGAAAAGGTGTCATCGTTTAGGAAAACTTTGTAATAGTTCCCGTTCCTAAGAATGTATACAAAGTGTTGAGCTTTTGAAAATGTTTCAAGTTTAGAAAGATGTTTGGAAAGTGTATGTGACTATTTTGAAAATAGCAAGGATGTTTGTTTTGAGAGTGAGCAAGTAACTAAAAGTAATACCTACTCAAAAGGTTTTAGATGTGTTTTTCCTCCTCCTTTAGATGTTGCTATCTTACCATTGATTTGGTAAGAAGCCCCATCGTTGGATGTGAAGGGACAGGCATGGGTCATCGTATGACCATGATAGCAATGTTGTGAGATGACTTAGCACTTTTCTTTAGGGACCAAGATCATTTGAAAGGCGACTTTGATAGCGTCACCGAGGGACTATGATCTTGTATTGTTTGATTTGTTTGTGCTAAGACCTCCCACATGCATAACATGTCCATTTTTATAAGGCAGCAAGTGGAATTACCCTAAGGGTGTAAGTATGCGAGTGTGTTTGGTTGCATGCATAATTTGTCTTGATTAGGGTGATCTAACTGTTGATTTTATCTTGTCATATACACCCTAATTACTAGCATATATTGAAAGCAATAATAATACGGGAATGCAAAGTTCTACGCTATTACAATTTTAGGGGGCTGGGGGTACATATTTATGAATGGGGGTTGCAAGTTAAAATTCTAGGTTACTATTACAACCATATTGAAATAGATAAGAATGTACAGGGAATGTAAAATTTTTGTCTGTTTAAAAAAGGAAAATATCTTTTGTTTAAAAATATTTTTTGTCTTTTTATGTTAAAAGAAACATAGCATGCAAGTATAAAATATTTTTGGTTTTTTTTATTAATAATAAAAAAATAAGATGATGGCAGAATAATAAAAAAGAAGAAAGAAAACATAATCAGCACAAAATACTGAAAATAGAAAAGGTCAGAAGTTCTGACTTTGCCTTGCTGCACAAACAGAAACATGTTAGCAAAAATATAAAAGTTCTGGATCTTCTGAGAACTCAGAAGTTTTCAGAAGTTCTGACGCAACTGTCAGAACTTTGCCTCTCTTCATGCCAATCAGAACATCTGCAACTTAGTAATTTTTTAACAGAACAGAAGTTGCATTCATAATGACAAATTTCATGAAAATATCATAAGCACAAATCAGAAGCAACATGTATTTGCAAATTCTAATTCTGAGTCTTAATTCCTCTTATGAAGCTCTGAATAGGGATTTCTTCTACTTAGGCAGGCATATGCATGAATTTTCAGAATATGCACCTCATCAGGATCAGAATATCTACATTGTACTAAATATGTAAACTCTGACAAGGCTTAATCAGTATGATGAGAGTCAGCAGAAAACTTACCTTGCAGCTGGAAAGGATTCTGTGAACTGGAAGTTGTTCTTGAATTCTGGTGATGTTCTGAGTAACTTCTTCACGTACTCAGCAGGATGGAATTTTGAAATTTCTGGAATAGCCAAGGAGTGATATTCTGACTTCCTTGAGGTGGAAGTGAATGGATAATATGTTACTGTTTGATTACATCATTTGGGATGGCTTTAGTCAAGAACACTTGAGAAATAATGGAGTTTGAATATAAGGAATCAATGCTAAGATTTTGGTATTTTGTGTTTATAGTTTCCTGGGTTCTTGGAATTTTTGCAGTAGTTCAAAGCTTTCTTTCTCAATTCTCTCGCCTCTTTCACAAATTTTTCTCACTTTAAATTTTTTTGGACCCCTTTTTCAGTGGTCAATGGCATTCTATTTATAGGCAAAGTTTTGCAGTTGGGGCGGTTAAGTAGCACCAGCATCATATGCTAGATGCTGGCTTACTCTTGAAGTAAGCTTAAACAAGTGGGGTGCAATGCATTCAAGTTGGATGGTTAACAATGCTTCAGCTGGATTTGGCACCGTGAATTAATGAAAAGTAGAAACAACGCGCGGGTCTAGCATACATTTGCACATAAATTTGTCTTCCCAAGACAGTAGGGGTACACGTGGTGTGAATCCCTTGGATAAAGACTCAGAGGAGGTTGTGAGCATTAAATGAGTTCCCATGTGAAACTCTGCACCCTTGCTTAACTCTGGATTAGAAGTTCTGCTTCAACGTAGCATCTCATCTTCTGATTCTCTTATCTTCTGACTCCAACATGTTCTGAAGGATCCTTCATAACTTCCAGTATACTTACAACACGTTTTGTTACCTTCTTTGATTTAACCTTTGCAAACTCTGACTGCCCCTTTGTCAACACTGGCCCAGAAGTTCTGACCAAACTCTGTCTTGAGAATATCCAGAATTTGCTGAGTGTGAACACTGGCTCAGAAGTTCTGAGATTGTCATATTTCTTAAATACTTAGAAAAATTTCTACGTTTTTAGAATTTGATTCTTCCAAAATAAATTTTGACTTTTGAAACTCTTGATGAAGCAAACTTCATATTCCAACATGTCTTGATGAAATATGATTTTTTGAGATTTTGATTTTGATCTAAAAGTCAAAGTTAGACTTTTTAGTATGCAAATGACCATTTTGCCCTTGTGAATGGTCTGCTTGGAAAAATTGATAATTCAATGCCTGGAGACTTGATGAAAGCAAACTTGAGGATCCAGGGTGATTCCTTGAGAAATGAGAGGGCAAATTTTGGGGTGCAACAGCTGCCCCTGTTCAAACTTCTTGAACCTGAAGAGTTAGATTGGCAGATCCGCCAGTCGTGACCTGAAGTTGAAAGATGATTGAACACTAGAGTGCCCAGAAATTTTCACTTGAAGATGAATGGTGAATGGGCTTATAGATGCCATTTAGAGGAATGTTGGTAAACGCTGGAAGAAGTATCAGCACAAATATCTTGTTGATTTACACTAAACTTGATGTTTTACCTGGGAGAAAAGGGGTTAGTAAAATGCAGATGCTTGCATGATATTCACCAGATGTGGTATCATGCTAAATGCATATGGTATGTACATGATATGATGTATGAATGCGAGATGTATGTTTCCGTCTGGGAAAATAAATCCCTAACTGCTGCTGAGCAAATCCAGGGAGGTTGAATCCCTGATTGACTGTTGGAAGTGAAGAACATGCATGTCTTCAAATTTTGATGAGAGGGTGCTTTTTCTAGGGAATATCGCTCAGATGTCAGTTGTTATCTAGTCTGATCTAGGCTTCACAGTTGCTGAGGATAAAGTAGTTGGCTGCCATCCAGTCGGATCCGGGCTTCGTGGAAACTTACTAGAAGAGGAGATGAATTAACTGTTATCATGTCGGATCCAGGTTTGCAGAAAATTCCTTGAAGTTGAATAGTTATCTGGTCGGGTCCAGGCTTTGCAGAAAATTCCTTGAAGTTGAATAGTTATCTGGTCGGGTCCAGGCTTCACAAAAACTTGCTGGGGATGCGGAGGTTAACTGTTATCTGGTCAGGTCTAGGCTTTACAGTAACTTACCGGAGGAAAGGATGAATTAACTGTTATTTGGTCGGATCCAGGCTTCACAGTAACTCTGTGAAGACTATTATCTGGTCGGGTCCAGGCTTTGTGGTCTCTTGGAAAGTTGTACTATTATCTGGTCGAATTCAGGCTTCATAGTGTCTTTTCGGTGATCATGGTTAATTGTTATCTGGTCGGGTCTAGGCTTCACAACATACCGTTTGAAAACTGTTATCTGGTCGGGTCCAGGCTTTGCAGATTTCTTTGATGAAGTTTAATTGTTATCTGGTCGGGTCCAGGCTTCACAATAAACTGGTTGAATAACTGTTATCTGGTCGGGTCCAGGCTTTGCACATTTCTTTGATGAGGTCAATTGTTATCTGGTCGGATCCAGGCTTCACAATAGACTGCTTGGGGATTTAGTTGTTATCTGGTCGGTTTCTAGGTTTCACAATGAATCTTTGAGGATGATTGCTATCTGGTCGGATCCAGGTTTCGTAACGGCTTTCTTGAAAGGATGGAAATCAAAACTGATATCTGGTCAGGTCCAGGTTTCTCAGCCATTTGTTGGGGATAGAGAGACAACTCTACTGGGGAAAAGAAGTTAAACTTGCTCGGATTGAGTTTAGGTTCTTCTATATATTTGAAGAGTTAGGCTATTATCTGGTCGGGTCCAGGGTTCATAGCATTTTGAGATCATCTGTTATCCGGTCGCGTCTGGGTTTCAGTAATTCAAGAAATCAAATTGTTATCTTGTCGGATCCAGGCTTCATAGCATTTCTCGGTAATAACAAAAGCTTTGGAAGGCTTTACTAGGGATTAGGGGTTGTGGCCCTGTGATTTGCAGTCATTTGAAAGGGAAGTTCAAACTGGAGAGTATAGGCTCAGTCGGGTAAGGCAGACTTAGCTTGGGGAGGACATACTCAACTGGGGATGATGGGCTCAACCGGGGGCGATTGGCTCATCTTGGGAGGATAGATTTTGTTTGGAGAAAATAGCCTTGGTCGGAGAGGATGTACTCAGCTGGGCAATTTGGACTCAACTGGGGAATTTGAGTTCAGCCAGGGAGGACATACTCAGCTGGGGAAGATGGACTTAGCTGGGGAGTTTGTACTCTGCTGGGGGATTAACTCTGTTGGGGAATTAATTCTGATGGAGAATATGGACTCCATTTTGGGATTAACTCTCGTTTGGAAGATATACTCAGCTGGGGAAGATGGGTTCAGTTGGGCAACTTGTGGTGTCTTGATCGTTGTATGTTGAGAAATTTGCACTTGGCTGGGGAAGATTACCCTGTTGGGGAAATAAACCCTTTTGAGGAGGTGAATTCCCTTTAGGAAGAGATCTCCTAGGCTTCAATCTTGTAAAAATTGATTTAGCTGGGGAGAAAGCTGCCAAGAGGTTGAGACTCTGGTCGGGGGTTATCCCGTGTAAGGAGGTTTACGAGAAACTCCGTTGGGAAAGGTTTATTGTCACCGCCCTGGTGGGGATAATGATGATGAGATAACTATGTGGGGATATTTCACATACATTAAAGAGATGCTTACGACTTATGTGTGTTGATGCTCTGTTGATGTGGTTGCTTAGCAGGACACATGTGCCAAGTATCTTTAATTATGTTCATATGCATATGTTCATTCAATTTTAGTCATTGGACAAATTTGCATTCAAAACAGAGATAGAAAATTTTGCACTTTAAAGTGTATTTGTATTGATATTTTGCCCATGAATAAGCGTTTTTGTACATGGAGACGGAGATCCTAGTAAGAGGAAATTGCCAAAAAGAAAACTAAATTGAGAATGAAAACAAATAGCCATGTGAAATGATCTTATTATCTTCCAACTCTACTATTGCCTCAATGTCTTCGAACATCCTTTGTCGTTAATTGGAAGTGATTGGATTGATCCTGGACCATTTGAACTTGAACTTTGGTGATAGAAATGACCGTGTTGATTTCACGGGACATAGTCGTACGCTTTTAATCCTTAATTTTTGCCTGGATCGCCCTTTTGTGTTTTCGCTCCACCAGGATACCCCTTTTTTTTGCCCAAGTCGCCCTTTCGGGTTTTCAACTTGTCGGGTGTACAATCTTTTGCATATATCCCTAATTTTTTCCCAAACCTTTTGGTTTGCCGGGATGCCCCTTTTTGCTTAAGTGTGTCAACCTAACGGGTCTCATATGCGTAGTATTTTTTAACTATGTCTGCCTTTATAGGATGTGGGAAATATGCTCCGTCCATGGTGGTCAGTATCATGGCACCGCCAAAGAAAACTATCTTGACAACAAACGGCCCTTCATAGGTGGGGGTCCATTTTCCTCTGGGGTCACCTTGTGGTAAAATGATGCGTTTTATCACCAGGTCACCAACTTGATATATTCGAGGCTTGACCTTTTTGTTGAAAGTCTTGATCATCCGTTTTTGATACGTCTGACCATGGAAAGTAGTAGCTAATCATTTTTCATCGATCAAGCTCAGCTGATCCAATCTCGTTTGAATCCACTCGTCTTCTCCTAGACCTTCCTCGATCATAATCCTTAGCGAGGGAATTTGAACTTCTACTGGCAAAACAACTTCCATGCAATATACTAGAGAGAAGGGAGTTGCCCCAGTTGATGTTATATCTGAAGTACGGTAGTCATGTAGAGAAAATGGTAACATCTCATGCCAATCTTTATAGGTCACTACCATTTTCTACACAATCTTCTTGATATTTTTGTTGGCCGCTTCGACTGCGCCATTCATTTTTGGTCTATACGGAGAAGAATTGTGATGCTTGATCTTAAATTGAGTGCACAATTCCCTGATCATGGCATTGTTGAGGTTAGTCCCATTATCGGTGATGATCCTTTCGGGGATACCATAGCGGCAGATGAGGTTGTGTCTAATGAATCTAGCTACCACATTCCCGGTGACGAAAGAAAATGAGGCGGCTTCGACCCATTTGGTGAAATAGTCGATAGTAACAAGAATGAAACAATGTCCGTTGGAAGCTGTGGGCTTGATCTCTCTGATCATGTCAATACCCCACATTGAAATGGCCATGGAGAGGTCATGACATTCAGGGGGATTGGAGGTATATGGACCTTGTCAGTGTAGATTTGGCATTTGTGACAAGTTTTCGAATGTTGATGACAATCGGTCTCCATTGTTGACCAATAGTAACCTGCTCTTAGGATTTTCTTAGCCATCGTATGTCCATTTGACTGAGTACCAAAAAGTCCATTGTGCATGTCTTCCATGATTTTCTCTGCCTTCTTCTTATCCATACATCGAAGTAGAGTTGAGTCATGGTTGCGCTTGTACAATATCCCATTACTTAGGAAGAATTTGGCTGCAAATCTTCGTAAGAACTTTCTGTCATTGATAGATTCTCCCTCTAGATACTCTTGTGCTTCAAGGTATTTCATTACCTCATGGTACCATGGCTTTTCCGCTTTGGTATCGAGCTCATAGCAATGTGCAGGTTCATCGAATCTTTCAATTGTTATCATAGGGGCTTCGTTATCCCATCTGACTTTAAACATTGAAGACATGGTTGCCAAGGCGTCAGTCAACTGGTTTTCTTCCCTAGGGAAGTGCTCGAACGTGATTTCTTCGAAGGAAGGAATTAGGGATAGCACAAGCTCCTTGTAAGGGATAAGGTTAGGGTGTTTAGTGTCCCAATCTCCTTTTACTTGGCTGATCACTAAGGCGGAATCTCCAAACACATCCAAATGCTTGATCCTTAAGTCAATGGCAGCTTTTAGACCTAAGATGCATGCTTCATACTCAGCCATATTATTTGTGCAATCGAAGCATAGTCTGGCAGTGAAAGGAGTGTGGCAACCTTCAGGAGATATGATCACAGCACCAACTCCGTTACCTAAGGCGTTGGAAGCCTCATCGAATACCATAGTCCATCGGGATCCTTGTTCAGGTCCGTCATACGGTCCAAGTCTCGCACAGTCAGTTACCAGCATAATATTCTCATCAGGGAAGTCGAAGTTCATTGACTGATAATCATCCACGGCTTGATGGGCCAAATGATCCGCTAGTACACTTACTTTGATGGCTTTTTGAGTCGTGTATTAGATGTCGTACTCGGTTAAGATCATTTGCCATCTGGCTGGAAAGGAAGGTTTCTCGAAGATGTATTTAATCAGATCCATCTTAGAAATCAACAAAGTGGTATAAGTCAACATGTACTGCCTTAGTCGGCAAGAATCCCACGCTAAAGCACAACAAGTTTTCTCGAGCAGTGAATATTTGGTGTCACAGTCGGTAAACTTTTTGCTTAAGTAGTAAATTGCATGCTCTTTTCGACCAGACTCGTCATGTTCGCCCAAAACACACCCCATAGAATTCTCTAGTACTGTCAAGTACATGATCAAATGTATTCCTTCAACTGGAGGCATGAGAATAGGAGGTTCTTGTAGGTATTCTTTGATTTTATCAAAGGCAATCTGGCATTCATTGTTCCATCTGACTACCTGATCTTTCTTCAAGAGTTTGAAGAGTGGCTCACAAGTAGCGGTTAAGTGTGATATGAAACGGGCAATGTAATTGAGACGACCCAAGAATCCTCTGATTTCTTTTTCAGAATGAGGGACTGGAATTTCTTGGATGGCCTTTATCTTGGAGGGATCAACTTCAATGCCTTTATTGCTGACCACAAAACCTAGAAGCTTCCCAGAGCGTACTCCGAATGTGCATTTCTTAGGGTTTAACCTCAGTTTATATTTCTTCAGTCTTTCAAATAGTTTGTGCAGGTGATCGAGATGTTCTTATTCGGTTTGTGATATTGAAATCATATCATCCACATACACCTCTATCTCATGATGAATCATGTCATGAAATAAAGCAACCATAGCCCTTTGATATGTTGCCCCTGTATTCTTTAATCCGAAGGGCATAACTTTGTAGCAGAAGGTGCCCCATTGCGTGACGCAAGTAGTTTTTTCCATATCTTCGGGAGCCATCTTTATTTGATTATAGCCTGAGAAGCCATCCATGAATGAGAAGACTTTATGATGACTAGTGTTATCGACTAAGACTTCAATGTGTGGTAGAGGGAAATCATCCTTAGGGCTCGCCCTATTCAAATCCTTATAGTCTACGCACATGCGAACTTTCCCGTATTTCTTTGGCACTGGCACTATGTTGGCCACCCATTGAGGATAGGATGTTATAGCTTGGAACCCTACATCAAACTGTTTCATTACTTTGGCTTTGATCTTTTCAGACATGTCAGGCCTCATGCGACGAACTTTTTATTTAACCGGAGGGCAGTCTTCCTTTGTAGGCAGACGATGAACCACAATGTCGGTATCCAACCCAGGCATATCCTTATACGACCAAGCAAATACTTCCACATAATCACGCAACATCTGAACCAAACGGATTTTAACACTGCTTTGCAAATTAACACCGATCCTGATTTCTTTCTTATTTGACTCAGTACCCAAGTTGATAACCTCAATTGACTCTTCATGTGGTTGAATAGCTTTTTCCTCTTGTAATAGGAGTCTGGCTAGTTCTCCTCATATATCACAATCTTCCTCACCTTCGTATTGGGCTTGGTTGATAGTATATTCAAAGTCATAGTTGGAAATAATAGAGTTGTAGACAATAGGATCCAGAGTGGATGTAGACCTGCAAGAGTGTGTGTGTGTGCATGTAAGATACATGGCTATATTTTTTTGCAAATGCATAGGGAAGAAAAGAAAGACAATGAACACAAATATTTGAATGCAAAAGAGTCCAATGTACTGAATGATCATTTGATTAGGTGAAAAAAATATAAAGCCCTTGACAAAAGGACCAAAGTGCCCCAGGCTAGGCACATGGCTTAAAAGTCAATATCAAAATATTACAGACAATGAGTTCTTTGAATTGATTAAGAGCAAAACAAGTAGATTACTCCTCAATGAAGGATATGGGCACAAATTCCTTTGTATGCCAATTGTTGGGCTTCCCTTTGGTTGTTGGGTAGATCCAGTCTTCAAGAGCACACTCATCATCAGAGTCCTCTACAGCGTTCACTTCGTGACTTTTAAGGTGGAGAGGCGGCTTTCCAGTACGAGCACCTCTAATTTCTTTCTAAGCTTTGGATATGAAACCTAACCCAAATTTGTCTGTCTTGAATGGGATATCGAGGAGTTGACCCCACATCTCATTGTTTCCTTCTTCTACCACATCACGGGCATCCTTAAGAGAAACCATCTTGGGGGTAACTTTATCGACTCTGGGAGCGTCGGAGGAGATTATGGTGGTGCCCACAACTTCAAACGTCTGGAAAGGAGTTTCTATGAATTCGCCATCCATTTCTACATACTTGAAAGAATTGAGATGGCTTACCATAAATTCTTCTTCACCGCAAACAGTGACAACCTTCCCTTGAAATGGGTATTTTAACTTCTGGTGGAGAGTAGAAGTGACCGCACCTGCCCCATGGATCCATGGGCGTCCAAGCAAGCAAGAACACACAGGTCGTATGTCCATTATATAGAATGTGGAGTTGAAAATTTGCGAACCAACCTTAATTGGGAGATGGACCTCTCCATGAACCATCCTTTTCGACCCATTGAATTCCCTTACAACAATATCACTTGGCTTCAAAACCAAACCTTCACAGTCTAGCCGATCTAAAGCGCCTTTAGGTAACACATTTAAAGATGAGCCCGTGTCCACCAACACATGTGCCAGAGTGGTCCCCTTACATTCAACAGAAACATGCAAGGCTTTATTATGATTCTTTCCCATGGGAGTTAAATCTGCATCAGAGGAACTCAAACCATTGCCAGCTGTCAGACTTGCTACGCAGTTCTCAAATTGGTCGGTTGTGGTTTCCTGAGGCACATGAGCCTTTTTCAAGAACTTAATCAAAGCTTGTGCGTGGGCGTCGGAACATAGCAATAAGGACAACATTGATATTTTAGAAGGGGTTTGCCCCTACTGCTCTACTATTTTGAAGTCGCTTTTCTTGATGATTTTTAGAATTTCCTCCATCTCTTGAGTGGATGGTTCTTCCATAACAGGCTTTTTAGCAGGTGCCTCTTCCCTAGCAGGCTCATTTTCTTTCTATTTCCCTTTAGTACTAGCACTAGCATTGCCATTGGTTATGCGGATTGGAACTGTGGTAGTGGTTGGTGGTGGGATAACAGGGGAAAAGACCCTTCATGTTCTTGTGACTACTAGAACCAGTAATATTAGTTACACCAGCTTTATTATCATCAATCCAAGAATCTTGTTTTACCCCATGGTAATAAACCTCAGAACCGTAATTCCATGGTACTGCTTTATCAGAGGTGTATGGAACAGGTCCGGCAGCAGTGATTATGAGATGCGCAATGATTGGATCATTCGAAATCCTGATAGGACCTTTGGATGAGATCCTAAGATATTTGTTTAAAATTGTTATGATGGACAAATCTTCAGCTTTGTCGATTGAATTTTTGACGGCGAGAATCTTTTCGAATAGAATTTCGCGGCTATCTATTAGGTGTTGTATACCTTTCTTCAGTTCTTCACACCCATCAGATTGTCTCATATAGCCCACACAGTCTTTTTCACAGCCAGGGAGAGTCCCAGCTTTCAACAGATTGCTCTTGATTACATTCAACAGAGTAGTTAATTCTTCAACAGAGGCAATGAAAATCGTATCTTCGATGGCATTAACGCTCTTGTCGTGCTTCGGCATTGGAGCGGTAATTACATTTGGCGTTGGAGGAGGATCAAATTCAATAGTCTTATTGTCAATTAAATCGTGGATTTTGTTTTTCAAAGCCTAACACTAATCAGTCGCATGCCCGGGGCTGCTTGAATGGTAAGCGCACTTTGCATTTGGATTAAATCTCGGTGACGAGGTGTTGGAGTTGGCGGTAGAATCCCGCAATGTCACTAAATTGGCCCTGAGCAGATGTTGAAGGGCTTGAGATAACGACATGCCTAACCTTGCAAACTGTCTTCTTGGAGCTTCAACACGTTGATGATTGGTAGATGGTCTTTGAGTAGTAGTCGAATTGGAGATTCAGACAGCATTGACAGACAGATGATTGTTCATCTTGGTATGGGCCTTTTCTCTATACACAGCATTAACTTCTTTCTTTGCGGCAAAAGGATTCTTGACAGGATTGGGAGTGGAAGTAGATGCCATTGAGATCTTTCCACTCTTAATGCCACTTTCAACTCTTTCACCGGTTATGATTAATTTGGTGAAACCAGCAGAAAAGAAGCCAACCAAGAGATTAAAGAAAGGGCCAGATAATGTGCTCATGAACATGTCAATGTGTTCCCTATCAGTCAAGGGAGGTTGGACCCTACTAGCAAGGTCTCTCCATTTCTACGCATATTCCTTAAATCCCTCATTCTTCCCCATGGCCATACCTTGCAATTGAACCCTTGTAGGCGCCAAGTCGGTGTTGTACTGATATTGATGGCAGAAGGCAGTAGCTAGACCCTCCCAAGTATTGATGCGAGAGCCATCCAACTGATAAAACCATTCAAGTTGTATTCCAGCCAGACTCTCTTGGAAGAAGTGAATCCAGTGTTTTTTATCAGTAGTGTGCAATTGTATCTTCCGCACATAGGACTTCAAATGGAGCTTTGGGCAAGAAACCCCATCGTATTTTGCAAAGGTTGGTATTTTGAACTTGTGGGGAATGACCACCCTAGAGATTAAGCCCAAATCGTCAAAATTTAAACCGGGAATAGCTTGGATTTCAACTGCTTTCAGCCTGTCTTCTAGCTGCTTGTATTTGATGTTTGCGGGTGGATATTGTTTATTGAAATAATCATCATCAGATTCTTGGTCATTGATACAGTCAGCCTGAGTACTCTTGACCTCACCAATTTGGTTCTCGTCCTCTTCGGATGAATCTTCCTCTATTGGAAATTGACGAATTGTCTCCTTAAACCTCTTACCCATGTTGAGTAGAGCTTTCTTCTTTGGATTTTTCTTAGCGGCCAACAAGGACATCATATCTTGCTTCCCCTTGGCCAGGGTGAGTAAAGCTTCCTGAAATTGAGAATTTTGGGCCTGGAGTTCCGTCACAGTTTTCTCTAGATCCATCTTGCTGAAATAAACAGCGGAGAGATAAGGAAACATGTTATGCAGAAGCCTGTTATGTCATGATGCATGAATATGCAATATGCAAATGATTTCATGGATTTAAAGAATTTAAATTTGTATAGACAAAGTGTGAACAAACGTTAACTTGCACTTACATAGTTGAATACAAATATGCCTCTTGGGCTTACAAAAACAGAAATAAGCATAAAGTAAACTCCAAAGACAGAAAAGTTATGTGCATCCTCTTTGGCGCAATGTAGGCGTTTAAGCTCCTTTCTTCATGAAGCTCCCTTGTAAGCTCTAATATCTTCCTCTCTCCCTCATAGAACTTAGCTTCAAAGGTGTCTCGCTCTCCTTTTAACTGAATCCAAGTGTTTTTCAAATCTTCAAGAGAAGTAGGAATATCAGGATAAAGGATAGTATGTGGAACATCTCCCTCAACTACTGGCTCCATGATAAGAGGTAAGACGGCTTCATAAGTCATCTTAAGACTTTGAGCGCGAGCCCTCACCCATTTAAGATAAGGCTCCAAAGGAATTGAATTCTTATGTCCCAACGTCTTACTATCAACCTTGTTAACCATACCCCAAGCTCGTATAAACCTTTGACGGTAACCTTGGGTATCGCTTTTGTAGTCAAATGCAATTCCTTGGATGAGTACCTCATGAGGGCCATCTCTCCTAGCGTACCCAAATTGTCGCAAAGCTAAACAAGGGTTGTAAGTAATGCCTCCCCTAATGCCAAGTAGAGGGAAATTGGGGAATTCCCCACAATGATCAATGATGGTAATGTCTTCCAAAGAGCGATAATACCAACAGATATCAGCATCTGAAAGTAACATCAATCTTTTAGACCACCTCATACCTTGTTCATTCTTCAACATGGATCGAGGTAGGTGCAAAATAAACCACCTATCTAAAAGAGGAGTGCAACACATCAAATCCCCCATTTTCTTCAAAGTGCGGGAGTGAAGAGAATGCAAGATGTCTCCAAGCAATGTAGGCACCGGATTATGAGAAGAGCCAAAACTTCCTCTAAGGCTTGTAGATCCAAGGTATTCCAACACTCTTGATCCTTTTCCAACAAAAACTTTGCTAGGAGCCCTTTGACACCGCTCCTTGTTTCCCAATTTGCTACTATGTCAGATGGTTGCAAATGTAGAACTCGAGCAACTTCCTCAGGTTTAGGGTCTCTTTCAATTCCGTTGAAAGGTAAATGATTAAGAATTAGGATCCCCGTGAGTTGAGAAAATTCTTCCAAAGTGGGCACAAGTTGGTAATCGGGAAAAGTGAAGCAATGATGCAAAGGGTCAAAGAATTGGACAAGCACTTTTACCATATCTTCTTCAATATTTGAGGTAACCAGACTAAGGAGTAGACCATGTCTTTTGATGAACAGAGAATCTCCAGGGACCGTTGATACTAAATCCTTGAGTTGTGGAGGTATCCTCACGAGGCTGACTTGGATAGTGCTCCTACGAGTGGAAGCCATGTCCTACAAAACAAAACAAAGATAAATCCAAAAATCCTTGAAATGGTTAGTGAGAATGCTTATGATATGATGTTTATGATGTTTATCATGTTATGTATAAGTGTATATACAAAGCAAACAAGTCCTTAGTTTAGGCTTGCATGGGGTTTCAGGTAAGTACCCTCTTGAAGTTTAGTTGGCTCAACCTGTCCTAGCTAATAGTGACCGGGTTCTAGGGGATCTCAATATCACTGATTTTTCCCCCAAGTTTCATCTAATAAGCGATTGACTCGCAACCAAACAAAACTCAAGAGTCAAACCTCAATGAGTGTAGCATCGAGTATCAACCAACTTCGGACTACACCAAAGCCGGCTATCTCGCTACTTTCTAATGGCCAAGTTGGTCAAGTAAGGTTCTAAGGTCAGTTGATGCTTTACGACACCACGCGGCGGCCCCGTACTCTCCTTGACTGACTCAAGGGTTACCAGTACCAACCAAAGTGCCACATCAATGTAGTTATTGCTTCAACCGTGTCAATATACCTCGCACAGTTCCCTCACAGTTTATTGCTACATACCTAAAGGGTATCCCCAAATCCGGGTGTAGGGTTTTAAAATAAACCCAAACAAGGAACCAAAATGTAAAGCAAATAAATCAAACAATGTAAGCAAGAAAATGTGATCTATCCCTAAGGTAACCCCACTTTTAGAATCATCGAGTCCCCAGCAGAGTCACTAGTTCTGTGATACGGTGGGAGAACTGACTTGAGGTTTTGCGTTTATATTCGCAAATGTTACGGTTTAGCTAGAGTCGCCACCGGCTTTTCTTTTATCCAATAAGGAAAGGTGAAAAAGCACAGGAAAGACCTTTCGATATGTTTTCTTGATTTCGGGGGGTAGATTATGAAAAGAGAAGGTATTAGCACCCTTTCCATCCATGGTGTTCCATGGGCTCTTAGTTACTTTCTAGATCACTTGCTTTTTGTTTGAAAATTGTGTTTTTGTGTGGTCTTTGAAAATATTTTGAAAAGATGCCATCGTTTAGGCAAATTTTGTAATAGTTCTCGTTCGTAAGAACGTATACAAAGTGTTGAGCTTTTGAAAATGTTTCAAGTTTGGAAAGATGTTTGGAAAGTGTATTTGACTGTTTTGAAAATAGCAAGGATGTTTGTTTTGAGAGTGAGCAAGTAACTAAAAGTAATCTACCTACTCAAAAGGTTTTAGATGTGTTTTTCGTCCTCCTTTAGATGTTGTTATCTTACCATTTATTTGGTAAGAAGCCCCATCGTTGGATGTGAAGGGACAGGCATGGGTCATCGTATGACCATGATAGCAATGTTGTGAGATGACTTACCACTTTTCTTTAGGGACCAAGATCATTTGAAAGGAAACTTTGATAGCATCATCGAGTGACTATGATCTTGTATTTTTCTATTTCTTTGTGCTAAGACCTCCCACATGCATAACATGGCCATTTTTATAAGGCAACAAGTGGAATTACCCTAAGGGTGTAAGTGTGCGAGTGTGTTTGGTTGCATGCATAATTTGTCTTGATTAGGGTGATCTATTTGTTGATTTTATCTTGTCATATACACCCTAATTACTAGCATATATTGAAAGCAATAATAATACGGGAATGCAAAGTCCTACGCTATTACAACTTTAGGGGGATGGGGGTACATATTTATGAATGGGGGTTGCAAGTTAAAATTCTAGGTTACTATTACAACCATATTGAAATAGATAAGAATGTACAGGGAATGTAAAATGTTTGTCTGTTTAAAAAAGGAAAATATATTTTGTTTAAAAATATTTTTTGTCTTTTTATGTTAAAAGAAACATAACATGCAAGTATAAAATATTTTTGGTGTTTTTTTATTAATAATAAAAAATAATATGATGGCAGAATAATAAAAAAGAAGAAAGAAAACATAATCAGCGCAAAATACTGAAAATAGAAAAGGTCAGAAGTTCTGACTTTGCCTTGCTGCACAAACAGAAACATGTTAGCAAAAATATAGAAGTTCAAAAGTTCTGGATCTTCTGAGAACTCAAAAGTTTTCAGAAGTTCTGACGCAACTGTCTGAACTTTCCCTCTCTCCATGCCAATCAGAACATCTACAACCTAGTAATTTTTTAACAGAACAGAGGTTGCATTCATAATGACAAATTTCATGAAAATATCAGAAGCACAAATCAGAAGCAACATGTATTTGCAAATTCTAATTCTGAGTCTTAATTCCTCTTATGAAGCTCTGAATAGGGATTTCTTCTACTTAGGCAGGAAGATGCATGAATTTTCAGAATATGCACCTCATCAGGATCAGAATATCTACATTGTGCTAAATATGTAAACTCTAACAAGGCTTAATCAGTATGATGAGAGTCAGAAGAAAACTTACCTTGCAGCTGGAAAGGATTCTGTGAACTGGAGGTTGTTCTTGAATTCTGGTGATGTTCTGAGTAACTTCTTCACGTACTCAGCAGGATGGAAGTTTGTAATTTCTGGAACAGCCAAGGAGTGATATTCTGACTTCCTTGAGGTGGAAGTGAATGGAGAATTTTTTACTGTTTGATTACAACATTTAGAATGGCTTTAGTCAAGAACACTTGAGAAATAATGGAGTTTGAATATAAGGAATCAATGCTAAGATTTTGGTATTTTGTGTTTATAGTTTCCTGGGTTCTTGGAATTTTTTTAGTAGTTCAAAGCTTTCTTTCTCAATTCTCTCGCATCTTTCACAAATTTTTCTCTCTTTCAATTTTTGGACCCTTTTTTTAGTGGTCAATGGCATTCTATTTATAGGAAAATTTTTGCAGTTCGGGCGGTTAAGTGGCACCAACATCATATGCTAGATGATGACTTACTCCTGAAGTAAGCTTAAACAAGTGGGGTTCAATGCATTCAAGTTGGATGGTTAACAACGCCTCAGCTGGATTTGGCAGCGTGAATTAATGAAAAGTAGAAACAGCGCGTGGGTCTAGCATACTTTTGCACAAAAATTTGTCTTCCCAAGACAGTAGGGGTACACGTGTTGTAAATCCATTAGATAAAGACTCATAGGCGGTTGTGATCATTAAATGAGTTCCCATGTGAAACTTTGCACCCTTGCTTAACTCTAGATTAGAAGTTCTGCTTCAGCGTAGCATCTCATTTTCCGATCCTCTTATCTTCTGACTCCAGCATGTTCTGAAGGATCCTTCAGAACTTCCAGTATACTTACAACATGCTTTGTTACCTTCTTTTATTTAACCTTTGCAAACTATGACTGAACCTTTGTGAACACTGTGCCAGAAGTTCTGACCAAACTCTGTCTTGAGAATATCCAGAATTTGCTGAGTGTGAACACTGACTCAGAAGTTTTGAGATTGTCATATTTTCTAAATACTTAGAAAAATTTCTAAGTTTTTAGAATTTGATTCTTCCAAAATAAATTTTGACTTTTGAAACTCTTAATGAAGCAAACTTCATATTCCAACATGTCTTGATGAAATATGATTTTTTGAGATTTTGATTTTGATCCAAAAGTCAAAGTTAGACTTTTTAGTGTGCAAATGACCATTTTTCCCTTGTGAATGGTCTGCTTGGAAAAATTGATAATTCAAGGCGTGGAGACTTGATGAAAGCAAACTTAAGGATCCAGGGTGATTCCTTGAGAAATGAGAGAGCAAATTTTGGGGTGCAACAGTTAGATATCTCACCTCTTCTGTTTGAATGTTGCCCTTATGTTGGTAACATGCAGGTAATCGATAGTGAAGGCCGTATACCTTCAGTAGTTAGAGTCGGTGTCATTTCTCTGATATGTAACACTCGGGGAGGATGAACGCTTGTTGCTTTTGATTGTTGATTATTCAGTTGTTGAACTTTAAGTTGATTATTATTAAGTATTCGTTGGTTTGAAGTTGTTGTAATGATGATAGAGATGTTATTAAGAATTTCCGCTGCGTAGATGTTGAATTACTTAATTAAAGATGTCATGACGATGGTTCATCCAATGTTTTAAAAGTGTTATATATCCACGATGAATGCAATGAATTTTTATAGAAGAATTTGTGACATCCCGATTCGTTTGCATGAATGATTTTATAACTCTGATTTATTTATATAATTGTCGGGTAGAATTGGGGTGTTACAGGTGGCATAGGAGAACCTAGTGGCATAAGAGAACCATTAAGAAGCAACCACCAGTCAACCTAGGGGGCCTCATTATTGCTCCTGGATAACCCAGAACACAAGACACAAATGTGTTCATAACTCATATCACAAGACATAAGAGGGCCCAAAAATACCAAACTAGAATAGGACATTCTATTAGACATCTTTGCAAAACAACAACAAACATTGACCTCAGGTTTAACAACATATGAACAATACAACTCTCCCCCTTTTTGGCCAAAAATTGACAAACAAATCCCTCACAAGACCATACCCAAAAGATACTTACCCATATCGGAACAAAGGCGATAAAGACTTATGTAAACATCACAATGTGAAAGGAAGAGAAAGAATAACCTTAATAAATACCCAAGCAATGGCATAGAAATTTTAGATTCAGAGTAAGTGGTCTTGGTCAAGAATGTTATTTGAGGAAAATAACTAAAAACAAATGCACTTTCTAAAATAACTTTTAAATGCCTTTATTGACTCTGGACTGAGTCTTCTGGGCAAAGTTATTTCCACTAAAATCACATGCATAGTCAACAAGCACGCTTTACACTCCCTTCTAGCGTGTATAAATTACACTGTCCATATTATTTCCTTGTAAGTAACAGGGGAACAAGTCCTTCATAATTTCCTGACATCAGTCAGATGTTTATTTTTGAACAAGGCTTCTTTACCAACCAGAGAGGATGTTTCACAGGGATATCTACACATTCTGAAGCAATATTCTACATACCAATTCATTTGAGCATCACACGAGTGGCATTTCTTATCAACAACCAACGCTTCCATTGAGTCCCACCAATAATATAGAGAAAAATAAATTCTCCCATTAAATGTACTATTATGCAGAGTAAGCCTAAGAAGCATGTGTACACATGATTCAATAATCTTCACATGTCTAGAGCCACACATGCCCTTTTTAAAATATAACATTGTGATATATTAGCAAATGATATTTTTCTTGATGAATCGAGTGGCTACTTGCTTTGTTATATTTGCATAAGAAGTTGCTTTAACCCATTTGGTGAAGTAGTCGATGGCCACTAGTAGGAACCGGTGTCTGTAACGCCCATAATTTAATTAATTATTTAATTAAATTATTTTTGGAATATTTGAGAAGTCATGTTGTGATTAATCAGATTTAATTATTTTATTAAGTGGTGAAATAATATTAGAAGCATAATATTATTTAATGTGGGCTTGTTTTAAAGGAATAGAAGTAATAAGGGGGTGTATTAGTTTTAAGCCCAATAAGGAATAAAGAATAATAGGTTATTTTATTATTGTGGAAATAACAAGAAAGAAGAAGCAGTAAGAAGAATAAGGGTTAGAGGAAGAACGTGAAGCTGTTGGAAAAGAGGAAAAACGGCATAATGGAAATTCAATCGGAGATTATAGAGCGACCTTCAATATAAGGTAAGGGTGGTTTCTGACTCTATAACTAGGTTCATGATAATTGGTGTGTGGGGTTAGAGGTGACTGTTGTCTTGTTCATGAATTGAATGTATATGATATTATATGATGAATATTGATGAATTATAGATGAATAATGATGTTCAGATGTTGTTTATTTGATTTGGAATTATAGGATAACTGTAAGTGATGATTATCCATGATTAGATTAAGTTTTTAGGGCTTAAAGTATGGAACCCGTAGTGAAAACACAAAGAAAATTGCAGAAATTATGCAGGACAGAGCAGTATGCGTCGACCCCAAACATGATGTGTCGATACAAGAAAGTTTAGAGACTCGGGATGAGTCGACACGAAGAGGTTTTGCATCGATACGTGAGGACTTTCATACTCAGGATGAGTCGATACGTAGAGGCATGTGTCAATACATGTTGTGTGGTAGACTCAGTCAGAGTCGATACAAGAGAGGATGCGTCGACTCATGTTGCGAGTCAGTGCAGTACGCGTCGATCCAAGGAGTTACGCATCGACCCATGTTGTCTGATTTTTGGCAGAATCAGTTTGACAATGTTGTAACTTGAGTTTTCGGACTCCGTTTGAGACGCCGTTCGAAGAGTTGAATAGCTAAAGCGATGAGCTTTATTCTTGAGGATTAAAATGAAGAATAGGTAGTGTAATCCTATTAGCCAATTTAGGATTAGAGTTAGTTCACGTGTTGATCGTTATATGTGTTTTTATGAAGAAGAATGAAGATGGGATGCTTAGAGGCTGTTGTTTGATTTGTAATAGTAGGATTAATAATAATAATAATAATAATAATAATAATAATGATGTAATATTACAAAATAGTAGTATGTAGAGATTTAGTGATTTAGAAGTAAGCCTTAGTTGGTTAACTAATTATAGGAAATATCTGGTATTGGCCTATGGCCAACATTGTGAAATTTAGAAGTTACTGTCGTATTAATGTACAGCTGAGTTGTTGATGAGATGTTAATAATGAAGTTGTGTTTGATAATTTATGATGAATAAATGATGTTTGACAAATTATTATGATGATATGAGTTGTTGATGAATACATGCTGAGATGCTTTTGAGATGCAGACCTTTGGCAAACGATGGTGTTGTATTGAGATATTGTCAGTTATGGTATTATTATTACATTCATGATTGTGTCGCATACATTGCATTTTGAGATGGAGCTTATGCTCGTTGAGATGACCTATATTGGCGAATATTGAGATGAAGGCTTATGCCTTGTTGATGCCTCTATTAATTTGCAATTTTGAGATGGGAGTTCTGCTCCAAATGGTACCACATGCATTTGCATAGTATTGAGTCGCAGTATTTGATTGCATAAAGAAGTTGTCCGTTAATATTTTGAATGTGTATTATTGTTGTGATTATTGTTGATTACGAGACGAGAAGTGGTGATGTTATATGATCTAATTTAATATATTAATTATCATGTGCTTTATTATATTGTTAAATATCTCACCCCTTCTGTTTGAATGTTGCCCTTATGTTGGTAACATGCAGGTAATCGAGAGTGAAGGTTGTATACCTTCAATAGCTCGAGTCGGTGTCATTGCTCTGACATGTAACACTCGGGGGGATGAACGCTTGTTGCTTTTGATTGTTGATTATTCATTCGTTGAACTTTAAGTTGATTAGTATTAAATATGTGTTGTTTTGAAGTTGAAGTAACAATGATAAAGATGTTATTAAGAATTCCGCTGTGTAGATGTTGAATTATTTAATTAAAGTTGTTGCGATGATGGTTCATCCGATGTTTTAAATTGTTATGTATCCACGGTGAATGTAATGAGTTTTTAATGAAGAATTTGTGACGTCCCGATTCATTTCCGTGAATGATTTTATTACTCTGATTTATTTATATAATTTCCGGGAAGAATTAGGGTGTAACAAAGTTGGTATCAGAGCAAAAGGTTGGTACGACCTTATCATTGAGTCGTAGTTGTCTAACAATCGAGTATTGTTAATTTGAGTTCTAACCATTATTTATGTTGTAGTGATAAGTTGAGATGGCTGGAAGGAATGATGTTGCACTTGCTGTTGCTTTAGAAGCAATGGCTCATGCGATGGAGAATCAGCCGAATGCTGACGGGAATGCTGGATCTCTTAGCTTGGCGACTTTCCAGAGAGAGAATCCACCTACGTTCAAGGGAAAGTATGATCCTGACAGAGCATTAGAGTGGTTGAAAGAGATTGAGATTATCTTCCATGTGATGGATTTCACTCCAGCGCAGAAGGTTCGGTATGGGATTCATATGCTAGCAGTCGAGGCTGATGACTGGTGGCTAGAGACTTGTTAGAAGTTGGAAGTTGCAGGTGAGAATGTCACTTGGGCTGTGTCCCGTAGGGAATTCATGAGGAAGTACTTTCCTGAAGATGTTTGTGGTAAGAAGAAGATTGAGTTTCTTGAGTTGAAGCAAGGGAGTATGTCAGTTGTTGAGTATGCTGCCAAGTTTGCTGAGTTGGCTAAGTTTTATCCGCACTATATTGATGCAGATGCCGAGTTTTCGAAGTGTATCAAGTTTGAGAATGGGTTGCGTCCGGAGATCAAGAAGGCAGTTGGATACCAGAAGATTCATGTCTTTGCTGACTTGATTGACAGTTGCAGGATTTATGAGGAGGATAATAAGGCTCATTACAAGATTTTCAGTGAGAAGAGGGGTAAGCACCAACAGAATCATGGTAAGCCTTATGATACCTCAGCTGGTAAAGGTAAGCAGAAATTTTCTCATAGTCATAGGACTAGCGGGGGAGATGCTCATGCTGGTGTGGTTTGTTTTATGTGTGGAAAATCTGGGCACAAGAGTAATGTGTGTACTACTGAAGTGAAGAGGTGTTTCTGTTGTGGTAAGAACGGACATGTTGTATCTGAATATGAACATAAGGACGTGATTTGTTTCAATTGTAGAGAGGAAGGGCACATTGGTAGTCAGTGTCAGAAACCAAAGAGGGCTCATACAAGTGGTAAAGTGTTTGCTTTGGTTGAGGATCAGACAGCTTCCGAGGATAGACATATCAGAGGTACATGTTTCATTAATAGTACTCCTTTAATTACTATTATTGATACCGGTGCTACGCATTATTTTATTATTGTTGATTATGTTGAAATATTGGGTCTTATGTTGTCTTCTTTGAATGGAGAAATGGTCGTCGATACTCCAGCCAAGGGGTCAGTGACAACTTCTTTTATGTGTTTAAAGTGTCCCTTGTTGATCTTCGTCAGAGACTTTGCTGTTGATTTGGTTTTTTTACTGTTAAGAGGTTTGGATGTGATTTTGGGTATGAACTGGTTAGAGCATAACTGTGTTCATATTAATTGTTATGACAACTCTGTGAGGTTTTCTACTCCTGAAGAAGAGGAAGATGGCCTATTGTCTGCTAAACAGTTGAGGAATTTGATGCAAGAGGAAGAGTAGATGTTCTCATTAATGGCGTCGATATCTGTAGGGACTCAATATATAATTGAGGAATTGCAGGTGGTGTGTGAATTTCTTGAAGTTTTCCTTGATGAAATTCCTGATGTACCGCCGGAGAGGGAAGTTGAATTTGCAATTGATCTTGTACCTGGTACCAGACCTGTGTCTATGGCACCATACATGATGTCTGCATCTGAGTTGTCAGAGTTAAAGAAGCAATTGGAAGAGTTACTTGAAAAGAAGTTTGTAAGACCAAGTGTATCACCGTGGGGAGCTCTAGTGTTGTTAGTAAAGAAGAAAGATGGAAGTATGAGGCTTTGTGTTGATTATAGACAGTTGAATAAAGTGACGATTAAGAGCAAGTATCCGCTTCCAAGAATAGATGACTTGATGGACCAATTGGTGGATGCTCGTGTGTTTAGTAAGATTGATTTGAGGTCGGTTTACCATCAAATTAAGGTGAAGGATGGAGATATCCGGAAGACGGCTTTCAGAACATGTTATGGACATTATGATTATTCGGTGATTCCTTTCGGTGTTACTAACGCGCCGAGAGTATTCATGGAATACATGAATTGTATCTTTCATACTTATTTGGATTGGTTCGTAGTGGTGTTCATTAATGATATTTTGATTTACTCTAATCCATAAGAAGAGCATGCAGAACATTTAAGAGTAGTGTTGCAAGTTTTGAAAGAGAAGAAGTTGTATGAAAAGTTGTCCAAGTGTGAATTCTGGTTAAAGGAGGTTAGTTTTCTTGGTCATGTGATCTCAGGTAGTGGCATTGTTATAGATCCATCGAAGGTTGATGCTGTGTTGCAATGGGAAACTCTGAAGTCTGCTACTGATATTAGAAGCTTTTTGGGATTAACTGGTTACTATATAAGGTTTATCGAAGGTTTTTCTAAGCTGGCACTTCCGTTGACTAAGTTGACTTGTAAAGGTAGAGCTTTTGTTTGGGATGTTCTGTGCGAAGAAAGTTTTACAGAATTGAAGAGGAGGTTGACGTCGGCTCCGATTTTGACGTTGCCTAATCCAGGAGAGCCTTTTGTGGTGTATTGTGATGCTTCTAAGATGGGTTTAGGAGGTGTGCTTATGCATAATGGTAAGGTAGTTGCTTATGCGTTAAGGATGTTGAGGACTCATGAGAAGAACTATCCTACACATGATTTAGAGCTTGCTGCAGTTGTTTTTGTGATGAAGATTTGGAGGCATTATCTTTATGGTTCTAGATTTGAAGTGTTTAGTGACCATAAGAGCTTAAAGTATTTATTTGATCAGAGGGAGTTGAATATGAGGTAACGGAGATGGTTGGAATTGTTAAAGGATTATGATTTCGGTTTGAATTATCATCCAGGAAAAGTGAATGTGGTAGCTAATGCGTTAAGTCGAAAGACTTTACATATGTCGGCAATGATGGTTAAAGAGTTGGAATTAACTGAGCAGTTCAGAGATATGAGCTTAGTTTGCGAGGTTACGCCATGAAGTGTTATGTTGGGTATGTTAAAGATTAATAATGAATTTCTAGACAGTATCAGAGAAGCTCGGAAGTTGGATGTGAAACTGGTAGATTTGATGGTTGGGATTGATCATTCTGAGAATAATGATTTTAAGTTAGATGCGCAAGGTGTGTTGAGATTTGGTAACTGGATTTGTATCCCTGATGATGCTGAGATGAAGAAGGTGATACTGGAAGAGAGTCATAGAAGTAAGTTGAGTATTCATCCAGGAGCTACAAAGATGTATCAAGATTTGAAAGGTTTGTTTTGGTGGCCTGGAATAAAGAGTGATGTGGCTCAGTTTGTGTAAGCATGTTTGACGTGTCAGAAGTCGAAAGTTGAACATCAGAAGCCAGCAGGGTTGATGCAACTGTTGGAAGTTCTAAAATGGAAATGGGATAGCATTTCAATGGACTTTGTGACGGGGTTACCTAGTACTTTAAGAGGGCATGATTCGATTTGGGTGATTGTTGATAGGCTTACGAAGTCAGCTCATTTTATTCCTATTAACATCAGTTTTCCAGTGTCGAAGTTGGCTGAGATTTACACGAGTGTGATTGTGAAGCTGCATGGTGTTCCTTTGTGCATTGTGTCAGATAGAGATCCAAGATTTACTTCTTATTTTTGGAAGATTTTGCAAGAAGCGTTGGGTTCTAAGTTGAGGTTGAGTTCAACATATCATCCTCAAACACATGGTCAGACTGAACGGACTATTCAATCGTTGAAAGACTTGTTGAGGGCATGTGTTCTTGAGCAGGGAGGTTCGTGGGATACTTATCTTCCGTTTATAGAGTTAACCTATAATAACACTTACCATTCTAGTATTGGGATGACACCTTTTGAAGCGTTGTATGGTCGGAGATGTAGAACTCCTTTATGTTGGCATGAATCTGGTCAAAGTGTAGTACTTAGACCTGAACTTGTTCGTGAAACTACTGAGAAGGTGAAGTTGATTCGAGAAAAGATGAAAGTTTCCCAAATTAGACAGAAGATTTATCATGACAAGCGAAGGAAAGATTTAGAATTTCAAGCTGGTGACCATGTATTTTTGAGAGTTACACATGTGACTGGTGTTGGGCGAGCGTTGAAGTCTAATAAGCTCACTTCTCGTTTTATTGGACCATATCATATTTCAGAGAGAGTGGGGGATGTTGCTTATACAGTGGCTTTACCGCCTAATCTTTCAAATTTGCATGATGTGTTTCATGTGTCGCAACTCTGGAAGTATATTTCAGATCCATCTCATATGATTCATATGGATGATGTGTAAGTACGGGATAATCTTACAGTTGAGACGATGCCAATACGGATCGCGGATCGTGAAATGAAGACTCTGAGGGGCAAAGAGATTTCTTTGGTTAAAGTGGTTTGGCTAGGAACTACCGGAGAAAGCATGACTTGGGAGTTGGAGAGCAAGATGCGAGACTCCTACCCTGAGTTCTTTGATTGAGGTAAATTTTTGAGGAAGAAAATATTCTAAGTGGGGGAGAGTTGTAACGCCCGTAATTTAATTAATTATTTAATTAAATTATTTTTGGAATATTTGAGAAGTCGTTTTGTGATTAATCAAATTTAATTATTTTATTAAGTGGTGAAATAATATTAGAAGCATATTATTATTTGATGTGGGCATCTTTTAAAGGAATTGAAGTAATAAGGGGGTGTATTAGTTTTAAGCCCAATAAGGAATAAACAATAATAGGTTATTTTATTATTGTAGAAATAACAAGAAAGAAGAAGCAGTAAGAAGAATAAGGGTTAGAGGAACAACGTGAAGCTGTTGGAAAAAAGGAAAAATGGAAGAACGGGAATTCAACCGAAGATTATAGAGCGACCTTCAATCCAAGGTAAGGGTGGGGTTCTGACTCTATAATTGGGTTCATGATAATTGGTATGTGGGGTTAGAGGTGATTGTTGTCTTGTTCTTGAATTGAATGTATATGATGTTGTATGATGAAAATTGATGAATGTTAGATGAATAATGATGTCCAAATGTTGTTTATTTGATGTGGAATTATAGGATAACTGTAAGTGATGATTATCCATGATTAGATTAAGTTTTTAGGGCTTAAAGTTTGGAACCGGTAGTGAAAACACAGAGAAAATCGCAGAAATTATGCAGGACAGAGCAGTATGCGTTGACCCCAAACATGATGTGTCGATACAAGAAGGTTTAGAGACTGATGAGTCGACACGAAGAGGTTTTCCGTTGATACATGAGGACTTTCAGACTCAGGATGAGTCGATACATAGATGCATATGTCGATACATGTTATGTGGTAGACTCCGCCTGAGTCAATACAAGAGAGGATGCGTCGACTCATGTTGCAAGTCATTGCAGTACGCGTCAATCCAAGGAGTTATGCATCGACCCATGTTGTCTGGTTTTTGGCAGAATCAGTTTGAGAATGTTGTAACTTGAGTTTTCGGACTCCATTTGAGACGTCGTTCGAAGCGTTGAATAGCTAAAGCGATGAGCTTTATTCTTGAGGATTAAAATGAAGAATATGAAGTGTAATCCTAGTAGCCAATTTAGGATTAGAGTTAGTTCCCGTGTTGATCATTATGTTGGTTTTTGTGAAGAAGAATGAAGATGAGATGCTTAGAGGCTGCTGTTTTATTTGTAACAGTAGGATTAATAATAATAATGGTGTTATATTACAGAATAGTAGTATGTAAAGATTTAGTGATTTAGAAGTAAGCCTTAGTTAGTTAACTAATTATAGGCAATATCTGGTTTAGGCCTATGGTTAACGTTGTGAAATTGAGGAGTTACTGTCGTATTAATGTACAACTTAGTTGTTGATGAGATGTTATTAATGAAGTTGTGTTTGATAATTTATGATGAATAAATGATGTTTGACGAATTATTATGATGATATGAGATGTTAATGAAGAGATGCTAAGATGCAAGCCTTTGGCCAACAATGGTGTTGTATTGAGATGTTGTTAATTATGGTGTTATTATTACATTCATGATTGTGTCGCATACATTGGATTTTGAGATTGAGCTTATGCTCGTTGAGATGACCTGTATTGGAGAATATTGAGATGAAGGCTTATGCCTTGTTGATGCCTCTATTAATTGGCAATTTTTGAGATGGGAGTTCTTCTCCAAATGGTACCACGTGCATTTGCATAGTATTAAGTCGCATTATTTGATTGCATAAAGAAGTTGTGCATTGATGTTGTGAATGTGTATTATTATTGTGATTATTGTTGAGTACGAGACGAGAAGTGGTGATGTTATGTGATGTAATTTAATATATTAATTATCATGCGCTTTATTATATTGTTAGATATCTCACCTCTTCTGTTTGAATGTTGCCCTAATTTGGTAACGTGCAGGTAATTGAGAGTGAAGGCTATATACCTTCAATAGTTCGAGTCTGTGTCATTGCTCTGATATGTAACACTCGGGGGGATGAACGCTTGTTGCTTTTGATTGTTGATTATTCAGTCGTTGAACATTAAGTTGATTAGTATTAAATATGTGTTGTTTTGAAGTTTAAGTAACGATGATAAAGATGTTATTAAGAATTCCGCTGCGTAGATGTTGAATTGTTGAATTATTTAATTAAAGTTGTTGCGATGATGGTTCATCTGATGTTTTAAAGTTTTATGTATCCATGATGAATGTAATGAGTTTTTAATGAAGAATTTGTGACGTCCCGATTCGTTTGCGTGAATGATTTTATTACTCTGATTTATTTATATAATTGTCGGGTAGAATTGGGGTGTTACAGTGTCCACTGGAAGCCTTCGGTTCAATCATTCCTATCATATCGATGCCTCACATGGAGAATAGCCAAGATGAACTCAAAACATTTAGATCACTTGGTGGCACATGTATTCTGTCGACGTAAATTTGGCGTTTGTGGCACGTCTTCGCACAATGGTAACAATCAGTTTTCATCGTCAACCAATAATAATCTTCCCTTAAGATCTTTTTCTCCATAGCATGTTCATTTTCATGAGTCCAAAATGGTCCCTCTTGGACCTCTTTTATGAACATGTCTTCTTCGTGTTTATCCACACATCTGAGCAAGACCAAGTCATAATTCCTTTTGTACAGCACATCTCCATTTAGGAAGAACTTCACTGATAGCTTTCTTAGAGTTTGCTTGTCTATCACCGAGGCATTTTCTAGATTTTTTGTTTTTCTAAATACCTTTTGATGTCATAGAACCTAGATTTGTCATCAGGCTATTCTTCAACTACGAGACAGTGTGCAGGTTCCTCGAAGTGTCTGATTATTACGCATGGCTTGTTATTAGGCCAAGTTACTTTGAACATAGTCGATAGAATTTCCAAGGCATCTTCCATCTGATTTTCTTCTCATGGAATGTGAGTAAAGGTGATTTCCTCAAACTTAGTAGCTAGCTCCAACACATGATCCCGATATGGAATCAATTTGGGATGTCGAGTGTCCCACTCTTTGGTGACTTGATGTATGACTAAAGTTGAATCTCCATATACCTTAAGGAATTTCATCTTTAAGTCAATAGCAGCTTCTGTTGTACCACAATTGTTTCCCCTAAGATTCCTCTATCATCTCATATCAACTCAATCATATCAAGATCACACTAGGGTTTGGTTCTTCTCCCTATCTTCAGTTTTGCTCATGAGGGATCACCAAACACTTTTAATTGTATATTGTGATCATATATGTTTTGTATTAATTAACTTTTAGCTAACAAATATAATGAATGTTTTCTCTAATTTATGATACTATAGGTGATGGCACAACACATTTCATCAAGTTGATTTATAGGTTCATGAGTTTATTTACATGCCTTCTTCAACAAAGCTTCATTGAGATTTAAGTTCATCATTGAAGATTCTTTAAAGTAATATCATTAAAAGGTCTACTATGATTCATCATGCCTCAATTTGTCAAAGAAAGTCAAAATATGCAAGGATTTATTGAAGAAGTTTGACTTAATTGGACAAATTCTTGATTTCTTGATCACAAGTGCATAACTCTCTCAATCCTTAATATTTGGAAGTGGTTATTGTTGCTATGTTTTCTTATTATCATCCACAACAACTTCTATTCACATGGAAAAGGTGATTGTGCAGGAAAGGTTGTCGATATTGAAAGGGGTTTCCAAGTCATTTTGGTGCTTTATGAGCTAGGTTTTGAACTTCTAAGGGCTATATCTTGTTCATATTTTGAGATTTTTTAGTGATTCCAAATATATTCTTCTCTTTAAAGGGTTATCGACCAATAAATTCAAAAGTTTTAAGAAAATTTTGTGTGGAAGATTACTAATGATGAAGAAAGATTATAAGTCATCTAGATAGGCTATCAAATTCCCGTATGTGATTTCAATATATCATAACTTGGTCAATTTCTATCTCATTGATCCCATTATTTTTCCATATTTATCTTAAGAATGTGAACTTCAACTCTTCTTTTATATTCAAGACTTGAAAATGCTGGGACGATGCCTTAAGAACTCAAAAGATTATAGGCCACCTCATGGATTTTCACCAATTTCACAAGGCCATAACTTCTTCAATACTTGGTATTTTTGAGTGATTCAAGTTTCACAATGCTCTTTTGGAAGCCTACTTCAAGCTAGCATTAATTATCAAAGCTCAATTTTTGAGGAAGGCTTTGTTTGAACTTAAAACATTATAGATCACTTTGTCAGCATCTTTTTCTCAACTTTGACTCATCACAACTCCTATCTCAAACATCCATTTGATATCACTCTTGGAACATTACAAAGATGGTGACCTTATCTTTTAAATGCTTCAATAATTAAACCCTAAGACCACTTGGGCTGTGAATACCATTGGTTCAAAGTGGGTACCTTGGA
Organism: Vicia faba; assembly: GCA_948472305.1. Classification (NCBI taxonomy): domain Eukaryota; kingdom Viridiplantae; phylum Streptophyta; class Magnoliopsida; order Fabales; family Fabaceae; genus Vicia; species Vicia faba. The sequence goes on from OX451738.1 coordinate 997,788,362, forward strand.
ACTGAAGTTTCACTTTAGGTCAGATTGTAATTTTCATAATTTGGCTTCTAATCACGAAATTACCACGTATTTTCCACTTAAACATGATTAGAAAATATGTTTGAATCATTTAGAGTACCAAATCACATCATTTGGATGAGTTTTGATGCACATGTGGTCATACTTTTTTCATGATCACAAGTGTGCACGAACTCAAGGGAAATTACATCATTCACCCCCTCCTCTTGATTCCATTCACTTCTCCTATAAATACATGCTCTATTCCACTCATTTTCGTAAGCTTGAACAACCAAAATCACTCTGTCAAACTCCCTCCATAACTCACTTTTCTGAGATTTCAAATTCCTCTTTTTCTCCACTTTTCAATCCAATTTCTTCATTGATCCTTCATCCTTGAACTTCACTGAAGCTAACAGAAGAAAAATCAAGCCTTGAGATGCCTTAAATCGTGCTAGCCAAGTTCATTTATAGAGCAAGTTCATATGACTTCGTTCAGGTAGTTTAAGGCACCAAATCTTCTAACTCAAATTACTGGAATGGTCTATGATGTTCACTGATGCTTGCTATCAACTCATTTTTGGTGAATCAATGTGTTTGATGCTTCTGAGTTTTGATTTTAACATTTTCAAACATCTCTGGTTTTTCCCAAATCGACTATACTGTGCTTTATATAAATTTCTTGCGAGCATATGGTTGTGATCGTCTCAAGTAGACGCATCTAATGCTACCACTATGAACGCGTAAATTTACAAATTCAAGGATCTTGGTTTTTCCCTATTTGCAGGAGGCTGGAGGTTGAAGATGAACTACGTGTCGTTCTTCAACCAATGATGCTTAGCCAATTGTTTTATTTTGATTGGTTCATGAGACTGCCTCACCTCAGATCCATTAGATCTTCCCGCGTGTATAAGTGAATGAGATCCAACGCGTGTGGTTTTTTCTTATTTTATTTAATTTTACAAAATTATTTTTAAAATTCCTTTATCTTTAAAAATTCATATCTCTCTTATTTTTTTTATCCAAACATTATGAAAAAAAATATATAAAAATACTTTGAATCATTTCTAACTTTGTGAATATTTTTTCAGATTTTTACTTTGATGTTTGATATTTTTCATAATTTTTGCATTGTTTGCCTTATTTTAATTAATTTAAAAATACTTTCTGATTGGTGACCTCTTGACAAATATTGGTTACCTCATTTTATTTTTATTTCTGATTTTACTATTTTTCACAAATTTTGGTGTATTTTGCTTATTTTCTTCAATTTTTAAAAATAGTTTTTGACTTTAAAAAATTCTAAAATTTTTTGTCAATCTTTATTAAATCATGTTTGACCTCTGACTATTTTTTAGGATTTTTAGTTGGTGTTTGAATATTCTTTATGTATTTTACCATTCATTTTTCTTTGATTAACCATTTCAACATTGTTTATTTAAATATTATTTTGTTATTTTTTATTTGGGTTCTCACTTGGACTTCATTTGGTGACAAATTCTTCAACCTCATTGGATCTTGGGTGTTGATAGGTTCAAAAACTAAATCCACCAAAATGGATGACTGATGTTAATGATATTTGAAACCCTAATTTCATACAATATATCCCCTCCCTCTTCATCTTATCCCTTTCTCATTTGTGCTACATGTTGTTAGAGTATGATCTACATATCATCTCTCCAAACATATGGCACATATATTTCTATTGACCGGCCTCAAAATAGGTGCGACTTCTATATAAGTCCATTTACGATTGCTTAACATATCGCTAAATTTTGTCCCGATTCGAGAAATGATCATTCGTGGCCCAAACCTATGTTTGCAAGCCCAAGTATGTTTAATTTGAAACCTTTGATCCATTAAACTTGAGTTTCATTGTTAGGAGGTGTTGCACCCAAAAATTTGCCCTCTCATTTTATTCAACACATGCCAATTGAGGTCCCCAACTTGCCTGAGGATGCCCAAGAATTGACCAGACAAAGGCCTAAAATGTTTTCCATTGTCTTAATATGTCTTCAAAGGCCTAAAATGTTTTCCATTGTCTTAATATGTCTTCAAGATCATCTATGCCAATTTTCATGTCTTTCACAACAAGTTTGCTCAGTCAACTGCTCAAATGCCTACAATTAAATATATTAGGTCAAAAGTCAACTGTGATCCACATATAGTCAAACTTCAATATTTTTGGTCAAAATAAACATTTTGAAGTGATATCCATCATTTTATCAAGATTTGATCATGATTCCTCAAGTAATGCTCCTAATTCATCAAAACTCAAAAGTTGCTAAATTAGGATTTCTATAGGAAAAGTCAACCAAACTTTGACCAGACATAACTTTCTCATACTTTATCATAAATTTCTCATCCAAGGCTCATTTTGAAGAGAATCCAATTCCCTACAACTCACCTTCAGCCCTCAAGTTCAAGAAATGCACTCATGAAAAGATATAAATTCAGACATTATAGGTCTTTTTCAAAGGTCAGCAAAAACACCTTTTGGGTCAAAGCTTCTTACATGAACATGGAAGATCCAACAGAGATGAAACCAAAAGGGTTGTTTAGAGGATATCCTAAGCTTTCTAAAAATTCAAAGAACACCCTCTTAGGGTCAAAATTGAGATAGATATTCATTTTCAAAGTTGGTCATTTTTGGAAATTCGCACAAAGTCAACAATGCCCAAGATTGTTTATTTAATTTATTTTGATTTTTATTTATTTAAAACTCAAATAAAATCAAATAAATCCAAATAAATCACATAATTTGTTTTAGGAATGATTTTTGCATTGAATGGATATCTCAGGTGTTGTCAATAGCCAAAGAAATCATGCAAGCTTTGAATGGGCAAGGATATTCAAAATTGGAAATATTTGAATCAAAATTGAAAGGAATTGATATCTTTGGATTCTTTCCATACTAGTTTCCCTAATGTGATTCAGTACATATACACAAGCATTGTGAACCCTAAAGAAGAATAAAAAAGCTTTCCAACCTGCCTCTACATCAAGAACAAATTTCAAATTTTTTGTTAAAAAAAGGGCAGAGCCCATTCTCCTCCACAGACCGATTCAATCCATTCCAAGGATCAAATCATGTTCTTGAACATTCACTGAGGCCGTTGCAAGCATTCCCAAAGCCTGAAACCTGCAGAATCGTGCCCAACCTTCATCACAGTTTGCATATTTCCTTAAATTCGATTTCGTTGATTTATCCAGCATAAACAAGTTTTAGCTATATATTCATGTTTATTATCATAGTTGCAATGATTCTGGATGGTTTAATTTGATGTTTAGTACAGGAATAAGCCTGCGCCATTACTAGGGTTTTGAGGTCCCAAATTGGGAACTCCAGATACAGGCCAAATTGGACAACATTAAGGGTGGTATTGTATTCAGGAGGTCATGAGCAATTGATTCATGCTTTTGGTTCTGATTAATATTTCTTGTATTGCATTTTGAGATGTTGCAGGGTTATAGCTTGGACAAAAATTGTCATTATAGCTTTTAGTGACAATTTTGTCCGTAGGTAAAGGTCTGGTATCAAAAGCTATAGCCCCATGAAGAAGAAGTTCAGGTGGCAGCATCCCATTGGAGGGTTTGAATCCACGCGCGCTTTCTGGGCATAGTGTTTTGTTTGGCTTATGTTTTATTTATTTATTATACATACAACATAATTGTCCAGCTCAGTTGGTAGGAGACACGCTTGTGAAGGGAAGGACCTGGGTTCGATCCCAGGTCCATGCAGTTTTGTGTTTTCTTATTAAATCTTGCAGGATCCAATGTGCTATGACCCAGAAGGACCACCATATGTCCTCAGATCCCACCCTTTGGATCATCTCAAAACAGATCTAATGCTCCAGAATTGAAGATCCATGGTGCACTCTCTGAAGGCTGATCACACTGGAATGCACGCTGGTAATTGGGCCAGCGCCCTTGGGCCTTGCAAAAATTACAATTCACACCTCCCAGTTGGCCAAACTGTACCAGGCCCATTCATTATTTTTTGGTCTTTATTTCTTTATTGTTATTTTATTTTAATTGTCTTAAATTCATTTTTTCTAATAATTAAAAAATCAATAAAATCACAAAAAACATAGAATTAGGTTTTTTTTATTAAAATTATTTTTTTTGGAAATTAATTAATTTAATGATATTGAATTGATTTGTTTTTATTAAGTAAAGTTAATTAGAAAAAATTAGGTTTAACTCACAAATATTTAGTTTTCTCAATAAAAAAATCGAAAAAAAATATTTTCTTTATTTAAGTAGATTCTTTAGGATATTTAATTTATTCTCACGCGCATTTATTTATTTATTTATTCCAATTATTGTATTTGTTTTGAGTTTGTAATAGCTTTTAACTTAGGTTTATTACTGAGGTGGAATCATTTGCAAAGCATCAATCTTCGTAGTAATGGCATTATTATTGTTTGTTTGTTTTCCAGGAAATTAGACTAGGGCAGTAACTTTTCTAAGAAGCATTGAAACAATTGTCAACTTTTTGGGTTTTCTCCCGCCATGTGCTGGTTTTGATTTAAAATCTCCATAATTTTGATTTCTTGATGTATTGTTTAACTTCTTAAATCCCCAAGTAAAGCTAAGATGACATTTCTCTTTAAGAAGTTGTTATCCCCATGTGGTTTCATAATTTCTTCCCAGGGAAGTTTGTGTACTCATCACTCTTGGTACTGAAAAATGTATTTTAGGCTCCCCTTGACAATGTGTTATTGTCCTCCCCAATGAAGTCAGCGTGAGATCCCCAGTTGATATCTCGACGACGTATTTTTCATCTACTCTAATGAAGTCAGTATTATAATCTCTAGTGGAAGTTTAGATTTTGAGACATTGTCTTCCCTAACAAAGTTTGTGTGATATTCCCCGGTGAAGTCTGGAGGAGGATGTTATATCCTTGCATCTTGTATTGGTCTATTGGTATCAGATTATGTTGTGATTATTTTCAAGCCAAGTTTCTTCCAAGTGGAGTTAAGCCATGAAATAGGAATTTGTTTCCTCAGTCGGTGCTTACTTTCTGATGAAATTTTCATCCTGGATGTGATTTAGCCGAGTGTTGACTTTACCCAAGCCGGTTTTGTCTGATTATTCCCAAGGTTGTGTGTCTGTTTTGTCAGCATATACATGATAACATTCATACATTCATACATACATCATGCATAGCTGAATTTAAAATTTCATTTCTCATTTGCGTTCATTATTGTTTTTGTTGACACATTACCCTATTTTGCAGATTTATGTTACCCTCTCTCCAAGAGATTGTCAACCTTAAGAAGAAAGTGTATATCCTTTCAGTTTCCCCACTGAGTTATCCCTCATAGAATAATTATACTTTATCCTTCTTAGTCGGCTCATTATCTGGTTAGACCTGTGGTTCCCTTTTTAGTTTATTTCTCATCAGTTGCTATCTTGGTTGACTATTTCGCTTCGGTATATTTCTGGTTTGGAGTTGTGGTCCCTGAAAACATTATTATTATGATTTATGAAGGTTTTAAGCCCGAGTTTAAGAATGTGCATTTATTTTGGCACGAGAAGACTTTATCTCCTCAGCAGGAATATATTGGCATTTCCCTAGAGAAGTCATATTTCTTTCCCCAAAGGGTTTCTCATAACAACAAGTAACATGTCTCTTTATTTGAGAAACCTGTACTTCCTCATTAAGTCTTTTAGTTCCCATAGAAGATTCATGTTTTTTACTCTGATGAATGGTAGTCTCGTCATTATAGGAGATAGTTCATTGTTGAAGTTTGTTACTCCAATGGATGGTAGTCTCATCATTATGGGAGATAATTCGTTGTTGAGATTTGTTACTCCAATGAATAGTAGTCTCGTCATTATGGGAGATAGTTCATTGTTGAGATTTTTTACTCCAATGGATGGTAGTCTCGTCATCATGGGAGATAGTTCGTTGTTGAGATTTTTTACTCCGATGAATGATAGTCTCGTCATTATGGGAGATAGTTCGTTATTGAGATTTGTTACTCTGATGAATGGTAGTCTCTTCATTATGGGAGATAGTTTGTTGTTGATTTTTGTTACTACGATGAACGGTAGTCTCGTCATAATGGGAGATAGTTAGTTGTTGAGTTTTGTTTACTCCGGTGAATGGTAGTCTCGTCATAATGGGAGATAGTTAGTTGTTGAGTTTTGTTTACTCCGATGAATGGTAGTCTCGTCATTATGGGAGATAGTTAGTTGTTGAGATTTGTTACTCCTATGAATGGTAGTCTCGTCATTATGGGAGATAGTTTGTTGTTGAGATTTGTTAATCCGAAGAATGGTAGTCTCGTCATTATGGGAGATAGTTCGTCGTTGAGATTCACATTGCTCTGAAGAATTCATTTGTTTCCAGTCATAAGTATTGATGTTGGTCATTTATGACCTACCCTAATATTTGTATTTGTTGGTATTATCCTACCATTTCTTTCCCTCTGTGGGTCGACGTTACGTTTTTTTTTATATCTTCTCAGTGAATGGATAGTTTACAGTTATTTGTCTATCACTGTTATCCTTTACTTTCTCTCCTCAATATTTGAGTTGATGATGCTTTATCTCCTCCTTGGGCTTTACCCAAATAGAGTCAAGTCTTCTATTCACCAATGATTTATTTTCCTGATCGGATTTTCTTTTGGTCCTTTATTTTCTGCTTCCCCAGCGATGTCCTGTGTCATTTTTGGATTTGTTTGTTTGCATGCACAATCATAAGCATTGCATGGCATCTTAGGGCCAAAAATAGGGCTTGTTTTATATTTAAGCATCATCCATCGCGTCGACACGAAAATTTTAACCTTAGTATCTCCGGATAGAAGACACTTAAATAAGGGTAGCTATTGTACCCCAGTTTTTGCCCCTAAGATTCCTCTATCATCTCATATTAACTCAATTATATCAAGATCACAATGGGGTTTAGTTCTTCTCCCTATCTTTAGGTTTGCTCATGAGGGATCACCAAGCACTTTGAATTGTATATTGTGATCATATATGTTTTGTATTGACTAACTTTTAGCTAACAAATACAATGGTTGTTTTCTCTAATTGATGATAATATAGGTGAGGACACAACACATTTCATCAGGTTGATTTATAGGTTCATGAGTTTATTTCCATGCCTTCTTCAACAAAGCTTCATTGAGATTCAAGCTTCATCATTGAATATGCTTTAAAGTAATATCATAACAAGGTCTACTATGATTCATAATGCCTCAATTTGTCAAAGAAAGTCAAAATATGCAAGGATTGATTGAAGAAGTTTGACTTAATTGGACAAATTCTTGATTTCTTGATCACAAGTGCATAACTCTCTCAATCCTTAATATTTGGAAGTGTTTATTGTTGCTATTGTTTCTTATTATCATCCATAACAACTTTTATTCACATGGAAAAAGTGATTGTGCAAGAAAGGTTGTCAAAATTAAAAGGGGTTTCCAAGTCATTTTGGTGCTTTAGGAGCTAGGGTTTTAAACTTCTAAGGGATATATCTTGTTCGTATTTTGATATTTTTGAGTGATTCCAAAGATATGCTTCTCTTTAAAGGGTTATCATCCAATCACTTCAAGAGTTTCAAACAAATTTTGTGTGGAAGATTCTTAATGACGAAGAAAGATTATAAGTCCTCTAAATAGGCTATCAAATTGCCTTATGTGATTTAAAAATATCATAACTTGGTCAATTTTTATCTCCTTGAGCCCATTGTTTTTCCATATTGATCTTAATAATGTGAAATTCAACTCTTCTTTTATGTGCAAGACTTCAAAATGGTGGGAAGATGCCTTAAGAACTCAAAAGATTATATGTCACCTCATGGATTTTCACCAATTTCACAAGGCCATTACTTCTTCAATACTTGGTATTTTTGAGTGGTTCAAGTTTCACGATTCTATTTGGGAAGTCTACTTCAAGCTAGTATCAATGATAAAAGTTCAATTTTTAAGTAAGGCCTTGTTTGAACTCAAAACATTATAGGTCAATTTTGAGGAAAAACTTAGAATTTTTTTAAGTACAAAACGTCAGCATCTTTTTCTCAACTTTGACTCATCACAACTCTTAGCTCAAACATCCATTTGATCTCAATCTTGGCACATTGCAAAGATGGTGACCTTATCTTTCCAATGGGCTAAGACCACTTGAGCTGTGAATATTATTGGTTCAAAGTGGGTACCTTGGAACCGAAGTTCCATTTCAAGTCATATTGCAATTTTCATATTTGGCTTCTAATCACCAAATTACCATGTGTTTTCCACTTAAACATGATTAGCAAATATGTTTGAGTCATTTAGAGTGCCAAAACGCATCATTTGGATGAGTTTTGATGCACATGTGGTTACACTTTCTTCATGATCACATGTGTGCACGAACTCAAGGGAAATTGCATCATTCACCCCTCTTCTTTATTCCATTCACTCCTCCTATAAATACAGGCTCTATTCCACTCGTTTTCGCAAGCTTGAACAACCAAAATCACTCTGTCAAACTCCCTTCATAACTCACTTTTCTGAGATTTCGAATTCTTATTTTCTCCTCATTTCAATCCAATTTCTTCATTGATCCTTCATCCTTGAACTTCAATAAAGCTAACAGAAGAAGAATCAAGCCTTGAGGTGCACTAAATCGTGCTAGCCAAGTCCATTTACAGAGCAAGTTCATCTGACTTAGTTCAGGTGGTTTAAGGAACCAAATCTTCTAACTCAAATTAATGGAATGGTCTATTATGTTCATTGACGCTCGCTATCAACTCAATTTCGGTGAATCAACGCGTTTGATGCTTCTGATTTTTTATTTTAACATTTTTAAACATCTCTGGTTTTTTCCAAATCAACTATGTTATGCTTTATATAAATTTTTCACGAGCATATAGTTGTGATCATCTCAAGTAGAAGCATCTAATGGTACCACTATGAACGCGTAAATTTACAAATTCAAGGATCTTGGTTTTTCCCTATTTGCAAGAGGCTGGAGGTTGAAGACGACCTACGTGTCATTATTCAACCAATGATGCTTAGCCAATTGTTTTATTTTGATTGGTTGGACATTCTTGTGTTACATGCGCGCGCCTTGACTTGGGTTCATGATACTCTGTCACCTCAGATCCATTAGATCGTCAGCGTGTATAAGTGAATGAGATCCAACCGTGTGGTTTTTTCTAATTTTTCATAATTTTTGCATTGTTTGCCTTATTTTAATTATTTTAAAAATACTTTCTGACCTTTTTAAATTCTGAAAAAATTATGGAAGGATCCAATGACCTCTTGACAAAAATTGGTGACCTCATTTTATTTTTATTTATGACTTTACTATTTTTACAAAGTGGGGTTACCTAGGAGTTAGATCACATTTAAAATGCTTTACTTTATTGATTTGTATGCTTTATGTTTCGGGGTTTTTTTGCTAGAGTTTATTTTTGTAAAGATTCTACACTCTGATTTGGGGACATTTTAGGTAAGTAGCAATAGATCATGAAAACTATACGGCATATACCAATATGGTTGAAGCGATGGTTATGTTAGTGTGACACATTGGTTGGTGTCGGTGTCCCTTGAGTCAGTCAAGGAGAATGTTGGGTTGTTGTGTGGTGTCATAAGCACTAACTGACCGTAGAACCTTAGTTGACACAACTTAGCCATTAGAAAGTAGTGAGATGGCCGACTTTGGTGCAGACTGAAGTTGGTTGAAACTCGATGCTACACTCATTGAGATCAGACTCTCGGGATATTTCGGTTGCAAATCAGTTGCTTGTGCTGAAACAATGTCTGGGAGAAATATCGGTGATATTGAGGCTCCTAGAACCTGATTACTTTTCTTAGGGCAGGTTGAGCCAACTAAAACTTAAGAGGGTACTTACCTACAAACTCCATGCAAGCCTGAACCTAAGGCTACTTGTGTTATTTGTTTGCATTTATTATCTAACAACTTGAACTCCTTGCAGGGCTTGTTTGTATTCATCATCTAATGACGTTAATTACTTGTAGGACATGTTTGTATTTGTTATCCAATAATGTGGACTTCTTGCAAGACTTACTTGTTTTCACCACCTCACACTTTTTCTTGGTACATAGCATACACATCATGCCATATCATTTTCGTTAACCATTTCAAGGACCTCGAGGGCGTGTGATGCATGCTTATTATGAACCAGACGTCTAACAAGGGGCAGGAGGATTTATTTTCCTCTAACTGAATGTCGTTGAAGTAGCATGAACCAACGTCTAGCAAAGGGCAAGGTGATTTAGTTTCCTCTAACTAGATACCATCAAATATCAAAGTGTGTTATTCTGAGTCAAAGGCTAGGACCCACTCGACATGGTGAGCTTGATTCTCGTAGAAGGACATTCAACGATACGAAGTTCTTGAATTAAAGTTGCAGTCGGATTCTAACATTTTCTTTTGTTTATCCCACGATATCCTTGAAAACATTGCATTTACATATCATGTATGTCATTACATAACAAGTACTCCAAGCTCAAAATGCACAATTCTAGGAGATGTTGCTAAGCTTAGCCAAGGGGTAAGAGGAATTGAAAGCACTCCTCACCAAGAATCCTGAAGACAACAAGGATGATCAGTTGGAACAATTGTTAGCTGAGATGGAAAATTTGAGAATCCAGATGATGGGCCACATGGCTCTTATCCAAAACTTAGCTCGGGGACAAGAAGAGTTGAGAATTCTCATCAGCAAACTTCATCAGGACGAATACAACCGTATGAAACGAATGATTAGAATTGGGAATCAAATCATCAATCAACCTCTGATAAGACAGGAAGTTTGCATGGTTGAAAGTAGTCTTTTTCAGATTGTTACTACATCGCAAGCCCAACAACGACCTCGCCAACAATAACAGGGTAGTCAACGTAAGCAAGATACATCCAAGAGGAAATGTACCAAACTCAACATGCCGATGTTGCAAGCCTTGCAACACATGTTGAAGATGAATTTGGTCACGTTGAAGGATCCTCCTCGGAATCCCAATAATTCAGCTCCTAGCTACAATCTTAATGTAAGGTGTGCATATCACTCCAACAGTTTGGGGCATGATACTGATAGCTGTTGGATGTTGAAATATAAGATTAAAGACTTGATTAATGAAGGAATGTTGGAATTCACACATGAGGGCCAGATTGAGTTTTTTTGTCATCCCTCAAAGGCGCACCACCTGAAGTGACAAATTCAGGTGGAGAAGCTTTTTGTTCATTCAAATTTTCATTTGTAATTTCTTTGTTTGTTCAAACACTTATCTTTATATCAGACTTTTGATGTCCCCATTAATGCATCGCATATGTTTGTCTTAAATTGATCCATTCATTTTCACTATACTTAAACTATGCTTGTACTTCCTTTTTGTGATATTCAACTCTCAATTAAAAATCTATAATCCTTTAGAGGGAGGATGACAAAAATGATACCATAATCTCTATAGTATGCTTTTGAACAGACCTTGTTGATGATGTACAGGCGTAGTTTTGAATCCTAAATAGTGGAGTTATAAGGAAGATAATCCCTAGCCAACCCATTTGAGCCTAAGAAGTAAGAGTTTTCTTTTTCACGCAAATTGAAACCTTTAATCATAACCTGGGGCAGGTTAGTTTCTCAATTAATCTAAATGCACATGCAGTTGCAAGCTTTTACTGCATACACAGCGAATAGTATCGGAGACATCCTTCCAAATCAAAAGACAATGATGGTTCCCTGTAAAACAATCAATCATTATCTCTCAAAAGAAAAGCCCGCTAAGTCAAAACTTATGAAGGATACTTAAGAAAAAAACTAGGGCATCCCACTGACTGTAATCACAGAAGAAACAATTCAGGAAAAAGGTAGGGATAATAAAATCAAAAAGAGGTTGCTATAAATACTCGACCATAGAAAAATGTTACAAAAATGACTTCCTTCTAAAATGAACTTCCAGTATCCGAACCATTACCAAAATGTCATTCCAGACTCAATTAGAATTTAAACGCACGGTTAACTGAGTATAGGGCTGAAGAACATCATGGAGAACGGTTTGGATACAATTAAAGTTTGAGCCTTTGTCCTTTATTTCTTAAACTGTGAACTAGCCACATTACAACCCTTAAAAGTCCTAATTAAAGCATATGTTAGTTCGAAAGCATATTGTTAAAAAAAGTATCCCAACTCCTATAAGGCTTACTATAAATCCTGAGTTGAATTCATATTCTTACAAAATTCTGTTTGTTTACTAAAAATGCATTTTCAAAACTTCAAGACAGACATAAGCTTTGCATTTTTAATACCACTGTTTGCATATAACTAATTGTTCGACAACAGAGAAATTCACACGACGACTATTCAATGAACAAAAGTCAATAAACAGAATCACTTCAAATGGAAAGACATTTCCAATAACAATCCTTCCATAATCAAGGGGCATGACATGTTATTATCTAACTCATCTATGGCAGTCGAGTAAAGATTCAAAGAATCTCTCAAAAGTGTTGAATAGCTAGGGGCAGATCTCCATCTGAATCACTTGGGGCATTAAACATGAATTCTGGAAAAGGGTCACGTACGTTCAAGCAAACATTTTCTGGCAGTGCTACAACACTTACTACTATGGACAATGACAATTCTTCGCACCCTGTGAACACGGACATAATCGGAAAATACTACCCGTGAAAAAAGACCCGCTAGGTTGACTGGCCTAGGAAAAAATAAGGGCATCCTGGAGAACCAAAGAGTTCGGGAAAAATTTAGGGATATATAAATAAAATTGTACATCGGGCAAGTCAAAAACCTGAAAAGATGGCTTGGGCAAAAAAGGGTATCCCGATGGATAGAAAATCTGAAAAGAAGGTCTAGGAAAAAGTTAGGGATTAAAGTGTACGACTATGTCCCATCATCTCTTGTCTATCAATAGGAGACTCATCACCTTGATCAGCATTTACCGAGGGCTCTAGAAGGTGAGATAATGTTCAAGTCATCCATAAAGCCCCACAGAGAAGCTTCCACAGAATTATCCCTACAGAGCTATTTGCGCAAGCTCATCTTCAACAAGAAATACATTCCCCACAAGTCTAATATGCCTTCACGACACAAAGTAGGGAATCTTCCAGCTGTTAACATAATTGTACTCACCAGGAGATCCCCCTAATGGATAAATGAGTGTGATCATCTCCCTGATAATGTCGACTACTTATGGAGTCCCAACCCTAATAAAAAATTAGGTCATCAACATAATTCATAGGAATTCTCTTCACCAACTAAGTTTATTTCTCTAACACTATAAAATTCCTCAAAGAATTCTCTCCTCCAGCAAGACACATATTCTCCAACAGAGCCCATGTCCCCAGCAAGGGTATTTCCACAGTAGAGTATTCCTCGGTCAAAGTTTAGGGGTTATTTCCCCAACAAGGTTTATTTCCCCGAGCAGGGTTTATTTCCCCAGTGGAGTTCAGTCTCCCTAGCTTGAGTCTATCCCTCTGACTACTGCAAATCAACGGAAAAATTTCTCTCTGCAGCAAAAGGCAGTCCGGACCACTATCCCCAGAAAGTTTCTACTGAATCTGGAACCAGACCTGTCATCGCTCAATCTTATTCTCTCTAAACAAGTTGACATCCATATCATAAATTCGGTTAGACATCACTTCGAGAGGTTATCCATTTGTTTTATCCCCAGTCAAGGTATATAAGAATTAAATTCCTCAGTAGAGCAATGAACAACCAATGTTCTCGAACCCTTCTCTCCAAACAGAAATCAACATTCCCCAGTGGAGTTTCCTAAAACAGAAAGCAAGAATCCCTATCAAAATTGAAGATACACATATTCTTCACCCCCAACAACAGTCAGGGGTTTATTTTTCCAATCAAGGATGATGCGCGAAGTTACTAATACACTTCAACAACATTTCACATTCATACATCATATACAAAACATCATAGCATATGCATATGAAATTTATATAACACACTCTCATTTATTTTGAGAATATCATTATGCAATGCATTCCATACATCATGACATTGCACACAGTTAACTCTATGTATTTTCAGGTAAAAATCTACAAGCAGATTTCTTAGAGGCTATATCTAACAAACAACTACTTAAGCACTTTCCCCATAAGGTCATTCTAAAAGAGTACATTTTATAGTTGAAGTCGGGCGTAGACATCTTCTAGTTCGGATGAAATCAGACATAGATTTCTTTCTGATACTCTTTTTGGAAAAGTCAAGCGTAGACTCTTTCTGGTACCCTTTCTAGTTGAAGTAGGGCGTATATAT